>OZ016505.1:1402209-2602209 GCA_963966595.1 Physocephala rufipes
ATATATATATATATATATATATATATATATATATATATATATATATATATATATATATATATATATATATATATATATATATATATATATATATATATATATATATATATATATATATATATATATATATATATATATATATATATATATATATATATATATATATATATATATATATATATATATATATATATATATATATATATATATATATATATATATATATATATATATATATATATATATATATATATATATATATATATATATATATATATATATATATATATATATATATATATATATATATATATATATATATATATATATATATATATATATATATATATATATATATATATATATATATATATATATATATATATATATATATATATATATATATATATATATATATATATATATATATATATATGTTATTATACATAGCAATGTTAGCGTCTGTGCCGAATCATCGCAAGAATAACCGTAAACAATTAAAAAACATCGGGAATGTGCGTCGTGAAAATTGTAGAGAGGATTAAAATTATTAAAATACTCGAGACGGGTACTATAAACAGGCGATAAAGCTTGTAGGCAAGCCAAAACACGATCCCAAAACTCCTTCTATAATAAGTTTATATAATTTACAACTATAACCAACGACGATCAATGATCCCTATATAAATGAGGACAATGTCTTATTCCTCCATTTGAAGTCGAATGGAAGAATGGAGTATTCGCCTCGATTAGAAAGTGTTCGCTTCGAGGAATTTGATTTCCTGGACAAAAAGATATACCTCTTTCTAATATTCGACGTTATATTACATCAACGAACGACATCCAGACAACTGATAACAGATAAATTATCAAAATCAATTTTTTCAAATTATTTTTATACCCTACACCCGAGGGGTTTAGGGTATTTTATGTTTGTTTCTCCATTTGTAACGCATTAAAGGGGGTGTGGCAGGTATAGAAAAGTATATATTTCCGGCTGAGAACAATCCCTGTCCGTCCGTCTCTCTCAGTCAGTCAGTCAGTCTCTCTGTCTGTCTGTCTCTGTCTGCTGATATCACTGTTGATTTCTGCTGAATATTCCCCATTATAATAAATTACTTGGTTTTGAAAATTGGTGAAACCTGATGACATTCACGCCCATTTTTGATAACTAATATGAGTCTATGGACATACGAAGCTCAACTTCAACGTTTGCAGAGCGTATTTGAAGACAAAATGTTTTTCTGAAACTGGACCATGAATACTAAATTATTTTGCAAAAAGTGGGCGTGAATCGCATCTCTACTAGAAATACGGATATATCCTGTGGGTGTAGGGTGTTTAAGCCTCGGCCAGGCCAAAGATAGCACCCTTGCTAGTTTATTTTCATAAAATTGTCTAATGAGACTTGTGCGAGCCGAACTATTTTACCGAAAACCGACACGTGTGACTATAGCGTTTTTGGAACGGTAGACCGGCCAAAGGTTCCAAAGAAAGTAACGGCACAATTGGCACAATACTGATGCAAAACAAACAGAAAAACAGTTCGAAGTAAACAAAAAGCGTATGATATCGACAACGCTTTTGTGTCAGATTATGATTATGATTTCTATAATTATGGTCGCGATTATGGTAGCGATTATTATTTTCTTTTTCTTGCTGAGCCAGTATGAGCTCTATTTAAACTATTGTTAAATTCTAACGATTCATGTTTGTTTTTTTTTTATTAAATTTGTAAGCCTTTTCCTAAATAATAAGTCTTGTATACGTAGGAGAGAAGAAGATTTTAAAATTTTGATTATAAATGTTTATACATTTACACAATGAATTTCTAGACACAGACACATACGAAGTCCATTAATAGATGGAATAATGATTTTTAGAATTCGTATAAAATTTTTTTATTAGTTCGTCCAAAGAAAATCGCTAGTGATATTGGTAAGAATTCTCCTGTCGTTAATGTATTTTGTTGGTAACTTTGCCATCTATTTTTTGTATTTTGCTGCTATTGTCCTTTTTAACTCTACCATTGGCTTTACTTTCATTTCCATTAATGCTGTTGCTGCTAGTGTTGTATGCCGTATTAACTCTTTATTACTCCTATCGGGGGTACTTTAAGATTTCTCAGCATTTCTTGGAAGTCAGAGTATTGTTTTTAATTACCACTTAAGTCTTTTATTTTCGCTGGCTTTTAAAGAAAGAAATCAATACTTCGTTTATTTGCTAAAGCTTTAGTTTTCTAACATTTTTATATGCACGAATCTTTAAAATAATATCACTGATATACCATATCTATAAGTTTAAAAATGTGTATTTAAAATTAGTTTTATTTGAATTGATTTGTTGTATTAAATCTTAACGAAGATAATAATTAGAAATATTGAATCATTAATTAATTTTCAAGTTTAATGCTTGCAGATCTTGCAATCCCGTGGAATTATTACAGACCCCACACGTCTATGTCTTCAGTTGCAGAGAACCAAGTGCCACGGTGAGTACCGTACATAATTTTATTAATTAAAAGTATTTTCGCCAAATCGGTGTTGCCCATCATCCGTAGTCTTAAGACTTTACAATTTCATTAATGAGCTCGCGCCAAAAATGCTGCAATATGTTTTTTCCATTTGCTTCATTACAATTTCTGACTGATCCTTTTCTTTATAATAAAGTCGTTAAGCACCGTGAGTAAAAATAACAATTTGAATAAATTTAAGCTTATAACGTATTATTTTAAAAAACTGTTAATAAAACATAACTAAATTAAGAATGTAAGAAAAAAGAATGTGGTTTAACAAACAACAAAAAATATCAAAAATGAACGCCTTTGCTCCCGGAGCTCACATGAATTTCTGACTTTCTGTATTTATCCTATTCTATTAGAGTTCTGTTAATATTTGGCTTGTTCCTCTAAAATTTCGGTTATCATCGATTTAGATCACCACGGCTAGATGTGAAATTAATAGGATACGCCTCCTTTACGTCTAAACAGTTACAGAGCAGGCATTCGCACGATCAGCTACATTTAAAACTACGTCGTCAACTAACACGAATTTCCGCGGATAACGAAATAGAATTAACAACAACAACATTCACGCCGACAGCAGTTAGTCTGTTGAAAGGTTCAGCTTCAACGGAATTACTACATCAACATCGCAAGCGACATTCTCATCCGCATAAACATGCCCAACATCATCACCAAAAGCAGCAACACTAATAACAATAACAACAAAAACATTGGCGCGATCAGAATCGGTATCATCTGCAGCATCAATAACGCGAACGAAATGTCTATTAAAAATTACAATTTCCACGCGCACACACAAAACCGAAGTCTACAAAATCAAAATTGTATTGTCGACTTGCTACAATGACAAGATAACAGGCGAATTGTTAAACGTGTAAATTGCAATAATTTTGGCTGTATTTTCCAGATAATCTGATAATCTCTATAAATCTCTATAATTATTAACCGATTTCAAATAATTAAATTGTTAGATTTGATTCAAAATAACAAGCATTACATATCAGACTTATACAATTCAACTATCGGGCCTATACACACATTCTATACAAAATTGTTTAAACCAATTATGCATATTATTGTTTTGATCCATACTAAATGTAGGGCGGCCTCTCTACTTACTGCATTTATTAATAAACAGATATCATGTCCTATAGACGCTAATATACTCTAATAGGCCTTATAAAAGTTTCGCATTCGAAACTCTTTGTTAGTGAAATTTTAATTCGATGTGAATTAATCATTTAAAATGGATTTATTGATTTTAAATTAACATTAAAATAATTGTTGTTAAATTTTATAATTGCACATGTTTATTAATGGTAGCTAAAAATGAAAACAATCATAATTTTTTTTGCATGCACTTCCTTTAATAAATTTAAATCCATTTTAATTATTAGGTATTAATAAAATTAATTCACATTCATAAATTTATGTTAATTATCGCATTAACAAAAAATTTATTTCAGGAAAGAGTTCTAATAATTTCAATAGGAGAAAGTATTTAGAATTATATTATACTAAAAGTTAGGCGACTGTGATTTTAAATGTGGTTGATTCTTTACACGCCAATATTCTACTACTTGAGTGAGTAATCTATAGATTTAAGAATGTATAAATTTCAAAATTATTATCCATCATTTTGTTCTTACGATTTTTAATCTATAAGCACAAATATACATTGGGCCCTTTTAAATAGAAAATTGATATTATATTTTAATATTAAAAATAATGCGATATATAACGACTAACACATAAAAGAAAATCTTACGTAATAAATACTTGCACTCTATGCTAAATTTTTGACTAAATTTTATTATTTTTCTCCTTTAAAATCGGCATAAAATTTTCCGCCTATAGCGTAAAATTTTTATAACCTCACTCGGTTGCTATCAAAAATAGTAAAACACTAAGTTGAAAAACACATTCAAGTTCATTTATTTCTGAAAGGTATGCTTTGGAGGACGCTGGAAAAATGGGACGGCATTAATTTAGGCTAGTTAGATTAGCGGAGACATAAAAAAATCTAGGTTTTTGGGTGAATTCGAGATATAGAAAGAATAGAATGTATTTGTTGCTAAAGTTAAGTTTACCCGAATATTGGAAGAGTCATACTAAAAAATTGATAAAAACAACTTACGCATGTTTGAGTTATACACGGAAAAACAAGTAATTGTTCATGATAAATCATACATAAAATGAAGGTGGTAACACGTGGTGACAAAGGCTTCTAGTGACCAGAAAAAAACCAGACAAAATATTTTTATTTTTTAAAAAAATTTTCGATTTTGATGGACTAGAATCTAGTCCATCAAAATCGAAAAATATTTTTAAAAAATAAAAATATTCTGTCTGGTTTTTAACAGCTACCCACAAAAAATTTCAGCAAGCTTTTTAAAATCTGATTCTTTGTAAAGCAGTATATATGTTATCTTAAATTTTGAATAACAACATTTGCAAAAAAATTATGTGTATAAATAATCGGAACTGCTGAACGTGTTGGTAAAATTCAACAAATAAAAGAGTGCGATTTCAAGTCTCACATTGCCTAACTTATGAGCGCTGCGACTTATTGATGTTAGGGGTTAGGCATAAACAATTATCATTTCTGGAAGTTTGAGAGTATTTCGCATCATATCCAATCATTAATATTTAGAAACTTGTAAATTAGTTTTGTCCACAGTGTTAGACGAAACACTGTGGGGCGTGGGCCGTCTATTTTTGGCAATATATAATATCAGCATCTTGGCTATAAAATTTCAGCATAGAATTTTTTGCGGAAGCTGAGAAATTGGCAAAGAATATTTAGTATAAAATATAGCCGTCATACTGGCATGATGGCAACCTATGATGGCAATGAATATTCACACCAAATTTATCAGTCTTTCCCTCCCCTCTACCTAAATCGTGATGTCCACAGACAGACAGACAAACATATAGACAGACATAGATACATAGACATACATACAGACAGACAAACAAACTAGGCTGAGCAGGAATATGTATACTTTTGGATGTAGAGCGAAAGTTCATAAGAGTGAAAAAATCAGTTGACTATAGACGCTGCCATTATGGATCAAGCTTCAGAAATGAAAACTACCATAGCAAAGGAAACTTAGCATGGTTTATGTGGACTATGAAATAGCATTAGAATCGTTGCCGTGGCTATATGCTTAAAGTGTTACCAATTTTTTGCAGCACGCATGACGCTTTCAAATGTTATTTCTCCCACCATCATCACTACTATCTACAACCAGAGATCCAATAAATATAAGAAGCAGCATATTTCAGGGAGTCACATTTAGCCCGCTTTGGGTCAGCTTAAGCTTAAGTGTACTCAGCAAACTTCCAGCTAATGTTAACCGCAAGCCAGTGTTTGAAGTTAAGGGAGAAAGTCGCGACTGCAAGCTAAATCACCTCCTGTGAATATATACTTTAAAACTATCCTGGATAACATGGATAAGCCACGCAGAATGCTGTAATTTATGCAAGAGCTCAGCAAAGGTATTTGTATGGAATTCGACTTGGACAAGTGTAAGATCATCCATCTCATCAGAAGGAGAGCGACATCGACGGAAGGAGGATGTACGTTTAATGATAAGCAGATGATAAAAAACCTACAGGAAAGCAATGTATGCAAAGAACACTCTGGACACAGAATTCAAAACCCGAATTAGAGTTTTCATATCGAACGTATGATTGGACTGAGATGAACCATGATTAGACTCGACAGCCCTCAGTGAAATGACAAGGAAAATAAGAACGCTTTTAATGACATATCTAGCTTTGTCAAGTGCTAGTGAGTAACCCTTCCACGTAGTGATAGACGACAAGGTATAATATATGTAATAAGTCTACACCACAAGCACAACATATAACATTTTTGCAGTAGACCGAGACTATACGCCACTGAACCTTTATCAAAATTCTTTGAGTTGACAGAATTTACACACAATAGAGGAGAAGAAAGAATTATTTTAATATTATAGTTATTTCTTACTCTATGGTTAAAGGTAAAGAATTTCAAGGGCACTAAATTAAGTAGAGATAAAAAATTCTATCAGATAACTAACGTAATTATCGTGATTAAAAGTAGAAAGCAAAACTAAGAGTAACCCATACGACCTTGGAGGAATTAAAAATTATTAGAGAGAAATTAAATATACTTTTGTATCGTATAAGTTAAAAAAAAATTAGTTTAATAACTGAAACACTAAGACAGACGCGCATTGTGAAGTGATATATATATATATATATATATATATATATATATATATATATATATATATATATATATATATATATATATATATATATATATATATATATATATATATATATATATATATATATATATATATATATATATATATATATATATATATATATATATATATATATATATATATATATATATATATATATATATATATATATATATATATATATATATATATATATATATATATATATATATATATATATATATATATATATATATATATATATATATATATATATATATATATATAATATATATATATATATATATATATATATATATATATATATATATATATATATATATATATATATATATATATATATATATATATATATATATATATATATATATATATATATATTATATATATATATATATATATATATATATATATATATATATATATATATATATATATATATATATATATATATATATATATATATATATATATATATATATATATATAGTTATATATATATATATATATATATATATATATATATATATATATATATATATATATATATATATATATATATATATATATATATATATATATATATATATATATATATATATATATATATATATATATATATATATATATATATATATATATATATATATATATATATTATATATATATATATATATATATATATATATATATATATATATATATATATATATATATATATATATATATATATATATATATATATATATATATATATATATATATATATATATATATATATATATATATATATATATATATATATATATATATATATATATATATATATATATATATATATATATAATATATATATATATATATATATATATATATATATATATATATATATATATATATATATATATATATATATATATATATATATATATATATATATAATATATATATATATATATATATATATATATATATATATATATATATATATATATATATATATATATATATATATATATATATATATATATATATATATATATTATAATATATATATATATATATATATATATATATATATATAAATATATATATATATATATATATATATATATATATATATATATATATATATATATATATATATATATATATATATATATATATATATATATATATATATATATATAATATATATATATATATATATATATATATATATATATATATATATATATATATATATATATATATATATATATATATATATATATATATATATATATATATATATATATATATATATATATATATATATATATATATATATATATATATATATATATATATATATATATATATATATATATAGTTATTGGATTAAAAATTAAATTATATTTCATATACACTTTTGTGATTTAAGATGCGTAGACAACTTGTGCGGATAATTTATTTGACGACTAAAATATGTATATAAATTTATTAGGAACAAACAGACGTAGCTATTTCATATGCCTAAGGCCCGGGTCACGCAATGAGCGGCAAAGAGGTGAGCGGCTGAGCGGTAAGTGGCAAAAAAGTAAAACATATGGAATACTACTGAAGTGGCTACACAATTAGCGGCATCTCTGAGCGGCTAGGCGGCGACTAAGCGGCGCCGCTCAGAAATAGAACTTGTTCTAATTTTTATTTGATTTCTGAGCGGCAAAATATAGACACGGCTGTAGGGTTATAATTTTACTCTATGTCGTTCTACTGTACTCTTTGTTTTTAAGCGATAAAATATTGAATTAAAAAATATTGAATTTTTATGTTAGAAAAATTTTCATTAGAATAAAAATTTTGTCAACGAGAACAAATGTTTTAAAAAAATAAAAATTTCTCTAATAAAATTATTACTATATTTTAAATAAAAATAATAATAATAATTGTAATATTTTGAATAAAAAATATAATTTTCTTCATCGGACTCCACAATGGCAAAATTGAATGCAGAGCTTTTAATATCATCTGTAGAAAGCCGACCGTTATTATGGCAAAATAAATTAGCTAATATTAAAAATAAAAACTTCTCTTGACAATGGCATTTTAACAACTAACCGCTCAGAAATGACGCTCAGTAATAAGCCGCTCAAACTCGCCGCTCTGCCGCTCACCGCTCACCGCTCACCGCTTTGCCGCTCATTGCGTGGCCCGGGCCTAAGAATGTAAGATGCCTAAGAAACTTAAATCATAAGTGTAAAGGAAAAATAATTGAATTTAATAAACCGATAATTACGTTAACATATCAAAACAAACATGGTGAAGTTATAAAATAGATTGTCAATCGGGGTCTGAAAAAGGTGTAATGGCCGGGTCTGAAGCTTGAATTTCCAAGAAAAAATAATTAGTCAAAGTCTGTAACATAAAACTTCCACGGAAAAAGAATTAATCAGGGTCTGAAACCCACGAACAGTACCTTAAATCAACCCGCAGATAGAGAAGTTTCCTATCTCGTTATCTCTGGTGCAGTGTCCTAACTCTTAATGTCTGATCACAATATTTGTCACAATTCGTGATCCTCACAATTTTTATGACACGCCAGAATTGGCGTGATTCCCTAATTTCAATATTACTCCTTAAATATATAAAATTCTACATTTTACAAACTATAGGAAATTATATACCTACCAACGGTATATTGATCATTAACGCAGATCACCATTACCCATATCTGGAAGAACACACCTTTGAATGATTCCAGAAGGCTGCCAACCTCTAAAGAAACATTAGCAACTCCTGACCCTAACGGTAAATAGAAAGCGGGGGAATTGTCGCCGGTCGACTGTTCTGAATTTATGCCCATCTCTTCCTATTTGTCTAACTCTACATATAATAAGTTAAGATTGCTTAATTATAAAATATAAGCGATAGCATCTTTATTAAGCACTACTATGTAGAGCAAAGTGCTCTTGTTATTAAAACAAGTAAACAACTTTCTGAAATTCGTTTTATTCATTTGTCCATTACCAACAATTGAGACGGATGCATCATTAAAGATAAGAAATTTAATCAGAAAAAAATTAGTTAGAGTGAAGACTTCATTATCAACGTTTGACAAATAACCCGCAATATAAACTAAGCCCGCTAGTGGCCGCTGACGAACTATGAGAATTTAATTTATAAATAGCGTAATTATTTCCGGTGACATAAAATAGCGAGCGAAATCAATATAGTGGTCTTGAGACTAGCAGATCAAAATGCTTCTAAAATGCAAATTCATGGTATGGAATTTGTCAAAATGCAACAACCAAATTTATTAACCACGAATGGCCATAAAATTATGTCATATTATATTATATTTTCGTTAAGGAAATTATAAATTAAGGCGGACTTTTGATTCCTGAATGGTGCACATATTTTTTAAATGTTTCGCTATTAGATGCACAATTCACAATCTACGTAGTCTCAATGACAAACACAATTCTAGCTTGTCTGCCATTCTTTTGCACATGATTTCATTGTAAATAAACGAAATGGTCGTAAACAAAAACTGATTAAAAAGATATACACAAATTGGATAGTCATATGTATTGGTAGTTGAATTGTAGTCCACATATACTTATTGCAGGTGTAAAATTTCGTTAACGAAAATGTCTTTTGAACTAATATAACGAACGTAGCCTCCTTAGACAAAAAAAATTGGAAAATAATAGAATGGGGATAACTTCATCGATAAAATAATAAAGCAAAATTAATGGAGTTTCGCTCGTGGACCAAAAATCTCGGCTTTAACTTTTCGTGTCGTCTATCAATGCTGTTAAAGTTTTTTTGTCGCTACCTCTATATATAAGATGTATAACATCTACACGTTATTGGTACATATCTTATTTCCGCTAAAAATTTCACGTCGCTTTCACTGGATGATGGTATGCTTGTAACTATGCTTCTCTAGTATTTGTATCTGTAAATTGCAACACCGGCCACTCCAATTAAAACGGAGCCCATCATGTAACCAAGGATTTTAAGCTGAAAGTATATAGTAAGTAATATAGCAAAGAAATATATTCAACCATTATGGTACTCTTACTAACTTTTGAGCTCTCTGAACTTTGCTGTTTTTGCGTTCGCTGATTTTTCTGCTCCAATTTATTAGCTTGACCTAACATTTTTTGATACATTTTCTTTTCGTTATGCTCTTCGCGACGTGCTTTAATAATAAGTTTTGCAAGATCCTGGAAAATTGGAATTTTGGTTATTAAACTTTCGTAGATACTTAAAAATGTTATGCCGTGTGAATTCCAAAGCTTCAAAAATTAACGTTTCTGATAACTTTCAAGTTTAGGAAATTGATAACGATATTAGGTATGAAATGTAGTATTCACTAGCCTGTTGGATTGATTTAGTATCGGGTTCCAAAGTTGCCGCCTTCTGCAAGAAAGTAATAGCACCCTTCGTGTCACCTTTGGCTTCAAGTATCTGTGGAAGTTAGCGTTCAAGTAGGAGAACATTATTAGGGAAACAGTATTAGTGTCGTCACTTACCCTGCCTCTACGGTATAGAGCTTTTGCGTTATTAGGTTGACAGCGCAATACGTGTTCCACAGCAGTCAATGCAGCATCATACGCTGAAATCTTTATTTGGGCCATCGCTAAATTATTGTAGACAACCAATCGATCGTCCAGCAACGACTGCAGGTCGCTATTTGATAACTAGCAATGTCAAAAGATGTAAACAATTAAAAGAGTTCCTGGATAACTTCAGTTTTCGTGTAATACTTCAATATCTTCTGAGTTTGGAAAGTTAATACCCGGGTCTCCATCGCGATCATCTAAATACTCCAAAGCTCGTCTGTACAACTGAATTGCGGTATTGTATTCGTTGCGATTATACCAAAAGTTAGCACGTTCTCTCTTGGCATTGCTTCAATGAAATTCATGCATTTTAATTGTTTTAATAAAAACCTTACAAAATAGCAAAGAGAAACTCTCCACGTAAGATAAGGCAAGAAATTGTTATATCAATTTTTCCAAATTATTGATTCGCTTAAATTGTGTCTTTGAAAACTTTTATCATCTGAAAATATATTTACCCGTATCTTTTGCGTATTTCGAAGTGCTTCAAATCGTCTAATTCTTCATACTTAGAATCCAGTAAATTTATTTCATATTTTATCTGAGCGAAATTGATTTTAAATTAATAACTAAAAGGTCTCAGCTAACCAAGAATCATACTGTTGCATTTGGTGGTATAGAGAGCTCGGAATTGTGTTCATTTTTCAAGCCTAAGGCACCGTATGCAAATCGCGAATTAACCACGATCTCTGCAACTTCTCCGACGTCCATTAAAGGAATGGTCATATCTAACCCTTGGACTACCTGTCAAATTCGTAACGGGAAACACAATATCTCCTCTAAGAATAAGATCTCAATGGAACGCCTTATATTTGTCTCACCTCATAATCACCAACATGTATCTGCTTATAATCAACCTTTTCTACGGTCAGCTCACTATCGTAAAGCTTGCCAATATAGCTAATGGTCACTAATTCTCCACGAGCAGGACGTTTTCCGGATTTCGATTTTTTAATCACACGCTTCGTTAGTTGGCCATTTCCGAGCACATCGCAAATTTCTCCTGCACTCTCTATTGCCGCGTTTAAATCACCCTCAATTTTTGGGTCATTTACACCCATCCCTGATTGTTCTTTTGGTTGATCCGATTTTATCTGGACTCCCGTCTCACCAATTAGCATAGTCGACGAAACAGTTTTTGTGTCAGTTTCATTAAGGTTACACAAATCCTCAAACGAACTGCTGCTTGATTTCTCTGTATCCATGTCAATGGCTAATCCAAAGGATGTTAGGGTGTAATGTGACTGAGCGCCTAGGATAATATGCAGCAAAATTGATCTTACATTAATTTCCGCAACGCATTTGAACTCTTTCAATTACTTCTTTTTAGTTTTCAAGTCCCACTTCTTTAATTTAGGCAGTCTTCGAATTAAAGGCTTCAGGGTGACTATAGTATTTCTCTATCTAAATCAAGCAAATGCATGCAGTGGTAACTGGATTTATCCTGCTGACTGTGACTTTTCCGTTACCGCACACAATACGTGTCTAAATTTTCATGTAAAATGCAAGGTGTACGTGTGAAAATCTCTATTACATTACTTTCATTATTACAAAAATTTTTACCTCTGCCAATACTTTATCACTAAAACGACGAAAGCAAAATAAAACAGTGCAGATCAGGTACTCCCTTTTCGTGTCCCTAATAGTTTGTCTACGAAAGAGTTATCTTGAATAATATAACATCTAATATCGTTACATATGAAGCTTTTATCAGAGATAATGAGATAGGAAACTCGTTGCTGTAAATTATAAATTCGTTATAATGGTCATTTTTATAGCGTGTTAAAATCACGTACAAATTTTGTGAGAACTCGTCCGATGTTGTTCTTGTTTACTGTGCGTTTGCTTTGCATAACACCATATTTGTAGTCGAGTGTGTTGAAATCATTTTGACCACCTACTTTCTATATAATTTTTACCAAACGTATACAATAGTAGTAGGCTGTATTTTCTGAAAATCGATGGGAAACTACGAGGATTGGCGATCACCAAATTAATGTTAAATATATAATTCTAAAAATATTATAGAAAATTATAGATTTGTATAATTGATTTTTAATACCAAGAGACCACCAAATTTATAGCAGTAAAATACAATTACCTGAGCATCGTTTTAAACGTGAAAAGTAAATTGTCTTCCGGTTTCTCGATTATAATGAAATAAATGCTAATTGTATTTATTTTGAATTTGTGATTACAGAATCATGTGTTTTTATTTATGAAATGATTAAAAAATAAAAATATACCATTTTAATGTTCAATGATTTCATACAAATTTTCTATCGCTTCTCACCTATAACCCCTTAGAATCGATACCAGTGCAAGAACGCACATGCGAGCGCCGTTGACTTAGCTACAAATTTCCAGTTAAACATACCTTTTTTCTGAATGTATTCCAAAAATTAGCATGAATTAGTGGACGTGTCCTATCCTTTATCTCTGGTATTAATGTGTTACGTAAATCAAAATAGTTAAGGCGCTATATCTCTGTAACCACATTTTAGGCATGAGGAATATTGTGTGCGATGAAAAATAGATAAGCCACTCACAGCTCGTATTTCGCACGTTACGTTTTCGTTATCGTTATTTTGGCATTCTTCTTCATCATTTCTGCGTTAAATCGAAGAAACGCGGGGAAATAGCAAAAGAAAATCGAAGATTACGTTTTCGTATCGTGATACATTATAAGGCTGATAATCTACGATTTTCTTTTGCTATTTCCCCGCTTTTCTTCGATTTAACGAAGAAATGATGAAGAAGAATGCCAAAATAACGATAATGAAAACGTAACGAACACGAATCGAAAAATAGAATTTTGTTGGTGTTTTTTACATGCATTCCCGTGTTCGATTGGAAATCGCTTAATAATGTATCACGAATACTTCACGAAAGGGTTGTCAAAATTGACGATAACAAAAATGCGATCGTTAAAGCAAAGAAGCATTGCTGCTTATGATTGCAAGGAGAGGAGAAGTGGTAGGAGGTAAACAATTGCACATTTTCTGTAGATGCCAACAACAATAAGGCCGTTATTACACAAACCGAAACTAATGGAAAGACTGCGACGCTGGCTTTAAGAAGACGTTGGAAATTATTCTAGTATACAAAACTTTCGTTAGTTTCCTTAGATAAAGTCTCTTTTCCATTAGGAATCCATTTGCTTGCGCGCAACAAAAACACCCTCCTCCCTAAACAACGTCCTGAATGATACTGAATAAATTTTTACCATGCCGCTTCATTCACACACAAGCGAAAGGTTCCTTGCTCGCGTTTTATTCACTAGCTGTTTCGTTAATATATTTCCAAAATATTCGGTCCCGCCAATTTGCTTTCCACTGGAATACACTGATAAGCACCAACAATGTTTGTTTATTCGTGCTCAACGAAATTTTATCTGCTGCTTGTCAAAAAGCTCTCAAAGCAGAGAAAAACACAAAAGAGAATCGAAAAAGCAGCGTAGTTTCGGTTTCTGTAATAACGCCGTAAATTGGAATTTGAAACGAAGTGATCGAAGAGGTTTCATTATCAGAGCCTTTGTTTTTGTTTCGTGTTCGTCAACGTTTTCGAATCGTGTTCGTATCGTGATACATTATAAGGCTGTATAAGGCTGAAAGTGTAGAGGACCATAAAGATTTAAACGAAGAACAGCTGGTTCCATGGCGTTTGTTTTTCATCCGGCTGGTTTTACACGTCAATAATTTATATTGATATCAAATTTGGTCATTCTTGTGTTTACCCAGTAATCGAGGAAAATCACTCGAAAACGGAAATATTGAAAAGAAGTGTCAATCAGTTCTACATTATTCGAACAGAAGTGAATTGCCATCTTTAAAGGCAGAAGGAGTATTAGCGGAATAGCTCAATCGAGGCTTCACTAACTTGAGAATTAAAAATGGCTCTCCAGGCTGCACGCCAATTTTATTTGGAAATACCGTGTGTAACTCGTTTTTACACAACCGCCTGTGTCTTAACTACCCTTGCAGTTGTAAGTTTGGTTAATGGTTTATGATATTCCTTCAGTTTTACTTTTACAAGGTCTGTTGTATTTAAATTACATTTTCAGCATCTGGAATTGGTTTCGCCACTTCAGCTTTATTTTCATCCCAAATTAATTCTACGAAAATTTCAAATCTGGCGCCTTTTTACTACTTTTCTTTTCTTTGGATCAATGGGCATAAGTTTCTTTTTTAATATGATCTTCACTTATCGTTACTGCCGTATGCTTGAAGAGGGTTCCTTTCGTGGTCGGAGCTCAGATTTTGTTGTTATGTTTCTGTTTGGCGGAGCACTGATGTCTTTCTTTGGTTTGTTTGCAAAATTACTGTTCCTTGGACAAGCGTTGATGCTAATGCTGGTCTATGTATGGTCACGGCGTAATCCCTTTGTAAGAATGAACTTCTTTGGAGTTATAAATTTTCATGTAGGCTTGAATGAGAAAGGATGTATTACGTACATTTTAAACTATTTGATTCTCACCGCAGGCGCCGTATTTGCCGTGGGCGTTATTTTGTGTCTCAATGATTTTGGGAAACTCTATTTGGGTTGATGTCATTGGCATGGGCGTGGGGCACATTTATTACTTTCTAGAGGATGTCTTCCCCCAACAAAGAAACGGATATAAATTTATAAAAACTCCTAATTTTCTGTAAGTCAAATTTTATACTGTTTGATATCTACACATATGTATATGATCAATATAATTAAAATCGATTTTGCAGGAAAGTTTTCTTTAATGAACACATAGATCGGAGTTATCAACGACTACCTGAGGAGGATCGTCCGGGTGGTTTTAATTGGAGTGGGGAAGATACTGCTGATGATGCAGATAATAATAATTCTAATGCAGATGCACAGCCTCCAGCTCAAAACCAGTGAGAGGAAGTGCTAAAATGTCAACATATATTTCATTATAAGGAATAGTAGCGTTGTAAATATGTATTTTAAAGAACATAAATAAAATGTATATTTTTCAAGATTGCTAACGGGATGTTGATTAATTTTAGCAAAATAATTTCAGTGGCTCCCGTTAAATTTTCCAGCGTTTTCTTTCCTACGAAATAGAATGTAAGTCGAAAGCAAACAAAGTTAGAATGATTCCATAGAAAATCCGTTTGTTCTAAAAAGTACTCTCTTTCGAATGGAAACATAGATATAATTTTTTATATCTTCAATTTATTAACAATTGTTTAAAAGAGAACTTTCAAAATAGCGCGAAGTAGTACAAACATTGTTTTGTATATAATTACCAACAAATAAATCCAAAAACGAATGACAAAAAAAAACGATATTCGATTATTTGTTTGTATTAGAATCTTATAAGTAGTCTTGAAAACTAAACAAACAACATTTAATTGTTAACATAAATATTAATGTAAGTAAGGTAAATCGACGGAAGTTAATTTCGAATACTCTTAGCCTTACCTTTGCAAGGAGTTATTCTAAGGTTCAAATAAGTTGAAAAAATTACTTAAAAATATTGTGGCAAGTAGGTCAAGAAGAGTTTTACAGCTGATTAGTACATAAATTTCAAAAGGTTAGAATTATAACATTGTATTGAGAACTTGTATGAAATTAAATTACTATTTTGGATTTCCAAAGCTAATGATATTATGACGACCATCAAGTATATGTAAGTAAAAAACAAATTCGCTTGTTGACCAATATCTTTCTGAAGGAATCCTCATCTTGTATTCAGCATAAACTAGTAAAGTGAATAATTTGGGAAGGATTTAGGAAATGGTCTAATGTTGAGATAAATATAGATATTAAATTTATTAATTTAGTTTAGTGGATGGTGGATTGTACGAATACAGATTTTTAAAATGAAAATTTTAAATAAATATTTTTGGTTTAATCTTAAACTAAATAATATCGAACAATCCTAAAGATTAGAGTTCTCCAATGTTTGCAGCAAATCGGAAACGGTTTGTCAATGTAACGATTTGAATAATAAACGTTGACTTTTGTGATTATTTCTATCATCAGAGGCCATGCATCTCAACATTGGATCTTAGCCATTGGTATCTCCTCATCCGGCATCTGCAGAATTATGAAGACATATAAAAAGCGGACTAATGCCTACCATCGCAGAGAGTCTAATTGGATTAATTTTAATCCGTTTCCTTTTTTTGTTGCATCCCATAACTTTTGTAATCAACGCGAGTTCCATTCCAGCCACGATGCTTAATATAATTTAACGATGTTGAATATTTCCAAATCATCATATAAATACAAATATCTTCATAAACATGTTAGGTCAATTTGAAACGATTCTCTCTTTGAATTAAGCACATAAACTTTTTAAAACTTAATAATGAAGAACTGAATATCTCGCATATCATTTACATACACGTTATTTAGATATTTTTATTAGAAAATAAATATCTATATGAAAGGATCGATATTATATGGCAATACTCTTAAGTCTTGTTCTTAGTAAATTTTACAATTCCAGCCCTGTTACTTCAGATTTTTTAACTTATGAATAAAACTAAGTCGTAGCTATGACATAACAATTTGTGCTAAATAGAAAGTATTATTAAAATTAAGTGTTTCCAATATATCTCTGAGTTTGATTGTTATTAATGCTTTTGTTGTTGATGATGTTGTTGTAGGAATTTGTTTGAAGGCACAGTATTTACAATGAGTTGCTGATATATATATTTTTAATGTAATTTTATTTTTAGATTTTACGTGGCTGGCTTTCCATGGACTCGAAATCTGTATAAGCACGTGTATGCCGGATGACCGTGGTTGGATTCGATGCGCAGCTCGACGATTTCAAAAGGACGATGAATACGTGTATTCTTTAATGGGAAATATTGAAGAGCGGCATCACCGTCTACGTATTCATATTCTCCGAAAAGTAACGGATCTTGATCCTTTTCATGCTCTAGACCCTGAGGAAGCATATTTAATAAGAAAAATGTTATTAAACGAAAAACATGTTTAATTATTCAGTACAAACCCAAACTGTAAAATTCCTGGGAGCCGACTCGATGCGTCCATTAGGGGACAAACTTTTTGGTATGTGTTCTAGAGTAAAACCGCTAACATAGATCAATGAATTCAATTTCAGAACTGAAAAAAGCACAAACCATTGCTTCATTGTAATTGAGGAATAACTATTCTAACTCACCCAAAAACCCCGGGAATCCCTGAAATGCCCAACATTCTCCCGGCTGTACATTCGGAGAGATGGCTACACGCGGTGTGTTTGTTGGGTACCAGAGCGGTATTCCGAACACAGAGATCTGCGCCGTTTTTGTCTGATAGTTTTCGGTGCAACGAGTCGAAAGTATTTGACCTCCGGCGGATTCCAGAGCAAAATCGACCAACCCAGTTTTGTCCGCATCGTAAATGGCAAGCACATTCCTAACTAATTGCTTCACCTCCTCTTCAGACATCCCAAAAGTCTGGAGGTCTTTTTTTAAACCGACAACATTCTCGTTACTTTGTGCTTCCATAATTGCCAAAACTTCGCGCTTCAGACGTTCAGTAATTTCGCGCATTAACAGCATTCCAGAACGATCTATTTCCTGCTTAATTTTTTCGTTCGAATATGCTGTTATTTCGAGAAGACGTTGCTCAAGATAATCTTTTGCAGTAAAGACGTCCCGCATCCAAGCTTTTAAAGCATCATCAACGAGGGTCTCCCCTTGACCATCCCCTGATATCTGATTGAAACCAAGATTTTTCATCAATGACAATTTGATCTGTTGATGAAGTAACGCAAATTGTTGCGTCTTAAATGTGGTAAGCTTTTTTTCGATTTCCTGCAAAAGTCCTGAGACTTTTTGATTTGTCATAAGTTTATGCTTTTGCAAATCCTCCGCTAACCGCTCGTGTTCTAATCGCAAATCGCTAATAAAATTATTTAGCTTTTCATTCTCTGGTAATTTTTCGGAGAGAGCAAGTTTCATAAGATTGATTTCTTTGTACAAATCAGTGACGAGCAAGTGGTACTTGTCCAGTCGTTGAATTGTGTCGTCATGCAATTTATCTTTGGTTTCCTTTAGCTGTAAGAGTTTACTATCCACGTTTTTCGAAGAAAGTGAATCAATGAACTGAGCAAGTTGTGGTGCCCTCAAGATCCGCTCAATCAAAATCGCCAAGTCAGAATCTTTAAAGAAGCTGCGTTTTTGGTCATTATTCACTTTCATGCGTTCCTCCACAAGCTCATGTATTTGCGATAAATGTTCCGAGGTAAGAGGAAAGTATTTGTCGGCTAGTTCGATATTCGATATCTCCAGTTTAGATCGAACAACGTCAGCAATTCGTTCTATGTCAACATCAGTTAATTGATGAAGATTATTGGTCCCACCTTGCTCTTGCTGCAAAACCTCGATTTGCATGCTAACAACTTTCGCAATGGTCATCGCCATTTCCGGTGTTACGTTCCCATCTGCTACTGTTGATTTCTCCACTTTTTTCCACGTTTCTAGTTTTTGATCGAGCAATTGTTTCATATATTTGTTGATGTGTTGCAAAATATTTCTAGTTTCCTCCGGTGTAAGAGTTCTTTTAATACTCTCTTGAGTTCTATACAATTCTGCTTCTTCTTCGTTCGTCGATAGTGTTGTGTACATTGCAGGATAGTGGAACTCACGGATAGGTGCACTGATTCGTGTCAATACGCTGCCTACATTTGCCAGCAATGTTGTTGGCAGCAATAATCTGTAAGCTTGAAAAAATGTTGGTCGCTGCGATTCATTCAGAATCTGCCAAGCTAAGATAATTGAAATATTAATTGAAAAGAAATCAACAGATTTTTCATGAAAACAGCAAGTAATGCTAAATCGCGATTTATGTGAAATATAACTAAATAATTTTTCATGCAAAATTTATTCTAAATTTATTTAATTGGATCTTTCAACAGTATGTTGGCTCAATTCTTCCATAAGACAAACTTTATGCAAAGAATACTACTGCCACCGAAAAGTGAATGCAGTTATTCCAAGAGACAACCTCTTTTCTCATATTTCGCAATTGCCTTTCATCTGTTTGACATTATTATAATCGTCCGTAGTGGTATCATACAGTTGAAAACAACTGGAACGCACTAGACGAGACGAGGTTAAATTCATAATAAACGCATAAATAAAAACTATTATCTGAAAAATTATTTAATTTTATTACTTTCAAAAATACAGAAATTTTATTTTAAAACATCAACAAATGAAAGAAATTGAGCTTTGCAGCGATGGCATCGATGTATCCTTCTTCATTTTTTTATAATACGGGTAAAAAATAATTGTTATATCTTAGAAAATTTCGAAAAAATCTACGATTGAAATTTTTAGAGAGTCGCACTTCATGCAAATAATTGAAATTAGCGCATTGCATTGAATATTTAATAAATAATGGCCCGCGAAAAAGAGGGATAGGATTTGACACAAATGAAGAAGGATAGAGCAGCAATTATTTGTATTGTTTCATTTTAAAGATATCTAAAACGTTTAATGCTAAAATACTCACCAAAAAGCTTTTTAGTACAAACAAAACAATACTCGTATTTTTCTATTTATTGATTTTGTTTTATTTTATTAGTATTTTTTCTTGTAAATTGTATTAAGAAACATCGAGTTGGTTTTATTTATTCTATACTGAAATGATTATCTGAGTTTTTAAACTACGAGTATAAAACATTATTTTTAATTTTAATAATCAGTTTATCATCTTCGAAATGCTGCCTTTTTCTCTGTTTCATTTTTGAACAAATAATAAATAGGCAAATTTAACTAAATCCATTTAAACCGTCTAGCCATATAAGGAATTTTAAAATAAAATTCTCTTATATTTTTTATAAATGATTCGAAAAGGTTTTTTGTTGGAACTCTATTGCAGTTTCCTCTATCCTTCTCCGCTCTGCACTATCCAATTCGTTGCACGGATTTTAGGGAATCATTAACATAATTTTATCTCATATTCACCAATGATTAGGGGGGAGGGAGGGTGAGAGGAGAGGTTGGAATGGATAGAGTGAGATAAATGCAGGGATACATTTGTAATAAATCTGTGGAATTAATGCTGTGGCCTTATGAAAACCCAAATATAAAATTAAATTCAACCTTTTTAAAATTTGTAAATGAAATAATTTTAATTTAAAAAAAACGTTCTCCAGATTAGGACAAAGAATAATAATAATTAAATTATTTTTTATAAGATTAATATTACGCCGAAGCAAAAAAGAAAATAGTCCAATTCTTAAACTTCTTGAAAATAAATAAATTAATTAATTAGAAACAAAACTAAAATTAAGAAAAATGAAAAATTGGGGGAAACGAATAATATTTAAACAGAGCGCTTATGTGAACAGTTGGGATATTAATTCGTACAAAAATTGATAAAAAAACTTTACGGAAAAATATCTAAATTCTCGTATAAAATTCTTCACGGCGAAAAAACTTACGACCTTCTTCAGCAATATTTTGCGAAACTGTACTTAAGTATGACAAATAATCATTGGTCCAATCGCGAAAATCTTCGAAACGATCATAAGCGATTGTTTTGTAAGTTTCAAATTTTGACGGATTGATTAAATTTGAGAGGTTGAGTTCAGGTATTACAAATGTATTGATATGCTGAGAAAAGGATGAAGGTGGGAAGGGTTCATTTGGATGTAAATAATAATAAAAACCTGAAAAAGGTAAAATTTTATTGTCAGAAAACTACGAAAAAATAAGAGATAAAAGCTTATTAAAAAAGGCCCGCTTTCACAAATTAATGCCGGTGACGTCTCCCGGAAACAAGATCTTTATCTTAGTTTTTAACTTAAAGCAAACTTAAAACAAAAATATTCTAACATAATTTTTAATACGCGATATCTATAAATATTTAATAACCCGAAGTAAGTTAAACCGCACACCGGTTTGTAAGGAATTCAACCGGATATTGAAAATCGGGCCTAATTTTTTCGTTTTTTTAAAGCCAAATGTAAAAATGTCTGTGGAGATACTCTGATCTCAAAAATCGAAGCTCTACCACAAAAGATGCAAAATTTCAGCTGAATTAAAAAATCTTTTAAGATAAAATAAATTATTTTTAATCCCTAAAACTAATTGAACTAATAAAGCATCAACTAACTGCTTGTAGTTACGATCAAATTATATTCAATTCAATTATACAAAAGTGGTAACATTAGACTACATAGACATTTTATCTGCAGCAGATTATATGCATATGCATTATTATATGAGAAGCAAATTATTTACACACATGTGTTGCGCGTATTGATGTTGTGAATAACAAGAAACATTAGAAATCTTCAATAATAAAAGGCGAACTAAATATTAGAGCGACGTAGGCAAAATGACACAGTGTGAGGAAGTCTATTTTTAAATTGAGCATTGAAAGCAATGACCAGGTGATTGCTACATAAACGCAACAAAAACGATCATATGTAACAAGGAAAATTCGATTCTTATTCTTTAAAGGGTAGACTTCAAACGATATCGTACTGTATTACAAAAAGATATTTCCCAGGCCTTTATTAGTATACGATATATATGAGAATGTATGTGAGTGTGAGTGATTGAAAATACATGAGCGGAAAAATTATATCACAAGCCAACAACCTTCATCAATGAATTCCAACGAATGTGAATGAACTGATAAGAATAAGTCAATAATTTTCCTTTCAAACTCACCGGTCAGCAGAAGTAAAGGCAACAGAATGAGCAAAAATAATAGGAATCGTTTTTTGCCTTTGCCTTCGGGATTGGACGATCGCAGTAACCAAGTATCCGCACTTAATATGTACGAAATAAGCAAATAAATGGATTGGAAAACATTGTAGACAACTGATCGAAAGCCATTAGATAAAGACCCAAATAATCCTTTGCAAGAAATAATAGAATTAGTTAAAATGGTTTATAATTACGAGAGCATCCACTTACCTTTCTTCTCATTCACAATTTTAGAGCGACGGTAACGATTATCATTTGTGAAAGGTATTCCTGTTAAAATGGTTCGCCAAATCGTACTAAACACTGCAATTACTGAAGTAATGGAGCGCGTAAACCAAGATTCTTGAGATTGTTTGAGTAGTATATCATCAAATTGCGCTAAATCCACTTCATCCCCAGAATCGTAGATAAGTTTCGCTGTATCCCACCGACGATTTACGGAATATTTGGGAGACTCGTAACGACGACGTATGAATGATTCATTAGTGGGATTACATTCGATCATATAATTGATACGCTCGTGATGATTTTCTAAACTACGACGTGACATATTGGGCATAGCAACTACACCGGGTGCCAACACCCGTCGATGTGGTGACAACTTCGAATAAGTATAGTCGGTTTTCGGTGTTGTCCTAAAAGGAAAATTATCGCACAGATTTATTACAATTTGTTTACAATAATTCTGTAGAGGAAAAGTGAAAAGGATGAATAGAATTCATTTTATTCTAAGAATGAGAATATTATTAAAAACGCTTCAGATAAACGGACTGGACTCACTTCCAATATTCTCCTGCACGTTTATATTCACGATAAGCAATATGATCGCTTAAGCTTCCCACGTTGTCAATATCACCCTCGCTTCCTCCACTGCCACCTCCACCACTATCACCAGCACCTCTAGTACCCCCAAATGATTTACTAAAGAATCGACCGATCGATCTGATGCCACTACTGGTGCTGTTGTTGCTGTTGTTCTGATTCCGTTGACGATCTGCGTTGTCTCCTTTTTTGGCACGTGCAGCCATAGAATTTCGTTGCAATGGCTTTTCAAATTCAGTATTTATTGCGCTCTGTGTTGCATTTACTTGTTCTAGATGTCCTTCCCGCAGGCCAGCACCTTTCGACTCATTTAAAATATCTGCCGGACTAGTGGCGAACTGTGCAGCAAAACTATTAACAGCATAATTCGCTTTAGGTGTGGATGTTGCAGCAGAATTGTTATCGCTGCTCATTGTTTTTCTACTTTTCGTAATCAGTGTGCTACTGCCGCCGCTCGTGGTTGTTGTTGTTGATGCCGTTGTTATGTAAGTGACGGTTTCATTTACTTCATTTGGATGTAATTCGATTGCGGCCCTTGATTTTACTTTACTATAATCTGGGCTGGTATCGTCACTTGAATAATCAGATGTCCTAATTTTTTTATTTGCATCCCTTTGAGCAGACGAGGAAGTGGAGGAAGTTACTTCAACAATCTCTTCAGTGATAGTCCTAATGGAATACAAATATAAATATATTATAAAATATAAATAATTATATTAAATAAATATATTATTAATTTTATAATGTATTAGTCTAAATTTAGATAAATCTTAACAGAAAACGCGCGTTTTAGAGATGTATGGAATATACGCATTACACTTTTATACCCTACAACCGAAAGTATAGGGATATATCCACTTCCTCCTTCCGTTTGTAACGCATTAAAAGAGGCATGACAGATATAGAATGGCATATATATTCGTGCTCAAACAGAAAACTCCTTGAGTCGATCTGGACATGTCTGTCCGTCTGTGTATCTGTCTGTGGAAATCACGATTGAAGTCGAATGGAGGGATATGTCGCCATGAAATTTTCTCGACACGAATATTAACTGCCATCATTTGGGCTCTTTGGGATTGAAAATTAAGTAAATCGGACCCGTACCACGCCTGACTTTTACACAAAATCCATTTTAAGGGCTGATTTATCAGTTTCTTTATAACTTATTAGGCTGGAATTTTATAGCTGAGATGTTGGTGTTACATATTTTGACTCTACAAGAAATTGGCGGCACGCTCCTTTGTAATTGGTTGATTTAATAGATAAAGGTTATATTAATGATTAGTTAGTTTTAAATTATTCAAGACAAGATAAATGTAATATTGAAAGAAGCGCCCACCACCCACTGAGTATTAGGATTAATTATAAAATTATATTACGGGTGTAGGGTATATAAGCTTCAGCTGCGTCGAAGTTAGCATTTTTACTTTTTCTAAATATAAAGTGTTTCCGCAAGTATGTATATGTAAACATACATTTGCACACATCCAAACATGTATTTACATAAATGTAACAAAATGAAGTCAAATATGGATTCACGTTCTCAGCTGACCTTCGACCAATTTGAGACGCTTCAATTTATTGGTGGAGCGCACATATGTCAAAGCATTGTTTTTTACTTAGCCGTCTGAGGTTGACGTCATCAATGCTAACAAAAGTAAACAATAAGTATAAATAATTTGCTTAAAACTCAAAACTAAAACTGAAAATGCTTAAACGAGAGGGTAAAACCAAATATATATATATATATATATATATATATATATATATATATATATATATATATATATATATATATATATATATATATATATATATATATATATATATATATATATATATATATATATATATATATATATATATATATATATATATATATATATATATATATATATATATATATATATATATATATATATATATATATATATATATATATATATATATATATATATATATATATATATATATATATATATATATATATATATATATATATATATATATATATATATATATATATATATATATATATATATATATATATATATATATATATATATATATATATATATATATATATATATATATATATATATATATATATATATATATATATATATATATATATATATATATATATATATATATATATATATATATATATATATATATATATATATATATATATATATATATATATATATATATATATATATATATATATATATATATATATATATATATATATATATATATATATATATATATATATATATATATATATATATATATATATATATATATATATATATATATATATATATATATATATATATATATATATATATATATATATATATATATATATATATATATATATATATATATATATATATATATATATATATATATATATATATATATATATATATATATATATATATATATATATATATATATATATATATATATATATATATATATATATATATATATATATATATATATATATATATATATATATATATATATATATATATATATATATATATATATATATATATATATATATATATATATATATATATATATATATATATATATATATATATATATATATATATATATATATATATATATATATATATATATATATATATATATATATATATATATATATATATATATATATATATATATATATATATATATATATATATATATATATATATATATATATATATATATATATATATATATATATATATATATATATATATATATATATATATATATATATATATATATATATATATATATATATATATATATATATATATATATATATATATATATATATATATATATATATATATATATATATATATATATATATATATATATATATATATATATATATATATATATATATATATATATATATATATATATATATATATATATATATATATATATATATATATATATATATATATATATATATATATATATATATATATATATATATATATATATATATATATATATATAAGCATATAATACATAATATATATAAGTATACATATAATTGTTTCTGTTGAATTATTTTTTGATGACGTCATAACCTGGTGTTTCACGCTTTTGTTTTAATCGCATCAACTTCGTTTTTTATGTGCCAGGATCGTTATCTTAGATTACGATAAATACGGAAATAAATTTCCCTAATTTTTTAAGCAATTATTCTTTAATTTAAATTTTTTTTTTAATTCTATGATCAACTTACTGTACTTTAGGTGCCCCGGCTGTAGCACTGGCCATTTTCTTCTTATGATGATAATTATCTTCTTCGTCGGTATGTTCACAATTTTCCTGATCACAAATTGGTCGTGAAAATGGTGTCTTCGAACGTGAACGCCGTCGTGTCTCCATTGGATGGTAGTCACTCATTCTCTTTTAATTTGTACTTTTTGTTATTCGCCAATTTTTCGCCTTTGAAATTTTACTATAGATATTTTTTAACTGAACTTTAAAAATGTCCAATTAAAAATGCATGAAATCATTGCTGTAAACGAAATGGTTTAATTAATTAACAAAGCGGGCTATCGGTAAACGCTAACTTTATTCATCGCTTTATTATTACTCTTAAGCCGTCACATACATAGTTATCTAAAAGTCGATGAATTCAGAAGAAAACAATAAAAATAATGGACTTGTGTTTATATTCATACAAACTTTTTAATATTTTTTATACAATTATGGGTGTTTCTCAAGCAAAAACTGACTGACTTACGAATTACAGCCTTTTCAATTTTTAAAAAATTGCATATCTATAAACCACAGAAAGAAAGATTATAAAATATATAACGCTATAAACAGTAATATTGTTTTATTTCTGGGTATTCATACGTATTTTACTCAAAAACTTAAAATTTTCGAGAAAATATTAATTTAATTTTTAGTACATTTTTCTTTTCTATTCATTACATTTTTATCGATATAGTATATAAATAACCTATGTAATTATGCTAATATTTGAAAACAGTTGTTATTTAGAACAGCTTAGAAATATTTAGTATTATCATTTAGTATCATAAAATTACATAAACGAAAGTAATAAGTTCATCTTGTTTTATACACAGTTTCAAAGGTAGATGACTAAATAGGATTTTTAATAGTGACAACCTTTTGGTACCTTTTTAGAACTGTATTATATACTTGCTACGCATTCTCAGTATAGCTTTCTGATACGGTTTAAGACAAATAAGCTGATAATTAGCGTTTCTCTTTTTTTGAGAGAAGTCTTAAAATAATTTTTAATTATTTTGCGACCCCTTCAAATTTAAAAAATTACTGAAGACATTAGAACCAATTCCTACCACCTAACAAAATCTGGCTTAGCAAACACCCAAACCCATTTACATATCTATATATACATAGTAAAAAATGAAACGCAGTACAACCAATCCCATATAGCAATTACTTTTATATAACTAAGTGCATTTTTGTATTTAGTATTTGCACCTAAAATAGATTATCTTCCTTTTGCTTCCTTCTAACTGAATTTCGTTGATTTACACCGTTCCAAGAGCGTATCTTATATATTTACTTCTATTTCAATGATACTTCACTACTATTCACTTTGTCATTGGTACCACGTACATTTTTCGCCCCGAAATTCTTTGAATTATTCTGTATTTTAAAATTTTGTAACTTTGTATTTGATGAACTGAGAAACTAAAATATTTGATATATGCGATAATTTACACACACGCGACAATAACCCCACGCAGCAGACCAATTCGATTCTACTTTTTGTGAGGAAGACTTGGGGTGGCAAACCAGAACAACCGCCTGTATTTCAAAGCATCATAATTTTTGACGTTTCCCAAATACTATCTGCTTACTCTCTCACACTAAAACCGTAATCCGAGACAAAATGATGGAACACTCGTTGCTGTAAATTAGAAATTCGTTATAATGGCCATTTTTACGGACTGTTGAATTTACGTAAAAAATGTGAGAACTCGCGCGATCCTATCTTTGTTTACTATGAGTTGGCTAACGAGTATAACACAAAATTTTTCCCTGATCGAGTTGAAAACAATTTGCTCATCTTCTATTTCTATATAATTTTTACCAAACCTAAACATTAGTCGTCCGTGTCATTTTAGGAAAATCAATATTGTTGTTTTTGCATTATAATCAACTACAGTACTGTAAAAGGAAATTTTAAACCTCTTCATGGAAACCTAAGGGAAATTTTAAACCTCTTCATGGATTTGTAAATACGCTTCCAAATGTATATATTGTATATTTGTCATTATTATTAAAAGCTTAAACGCTTTATGAAAAACCAAGTCGCGACGCTATACGCATTCATTATGGTTTCACAGTAATATCGCGTGGTAATTCAAACAGTTTTTAGTATAACCAAGATGAGTAACAGGAACATTGTAAGATGGAGGAACAATTAAGGATTAAACACAATTGTGTTCAGCGTTTTTTTGCTTTGCATATGAATTAAACTGCGAATGACAATTTTGATACATGGCAATTTGGTTGGAATATTCAGTGCTAATATTCGAAATGAACTGTCAAAATAACACATGCTCTTTTGGATAACGAGGAAAGAATAAAATTTCGATGCTGTTTTCGGCGACGACAACGAAAAAAATTAGAAAATGTGTTATTTTTTTTTGCGAGATTTTGACTGTCCGGATTGAATTTTTGCACTGAACTTATATGCATTATTATACTGTATGCGGAACGCAATGCCATTTTCTATATTTTCTCCTTAATCACAAAGAAGTGTAATCGAGTTCAGACTACTCTGAGCGATATAGGCGGATAATTCCACTAGACTATTTTACATGTACTGTTTTGCAGTGCCAATCTATGGATCGCTTAATGGTTCATCACAGTCATAATAGCGGCTATAGTCGTGGCGGCTATATGTAGCTCCAAATTGGGTTAAATATTTGAGAGCATAAAATTTAGTTGTCAAAAATTTTAATTTTCAAACGGCAAGAACGCGTAACTTCAGGATTATAGGGAAAAATTGAAGAGAAGTTAGTACTAAAAATATTCACAGATTTGTCAGAAATGTTAACATACACAATGAAAGAAGACGAAGAAAAATCTGGCGCTGTGACCTTTCGTCATGAAATTAAAATTCAACGTATTACAAGTTGACAGCTGGGATATGTAACTACATCTAGTGCTTAAGACTGTATTCAATCAGTTAATTAGAATTAATTGCCTTGGTGCACTCATGGCTTATAAAACTAGGGAATTGAAAATTTAATATCAAATAGTTGTCAAAAGCAGATCTCGAGCTAAGCGTGTAATTAATTCTTCTGAACAGCAACTGAGGTGAATATTTGTAGCAAAAAAACCAGAGATATCTGACAAAAACACAAAACAAGAAGTAGAATTGTCCTATTGCATTGCATGGCAGAGTTGTCTCTGTTGCATTGCATTCCGCATACAGTATAATAACGCATAGAAGTTCAGTGCAAAAATTCAATTCGGACTGTCAAAATCTCGAAAACGCGAAGAAAAGCAGCGGCGCGCACCAAAAAATAACACATTTTCTAATTTTTTTCGTCGCCTTCGCCGAAAACAGCGTCGAAATTTTATTCTTTCTTCGTTATCCAAAAGAGCATGTGTTATATTGACAGTTCATTCCAAATATTAGCACTGAATGGAATAGAATTGTCCTATTGCGGATGCCTCGAAAATTGTTCAAGTCTTTTATCGTGCTCGGGAAGTGGTCGGTATAGATTTCGTCGCTGTGTGTAATAAAGAACAAAATTAGAAAAGCATATGTTTACCGAAAATAGGAAACAGGAAATATCTTTCAATTGTAAATTAAAAAAGACTTCGAGAACATGTACCACAAAGTGCTTTAATATTTAAGTTTTTGGAAGAGTAGTTTGGAGCAAACGATACCCCTTTTTCGTTGCGTATAAAGTGTAAATTGTCTGAATTTCCTCAAAATCTATTTAGTTTACGTAAAGCAAATAATATTCAATATGCATCTTCAAACATAACCTCAAAATCACTGTTAACATCCAGATAGAAGCACTTGTTTGTTGCTTTCAAATGATTTCAACCATAGGGTAAGAAATTTCTTACTCTATGTTTCAACACAAAGTAAATAAAGCAACGGCAGACAATTTGAGCTTTTATTAAATTGATTCCTGACATCGGGAGAACAAAACGGAACTGGAATTTATCCAGAAACCACGTAGCTGTTAAACTCTGGAAGTTGAGGTTTCTTTTTTATTTTGAAATGAGCGAGCAACAAAATGAAACATTGATTCCTGTAACCGAGCATCACCTCGAGAAGGACAAAAGTGAAGAACAGGAACGCAATCATGAGAAAATAATAACGAGAAACACTATGCAAGTACCTCTACTCTCAAGCCCTAAACAACCGCTTAAACTTGCCAAAATGGCAGCTACAAGCCAGAAACGCGTCTACAAAGTCGTCCTAACTGGCGGTAAGTTACTTGTCTGTCAATTAAAAGGATTCCGTTGTATTGTGGGAGAAATTGTTTTCGGCTCTTACCCTTGGGCCATTGTATGAACAATGAAGGATTCAAGGTCATTCGAATTGTATTTGAGTCTGTCAGACTGATATTGTGTATGTGTACTTTGCTCTTGTAAAGTTCATTTGGTTGAACCAGATTTGTTTATTATGGAAAATAAATAAATCTGCAGAAAATCTTGAAAATATCTGTTTCTTGGGAATTATTGCTAGGAGTTTGGAAATATACAATTTTTTTTATAATTCAACCAGTTTTTTGATGATAAATTAATAGTATTATTTTATAATTTGCTTAAAATTTATGTTTTATATGTCTATTTTCTCATTCTTATATAAATTTTAATTTATTAATGAATTAACGAATGTTTTGGAATGTGATGCAATTTTTTTAAGGGTTTTATTTTTTGAAATAAATTTAGTAATTTGCGTAATTTCAATCTTCACGTGTTCTGTTAATTTAAAATCCATAAATAATTTCCACTAAGAAATATTCAATTGATTTCTCTTAGTATTGATAATTAATTTTTAAAAGCCGTTTTATTTGCGCAAAGGAAAAAATTTCCATTTTTCCTAAATATCTCATGCACAAACACATCACGGACACAAACTAACACTTAGAAGAAAATAAAATATACTAATTACTAAATTTGCAATTGTATTAACATTTTGCAGCTATTGATTTTGAAAGTGATGAAATCGAAATATAAAAAGAATTATCAAAAACGATTATATAATTTAATTATAAATTCTTTGCAATAAGAGTCGTAAATTATAATGAAATTTATCATGATTCCTTTGTGTTGTTGGAAATGGGAAGCCTATTCAAGTGCCTAGTATTTTAACTTCTTTATTTCTTTCCGTAATTCTTTTCGTTGATTTTTGTTTGCTAACCTCAATATTTTAATTAGCCAATAAGGACTGTCTGGTGCATAGTTAGATCCGTATAAATTTTTCTCTTTTGTTTTCTGGAAGATTATGAAATCTTCATAAAAATTTGTCTCCGAATTTGTTATCAAATTTAATGAAATTGTTTTGTATTAAGATTTTTTGAATATATTATTCATTGAAAATCCTAAATTGATATTGCAATATTGCTTTCCTATCCATGACTTCGATTAAAATGAGACCAATTGATTTCAATTATTGGGAAATTGTGATCAATATGAAAATTTTTGTAAATATTCCATTAGTTTTTTATTATTTATTGAAGTATTCTATTCCATTCTTGTCCACTTTATTACGTTTTCTTCGTCATTTAAATTGAAAATTAGAAGTCAGTAATGAACGGTTGTATAAAAGAAATAATATCTCTTCAGCGATTTATTTCTTTTTTTTTCGAAAAAAATAAAATATCAAATTATTGTTATTTCGAGAATATTTTGCCAATTCTGAATTTTTTAGGTCCCTGCGGCGGTAAGACCACGGGCCAATCACGTCTTTGTACATTTTTTGAAAACCTCGGGTGGAAGGTACGTTTAAAATTAAACTATAGTCTAATAGTATAATTCTACAATTTATACAAATTCCATTTCAGTGAAGAGAGAAAAAAATTTAAAGAAATTAATTAAATTTGTTTAAAAATTACAAAAAAATTACAAAAAAAAAATAAAATTTATTTTATTTATTGCAAGAGCACTTTTAGTAATTTAAAAAAGAAACAGAGGAAGAGAATTATTCATTGAAAGTTCTCGAAAATGAAATATGAAATAATAAAAGTGTTTAGTTGAATTAAATTAAAGACCAATAGGAGCAAGTCTTCACTAAAATGTTGAATTTTTATGTTTATTAACGAGTTTATAAAATAAAATTGACGTTACATTCGGTGTAATTTAAAATTTTATGTGTACAAATAGTTTTAAGCAGTTTGTACGCAAGAAAATTGAAGTTGCGTACACATTGGCAGTAAATTTTTTATAACTAAATATTTGATTTTATTACTTATTTAAGAGCCATCTATCGCAGCATGGAAAAAATATTCTGTTCTTTCCTAAAGTAATTTTTTTAAAAAACAAAAATCATTTGAAATTGTTCAAATTCTTCAGACAACAAACAAAAATGAGTATTTCTCGTTTGTATCAATATTTTCAGGTATTCCGTGTGCCTGAAACGGCTACAGTACTTCTCAGGTAAATGTCCAAATTTTCATTCTAATTAAAAAAATTGTTGCCAAAACAACGAAACTCGTAAAACTACTAAATCACTCTTTTGGCGAAAAAAATTCAAAAATGGTGGTAATTTCCAATTGTCAATCTTAAAAAATAATCATTCGTAGATCTTAAAAATATCTTGTAGATAAAAATTACGCACAATTTGAACAATTTACAAACATATAATTGTTTTGTTGGTGCCCTATTTATGTAAAATGATTGTTCACATAATGTACCGTATTTTTCGTAGTCATCGCTAATGTTATTTTAAAAGATTTAACAAATTACGAAAGTTTATTTTAGTATTTTATAATCCTCTGCGTTTCTCATTTTCTTCTTTAGCGGCGGTGTCAAATTCTCAGATCTTACAGAAAAAGAAGGTAATTAATTAATGAAATCTTAATTTTTACAAGCATAAATATTTGTTCTTAATATTCAAATTGTGACATTATTTGTGCAAGTGTCGGATAATATTGCAATATATGTAAACATATTTAGAGCTTTTATATGACTTAGGGAATTATCGGCGTGTGAGTAATATATTTTCTTGGATTTTTATATTTTTTTGGATCAATTTGGAAAATTGTGACTGTCAAATAAATGTTTAATTTTTTCTTTAAATTTCATTAAAGATTTACTTTATCGTTTTTCACCATGACAGGAATCCTCTTCACGAATCAATTCTATATAATAAAGTTATAAATATCTTTGAACTTATTTAATATTTTCTTTATAAGAATTTATAAGATTTCATTTTGTTTTTAATTTCATACATGCATTTCTCACGAAATTTCCTTCAAGCTATTTTCGTCATTGCTCCTTTTTTATTTCTAATTGTTTACCTTCTTAACAGCAATTTATTGCTGCGTCAACATCGTATTTTGTACTTAGTACAGACTACATAAGACGATAGTTATTTGTACGTATTATTTATTTATAAATTTGCTCGGTCTGGTTTGTCTAATACGATAAGAATTTTTGACGTGGTATTCAGTCATAGCTCTTTTAGTAGAATGGTCTCAGCTCTTCAAATACTTTATTGATAAAACTGCGTGTCAAGAGTCATTTAATGATAACATGTCATTAACGTATCAAAATATTTTTTGACATTTAATTTCGAGTATTATGAAAATTAAAAAAGTTTCCTTCTTTCATTGCTAAAACAAATTTAATTGATGGCTTTATGGGATGACATAGTTTATTACTTACAACACATTATTTTATTAAATATTTTCATTATTTGTTTTGAACAAGAACGCTAAATTCGACTCAAGCCGAAGTTCATACCACCGTAATATAAAAACATGATCTAAATCACGCGTCTCTTTTAATATTGCATTTCACATTCCTTGGGTAATTTAGGACCACATCACCTTCAACACTTCCCAAACAAAATAGTACTCTTCTCACGCTTATTTATCCTTGATCTTATAATAGTCACTACCGCTACCCCGAAATTAAACTGAAATATGGGACTTTGCAATTCTATTCCATAAAAAAGTAGGCGTGGCACTGGGGTCATTTTATTCATTAATGTCGTGATTCTTGCAGGCAGACGGAGAGACTGACATACAGATGGATATGGGTAAATTGACTCAGCAGGTGATTGCATTTGATTTACAACTGACACACTTTTAATGCGTTAATGCGTTACCTTCAGGTTTAGAGTATAAAAATGTTTCTGTAGATTAATTAAAGCTCTCGTTTATATATATTACAACATTATTATATATATATATATTATTATCCTTGAGTCCCTTGAGTCCTTGAGTCAGCGCCAATCAAATTCAAATAAAAAATCTCCGCACAGTCTTGTTGATTTCAACGCTTTCTGTCCACATTTTTCGGTTGCCACAGCATCAAGGCCAAACGGTGGGGAAGGATGGTTTTCTGTGATCATTTTTTAAATTGTTATTAGTCAATCTGTTGCAATCGAATTCGATTTGGGTTGCTTCTAAGTGTATTTATAAGATTTCGTACTGATCAATCGAATTATTTTCGAGTTATAAATTTGGTTTTCTGTTTTGTTTTCATTTACGCCTGTTTCTTTATTTAATCCATTCGTTGAGAGTTCCAGATGATCAATTGGTTGAATGAGACGACGATTAATGGATTTGAAAGAAAAAGACAACTGATAATTAAGGGAGACAAACTAAACAAGTAAGGGTGCTATTTTCGGCCTAGCCGAAGTTTAAATACCCTACACCTACAGGGATATATCCGTATTCGTAATGGAGACGCCGGTAACGCCCACTTTTTGCAGAATAAATTAGTATTCGTGGTTCAGTTCTAGGATTGGATGTATGTGCACCTATTAACATTAGTTATCAAAAGTAGGCGTGGTTCTCATCTGATTTCACCAATTTTTACGACCAAACAAAATTTGTTACTTTTATTTACTTTTTCTGCTATAATTAAGTCTTTTTATAACGATGGATTTTGGAACGAGTTTCCGTCATTCCTTGTCAATTCTGATCTGTAAACAAACCGGTTTCGGCGATGTGCCATCTTCAGTGTTTTTTTCGTTCTCTGAAGATGGCACATCGCCGAAACCGGTTTGTTTATAGATCAGAATTGACAAGGAATGACGGAAACTCGTTCCAAAATCCATCATCATCGTACCCTGTCGGAAAAATATACAAAAATCTTTTTATAACTATACTTCTGGTAGACGGACCATGCCCACCAGAAAAAGAATTTAGTAAATGCAAAAAGAGTTTTGCAAAATAATTTAGTATTCGTGATTGAGTTTCAGGATAAAATTTTGTCTTCAAATACGCTCTGCAATCATAGAAACTGAGCTTCGTATGTGCATACATTCGTATAAGCTACAAAAAGTAGGCGTGGCTCTCATCCCATTTGACCCATTTTCAATACCAACCTGCTCACAATAACAGAATATTTGTGTCAAATTTCGTGACCATATCGTGCTCCTGTAATCGTGATTTCAACAGACAGACAGACAGGCGGATAGGGATAAATCGACTCAGGAGATTGTTCTGAGTCAGAATATATATACTTTTTCACACCTGCCGCACCTCTTTTAATGCGTTACAAACGAAGGAACAAACTTAATATACCTTAAACCATTCGGGTGTAGGGCATAAAAAGTGCGATAAAAATATTGAAGTCACATGTTATGTCACGAATGAATTATAAGTATCGTAATTCACGTAATTCACGTAATATCGTATTCACGTAATGAATTATAAGTAGTAGTAGAATGAATTATATGAATTATAGAGAATTATAAGTATAAGATCCAGCCTATTAGAATACTATCTTTTTTATTAGACAAATAATTCTTAATCCAATTGCAAACTAATTGAGTTAGATCTGTTTGAAAGCGCTTCATCATTTAAAAGTTTCAAAAGAATGTATCAGTTTCCGTTTATCCACTTATCGTAATTTTCATTTCCGCAAATGGAATTAAATAAAGCAAGACTATATAAAAATAGACTAAAAGAAGCAAATCTGAAAAAATAATCCAGGATTAAATATTTCACAATCAGTGACCATGACTCATCATCAATTAGTACGCTTAATTTAATTAAAAACTATTGCATACATGTTTTAGTGTAATCAATAATTTTGTATAGTTTCATCAGGTAGTTGCTTCTTCTTCCTATCTTCGCTGTAGAATTGCCGCAAGGGTAATCAAATCTCATTGGGTGGGGGAGGGCCCAACAACGTTCGGCTCGAATCCATAACGTTGTGAGAAATTTATCGATTCCCTCTCTTTATTCTCGTCGCTTAATTTCTACAAGATCAGGGTTTGTAACTTAATTTAATTGAAAATGCTGGCTTGCGTGCCAAAACAAATGTCAATAAAAACAACAACAAACAGCGGTAAATGATTTCTACTAAAGAGGTAAAGCAAACATCTGCATACGTCATCGGCTTGAGCGAGGGACACAGCAATAACAATGATAACAGAATTTGTAAAATGAAATAGAAAAAATTTACTCATGTGATTGCATCCACACACTTGCGATCTCACATTTATCACTTCGACTTCACGATGGAATTTTACACAGAGAATCTACTTTCGCATGAATCACGTGTTGAACTATAAACAGGTGTCAGTCACGCAGGTGTCACGATTTCATTATTGCCGCATCTAATGCAAACAAAAAATTATGGATTAAAAACAAAATCGAAGTAATAAGTTTTCCATTGTTTAATTTTAAAAAAAAAATTTGTTATATTTAATTTGGCTTAGTATTTTTAAAAATATGTTTATAAATTAAAAAAGTTTTATAATTAGTATTTATTTTAGTAAAGTTTTTAAAATTTAACTGGAGACGTTTTGTTCCACGATTGGTCCAAAGAAAGCGTTGTAAGTGTTTAGTATGGGTCAGGCCGAACAATAGTACGTTGGATTTAATAAATCGTAGAAATTTTCAATATTTGCATTTAAACTAAAAAAACAAATTGTTCGTAACAATGAGATCAACAACTTTTTATTTTCTCTATTTAGTCAAAGCCAAAGGTATAAGGTTTTGTTTATTTTGTTTATTCTGGGCATCATGGTGTTTATTTGCAAGGCGTTCTTCCGCGGATGATAAATGCGTCGATCAAGTCGAAAAGGAATATTTTGTCTGTATTATATATATTTATTATATCTGTAAATTTCTGTAGATATAAAACAATATACTCGTATATATTTATATTTGTTTAGCATTCTGGTGAAATGATTTAATTTGAACAGCTCAGCGTTTTTATCGTTTTATCAATTATATTAACAGAAAATATGGATTTAGTTTTACAAATTTAAATGCATTTTTTGCATATATTATTTATCACTTTACTTTCCGTGCTCTTTCTTTCCTGATGTTGAGAATATTTTTGTGCCGCGATGATTCTTGCGCGAATCTATTTCTAATTTTACTTCTTGACGTTTGCCAAAATTGTGCCATTGAGCTAGAAAGCGGCTATACGATCAACAAGTTCTAATTTTCTCATAATGAAAAATAATCGTTAAAAAAATGAAATAAATTTTTAACGTACGACAGAAAACACATCTAAGCAATTTCTCTCTTCAGTTAATAAAAAAATTATTTAACGACACCTTACAAATAATCAAGATGAAATCGATTGATGATTTAAAAAGAGATGATCGGTCAACTTTCCATGAATGTTGAATTTTCAGTTCGAAATAATTAAAGAAAACTATTGTATTTAACTTCATCTTTCATATATCTTGTCGATTCCAAATAACTCTGGAATGAATGTGTCATGGAGAAGGCTTGCACTTGCATATTTTTGTCACATTTTGCTTTAAAATTGAATCATTTGACGTCATCAATTTAAAATCAAATACTTGGTATTGCTTCATTTAAAGAATTTTCTAGTTATTTTTGTGATTGGATCAAATTAATTTTACTTAGTTTTATCACTTTTAATCATTTATATTTATAGCATATAAATTTCAAGAGAATCTCATTCGAACTATGATTCAAATTGAGAATACTTTCTTTGAATTGGGCGGCTCCAGTACACGGAATTGTTTGATTATTTGTGATCGTGGTGTGATGGATGCCAGTGCCTGTAAGTTCTCAAAATTATCAACGTTCGATAGCTAGTAGGGCGGGCACTATACTGTGGCCATTCAATATCCGAGGAATGTAAAGTAAAATTGCTGAAGCAGGGCCCGACTATCGAATGGTATAATCGTTTGTGTGAGATCATTATTAATTATTATTTTTTTGTAGATATTTCAAAAGAGAAGTGGGAGAAAATGATGACCTCAAATAATTGGAATGCCATTGAGTTGCGCGACAATCGCTATAATCAAATCCTGCATCTGGTCTCGGCAGCGAATGGTGCCGAAGAATTCTATTCAACCGAAGTAAGAACTCCCTCTTTTAGTCATCACCAACTATTCTCCTGTCTCATACCATTTTTATATCCTACTCCCAAAGGGAGTGGGTATATTCACTTATTTCTTCGGTTTATAACGCATTAAAGTTGGCGTAGCAGGAATATAAAAGTATATATATTAAGTCGATTTAGTCGATTTAGTAATGAGTCGATTTAGTCTTTTTCGTTTGTCGGTCTGTCTGTGGAAATCGAGATTGCAATCGAACAGGGGGATATATCGACATGAAATTTAGTAAGGATATTCATTGTCATCACGGTCTACTTGCGATTGAAAATGGGGTAAATCGGACTAGGGCCCATGCCTACCTTTTATACAAACCCCCCCTTTTAAAAACCAAATTCTCTGTTTCTATATAAAATATCAAGCTGGAATTTTATACCCGACATGTTGATATTGGTTACTATCACTCCAAAAAATGGTCGGATACATAATTTTTAGTGTACTTACTTGTTATATCATAAATTAGTATTTTTCCTAGGCAATCCTGTAATAGATTTTTCAAAAGTTGAGAAAGAATTTCAGCAAATCGTTGAAGGATTTGTCGAAATCGTTGAAAGAAAGTATTTCAGTAAATCGTTGAAACTACTTTAGCCATTAAAAGACAAGCGAATGTATAAATTTCCATCACGTCATTAAATCTTCTTTCATTGAAATTCCGAACTAAGAGAACGTCTTTTGGTAGGGATCATGAGTTTTCTCCATCTTAATTTTGGTAAAATTATTATGCATCTTCAATCATTCCTTTTCTTCGCTGAGTTGTCCTCCTCCCTTGAAGATAATACTTTTATATCAAAATATATATATATATATATATATATATATATATATATATATATATATATATATATATATATATATATATATATATATATATATATATATATATATATATATATATATATATATATATATATATATATATATATATATATATATATATTATATATATATATATATATATATATATATATATATATATATATATATATATATATATATATATATATATATATATATATATATATATATATATATATATATATATATATATATATATATATATATATATATATATATATATATATATATATATATATATATATATATATATATATATATATATATATATATATATATATATATATATATATATATATATATATATATATATATATATATATATATATATATATATATATATATATATATATATATATATATATATATATATATATATATATATATATATATATATATATATATATATATATATATATATATATATATATATATATATATATATATATATATATATATATATATATATATATATATATATATATATATATATATATATATATATATATATATATATATATATATATATATATATATATATATATATATATATATATATATATATATATATATATATATATATATATATATATATATATATATATATATATATATATATATATATATATATATATATATATATATATATATATATATATATATATATATATATATATATATATATATATATATATATATATATATATATATATATATATATATATATATATATATATATATATATATATATATATATATATATATATATATATATATATATATATATATATATATATATATATATATATATATATATATATATATATATATATATATATATATATATATATATATATATATATATATATATATATATATATATATATATATATATATATATATATATATATATATATATATATATATATATATATATATATATATATATATATATATATATATATATATATATATATATATATATATATATATATATATATATATATATATATATATATATATATATATATATATATATATATATATATATATATATATATATATATATATATATATATATATATATATATATATATATATATATATATATATATATATATATATATATATATATATATATATATATATATATATATACACACGTCGTATATTTATATTCTTCCAACGTAAGAAATTAAAAAGGCTTTATAAGGTTGGTATTATAACTTTTATGTGGAAGATGTTTGATAACTTCAAAAGCCATCAGTGCGGCTAGAGTGAGCCTTTAATATCACCACCATTATATATTGTAGATATTCATGTAATGTCCCATAAACGTATAGGATGCCTCATTTAACGATTCCATCTGCGTTACTTCGTCGCTTTGTTTTCAGGATCATGCCTGTCGTTCAGAGGGCGTCGGTTTGGCACGCGATTTGGATTATAAAGCGGCGGCCGCCTGGGTTGGCCATCCGTATTTCGATGTGATCGATAATTCAACTAATTTTGAGACGAAAATGAATCGCATGATTGAATCGGTTTGCCAGAAGATCGGTATCGACATTGGTGATCGTTTGCAATCCACATCAAGGAAACTAAAATTTTTGGGTAAGAAAACAACGAAAATTCATAGAAATAAAGAACGGTCTGCTTTTATTGAATGGAAAAATATTTATTAGTTCAATTCTATTGTAGTCGCTTCTCTACCTGCGGATTCAGAATTTCCGCCGTATCAAGACTTTGATGTTGTGCATCATTATCTACAGTCGTCCGGGCCTAAAGTACAAGCTCGTCTACGTAAACGTGGCCAAAAGAATCACTGGAGTTACATACATACTATTCGCCGACCGAACGTGCACGGTCAGGCCCGTATTGAGGTCAAGACACAGCTGACACATCGTGATTACATGAATTTGCTGCCCCAACGAGATGATGCCCACTTCACAATCTACAAGAAACGCCGCTGTTTCCTCATTAATAATCAGTATTTTCAGCTAGACATTTACAAAGAACCGAGCCATCCACGGTAAAGTTGAAATTTCTGAATTTTAGTCAAACGAAATCCTAGCTAAGTACTTGCTATTTCAGTTGTAAGGGCCTGATGTTGCTGGAGACGTACTCTTCGCTAAGTGGAGAAGCTTTAAAAAATTGTATGCCAAAGTTTTTGAATATTGTGAAAGAAGTTACGGGTGATCCAGACTATTCCATGTTTAATCTATCTCTGAAAGAGGATTGGAGTATAACCAAAAAATTCTGTCATTCATTGCATGGTAATAGCAAAGCAAAGCAAAGCATGGAATATGACCATTCTTTAATATTCTTTTAATTTTTAGAAACTGGAACCTCTTCAAAAACAAAGCAATCCAATGGAGTCCCGAGTAAGCAGTTGGTAGTGAATGGACATGCGAAAGGCTAAAAGTTTATAGCCGTTTATATTTTTTCTTAATTTGGAAAAGAAATAACTTAATTTTCACGACCTTGGAGGATTTTCTATTTCATCAACTGCTAGAAGTCTTGCCGAAGTATTTGTTTGTATTTGAAAATGTAAGATTGCTGAAATGGTAGAAATTAAATTTAAATCGGCAATTAGTTTGTGATGATATGATGCAATTGTGGCTAGAAATCCCTTTCACTTCGGTAAACGATGGTAAAAAATTTAAGCGAAGAAAATTAAAAAGTAATCATCAAGCTTACATTCAATCAATCAGTTAAATCATTTTAAGACTAACAAGTCTACCAAGTTTCATTTCGTGCTGAGTTGAAGCCATTAATACGGTACTTAAGTAATAAATAATCCATTAATAACTAAGTTCGCACCACCAACGTCATAATAATCTTTAGCTTTTCATTAATTAGTTCCTGCTCATCTTTAATCCTCGAAATTTTATTTGGTTTGAAAAAGGTTTCAGTTTCTGTCACATCCATTTGTCTATTTGTCCTAACTGCAGTTGCTAACAACATAAATTGATTACTATTCTAAATTTCTGTTTATAAAAACAATTTGTCTTAAAAGAAGCTCGAAGGAAACCTCAATTTTTAAAATTGTATTGTAAGTGTAAAATTTTAGTCAAAATATATTTTATTTTAATAATCATAAGAAAGAAGAAATTTATCACACATTTTTAAAGTTAGAATTGTTAATAAAAAATAAAACTGTAGTTCTATATTTGAGATATTAAAAATTTCTATCTGTTATACAATCTTAAAATTCATTTAATTTAATCGAAAACCTAAAATAATTAGGCATATCGATCGAGGCGTCGCCGCGTCTTTTTAATAGAGACGAAATTGTTCCCTATCGTTCATGAAGATTGAGAGGCGAAGGAAAGTATAATTTAACAGGATTATACGGCAAATTTTTAACAGGTTGATAAATATTTTTTTGCAAATGAAGTATTATTTTAGAAGTAAAGCAATTTAAACAGAATCCGTCTTTAAGATATCTGAAGAAGGCTAAAGGACAGACAAGACCAATTTCACTGTGCGGTCATTTTAATACTAATTGTTTTCAGAAATCATTTTGAACACTTTGCAGACAGTTAACTCAGGCCTGGGCGTGATTTTTAACCTTTTCAAAATTTCCCATAAAATTTTTATCCATAAAACCACGTCCAATTTATAGTAATTATCTATCTTGAATACTTGTACCGTTTCCAACGTGTTTCGCATTAATTTGAAATCTGATGATTGCGGAGATGTTCAAGGTATTAAATGATTACACAATTTTAATTAAAACATTTTAATGGAAATATCCATGAACAATATCATAAAATTCTTTTTATTGCAACAAGTTTTCTGACTAGTTTTATTGGTTTTAACTAAATTATTCTATATGTATAAATATTAACATTACTATTGCTCGTTATTTGAGTCTTTAGATATTTAATCATTATGTAAATAACTTAGGATATTAACGGGCCGGATGTTATTAAAAACAAAAATACTTTTTTGTAACAATTAAATCTAAATGCTTGTGGAATACTTGATTATTTCAATTTGTTAATTTTACTAATTAATTTGTTGATTGAGTAGTGAATGCGAATCAAAAGTAGGTAACCGATAATTATAGCGGGTAGACTGACGAACGTTGCGAGGCTCTCGTAAATGAAGCGCGGTGCAAAAATTTTCCATACCATTAAATGACGACAGTGGATGGTGCAAGCCATCATAGAGCAAAATACCTGAAAATAAAAACAAATAAATCGTATTGAATCAATGATTTAGGAAATTTGATTATTATTACTTGTCGAATTAAAATTTACCTTTAGACCCTGAATCATAAAGAATTGTGCTGCTAGTTTGAATGCAGTTCCCAGGAAAATTTCCTCGTTTTCAAATAATGTTAGTTCGCCGCGTGTCATGTCAAAGCCCAAAGACTCTTGTGATATGTCGCTGGCAGTCCGTAAAGAATTGCCTGCACGTCGATCATTGATTTCACATTTCCTCAAATCGCGGTTGCAATTCGTTTTAATGAGGTTGGGGAAGAGCGCAAAGACTGAAAACGTCTCTGTGCTGAGTAAGCCGTACATGCACATAAAGAATATTTGGCCACCGAACGTGTTCAGAATGACCAGCACGCCAGATAGGAAATTAGAACTACCAATGCCGGATGAGCGCCCCACAAAAGCAGCGCGCCAATCAATTTGTGAAAGCGTTGTCTGATGGGACGTCGCAAAAAATGAGAAATGGGCCAAAAGAAACCAACTCGCGATGGTAGTAAATGTGGGGTGGACGCATGTTTCTGAAAAAATAAACCAAATCGTAATTCGTACCATAATGTGTTCGTTCATTACGGCGGATTCATGATCGGAATTATAAAGTTCTTTGGAAATTTCTTTGTTAACACTTTTAGGGAGAGCGTTTTGTTCATTATTGTTACTTACCAAAGTTAACCGCCGTGCGGATCTTTATTAGTGCGTTCACAATTAATATCAGAACACCGAGAAAAATGCAAAATACGAAGCCCAGTGGCGCCTTTGGGCCCATCAGCACAATTAACATTATGGCCAAAAAGAGTCCGAAGGAGATTATAATTGAAGAATAGATAGTGGCCAATCCATACACTACTGGGATTGAGAAACGCCCGTGATCCTTTTCACTGTCTGCGAAGCTCTTAATTTTTTTATATATCTCGGGAATGACGCCACCTTCACAAGTGATTATGGATTGTGGTTTGGCTACGTATATCATTAGTGGAGCCACGGTGACCACAACGATTTGCAATAATAAAAGTGCGTAAATAACCAAAGCCATGATATCAATGTGCGAACGCTGAATGTTCTTGACCGCACTGTTCGATACTAACAGATGACCACTAGCGCATATCGAACCAACGGTGGGACCATAACGAGCTATCAGTACATTTATTGAGTGTCCAGTGAGATTCCCACATGCACGCAAATAGAGACGCGTCAAAGTAGTGTAGAGCACAATTGCAACAACAGATAACAAGTAAAGCTCCGTATTTTGTGTTGCTTTCGAGTCCTGACTATTTCTCTTCATATAAGAAATTTCGTTCGAGAAATCAGCGCAACCTTTCTGTTCCTCGCGACAACGAAAAAGTACAAAAGTACAACGTATACCCACGATAGCCAGAAGTATGGCCACCAGCGTCCGGAAAGTTGCTGACTTCAAGAAATGCAGAAGACGGAATTTCGTTTTATAGTCCTGGTATATGCACTGTTGCAGTAAGGTGAAACTGAGCAACAAAACTGAAGCCACCACTAGATACGCAAGTATTTTCGCCTCCTGAATAATAAAGCTATTCGAGAAGAAAACAGTTATTGCTATGAGGCAAATAATTCGAGTTGGCATTTGTCCAAAACGCGTTATTTGTGACCAATTTGTGGCTATATTGATCCAATTCTTTACCGTTAAGAAAGTTAAGATGCTTGTACTGAGCATATTGCTGAGGAAGAGAGCGCCATGCTCTGCGCTTTTGAAATCAAAATGATTGTAGAATCGGTAGCCAAAGAAGCCGACCAAGAAATTTGCCAAATACGTATAAATTATCAAATCCGACGTAAAGAGTTGCTCAAAGTCTAAAGCGGTTAAATTATTGACAAGCAGAAACGTGAAGAAAACAGGAAAGAATGTCATCAGAAGTCCTTGTGACATTTGTGTGGCGTCGAATTTGACCCAAATTTCTCGACACGTGGACAGTATCTGACGTAATTGCTGCTTCAAATCTGTGATAAAAGACTTGAAAGCGGCGGCATTATAGACTGTTTTAACACGATGAGTTAATAATACGAACTCATTTTCCAAATGATCAAATTGTTCAACATTGAACGTGCGTTGGTGGTCAAAAGCGTAAGTATTAAAATATGTATGCATTTGTTGGGCATTCTGCCACGCATGTAAAAGCATCGTTTGGAATGCGGTCATATATGGGACCTTCACATCGGGGACAATATTGAAATGAATAAGTCCCAAATTTGAAAAAGGAATCGGAATACCTAATATAGTCGCTAATGTCGGTACAAGATCAATCTATAGAAAGAAATAACATTTGCAATTGGCCTTTTCTGGTTACAGTTTGATTGCTTACCTGCTGGAGCTCTTGAACGTCTGACATATCATTACTAGAGATAAATCGGTGCCATTTTGAATACGCAAACAATAAGGCATTAACTTCATCTTCTGATTCTCCTCCATGATCACCAGTTATGGTCATGCCATGATCACCCATGACCAACAAAGTTGTGTCATTATCCATTCGATCGATAACGTCGCTATGATATAGATAATACCGTAAGAATTATTATCATAATCAGGCCCTGGCCGACTTTGGAAATTGTGCTGACATACCGGATCACTTTGTCCATTTCGCCAAGTTTTCGTCCCATTTCTTGGTGAAGAGGTCCATGTTTGTGGCCACAGTGATCTACTCCCAAGAAATGGGCAATTAATACTTGCCAATCAGTTTTGCCCAATTCTCTTGGCAGATGCTCTTGAATTTTCTTGTCGACCGTGTCCAAGTCGAAAATATCGAAACTGGGATATGAATATGATCGTATAAAGCGACGAGGATATAGATCAGTCCACGTGCTATCACCCAGAAACACCACTGGCATACCGTTACGGTTCATTTGGTCGATTATATTGTCCTCGTTGATCTCAGAAGAAGCAAAATTCGAGCCAATATCAATAAACGTCGGCAAGCTGCCCGTCGTGAGTCCCTTCAAACGCTGCATAGTTGTAGTCGGCGGGTCGGCGCGGAAACGCAGCAACCTAGTGCGTTCTGGTGCTTTCAGGAGCAGCTCATGGAATACGGTCAGCTTATTTTCGTATGACAATGGCTGGCTAAGATTCTCCTTAAACAAGCCAAATTCGTATTTAAGAGCATCGATGACCAATATAATCACTTTCGTTTTCTGCGGCAAGCAAAGGTTAGATGTAGCATTGACATCTTTGAAGATTTCTCCAACAATGTCTTCAGTTAGAAAATATTCCTGTAAAATATGGATAAAGGTCACTTAGCGAATTTGTATTTCTAGCAGAAAAATCTTTACGTCGTATGGATTAACCGATAAACGCCTACAACTGCTGATGTCAGTCTTAGATACTCGGGACAGAAGAAAACCTCGCGAAAATAACAGCACCCCGGAGGTAATAAGATATGCTAGCCATAAAAGAGCAAAAATATAGTTTATTGCGAAATTCATGCCAAGGCTTTCATTAAAGTAGATGGCCACTTTCCGTCAGGGTTTCTGTGACCGACTTTTTAGCTTCGTTAGCTTCTTTAACAAATCTATTCTCGAGAATATAGTTTCAACGAAACAACTGACGTAAAATCTATTTTTAAAAAGCAATCCACAAGGACGGATTCTCCTACCAATCCATGATCACAATGCAAACGTAATCCTCATCAAACATCAAGTCTTTCGCCAACTGCATACAATTGCTGTAAAAGCTTTTTGGTGGGTTTACATGGATCGCGTTTAAAGAAAACGAGGCAGAAATATGAAAAACCACTTACTTCCGACATTACCGAAGTTCGAGTGTCTGGCAAGTCAAGAATTAGAGCCTATTGTGAGCAATTGCGTTTCCGAGAAAACACTACGAAATTTGATAGCGATAACACTTGATTACGAAAACTTCGGCGGTCTAATGATCAAATTCAAGGATAAGAATATGTTGGCATGTCGTGATTCAGTCTCTAAAATATCTTTAAATCCTTGAAAATGTCCAAGAAGTAATTTCGATGTGTTGAAAAATTTTAATCCAGGTCTTGTATGCGTATTGTTTTCCCAAACAAAAACATTGAAACATATATGATTTATTATATAAAATTCAATAGGCCATTGCCATAGCATAGGACAGACGAGAATGCAGTGTCAATGGATATTCATATGTATCTTCTATATTGTCTTCCCTGTCGTATATATTCATTATTTGGTTGTTGCTGAAAAAAATTTAATATTTATTTATATTAAATTATAACTTCGCGAGGGAAGTTATGTTATAAACTTCGCGAATAATATTTCGGAAGTTTAGACGATTGAATGAAATGCGTAGATTATTTATTATATTATAAAACAAGAAGTCGTCGAAAGTCTTAGATGACGTGTTTAGTGCGAAACCATCGAAGTCAAGTTGGGGAACACTGCTATAAACGTAACAATTATGCCGTAAACACAAAGAAATTCGATGCGGAAATGCGGGCCGATTTATCAAAATAACATGGCTCTTATTATAGAAAAAAATTAAAAATTTGGCGCCATTCCTGTAGAAAATTAAACGATAAGACATCGAAGAAATTGGAAGATTATCTATTTTTTGGTCCGTGTCGTTGTTTCTCTTGTTTTCATTTGATTGACCAATGAGGCCCCGTGTTATTTGAAAGTTCGGTCCGAATTTTCTCACCGAATTTTTATGTGTTTATGGCATTACGCTCAATCACCACGAATGTACGAACACATGGTGACAGCTGATCTGTCTGTCAAGCATAATGAGTAGTGAAAATTAGTGAAATGAGACAAAGCAATTTCACATTTTGTTTAATTTCAAGTTTTAAATTAGAGCAAGTTTTAAATCAGTTATTATTTATTAATTATGGAACAAAAAACAATGAGGAAAGTTAAAACAAAGTGGTCAGCCCCTGCAGAGATATTGCTTTGTGGAATGTGGAAAGATAGAATTTGTCAACTTCGTGGCAATGGCCGAAAATGTCATGTATATAAAGAGCTGGCAGTAAAGCTGGCCGATCAAGGCTTCATTTTTACCGGGGAGGAAGTTCATGTCAAGATTAATAATTTGGCGGCAAAATATAGGCAAATTGACATTTTCTTTTCTATTTTCTATTCCAATTTCTAAGTTTATCCCAATATCAGGAAGGAGAAGCAACTAATTTCATTAGAAGGAGTGCCATCAGAATGGCCACTCTTTGGAATTATGGAGGAAATATTTGATATGAACAATTTTGAGAGGGTGGAAGTAAAGGAAGAGGAATTGTTAGCAGTATTACAGGAAGAAAATCTAAGGTCAGGTAATGCCAGACATAAAATTATAAAGATACTTTAAAATCCTACTTTTAATTTATTCGTTGTTTTTTCCTATACGTCGAACACACGGTATTTAACAAGTATAACAAATTATAAAATCCATAAAAAGTAGAGCATTAAAAAATATAGATAATTTGCTCGCATACTTTTTAAAAAACTTATATTTTTAGTATAAAATTAGTACGAAATCAGGCATGTCGAGGTCGAGGCAACTTTAAGATATTGTCCCGATAAAAAATGTAAAACTTCGAAATTGCGAAAATATGAAAAACTCGAAATAAAACAAATACAACAAGCCCATACGAATAAATATAATACATAATCTTTAAATCGTACATTTACTAATAATTTTCAGAAACGTTGCCATCGAGTGCAAGTCAAAAATTGCCGGAAGATTGTGAAACGTTGACGCCAACTGCGTTTTCTCCATGTGCGAAACGAAGATCATCATCCCCAGCAGAGTCTTTCAGTTCAATACCGTGGTCAACGAGTTCTACCCCATCCTACGGAACAAAGAAAAAGAAAGTAATGCCATCGCTGCATTCTTTGCTTTTGAACGAACTGAAAACAGCAAATAAGCAATTCAAAGAAATGCTCTCTGAGGATCGTCAGAATACGAAATTGATGTTAGCCATCGAGGAGCAACGTAATATAATGCTTGAAAAATTTTTGAGCGATACGAAGCAATTCCAAAATAATATTTTAGGTTTACTAAAAAATAATAATTCTATAAAAAATAAATTTTAATTACCAAGTTAAAGTTTTTCATATTTATTTGAAATTATATACAAAAAAACGTTTTTTTTGCTGTAAGTCTAGTAGTAAAAGTAAACAATGAGTAACTTTTAGTAAATATCAATCCTTTAATAATTGATAATAATTAATTCTTTAATTGCTCTATTTCATTTTATTTATTTGAATAAATCCATTTATTTTATAATTCATTCTATTTATTTGAATTAAAATCATTTCATAATAAAAGAAACAAAACCACATTATTTTCTACGAAAAGATATATAAGTGCATGCATTTAAGTACTTATAAGCCTATATAAAGTATTTTTGTCTCATAATTAGCTTCACGGTATATTCTTTTTGGCTATGTCAAATCTCATTTATGATGTTTACTTCAATTTATTTCTTTAGAATAAATTCCCTAAAGCAGAATATAATTTTAGTAATACAATTTTTCACTTTTTGATAATTTTCCAATTAATTTTTAAATTTGGAATAAAATTGTGTAAATGTCATCTGAATATATTTTTTCTTATTCACTTAAGAAATAGAAATTAGGAAAAACTAACCAGTATATCAAGTTATATTAAAAACTTTTGATAGATAATAATCAGATATCATCAAATAATCAAATGCCACCTTTACAACAACCGAGTGGCTCCCGATCGCTCTTCAAAATCTTCCTACAATCGCTTTGTAGCCACGACAACGGCACTCCCATGTGCATTTTTGCACTGGTATCGATTATATGAGGGTTTTAGTTGAAAACCAATAGAAAATTAATTGAACAGAAAAAATATTAATTCTTATATTTTAATCATTTGATAAATAAAATATTATGATTCAGTATACAAAAAGCAAAAATTAATATAGGTGGCATATATTTTATTATAATAAACGAGAAAACGAACTACAAATTACTTCTTCGGTATAAAAGGAAGCTCGGCTAATTGTATTTCATCGTAATAAATTTGGTGGTGTGTTGATATTAGATATCAATTATAAAAACTATAATTTCCTTTAAGATTCTAAAAATTACATATTTCGTAATGATTTGGGGTATCATCCATCTCCGTGGCACCCCATTGATTTTCTTAAAATAAAGCCTACCACTGTTTACGTGTGGTGAAAATTATATAGGAATAAACTAGGCATAACGTTTTCAACACGCTCGATGATAAATATGGCATTATACTCGTTAGCAAACGTACAGTAAACAAGAACAACATCGAACGAGTGTTCATACGATGTGTCCGCGACGTTTCTAATTTACAACACCGAGTGCCGTGTGTTTTTATCTCTAGCCATATAATCAACCATTCTCGCCTGCTCGCCTGTTCCTTTTTCAGCGATATTTTTGTTTGTTAATTTTAAGAAAACAAGCAAAATAGAAAATGTTGGGTTTTCTGGCGCGCAATGTTGGGGTTTTCCAAAATTGGGTTTATAATTAATTAATTTTAGCAACGTATAATATATATGCGAAACAAACAAATATTCTAACAAATTTGAGTCGTTTGAAATTATATAAGACTTATTAAAAATCCTTTGTTTTCTTATTTTAAATTTAGCTTTTATAGGGGGAAATATTTTATTTAGAGACCATTTAAGATCATGTAAGGGCTCGTTTGGATAATTCTCAATCACATCAGGCATGGGCAATCTTTCCTAACGGGCCAAATGTAAGACCACAATTGTAGTTGGAATAGATTGATTACACTAAATGATGTGTCCTAATTATTCAAACTATTCCATAAGAAAAATTAAAAATTTACTATTAGTAGAATTCGGAAAAGTATTTAAAATTTATGTGCCTTTCACTGATTCCTGAAGAGTTCGTGGTAATTTAAAAAGAGCGACTTTACTGCTTATTAGACTAGTTTTAGATACTTCTCGTCATAAAATGTAAGCAAACAATAATGAGTGAATATACTTTCATAATAAAATTGTGGAAATATTCCAGAGGGATATTTGATTAATATAAATCCTTGATACTTAATTTTTTATTATAAGAAATATTTTACCCGACTAAGAAGTTCCTAAATCTTCATTCATTCGACTGCGTCTTTTTGGAAGCAGTCTTGATTGGGTAATATCGTGAGTCGAACAGAAATCGGGAGACATTCGATGATTTATCAAGACAAACCATGATTCAATTGAAGAAACAACCTGTATATGCAAACTAGGAAATCTTGTGAATATATTTGTTGATCGTCAACTTCGGAAGGTTTTAAAACAAAAATGGTTTTGAATTTGAATTGAATTTGAAATTAATTTGCTGAGACAAATATTATAAACAAATTGAAAAATTCCATTCAAGTTAAAGCATTATCAATAAATAAAAAATTCACGCAAACAAACAAAAAAGCCAATCATCCTTTAATTTTTGCTATTAGAGCGTTTCTTTAACTTCACGTTTTTTCTTTCCAAATTTTCAAAATAACTTCAATTTGTTCAGGCTTTTATTTTTTAGCGTTATATTTTATTGAATTTTTAATAAAATTTATGTAGACGATAATAAACTAAATCTATTACAATTTTTTGTTCTTTTATTTCTATTATTTTTATCATTGCTACACGCGCTTGTATTTGATCTTATTATTTCTCCGCTTATCACTGGAACACGTTTTTTAAATGTAATTTTATTAAAATTATTAATATTATTTAAATTCATTTTTATGAGTGAATAAAATTCGACAAAAATTTTATATACATCAAAATGAAAAATATATAACAAATAATAAATAGTTAAAGAAAAAGAAATACGTTGCAGTACAAAATATATGAGTATATATAATATATATTTATTCAAAAAATATAATTTAAAAAGAAAAACCATTTCTCTCAGAATATATAATTGTGTATATAATAGTATATTGTCCATAATAAAATCGTTGCAAATTTGAAGTGTATTTGTAATTACTTTCAATTTATGTGCGCATGTTAAACAAAATTATAAATATACCACTACGTTTCTTTTTAATATTACATGTCTATAATATTATCCTATATACACATAAGTAATTGTTTTATAAATACAATAATTGATAAAAATTGCCGTAAAAAATTGTATGTGTTAAATTATTTCAAAGGAATAGTATAAGTAGATGTGATGATATAGCTGTAAATCAGCAATGTACGCTTCTTAAATTTTAAATATCGTATCCTCATTCATAGTGAGTAATCAATACTATAGTTTTCTGGTTTTCTTCAATCATTTTCTCAAATTCCAAGCAGAGAAGCGTTTGTATTTTTCAGCATTTTTTAATATTGAAAGATTTTCTTTAGAACCGAGCTTGAATTGTAATTTGCTTGGAAATGGATTTATATTAACAAGATTAATCTCATTTCATTTTTTGAGAATTTTATAACAGAAATCAATTTTCGGGCTGAAAATGATCTTTCATAAGCTGAAAAGCATTCTTTGATTGGAGTGAAACTATAAAGACTCACCGATTATTAAAACATATAAGCATGTAACGCACTACATATAAAAGTTTTGAAGAAAATTAGCACACGGTAATATTTTTAATGCACGCGATTCTGATTGCTATTTTAGCTAATGTTCTTATAATACTTCTTATTATAATTATGATCATAATAATAGTAATAATCAAAGTAATAATAATAATAATAATAATAATAATAATAATAATAATAATAATAATAATAATAATAGTAATAATAGTAATAATAATAATAATAATAATAATAATAATAATAATAATAATAATAATAATAATAATAATAATAGTAATAATAACCGCGGTAATAAAAATAATTACAATTATAATAATAGTAATAATTATTATTATTATTATAAAAATAATAAATGAAAATACATCATTTACGACCAGTCAATTCAGACGCGGGCAGTCGGGAAAGATAATTTTTATTACGAGTGAGGGAAAAATATTATTCAAATATTTTCGATCAATCCCTTTAGTTTATCAATTGAACCTAATCTATTCCAATGTGGGGAGTTCTTTCTAAAAGGCCTATCCTATAAAATATCATATAAATTGCTATATCTTTTTATACGGTTTCGAAAAATCGGTAACCGATTCCTATTCGTTCCTTCAAAATTAAAGGTTGCGAGAAGTGCAACTTTTTCGCGGAAAAAAAACAGAATGAAAACTTGAATTATTTTGAATTTAGCGGCGCTTTCATTTATTCCGTACTCGACTTTTATTATACGAATAGATCCCATTGATGGACTTGTATTTCAAGTAAAATGTAATTGTTATAAACTGATAAGCTTTCCTTCGAAGAATCGTACAGATTATAAAAAACTGGCGATAAAAAACTGGATTATAAAAAAGAACATGCCATCAATGAAATTTCTTTCTAATCAACTACACTTCCAAAATAAATTACTCAAGCAATTAGAAGACTTCAAATTCTACACAATCCCTTTTACATGTTTTAATTTTCTATTGAGTTTTGAAAGTGAAAGGTTCGTTTGATCTTTTTTATATAATGTTCTTTGAAACGCATGCAACGTCATCAAACGAGATTAGATTTGTGCTTAATATTCAAAATCGCGAAATGCTAAAGCCCCAAAAGTATTTGTAATTCCGAAATGAAAAAGAAGACCCACTACACGAACACCAACTACGAATCCAATCTTTAGTTTTAGAGGCGCCGATTTACTTTCTAGACGGAAATGAGGAGGAAAACACTTTGGTTGTTGTTGGAGGCTGTTATGGTATCAAAAATATTATGTATAATAATTCTACCCAGATTACGAAAACACGCTTCATTGCCGACAGGACTTTGTGGATTGAGTTACAATTCCTTTAGTGGTTGATGGTCGTTACTGTAAAGACCACGTAACAAATAAAAAGGAACTTTGACTCAAACATCCTTCGTAGGTAGGCAGGGTGCAGGAAATCTAGTTATGTAATTTCACAGTATTCTCACTTCGAAATTTTGTTGTTTTAGCCATTGTTTTCGTCGTTTAGCTTTTGTGTCGTTTGCCGCTCGAGTTTGCAATAGAGATAATTGCAATAATACTATAATGATCATTCAGAACAAAAAATAATAATAATAATGACAATTGTAACAACAAATGTAATAAAAGTATAATAATTATTATTAGTATAATCTAAAATTTTAAATAATAAAACATTTTAATCAATTATTAATGATAAAAAATTATATATGTAATAGTGTTGTTGGAAAATATTTATAAAATAAGATAAAGATAATTACTATTTCATAAGAAATAAAATAATATAGAAAACATTTCTTTAAAATTTATTTTGTTCTAATTGGAGAAAGCAAAACAAAAAATACTTTAGCAACAACCGCTGAAAGGTTTGAAATCATAAATTTAGGAAAGTGTAAAACGTACTAATTATTTTTCATCATGTTATAATTGCATATTTAATTGAATATTTAATTAATAATATATTTTTAAATTTATTATCAAAATGATACTGTTCATTTTCTTACGATTTGTGGTAAAAAAAATTATATGTGTATATGCATGTATATATGTGTGTGTGCTGTTATTTTGTGGTTAAAGAAATTTGTGAGTAGTCACAATTCGTAGCCATTATCATGCAGCCTAGGCGTTGTCTATTTATGCATTGCTTATACTGATTTTTTGTAGCTTTGTTTCGTTTCTACGATCCGTTGGTGGCTTTCTGCTGTCTGAATATTTCATTTCTAGACGAATTTTATTATTATTAACAACTTAGTGTTGTTGCTATTTTTTCTCCTGCGTCTGCCTTTGCCGGTGACCCTGCGACCACTGCTGCCATGCCTGCCCCTGCTTTTGGTGCCGTTGCGGGAGATTTTAAGCATTTATCAGTAAGCCTGTGCTTCCTTATAATCACTTTGATCAGATGTATAGAAATCTTCGAGTTTCCACTGCAGCGTTTCGAAGGTGGGTCGCCGCATAGGATCCTTGTGCCAGCACTCCAACATAATCTCGTACAGACGTTGTTCACAATTAGGCGGTTGAGGCATACGATAGCCGTGTTCGACTTGTGTTAAAACTTCAGCATTCGTCATGCCTGCCACGCAATGAAAAATTCAGATATAATCACGCATATAATCATGTCATAAAGCAATAAGATATAATCGTATTTAAAATTCTACCTGGATAAGGTATACGTCCGTAAGTTACCAACTCTGTCAGAAGTATGCCAAAACTCCAGACATCTGACTTGATTGAGAATTTGCTATAATTGGCCGCTTCTGGAGCTGTCCATTTGATGGGGAAACGCGCACCCACACGAGCTTCGTATTCATCTTCTTTAATAAGCCTGGAATTTTTAGAATTTTATTTTATTATGGTTTCATATATTTCCTTAAGATTCTTCATTTTTTTGTGAATTACAGCATTAAATATTTAAAAAAAATCATTTGGGAAGAAATTATTCTTTAATAATTGAATTTCCTACCTCGCAAGACCAAAATCGGCAATTTTTACTATATTATTGTCGCCGACGAGAACATTGCGAGCAGCTAAATCGCGATGTATGTAATTCTGTGACTCCAAATAGGCCATACCGGCAGCAATCTGAGCAGCCATGTCAATCAGCACGGGCATCTTCAGGCTACGACCTTTGCCTGCAATAACTAAAACAATAATCAACTGCAAAAAATGTTCACAATCGAACTAGCGATAAATGTATAAACAGCTGCTAAAAAATACGAGGACTGTTATCCGAGCACAACAACAACAACAAGAATAACAACAATAGCAATTGATTACAAAAATAAATCAATTGATTTGAAAATTTAATTTCAATGCAAAAAAATGCATTCTTACCTTGCAGATACTCGAGCAAAGAGCCGTGTTTCATAAGTTCGGTAATAATATAAATCGGTTCCTCAACGGTACAAACGGCATACAATTGTATAAGTTTATTGTGACGTAACTTTTTCATTATTTGAGCTTCGGCTAAGAAGTCTTTTGGATCCATCGTACCTTTAATAGCATAAATAATAAAATTAATCAAATGTTTTTGTTACGGCCAATGACTAGTTTTTTTTTTCGTAATTCGCTCACCCGATTTTAATGTTTTTATAGCCACCGCTGTGGTATTGTTCCAAAGACCTTCCCAGACTTCACCGAATTGTCCGGAACCAAGTTTGCGTACAAATTTCAGCGAGGTTCTATCGATTTCCCATTGATCGCGTGTTCGATGTGAAAGACCTTCGGTGACTGGCTTTTCAATCTAAATAATACGGACAGTAGAAACCATTACTAAACAACAAATCTATTATTGGTGATATTTGCAAAAGATTCCTGAAAAAAATTAAATAAGAATATTTCGAAAAAAGCACTTGTTGTTTCCAACGGTGATAGTTTTTAAAAAGTCAATAAAAATGATTGAAAGTAATGCAGTATGAAAAGCTATTTAGGGTGAGGCGGAATAATCTGCCAGCAAATAGCAGCATGGTTTGGGGGGTGGCGGTGGTGGTAAATACTGATCATTCTAGACAGGGTTAAGGCGAAGAATTGATTGATAGTGATGGTGATGGTATAATGACTGATGTTTATGATAATGCTCTAGCAGTTTGATTAATCCTGATTATATCGTAACACATCTTAACATCTGAAGTGAAAAACGGATGAACAGAATTGTATAGACGGATGAATAGGATTAAGTGGATGGAGGAATGACTTGCCAATTTTTGTGATGAGGTCAAAAGAGCTTCGATTGAAAAGACGAATGATATTTACAAATGACTTTAAGAATATCAACAGCTCGAATATCTAGCATAAAATTCTGCAATCTATCAAATTTTAAAATAAATTCAATATATTTCCTTAATCTTTCCTTTTTATCCAATGCAAGGCCACTGAGAAATTTTACTCCCTGCAACGCCTATACCAGATCAATTATGCCAATCCATACAAACAAACACACGCACACACACACGGGGAGGGGAAAAGAAAAATTATTTTTATATATCTATAGACTTTTATTTAAAATACGATATTAATTTTTTTCGTATTAAAGTAAAGAATTCAAACAAAATCAAATTGAACAAATTTTAAAATATAGAAATTATTTCTGAATGAAAAAAAGAAATCAAAGGATGAATTAAAAGCTAACGAGTAAATACACAGAATGTATTGAAATTTGAAGAAGCTATATCAGAATTATAGAAGTTTGATTTGAAGATAATTTCTAAAATTAAACTTGAGTTTGATCTGACAAAAGGAAAACATATTTCAAGGCTTGAATGCAAAAAATTGGCAAATAAATTATGTGTTAGAATTGTAAATATCTCAAATTAAATATATCGGGAATTCACTTGAGTTTCAGGTAAATATTCAAACATAAGAATTTGTCTTTCAAAGATTAATTTAAGAAGGAAGAATGTTTATAAAATAAAATAAAACAAAATTACCAAAATAAAGAAGGAATGTATAAAATAATTCTCACAAGTTAATCATTACAATTAATAAAATAAGTCCTTATAAGAAAATCAACAACAACAGTAATCAAAACACCTTAAAAATAATTGCATTTAGACAATCATATAATGCTTAATATCCGAAGAGGTTTATTAAGGTTTTCAGAGTTCAACTGATGGTGACAGTCCTTTAGATACGTGATAGTAAAATTTTGTGATGCGATTTTTCTTTGATTTGGTAACAAACAGAAAATAATAGTGCCTACCTCAAAATTACCCACGAATTGGTTTGTCTTGAGATCATATTGAAAAATATTGAAACACACAATTAAAAAAAAAGATATGTAAGGACCATTTATTGAAAATTATTGAGTTTCGAGTCATAGATTTTTGGATAATTTTTGTAAAAACCCAAAATTAGGTTTAATAAAAAGAATATTGGTTTACATTATTGTGAACTCATTTACAAGAAATTGTAAGGAAAAAAAATGATACGTTAAATAGAAAATCAAATATTAAGAAAAAATTAAATTTAAAATTAAATTAAAAATATTGTGCCGTAATAATGAAATTCTAAAACTGAAAATATCTGGATGGATTTTAAAAACTGATTGAATAGAATTTGAACAATCTGAATTTGCGATGGATCAACTGAAAATAATTGCAAAGAATAAAATTATTCTGGTGAACGTAAACGATAACAACATTTTTATAAATATAGCGAATTAGTTACGAACGAATGCGATATATAAAATGTTGATAAATTTTGTGAGTAATAAATGTTTGTAAATGAAAGAAACGAAATGAGAGAAGAATAAAAATTAGTTCAATTCACAGTAAAAAATATCTGTGCATATAAAATATATAGTGGTAAATATTGAACGAATCCCAATTGTTTGATTACCTGTACACACGGTTTGCATAAATTGACACACAATCCATCACAATCCTTCGAATAATGCTCAACAAGTTCTTGAAGCGTTCTGCAATGGACAAACAATTATACAATAAAGTAAAAAAAAAATCATACGCCAACAACAAAAACAATCAACTCTACAAAAGCTTATAATTAAGCAACGACAATTTCGTACCATGAGTGGGCAAATAAGTGGGCACGTTAAAATTTACTGAACGGTTTTATTGTTGGAGCTGAATTGGGCGTGTATCGCATATTTTTACCTGAATGTTGTGCGTCGGGCAATGAAGAAGCCACCTTCATCTAGTTGGCGAATGCGATAGTGTTTCACTGTGTCACCATCACGAACTGAAACCATAAATAATAAAGAATTAAGATTAAATATTGTTCACATTTTTTATGAATAATATATATATATATATATATATATATATATATATATATATATATATATATATATATATATATATATATATATATATATATATATATATATATATATATATATATATATATATATATATATATATATATATATATATATATATATATATATATATATATATATATATATATATATATATATATATATATATATATATATATATATATATATATATATATATATATATATATATATATATATATATATATATATATATTTTTTTTTTTTTTTTTTTTTTCTTGTTTTTTTTCTGTATATTATGACATAAATCGTTCCAGAGCCCAGAAGAATTTTAGTAATAATAACAATTCGCAATATTGACTCTTACCGGATAACGAATAATCATTATGTCGACTTTCCGAGTCTCTGATTAAAAATGCACCGTGTTCATTCTCTGGCAGTAATAATTTCTTTTCAGCCTCAATGCGTTTTATTTTGCGGAAGTACCAACTGAAAGGAACAAGAAAAAAGCAACAGGAAAGATTGAATTAAAAAATTAAATCAAAACCGTGCGGAACTGAATGCGCGTAACAGGATATTATTTTATAAATATTGTAAACAATGGCAAATATATCTAGTTTAATTCATTATCTTACAATAAAAACAGCAGCATCTAAATATCCGACTTAATTTCTAGATATTTTTATATTTCTAATTCATCTCAAACAGAAACATTAAAAAATGCCTTCGAAAAGTATTCCAAGGACTCAAGCTCGGTATCGTGGAATCTCAAACGCGAGCTATTCAAGTGCCAATGGAAAACATTGCTCTAAAAGAGTTGTTTCCACACGACAAAGCAAGATTGTGTGATAATTCAATTTCGGAATTATTTAGTTTATGTGTTGAAAAGTTTGGCAAGTAAGTTTTATTTTGAATTTCAGATTAAGGCACATCTTATTGATATTAAATTAGGCTTTAATTTACAATTTAATTTATTTAAGTCAAAAAACCCTACATTCAAAAAAAAAGGAAAGGAAAAAATATCAGCCCTTCTGCCAAGTTCTCCTCTTGAGCACAGACAATCCTCAAGGCTGAGATGCGATTAAAAACGTCAGGCCGAGCGTCGTATGAGTAACAAACACTCGAGCGAATAAAATAAGTGGCAATAACGATGACTTGCGGAGAAGTCAATAACCGCTAAAAACATACGAGCGTCACTAAAAAAAATTCAAGAAACAAAAACAAAAACATCACCAACGTAACGACTTGAGGACAAAGAAAAAGAAGAGAGACGATATTAAACAATAATGAGAAGCAGCAATGTAAAAAGGAAGCAACCCAACCCTGGAAATGGCAAGAATAATGTATGAATGAGTCACACAATGAATTTATTAACGACGTCAAGTAGAGAATTTCTGAATAAGAGAATAAAAAAATAATTAAAATACCTTTGTTTTGAAATAACAATAATAATAACAACAATAATAAAAACAATGTTGTGACCCAGTTCGTCAAAAGCTGGTGAGAAGTAAAACAATTTGAAGAATGGATTTGAAGGGATAAAACGGATTTATTGGTGACCGACGAACCTCTATCGATGACGAAACTTAGCGCACCAAAAAATAATGAGAAACGATAACGAGATTATTCTGAGTTTAGCAACATCTGGTAGGTAAGACAATGCTATTCGAGGATCTTTTTTGAGAATATAAGTATTTTTAAAGAAATAAAAGAAGGTCAGTATTTTAAAAACCTTAAAAAATTAGCCCAGAGTACAAACTACAATTTTCTATTGAATTCTAAAAATTATTCAAGTGTAAATTTTAAAGAAAAATAGAAATTTTTCGCTATTAAAAACATGAGTGTCAAAAAAGTTCTTTTGAACTAAATAATAGTTTTATGTTTGAACATTTGAGCATCAAATAATTTTTTTAAAGGGAGTAGGATATAAAGAAATGACATTCTCATAATTTAATAAGATTTCTGCGATTTCTTTCAAAATTAGATCGTGTCAAAACTCGACGTTTATTCTAAATGTTGACAACTGAAGAGTTTTAACAAAAGGAAATCCAATATGTTTTGGCAACGGTGACATATTATTTTTATCGGTAATTGATTAGAAATCTATAAAAGATGGCAATAATTTTAGAAATTTTTCCGATTTCAAATCAGTTCGTATAATAATAAATAACTAATAATGTCAAAAGAGAAAGGAAAAGGAACGCAATGTTTGAACGTAATTGTTCTTGTCGTCACTTTTGACGTATCCGTTAGGAAATGATGAGTTGATTGAACTGACCTTACAAAATATAAGAAAAAAGAAACGACGTGAAAATGAATGGCATCGCAACCGAGTTGGTACAGAAATAAACTTATGGTAAATGAAAAAAACTCAAAAAACGCATTCGCAGTTTCCGGTGTTCCAGTTTTCGCAAACACAAACACAATGCGCTGTTGTGGCCAACGCAATATTCAGAAGACGACGTTATCCACTTACGTGACGGTCAGCCAAGTGAAGTTCCTCTAAGTGTTTTTATATATTTAACGTCGCAACGTTAGGAGACGCTATTCGATCGTTTGTCTTTATCATTGATCAAACAAGTCCATTTAACAGCAACAAAAAAGCTTCTAATTTAGGATAGGATGTCTTCTTATTTGTTGACTGGCCGGCTGGTTCTTTGGCATTCACGAGATGGTCCGGTCTCAAACTCTTAAAAGGTCTTAAAACGCAATCGAAGATGTAAAGACATTTTTTTTAAATGCCGGGATTTCTAAGACGAGTAAAAGTTGATTCCAAAGTGGCGAAGAAGAATCGCTGCACCTTGTCTGACGCGGTACACTTGGCTTCTTTCCATTCAATTTCATTCGATTTCATTTGTGGTGACGACTAAGGAAATAATTTCAGTGTAAGTGTACGAAGAAAGAGCAAAGAATCAGCAATTCTTTATCCTGTTGGCAAGAAAGAAGAAATTGTTTTTCCTTTTGATTGTTCTGTTTTTTTTCTTGAGTCATTTGAGTTACAAGTTTCTTTCCTTCAACCATTGCCAACAAACAAGTCACGGAATCTGACTTGATTGCAACAACAAAATGCGCACAACTCGGTCGGCTGCAATGGTTTCGTTCGGTGAGAGATGGAAAGAATTTTAACCGAAAGGGAAGAAGAAGATATAAGCGGTTTGAGGCAAGTTTCGTCTGTGCCATCGATGCTATCTGCAAATGTACTAAAGTAAAAACTTCGCTAAAAAATGTGTCTCAGTCATGAATTGTACAGAAAAGGAGGAAGAGGGAGGCAGGGCGGGTTGGGAGCATACAGACTATCCGGCTCAGGATAGTCCGAGATGTTAAAAAAATCGAGCGACGACTAGCATGTACCGTCTGAAAGTTTAGTCAGTCATTAGAATTCAGACAAAAATTTATTGTTACGACTTCTCTTTCTCTCTCTCGCACTTCTCCACTCGCTAGATGCGCCTCTTCCGTGCGATTTGCCAATATATTTTCACAAAAAATTCTCGCAAACAGATTGTGTACCCGGGTACGAATGGTTTGTACCTGTCGTTGTCGTCTCCTTTCTCCTTCTGTCGTTCTTCGTCATTTTCTTCGTCTTCTTCTTCTTCGTTAGTTACATGATGCTGCACAACTTTATGGCGCCACAGACGCAGACACGCTCACGTTCTGAGCCTACCGAACTATAAGTCAGTGGTAGCTTTACGGGCCTACATTTTTTCCAGTACTGCCGCACCTTCTTTTATGTTCTAAAAATTCTCTTTGTCATTCTTTTTCTTTTTTTTAAGGAAAAAAGGATTTCAACCCAAATGAAACCAAAAGTTTTTCTTTTCTAAAATGCTAATATATATATATATATATATATATATATATATATATATATATATATATATATATATATATATATATATATATATATATATATATATATATATATATATATATATATATATATATATATATATATATATATATATATATATATATATATATATATATATATATATATATATATATATATATATATATATATATATATATATATATATATATATATATATATATATATATATATATATATATATATATATATATATATATATATATATATATATATATATATATATATATATATATATATATATATATATATATATATATATATATATATATATATATATATATATATATATATATATATATATATATATATATATATATATATATATATATATATATATATATATATATATATATATATATATATATATATATATATATATATATATATATATATATATATATATATATATATATATATATATATATATATATATATATATATATATATATATATATATATATATATATATATATATATATATATATATATATATATATATATATATATATATATATATATATATATATATATATATATATATATATATATATATATATATATATATATATATATATATATATATATATATATATATATATATATATATATATATATATATATATATATATATATATATATATATATATATATATATATATATATATATATATATATATATATATATATATATATATATATATATATATATATATATATATATATATATATATATATATATATATATATATATATATATATATATATATATATATATATATATATATATATATATATATATATATATATATATATATATATATATATATATATATATATATATATATATATATATATATATATATATATATATATATATATATATATATATATATATATATATATATATATATATATATATATATATATATATATATATATACCTGTATATATCTGTGTATATGTTTTGTATACATAATGCCACAGCTTTGCGCGTTGGTTGTGAATTGGATTGGCGTAGGTTCCACCTTGATTGCATCGATAAAATGGTGGTTTACTAACAGTCCAGGCGCTGTTGGTAATGATAATTATGATGATTGTGATAACGATTGATGTTTACGTTGATTCAGATTTTATCTCTTCACACCATCGTTTATTTGCATCGTTTCATTACTCGGGAAAAATGGAACAAGTGACAGTTTTAAAACTGAACACACCTTCCATCGTTAACGGATATGACGACATAACGTCAAACACAAACACAAACGGTGGTTGGCCATTAGGAAGAACGGATGACCCAGTTTAAACATTTTCAATTACTTTCGAATTGTTCGCTGAGAAAGCACTCTACAAACATATTTACTTAAGTCTGTGTGAAATATTAAAATATGAAAGAAAGAAAGGAGGAAGGGAAGAAGGTAAGAAAGAATGAAGAGAGGAAGGAAAGAAAGAAGGAAGGAAGAACGAAGGGAGGAAGTAAAGGTGTGAAGTTTAGTGAAATATTTTCTTAAAGAGCAGAAAATAAATATAATCCCAAAGGTGAAACCGATTTTTGACAACATGAAAAAGATTCTGAATTTGAAAAATCGTCAGTCATAAATCGTCGCAAAAATTATAAAAAAAGAAAATATATTGGCGTTTTCCCAGAAAGCCTTTAAAGGATGTTAAATATTTTGACGGGATAGGAGCTCAAGGAAAAATTTAGTTTAATTTTATTTTCCTTTATAATAAATTCTTATAAACTCAGACTGTGGTTGATTGATTCGATTAATATTCGATGATATTCAGTATTAAAAAACATAAAGTCTATAAATTAGATATATTCATAAAGTATGCAATTTTTTCTATTATTTAGTTCATTGCTAAACTCTCTTTAATTCTGAAAGATGATTCTGAAATAATTGAGAAACTCTAATAATGCAATTCTTTCTCACTTCATCGATAACGACCATTAATTGATAATTAATTTTAGAATTTATTAGCAGTTTTTGGTTTTTGTCTAATTTTTGTTTTGTTTCGGACTTTTCCGATTTTTTATTTATTTTAATAAAGAAGAATCAAAAATGAAAATAAATAAAGAAGTTTGCTTAATTAATAATAAATATTTGTTTTATTCTAATATTTTCTGTTTCTTTTCTTGGAATTATTCATTAAATTTCCGGTGGCTTAGCATTTTCACAAATACATTTTAGAATGTTCGCCGGCAAGATGAAGTAAATGGTAAATGAGATAACTGAAATCTTTGTTAACATCATTATTATCATTAACGTTATCGTCACTGCTCCGCCGGTCGGACTGATTATTTTATAAATAGAAAAATGCTTAAATCTACTTCTTGTTTATTTCTTCAAAATCTGTATTGCCGGCAGAAGACAGAGGAAAATTTATTACGGCTAATGGCATTTATTTGCCAATTTACACTGAAGAAAAAATGACTGCTTTCATTTAACAACCAAACAACAGATCTCGACCGACCGGCACCGACCCAGGACGGCCAAAATCAAATCCTTCCCCCTTCTGCCCCTTCTCTTTTCATTTGATGAACAATTACAAATAAATAGCTTATGTATTGACAGCTTCACCATTTAATTGCTGCCATTGTTGATGTTGCTGCTGTCGCTTCCTTTTTAGTGCATCACGTCCATTTTACGAAATGGGTTCTTTCTTTTTCTTAAAATAGTTTCATTTGATTTGTTTTGGACTCGATCGAAGAAGTGGACTGGATTGTATTCGATTGGACACTTGATCATTACTATGATTGGACGGATATTTACAAATATATGCGAGCATTTTATGTATGAAAACAGTTGTCGACTAAGTTTTAGCCACATCCATCTATCCAACCATCCATCCATCCATCCATCCATCCATCCAACCATCCATCCGCCCATCCATCCATCCAACCAATCAACTAGCTAACTATTTTTAAACAAAGCAACAGATTGTGGTTTGTCTAAAAATAACACAAAATTGCATTCATGTGCTGAGTTTTGTCTACAAATAGAAAGAGCAACAACCACACACAGCTCTATAACAGCAACAACACCACTGACAACACCAACAGTAACAACAACAACAGCACAATTTATCATTTATAATACGTCAGTATCTGCCCATGTGCACGCATTATTGTCGTATTGAATGCGCAACAATTACATGCAGGACGTCATGACGACACGACAAACGTGGCAAAGCCGCAACTGCTCCAACAAATTTGAGTTGTCGTTCCTGTTTCTGTTGCTGCTGGCTCGGCTACAACGCGTTTCCAATGATTGTTAATGATGATGATCGTCAACAAGGCTTACGAATTGTACTGTTAAAATTAGATTAATGCGGTTGAAACCCGATACTCGCTGACAATGTTGTCGCTCTCATTGTTGACGCAGTTAATGTCGTCAGTAAAGTCGGTAAAATTTTTTTACTATGATCAAAATATTATAATTGTCACTAATAATAATGATGACAAAGGCAATATTTTAGCGTGAATAATTATAATTAATATCGAATTGAATGAAGACATCATAAGCACTAATAGTGTGTATATGTGAAAGATCTTTGTCAGTAGAAAGAGCTTTTAACAAATCCTTAATAAATTTGATTGCTTTTATAAAACAAATTATAAATAGTGAGGATATAGGCGGCACATGTGTCAAACCAATATGTCGCAGAATTTCGAAAAGGATCGAAGAAACTCGAGAATATATGATTTTATTAATTTTTTAAATAATTTGGTGAATACACACAATTTATTCGCACCATTTGTTTTAACGCACCTTTTTTCGGTGGCATAGCATCAACGACATAAATTTCATTATTGTCATGATTTAAAGAGGTACCTCCCAGTTCTACTAGATTTCGTATTTTTCATTTAATAAATGGTGCAAAGTTATGCCACACAAAAAAGTCGTTAACAAATGGTGCGAATAAATTGAAACTTTGTCGCATTTTTACCGTTTTTTTTATTTAAAGCATCACTTGTTATCTGTCGCCACGATAACGGTCACAATTAGCGTCACCGATATCCGTTTAGCTCGCCTTAATGTTCGGACGCATTTTATCCGCAACATGCCTGCTTGCCTACTTTTGGTATGTGCGTGCATTATCAAATCGCATGTTGCGGATTTTTAAAATAGCGCACATTTTTCGTCAGCAACATGTGACACAAACGAGCAATTTTAACAATTTGTACAAGCATTAATTTCGTAATGGCTCGATGGAGTTGTAAGTTAGCTGTTTGGTGGAGAACCTATGACGTCAATAAAATACAAGAAAATTGAATTTTCCAAAATTTAACTGATAAGCTGATAAGGTTGATATTTTCAGAGACAGGAACGGTTGATAACCGATTTATAATAAAATCCAACAATTATTTTGTTTGAAATTTCTTAACTGATTTCAAAGCATTGAAGATTTTACCGGTGAAATAAAAGATTTGCTGTCACGGCGGGCCACTAGCAATTCACACCACCACCATGTCCAGCAGTCAACATTGCCATCCCATCAAATTAAATGGGTCAGTTATGTCAACAACGTAATGATATCGTCTACACTGTAGACGATTCACCTCTTTATAGACTCCACGAAGACATTCTGTAGCAAATTGTAATAACGGTTGCATTTCGTCAATTAAAGGAACAGATAGCAATAAAACAGGAGTGCCATTCAAACCATGATGTTTACAATGATTACAATGATTACGACGATGACGATGACAAGATTTGCATAATAAATCGCTTCTCTTACTGCTGCTGCCTCTACTACGGGTTTTGCGGATTAAGTTGGATTTAATTGAAATTTTTAGATTTATTTACGTCGCCGCGAGTTGCGGCGAATATTCTTCAGTTCAAGAGTTTCTTGGAATTCGAATTGGAACTAGCAACACAAACTAGAGGCAACGTTTGTCGTTTTTATTGTTGATTGTAAAGAATCTCAATGGCAAATATTTGTGCCACCGCTCGTCAAAACTACTACTATAGACGATGACCCCGATTGGCGGTCAGGGTTCGGATTCCTTGGTTCTATGGCACATTAGTCGACGATGTTGAGGTTTTAAGATATCTATTTTAATTATAATATCAATCATTCAACGAGCAATCGTCACGTGTCGAACAAAATTAAAGATTTTTTAATGCTATTTATCGTCAATACAAAAAAAATGTGTACTACGTTCAAGTCAGGGTTCAGTTTTGCTGTTGGTAGTCATGAAAAAAGTGGTAAAATAAAACGCCAAAAGTTTAAAATATTCCAAAAAAAGCATAGAATTATCTTTTGAAGAATCTTGAATACTAAAACCATCCAAACAATTTATAAATAAATAAATAAAATTGTAACATTAAGTAAATAATTTTTTAATATCTAAGACTAAATTAAAGTCGCTGGTTTTTTTATTAATATCTAATTTTAAATTAGGTTTTTTTAAATACTTTTGAAGGTTTTTCTATGAAATTTTCTGATTATCTGTTTCTGCAATCACATTAATGTTATTAATTGACATTGATTTTGTCAGTTATTGATTATTGGTTAAAAAATGTTCCTGTCTTTATCTCCGTAAAAACCCATGATGAATTTCCTTAATTTCAATCAACGCGATGCCACTTAACACCATATTTAGATAAAATTAACAGACGTCAAAAAATGTGGTTACGCAATTTCCATTTTTCGCATCCGTGTAAAGTATTTAGATGATGTCAATTTTTTGGGGTTTTTCAAACAGTTTTGGAGTAATTTTGCGAATTTTATTTTCAGTTTTTATATTAAACTTTACCAACTGAACAATTTGCGTCTGAGTAAAAGCGAGCAGCCACGGCTTTTATAACAAAGATAATACTAAAAAGATTTTAATGCTAAGGAGCTGTAATTTATATTTTTAAAACGATGCTGAAGCACTTCATTGAAAAAAAAACTCATCCAAATATTATGAAACAAATTTATTTCGTTAAGATTAAAATAAATTTCTAAAAATCCAATTATAGTATTTTCACGAATTTTTAAAATCCTTAATATTATCTTTGTTATAAAAGACGTGTTATATATATTTAATATATTCGTTTCATTTTTTAGGAATACTAAAATAAAAAACTCTCTTCAAATGAAATAAGATTATTCCACCTGATTGTACTAACCGAATACTAATTATTTAAAAGAGATCGTATCTCCACCCAAACGGTCAGCAGAGTGCTAATTAATGCTGGGAAACTTTTGTTACCTTGGCGATGACTTTGAAATATTTCAAGTGCTGGACCATATAGTGCATGCACGGTATGGTGACACGAATGGTACTCAACGGCAGTCTATTAATAGCTCACAGATGCGCATATAATTTAATGTTATTCAGATAAATTCTGATAAAACCCTAGGAGGATTTTGATGTGACTTAATTGGTTATTACTAAAATTGTACAAAGCTATAATTTTTAATTTTTTTTGAAGAAAATTACATCAAGCGTTAAAATAGGAATCATGATAAAATCAGGATTATAAAAGCAAACTTTCTCTAAAAAAAGTCATTGCGTTGTTTCGTCCCGCATGCGATAATGGCAATAATTCCAGATAAAACATAAGCATCATGTTACGTCGCTTTCCCTTCATTCAGCTTACATTCATCGCCCGCATCCATTCATCAAACATGTGCTTGCTTCCGATTATCTTCCCAATATTTGTTCCTTTATTAACTCTGCCTCTTCGCTTTTCACCTCGAGGGAAGTACACTCGCTAACTCTTCGCGCAGAGCGCAAAAATTGAATGAATGGAAATCGAAGATAATCGAAAATAAAGCCAAAGACTTAGCATTATTGCCATCGAACAATAATTGCATTAAACATTGTTTTACTGTTGCCAAGCTTTGAGCCAGCATCGATTTACATTGACATGTTATGACTATTTTTACTTAGCTTAATACCCTTTACGTCAGTTTTGAATGGTCGCTTAGACACAGGCTTGAGAAATACTACTAGGCCAAAAACAATTGCTTAGAGCCAATATATATTTTCTACAATCTTTTTTAATGTACTGCAATATCTTTTAATATAATTCGAGTTAATTATTTCGACGGCAATCATAAAATGTTGTTTCTCTGTCAATGCGTCGATACGTCGAATGTAAGCAAAGTAACGACGCCCTGCTTTGTAAAATTTTAGTAAATCGTTATAATTACAAAAAACCTTTGGCAAAAAAAGCGAGTGTGTGAAGTCAGTTCGACATATTGTTTTCTTACAATCAACACAGATGTTTCATTCTCAAGGAAAGCAATTGAAAAAATCATTCCTTTATGCATTACTAGATAATTATTTATTAATTGCACTATTGAGACTTTGTTGCTGTAACCAAAATAAGTATTTGTGAAAAACATATTGATAATAAAAATGATGATTATTATAAATTTTATTGTGGAAAGTTTGTTAATTTCGCGATTTGCCCCCCAAAGCAGCTTTTATTCGGTAGAAAAGAATGACAAATTAAAAAACGAATATATAATCAAATAGAAGTAAAAAAATGAACCAATAATTCAGTCAATTAAATCAATAATAGTAGACTGAAAGAATAAATTATTTAATAATTTTCAAAAGATGTCTTACTTTTCAAAAAAAGAGATAATTTTTTGTATAATTCAAAACGAATCAAAACAAAATTATTTGCAGAAAAGTTTTCATAAACTATTTTGAAATTATTTTTCAGGTATTTTTTTGTTGAAAAACAGCTCGTAAACATTTTCGAAATGAAGTCGTGACGACGGACTAATTAGCAACAACTAACACAGTGACACTGCACACAACTATACCGACAACAACAATAAAAGCAGCAGCAACAACAACATTAGCAATAATGAAACCAGAAAACAGCAATTGAAAAGAAATAATTCAGTTTTAAGTGTTTCTCTTCGTTGACTTGATGATTAGTGCAATTGCTGTTTTTACCACGCGCGCTCTGAATTAGTACCACCTACCTCCCATCTCGCCCCTCCCTCCCCCTCACCGCACTCTGTCTACGTTTGAAGTTTAACTTCAGCGATTAACGGTTTGGTGGAAGAGGGAAAACAGAAATAACAACAATATTAACAGCAGCTAACTAACGTGTAGCAATAATTTGTAACAATTATTTCCTTTGAATGATGGCAACAGTGGCAACAACCTTTTATTGCCACCAAAAACGAAACAAAAATTTATATCGTCGAAGCGTAAAGCGCAAATAAAAGTAAACAGGCGTTAACGTGGAGGGGAGGGGAGGAAAAAGGGGAATGATGTTGAGGAAATCTGAGGCTAAGCAGAGAAATTACCTTTTCGCAAGATATCAAGATTGAAGCGTTCGTTTGGCATTTATTCATTCATTTATCATTTTATTAGCGAAACTTTTATGAAGGCGTTTGTAGCTTTCGTTATCGTCATTGGAGTTATTTGATGATGTGTGGCAGATTTTAGGACAAGTGACGAATCGACACAAGCAAACAAACGAGCATATGATGAGCGAGTAACGAGATATGGATCAAAAAGTTTTACAAAAAAAAAAAAAAAAAAAAAAAAAGAAAGCCAGCTAACAGCAACAATTTTGGCTGTGGCAGGAGAATTATTGATATTTATATTGAAACCACAAATCTCTATGGCATCAATTACAACAACAACGGCAATGACAAAAACAACATGGCCATCATTTCGTTGGAAGCGGAGTGAAAAAAGGCAGTATTTCACGTGACAAACAAGACACACTAACAACAAAATCACTTCCAATCAATTTAGAAATTTAATTATTTACTTGCTGCTGCTGCTGATAATTTGCCAATGATGTTGATGGAGAGAAGAAGGATGTTGTAGAATCGGAAAATGTTGTTCGGGTAAGTAAGATGAAGAAAAACAAGCACGGAGTAACGGAATGTGTAGGAAGAGAGTGGAGATGGGGGAGGAGGGCGGTTTTTGGCATGTTAATCACCAGCAACTGCAACGGCTTTAGTTACTCTAGTTGGCGTGCCAACAGCTATGGATGATTGATGCCGGTTATAACGGCTATTTAGATGGCGCCAGTGTGGCATAGTTTTTCTTGCTTCTTTTCTTGAAAATTGCTTTGATGATATCTCGAATAAACAGAAAGATAATATTTTAAAAACGTTTCACTCAATTAAGTTGTAACTCAGGAAGCATGAAAGGTGATGAAGCTGTTTACATCTAAAAATAGCAAACGCTGCAATTCACACCAACAACAAATCGAACAACATATCGTTTGTGTGATTGATGATAATGATAATTATGTGATTACGTCGGAGACGTATAAAATGCCGTACCTGATGAATTAATTATGTCGTTTTTTCTTGATTATTCGAAATCATCTTAGTGATTTCGAATGAAAAAAAAACATTTGAATAATGTTGAACATTTCCTAAAAAAAACATGAATATAAAAAATTTCACTACAAAGACGAGTAAGAACTTCGGTCTACCATCCATACCAACATTTTGGCTAAAAAAATCCAGCTTGAACTAGCATTGAAACTGAGAAATTCACCTCTAAAAAGAGATTTTTTATAAAAGGCAGGTGTGGCAATAGACCGATTTACCTCAACCAGCCTATGGCGGCAATGAATATTCGTGGCAATATTCGACAGCAATCGTGATTTGCACAGACGTAGAGACGGATGAACATGACTAAACCGTCTCATGAGGTTATTCTGAACAGCAATACATTTATTATATACAAAACATATATTATATCGACTATATCGACGTGACATTAAAGGATTCAATGCGTTAGAAACGGAAGCACAAAGTGAATAAACGCTATCCCCCCTCCGGAGGATATAAAAAGAAGAAATTAATCGCATGATTCAAACACCGATCTCCCCTTCCATTACGGCACATCTCCATCTAAAATTTTGTGGACTAAACCAAAAGCCGCTCAAAGAGGGCCGAATCGCATAAAAAGTGTAATCCTATAAAACGAATACTAAATCGAAAAGGGAATCAAATTGCAGAACTTTTACGAGCGATCTTCGTAAAAATGCAATTTAGTGACGATCATAAAATTATGACAGTAAAGTTAAATGGTGGAGGGAGAAAGATGAAGAAAGAGAAAGAGAGAAAAGATGGAGATGGAGCAAGAGAAGTGCGAAGATTAGGACTTGTTAAGACCGAGCTGTAATAGATGGCGTTCTTATTGGAAACTATCAAAGAAACACATAAAAAATCAACAAATTGTCATAATCGCCATTTTGTTTACTACTTGAGAATAGACCGCGAATTGGCCTCGACCACTCGATCACCACTTGATCTGGCGATAACGATAAAGGCTACCTTTTAGATTATACCCGATGATGGTTGTGATACACCCAACGATCACAACAATGACATTTTCAAGAAACAACCAACATCGCAGCAGGAACATATCCCATTGCATCAACGCCTGCGATCCGACCACAATGACGCGTCCTCCTTTATTAGTCTGCCCGTCTGCTTTTGATGAGCATCCCGACACGCAGCGGGCGCACTGCAATTAAAATGGATGTCACTTTGTGTGAGCACGAGCGATTTATTGCTCTGTCTATCTCGTAGATGCACGAAGGAATGATGAAGCTTAACTACACTGCGCTATACTTTATTTGTTGATCCGATTAACGTAACCATTTCAATTTCTATCTACGAGTGTTTTGGTTTTAAATACGGTCGATATTGCTAGAATTTATGAAATGAAGGCGACGAAGAAGGCGAACATTTTCGACGACTAAGACAAAGGAGATTTAATAAAGGCTTTTGCTATAAACATATTATAAGCTCACTCACCTTCTCTCTTTCTCTCTACACTACCATGCTCTTTTTTATTTGCGATCTAATCTTCATTGTTTCGGACAGGTTTTGTTCAATTTTAATAAGACTTAAATCATTTATTAGACTTAAATTTATTTTATTTCATCTTCATTTGAAATTCCGAGAATTAAATACATTTTCAATGATCTCATAATCAGATAAATCGAACTATTGAAGGAATAAATGAAAGAGTTCGACTGAGTATTGGGTGGATGATCTGTCTGATCGATGACAATAAATGAGAAAAAATATGACTAAAGAACTTTGTAAAGATTTTTAAATAAATAAAGAAAAATAATTCGAAAAGTTAAATCCAAGTTCTTTTGGAGAGAAGTATAGTATGATATATTCGAAGACGTGTTGGTGCGGTAATATATAAAACGCTAAAGTAGCGAATATATTTGTTTTTTTAAATAGAAATTGCTTTCGCAACCTTTAATTATTTTTTGTTTTGTATTCAGAAATGAAAAATTATATTTTGGTCTATTTTCCATGTAATAATAGTCCTAATAGCAATAGTCGTAACAATGCCATACGGTTGTAGATAAATCGCGTGAGACTGCAATTCGAACAATTTTAATTAAACAGAATTTTATACAATTAATATAATGACTACTTTTAAAGTAATCATTATATACCGGCATATAATAATTTCTCCTCCTTTCAGTCATATCAGGGCGCGTTTATGTGACTGTGAGTGTGCGTGTGTGAGAATGTGGGAGGGTGTAAATTTTAGATATAGTCATAAAAAACCATAACAAAGCATTTTATAGAGAGACTGTTTGGCAATTTGTGGGCGAGTTCAAGGCCAACGATATTTTTTACGGAATACTATTTTTCTTCTTATTATTCTTCTCTGCCTTTTTATAGAATTTTTAAAATATTTTACTAAGAGAAAAAAATCACTGAAAAAACTAATCGCGGATACGGAGAAAAAATTCACAGAAAAATCACAGTTCGGATTAATTCCTCGATATGATATGTCGCAACTCAAATCTTTGGCGACTTTGAAAGTAGATTTCGTTTTGTTAGCGTCAGGCCTATATGGCAAAATTTTCGATGTAATCTTACTCTCGCCACACCCCTTGAAAAAATCACACCACATCTACCCCGGCGCCCCTACAGCACTTCTCTAACACTTAATTAAAGTTGTATAATTAAAATAGTTTTTTAATTTGAACGGAAAAAATTTAAGAAAAAGTTAAAAGTTTAATTTTCCAACGATCAACGATCAACGATATGCGGTGGGGTCTAATAGTATTTTTATGCGACTTTTAAATTTCTGTTTTACGTCTTTTTTATGCAAGTTTTAATTTTAAATTAACTCGCATGCCATCAAACGAACTGAAGAAATAATAATAAGAAAAAACGAACGAGTAATTGTTCAGCGAATCGTAAATATAAAGAGATTCACGCTGCAGATCAATGGAATTTTTCACTTTGACTTTTCGCAGTTTACCCTCTTCTTCTCTTTTGCATACGACTTTTTTATGCTACCTGAACGTAACCCTTCTCAACGTAATCCGCGTAACGTCTCTCTGGCTCATTAAGTTTCGCATGAAAACGTGTTGGCGTTGCTGACGGTTGCTGTTTTGTCATTTGATCACAATGATCACCAGCAACAGAGAGTGCTGATGGTCATGCTGACGGGGATGATGGAGATGATGATAGGCACAACAGCATAAAGCAATAATCGAGGAGCAATGATCGTTGCAATGACCGAATGGTGATGATATAATGATCGAGGTAAGGATTTTATTATTAGCTGTTGCAAATGATGAATAAACTTTCATCGTTATACCAACTGTTTCGTTACTTGTAAGAGATATTTATTTGTGTATGCAAAAAAATCGCTCGCTCGTATCGTAAATATCGATCTCGTTTCTACCGAAACGGATGAGCTTTTTGACTAATAATCTCTGGCATGCCTCTCAATCACTTCTATACAAAACAAAATATTTAAAAGGTTTAATAGGATAGAAATGGCCTTGTGGCCCTTTCTCTTCCTCTCCCTTTATCGAATGATCTCTCTAAATTGAAATCGGATTTCAAAACGGACAAATTTGGCTTTATCACAACAAATTTATTCCTTTTCATTAAATTTATATAAAGTCTGGAATTTTTCATCTTTCCAAATGATCTTTGACCCTCAACAGTGTCTACATTAGAGCTACCAACTAATATAAGAGACAAACAGTGATCCATTTTAGAATTTTTTGCTTGGCCGTTTTCAATAAAATTAATTTGTTGCCTGCACAAAAAGTGCTGAACGATAAAGATTATTAACGTCTTTTAAATGGTTATCTTGACAAATTAATTCGAATTATGCAATTACAAACTATTTCGAGAAAACAATAAAACTCTCTTTATGGCGATGTCATTAACGTCAACGGCAATGAAAATATAGAAACAAATTAATCTTTTTTTTATTGAAACGGAAAAAACGTGATTTTTAAAGAAAATATTTAACATTTTTTTAAATAATTTTTTTTATTGTAAGCTATTTGTACTTTGTGTTTCAGCTCATAACGCGTGTATTTATTTGATGCTTCGATGAAGAATTCGTGGAAATGGCGCTGCATCTGCTGTATCGAAAGACAAAGAATTTATTTGGGGTCAAACGTCGCGTCGAGGCTGTCACTGTTATTTTCAATAAATAACATTAGATATGAATAAAAATTGTCAATATTAGTATCTAGTGCTATTCCTTACATACCTTCCCCTTTGTTCTTAAGATAATCTGTCATGCTTGACATTCATTTTGACATTTAAATTCTCTTGTTTCGCAGCCGTTAATGATTTGTCACATTTTGTACATTTGTCTTTGCATCCTGTCCAAATAATAATTATTTAAAAATAATTGAACTAACTATTGCCAACCTTTCTCAACTTAGCGACCTTAACAAGAAAGTTTTTAAAATTATCAGACTATTCTTTGCAATTTTTGTCATGCAGTACAAGGCAAAAATAAATAGGAAATCGCATTATTGATTTGACCATCTAAGCGAAGAGCATAATTATGATTGGCAACAGCAGAAAATATTTGTTAGTTGTTTTTGCACGCACACACGATCGTGTCGTCTACGTGTCATTCAGAGCTATTCAGACGTAGGGTCGTTATCGCAATTTCCTAAAAACAAAAACAAATGCTCGTGAAATGGTGCTTTGTGAAGGCATCTCAATGAAATGTTGATCGTTCAATTGTGCCCAACGATCGTGTCTAAAATACGCAAATACTATTTAGAGCATTGTCGTATAGTATTGTTGTTGTTGTTTTTATTGCATAATCGAGTTCCGAACTAAATGACGGTAGACTCTATAGCGATGCGTTAGAGGCCGCGACGCATAGGACGTTTTTATGACGAGTAATATCCAAAAGTAATAACGATTTTGTATTTTGTATTTCATGCCGAACAACTATTGACGTAATGATGATTTGAAATACTGAATTTTGTTATTGAATTTTATCTTAATACTTTTGCAATTTAAATACCTTTTCATTTAAATACCTTTAAATGCCTTTTGATGTTACAGGCAGTCAATCGCCTTCGGGAGCTTTTTAAACTCAAGAATAAATCTGTAGGCATAGATCAGATATAGAATATCTAACAAATATAAAATAGTATATATATTCCTGCTCAGAATAATCTCCTGAGCTGTCTTAGGCATACCTGTCGGTCTGTCTGTCTTTGTGTCTGCCTGTGGAAATCACTGGAAATGATAAAATTGGGAAACGGCTTTGTCTAAAACTTGTTGGTTCGGTCGGAATCCGGGTCTCCAAATAGGCGTTGCCAGAATAGGAAAAAGTTGGAAAGAATTCAAAAGTGTTAAAATAAATAAATAGAGAAAATAAAGGAAGACAACTGAAGGAGATTATTAGAAAATCCGGATGAACGCATGAAAGGGATTACACTAAATGTGCATTTGAGAAGAAAAGAAAAAATTGAATTGCCAAAACATTTAGATGTAATTAATTATGGACTTGCGGCAAAGTCACAACTTGCGGCAATAATAACAACAAAAACCAATAATAAGCATCATTAAATGAAATAAAATCAATTGACATTAGTGGAAAAATGACAATCGACAGCACTGATAACACGAATAACAAACCGATTACCAAAAAAATACTGCCAATTGAATTGTCATCAATGCGTCAAGAGCACGTTCCAAAATATTTCCGTTAGCAATTTAAACCGACAGTTTAAAAAGCAAAAATCTTTTTCAAGCAGAACAACCTCAAGGTTTTGTTTTCGATGTCGTTTGTGACCGTTTAACCCGAGAGGTTTGTGACCGTTTAACCCAATCAGTTCGAATATGAAAAATTTATGGTGTCATCATTACTTCTCGTTTTTTTTAGTTTTCGTCTCTTCTTCTTCTTCTTTTTTGGTTGTTTTTTATTGATCGTAGCGCCAAAATGTCAGTATCGTGAATGATAAACAACCGAAAAATCGATCAACGCAGATCAATAGTTTCAAGTCTCAATATTATCAATTGTTGGTTTAGGAGTTTCGCTGCCGATAATTTATTGTTGTTGTTGTTTAAGCGCGAGTGTAGTGTGCAAGCTTGCGTCGTTTACATGTGTCGTCACTACTTTTTGCCCAATCATTTTTTCTTTCTTCGCATTTTAATTGAATTCAATTTAGTTTTACAAGTTGTTTTTTGTTGTACGTTTGCAAAACCGTCAAATACTTTTCAATTAAATTTGATTAATTTATGAGGTGCGATGTCTGCCATCTTGACGCTTGACGCATTAACGCGTTTCATGTATTCGCACATAAATTTCCCACAAATGATTTATTTTGGGAATTGTCAAAATGAAGCGTGGTAACAAATGTCAAGTGTCAACAAAATTCATTTGTCATCGTGTCTGACTTTTATGATTTCTAATTAAATCTAATATAGATATCCCTTACCCATGAATTATTTTCAAACAATCCGCCCCCCCGTGAAATTATTGCCATTGAATTGAGCGAACGGAAGGCAATCGCGCGCTAAGATAAATCGCACAAAATCGATCATTACATAATCTTTAAAATATTGTGTCTCTTTAATCTCATGATAATGAGTTAGGGCCGTATAAGAAAAAATAGAGCCTTCATTAATAAAAAATATTTATTCGATCAAACAATCGAAATAAAAAGAAGAAAAGAAAAAGTACTCTGCATGAATTGGTTTTTTATGAATGGAATAGATTTAAAATTATGGCCAAATGCTATCAAATAAAGGTGCTTTTAAGTTAAATGCTGGGGGACAAAATGGAAGCGGTGCCTCGCCTCATTCGTGTGTGAAAGAGGGAAGCATATTTAATGAAGTTGTTCACTTACGGTTTTTCATTTAAAAATTCACCGCGCGTAAATTCCGAAAGTCGTCGCGACTTGCCTTTCTTAGACGTAACTAACTTTTTTGGGCCAATTGTTAAATTTTTTCCAGACGACCTGCACGGACACGCAACAGCACACGGCCATTGGCAGTGATTATCCGCCGCCGAAAGTGTTGCCGTTGTCTTGTGTTTAGGCGGCGGTAATGATGGCAAGGGTGGCGGAGGCGGCGGTGGCGGGGGAGGTGGTGGCGGTGCTGCGACTACCGCCGCTCCTTCATTTACATTGGATGATAATTTTGAGCACGTATTATACGACAAAGCTCCTCCACCAGTATCGGAAGACTTGGGGAGATAATTAAGCGGAATCAGTGCATTGCATTTGCAGTCGGTGGGCAGCGTTAGAGAATCGCGGAATGCATCGTCGGAGGGCGAGCAAGAGCATTTGACTGGAATTTGATTAGACCAGCGACGATTTTGTGGTTTTTCATTTGCTTGAGAGGGCTTGGCCTCGGTTGTTCCCGATACGCCATTATCGAGAGAGAATTTTTTGAGCAATTGTTGCCGCCGATTCTGCGGTTGGGGAGGCAGGCAACTGTGTTGTTTGAGGCTACGACGCGGTCGCGGCGGCGAGGGGGTTGCCGGTGGTGAGGCAGTCACTGACATTGATATGGCATCCAACGAATTGGATTTGACTATTTGACCCGAAGCAGGACTGGATCGTTTCTCGGCTATAATACGAGCATAGATCTCTTCACTATCGAGCGGAATAAGATTTGTAACCCCGAGGCGACGTTTTGTTCGTGAACCCTTCGACTTTTTATGCGAAGTCTCAATTGAATCATCAGTCATGCGAATGTGAGAAGACGCTTCAGGGAGAATATAGGAGGTTTCTTTTGGTTTCAACGCTGTTGCTGCCGTTGGATATTTTGAATCGATCTTCGCTCCCACTGTGTGAATGCTGCTGGAGTGTTTGTGTAAGAGAATATTGGACAGTTTACGCATTTTCGTTGATTTTGTTGTTTTATTCTTGTTCACTTGTTCTGAGCCCTCTTGCACTAGCCCTTCTTGCTCCACCAATTCGTTGCTTCGGATTTCCTTGGAAAGCATATGATCGGTTTCATCGATTTTGCTCACAACAAAACGATTCTTAGGCTTGTTGACCGATTCTACGGCATCCTGTTTTTCACCCTGTATGATATCGTAAATCGTGTCATATTTTCGCGTTACCTTCTCTGACAAATAAGTCGCCTGAGTGCCATCGCCCACACTTTCGGGTGATAATATTTTGTGCTGTTGGTGCTGATGGTTTTGCTGCTTTTGTATAATATCATAAATCATGCCTAATTTATTCATCTTAACTTTATTCTGATTTTCGTTGTAAATATTCTTGGTTTTGTCCGACGCAGTAAGTGCATCTTGTTCAACTACTGCCGTGAGGCTTTTGCGTTGCTGTGACGACAATTCACCCTGCGATGACTTACGATGTAGAATCTCGTAAATTGTGCCGTATGTCATGTACTTATCGTATTTCTGATAAGTCAGATTATAGATATCGTTTTTGCGCTGGATTATATCGTAGATCGTGCCGTAGATAAGTTTATCGTATATTTTAAAGTTTCGTCGGTAATTCGTAGATTTGTTAGAGCATTCATTTGCGATGGATGAAACGAGAGAAGTTGGCTGCAACTGTTTTAGATCTGTGACGGCTTCGAGTGCTTTTTGCTGCTTGTCATTCGCAGGGGATGCGGGTGGGCTAGGCTTCAGGAGGGCGACATTTTTCTTGTTGTTGCGTCGCATTAACAGAAATGAGGCATAGTTTTTGCATTGTCGAGAGTTTTGACGCTTGAAGGGTGACGTCGTGGGTGCAACACTTTCACCATTTCCCTTTCCATCGACCTGTTCACATTCACGTACTAAGCGCTTAAACTCCTCATACGACTTGCGACGAATATGCGCTTTCTCTTTCTCCTTCGCCGCATGGTCATGATCGAGTATCTGAGACAAAAAATCCGAATTCTTGCGCAGAATCGTTGTAGTTGATAACGATGCAGCCGTCGCTAATGACGTCTTCATTTCGGTGAATTCTCCTATACGATCCGCGGCCGTTGATCGCACGGTTTTAGAATACTTTCTGCTACCGTTACCGATTGTTAATTCCCATATGGGTTCCAACATGATTGGTGTATCTGTACTTTTTGTATTTGCGCCATCTGCGATCGTCATACACTCCACATATGTATTGGCTTGCGTTTCGATCACGTGTTGGCCTAAATCGCCGGATGATAGCGGTAAGGATGTCGTTTCGGTCGCTGATGTGCATGCGTTTGGTGAGATGGAATGCGTTAGAAAAGTATTTTCATCCGTTGAAGCGTTAAGAGTTGCTTGCGCGGCTGCAAAAAGAGCCTTGAATTCCTCGTAGGACTTCCGGCGATTGCGGGATTGTGTTAAACACTCTTTGTAGTTAAGGTTTGGTATTTTCTCCGCACTCCGTCTATCAGGCATATTTAATGTGCAGTTATTTGATGGCGCTGTTGCATCGTCATTAAATATGTTGACCAAAGTACCTTGACCGGTGGAAAGGGAGGTCTGCAACGTATTCTCGATTTTATTTTGCATTTCAATAAATCCCGAATCCATTGAGCTGATGGTGCAGGTAGAATCAAAACTGGTTTTACGACTTGAGCTATTACTGCGTGCAGGTGGCGGAGACCAAGTGCTGAGAGTTGTGCATGCTTCCTTCTCTTCCTCACCCTTCTGTCTTTCATGTGTCGGATGCATTTCCGCTACCAAAAGAGGTGCTGTTGCAGCGCAAAATTTACTGCCGCCTTTACTAAAATCGACATTTCTGACAATACTGTTCTCAACATCATCGTCATCGAAACTGATCAGATCCTTAACTACTTGACAGCCGTTATCATCAACTAAATCCTGATCGAGTTTGCTTTCCTTTGAGGTGACAACACTCGATGAAGCCCATTCTTCTGCAATCATATTCATCGGTGAGAATGAACTAAACGCGAGCACCTCACTGTTCAGACTATCTGGTAAACCACCTACTACAGTTCCCAACTTACGTTGTCGCCGACTCGCTCTTAGCAATTTATTACAAACTTGTTTTAAATTACATTGACTATTCATTTCTGGAGCCTCGATCAATGACAAGTGTTGCTGTTGTGTTTCATTGTCTTCTAAGTTTACAAGCTTACAGTGCTTTTTTATTTCTCTCTGGTTTTGTTCTTCTCCTCCCACTCCACTAGTAGGTGTACCGTCACCCGCTTCGTTTATTTCCCCTTTCCTTTCCCCCTTTTTCCAATCGTTCTCTCCCGACGCCTTCAATGCCGAAATGTCATCGTTGCCCAAGTCGATTAATTTGGCTTTCGTCTTAAGTACACTGTTTAATTCCGTTACTGGCGCCCGATTTGATTGAATCTCTTTGGGAGAAGTCGAGCAATCGATATTTGTTTCTGCATCTGGAACTTTACGTATAGCTGGCATGCTTTTCACGGGCCTCAACCTATTATTTAACCCGCTAGCCGCCGTTAAGTTCACTGCTGCCGCAACACCTCCGCGGTTATGAAATATTTTGATACTTTGCATCGGTAATTTGTGACGATTTAATCGATTACGTGCCACCGACGCCGCCGTTGAAGCGGCACTGTGCTTATGCTGATTGCGTAAGCTAAATTTGTTGACGATAGCGTACACCGGATCGTCGGACAGCCGTTCGTTACTCGCCGCCTTTTCTGACATAGTTCTGGCACAGGTCTTCAGGTAGCGTTGGAGTATAGATTGATTTGTGCGCGATGCGTGTTGTTTTCGCCCACGAAAAGGCGAGCTACATAAGACCGAAACATTACGACTTCGAGTTCGGCAAGGATTTCTATAGGTGCCATTGATGCTATTCTTGCCCGAATACATTTCATTCATGCATTTAGCGCAACAGAGAAATTCATATAGTATCTCATCGCTGTTGCTGTTGTTGTTGTTCGTTGAGGAGAAGCTTGTAAATATAGGTTCGTTTTGATTTTTCGGTGTCCCGTGGGTTGAACAGTTGCTTTTATTTAGCGGACTTTCGAAAATATTGTTAGTGCTATTATGGAGCGTTTGAGTGTTCGCAGCGGGTTCGCTTTGATTATTGTGTACGTTTTTGACCGTTGGTTCATTGGACGGAGTCGCGGGTACACTTTGCACCGTTCTGGTCACCGGCATCAGAACGTAGGTGCTTTTAAGGTTCTGATTGTTTTCTGCTCTTGAGTTGGGCTCTTTACCTGACCGCTCGGATGAGGCTTGCTCAACATTTTCTTTATTAACGTCATTGCCGCTCCTCCCGCCATTACCGCCTACTATAGAACTCTCAATACTGATGCCACTATCAAGCAGCAGAAAAGTACCGTCCGAGGGAAGAATCAGCCTACCTTCGGCTGCCGCACTGATTAGTTCGCGCAACGCTAAAACTTGCTTCTCCGTAACATTTCCTTGGAGTTGTATTCCATGCAGAGCAAATGCTGCTGGCTTATTGTTCACCGAATTGGGATCGGTGCACCACACAACTGGCATTGTAGTCATGGTAGTGTCTACAGTTTTTTAAACTTATGGCAACTAATTATTTTCGCCGCACGTCGGGAACATCAAAATGAATTTATCACAGGCAAGATCGATTAGGATCGGTTGCGATCGGTTGCTAATTATTAAAGAGCAACAGGTTTTCAGGCAAGTTTAAGGCACTTTTCAGTCTAATCGGTTCGAAGGATTGGTGTGGTGGCTTGAGAGGTGGTGTAACTGAACTCTTCGTTCTTAGGTTTCTGCTTCGGCTAATGCTAATTGAAATGAGCTGCAAATTAAATCAAGAATTCAGACAAATATATTTTTTTCTAAAATCAAGCACATTTTCTTCGATGTTGAAACTTTGCTAATTTCTTTGCCGTGTTTTTGCTTCTCGATTCATTCGTTATTTACAATTTTAATAAGCCGTTTTAAGTTTTTGTTTGAAAAAGATTTTTGCAGAACTTTTGACCCATTAATTAAATCTTTCGATCTAATTCTATTTGATTTTATTGAAACAGATTATTTTTTAGTGAGAAAAAAAAAGAAAAACTTTTAGTTATCGTTCACTCAACCAATCAATCATTCTAACTATTTCTTTCGAAAGCAAAAAAAAAACAAATATTTTCCAACAGATTGACCGCTTGTGTTTCCATCAGAAACTGGCACACCAAGAAAAAGGAGAAGAAGATGAATAGAGTATAAGGGAAAACAACATCAGAGCAATTTTTAATTGCATTTTAAAACACAAGAAACTGTAGAAGAGCCCACCAGCCAAAGTTGCTTTAGTACTTTAAAGTTCTGCCCTGCCCCAGTCTTTTCCTCCTTGCCCCCTGCCAAAGCACCAACACCTAATTTGACTACAATATCTAGGCTCTTTACAAATCCTAACCGATGAATTTCACTGGATTCACATTTTGATTGAATTCGACTAGAAACAAAGAGAAGAGGAAAATTAATACTCTTTCTCAGTTTGAATTGTTATTGTTGTTGGTGGTATTTTTAAAGGGGGTTTTTTGTTTGTAAAAATCCCGAATTTAACGTATAACCATTTTTATGATTGATTTTAATTACATGCACTTACTACTTAAGTCATTACTCATTTGGAGATTGATGGATGGATGGATGACCTTCTCCGGTCACTGATTGAACGGGTAGACGGTTTTTAAGAGATTATGAAGGCCGTAACCAAATACGTAAATACGTTAATGTGTTGAATCATTTAATTTAAATGATGTACCGAAGTGATTTTCGCGAAAATTTGTTTTTATAATTAATGCCTTGTTTGCTTCTTTTAAAGAAAAATTAATTGAAAAATTTTATTTGCAAATAAAGAAAACGAATTCAATTTTATTTTAAGGTTTAATTTTTTTTAATCAGATAACCCTGAAAAATATAGTAAAAATTTACAAGAATAATTTTCGATTTCAAAGTCTTTTGATATTTGAAGACATAAATTATCGAAGTTTATGCAGATGTATTTAAAGACAATAATTATTAGCGTTCAAGGTGAGAGTTATACCTTCTAAAAGTAATATTCGCGTTTAACGATTCTAATATGCTTCATGTATCGATGCAGCAAGCAAGCGCTGATTACGGATCGCATGCTTTTAGACATTATTTGCCATTCTGCAGTTTTTTAATCTGCTTTTCAAAAAGTCCCGCCTACTACAATTAGCAAAATATATTTGTTTAGCATTCAAACCATCAATACCTCTTAAAAATTATTATATTTTCATCTCCTTCCCCTCGATAATGGAACGAATTTTGGAAAATATCCGCTCAAATACTGTCAAAATGTTCCAAGACAAAAAGGACAACAAATATTATTTTTTTTTTGTGATACCAACTTCTAAACTATTGGAGATATTTGCGATGCCAACTTTTTTGATATTTCTACGTTTATATTCTAGGAATTCCCTCGTGCGGTAAAAGAAAACGAACTGGTGACTTGTGACAGGTTATTGCACTTTCTCTTAAAACAGTCACCAGATTTATTTGCACAAAAAATTGTCCTGTACCGTGGAAATAACCCCGACCAACCTCTTTTCAACAGAATAAAATTAGGCTGTTTCGTTGACAAACTTTAACCCTTTAGATACGTTTGACGAGTGACACTCGTCATCTTATTGAATAACCAAAGTTACAGATGACGCGCCTGACTCGGCGGCATTGGAATTTCATATATGCGCGGTGTTTTTTTTTTTGCAGTAATGTGTGTTGAGCCAATTTCCTCACACGATAGGTGGCCGCGTAACAATTTACGCACGAAGAAAAGAACAGGAATAGAAGTAATCAAATTAAATACGTTCAATCTGATAAGAAATTTCAAATAAATCGGAAGTCGAGGGGTTAATATCACGCACGCCATTCATTTTGGAAACGTCTAGCTCAGTTAGATTTACTTTGTAAGCACATTTTCAAACCAATCTGTACCAGTGGGTTCTGCTTTATAAAATATGTAAATTTTTCAAGGAATTCATCTCTAAAATGGAAAGATTGAAACCGGATATTCATAACGCCATTAACTCATTTCTTTCATTACACGAAAAGTGAACGGCCATAATTATCGTAATAATAAAGTGACTAATATGATAATGATCAGATAAATTAATTCGAAAAACGATACCATAAATTGAACCACTTCGTCTATGTAAAGGAGAAGAGAAGAAGGAAAAAGTGAGGGAAAGATGGAGGGGAGTATATACCTTCAATTGTATACAAATGACAGTGGCAAATGGTAAATATTGACTAAATTTAATCCGGACAGCGAAAACTGTTTGCATTTGCTTTACTTAGATTTTTTTAAAAATAAGTTTTCTATGAACGATTTCACGCCTTAGTTGAGACTTCGTTATCTTTAACAAAAACCGAGGCAGAAGTGATAAAAAGAACGAGAAAGAAAAAGAGAAAGAGAGAGAGAGAGAGAGGGAAAGTGGGCGAACAAAAAGGTGAAAGAAGTCTAAATAATACTGCTTTAACGTCTTGAAATTTGTGCGTATGAAGAGGGAAGAATGCGATCGAAAAACGATCATTGATCACTAATGAGTATGGCAGGTTAACGTTCTAGAAGATATTCTTGTCATCTCCATTTTGCATTGAATAAATTTTTATCACGACTATTTTTTCAACAGTTACAAATTTATCATCATTTCCTCTTAATTAAAACGGAAAGAAAATCAAGGATTAAATTTAGAGGATTCAATGAATCCTTCTTGCCACACAAAAGAAAAAGTTACGGAAGAGGAAACCCGACGTTGTTTTATTTAATGGATTTACAATATTCTAAAACTTACCGGAACGAAAAACTTACCGGTCGATGACGACTTTTTTAAAAAATAAAAGTTTTAGAAAAATTTTGCAACCAAAAGTAGACGAGAATAACACGTAAGGAAAAATAAGATAAGCATGTCCGAAAAAAATCATAAATTTATCATAAAAAAAACGAAGGATGGCAGTGGTTAAGAAAATGAGAAAGGAAGGACGGAAGTAAAAAAGGAAAACAAGAAGGTAGGAAGTGATCAGTATGCAGTAAATTCAATAAGAAATTACGAAAAATTAAACATAAATTAAATATAATAAAATGTTCAAAGAATAAAAGCAAAATACCATGACGATGTTTTACCAGAAAGAGAAAGAATGATAGAGAGTAATGAATGGCATATGACGGTATTCAGGGAGCTAGAGAACGAAAGAAACGATAAACGGACGGGCGATCGTTTGAAAGAGACGAATTGAACGAAGTGCAAAACAGCTGCTGACTGAACCAGTCTAACCGGCTGACGTGAAATTTGATCTTTTGCAAATGGCTTGCATTCGTTTTGGTCTGGTTCACGGGACTGGTGGTGGAGGGAGGGTGAGGGGTGTACAAGATAGAAGGTAGGTTTGAATGCTCGGAACTAAAATCGATCCGATGATCTGCGAAAGTCAAGAATTTCTTTGTAAAGCAACAGAGTTGACTTTTTCAAACATTCGTTCGCTTGACAAATGATACAGATTTTTTTCCTTCTTTTTGAATTTATTGCCGTTGTTATTGCGGTTGTGGTTTTATATGGAATAAAAATAAAATTTTCTATATCAATAAACAGAATAAAAACAAGCAAGAACGCAAGCTTCGGTCTGGCCGAAGTTTACGTACTCTACACCGGTAATGTAAATTTATAGCCTGATTACTCCGTTCTTGATTAATTTAAATCTACTAAATTATCTTCAACATGACCTTTGTCAAGAATGTCCACACATAATAAAGGAGCGTACCCAAATCATATTTATGCAGTAAAAATAACTAATAGCAACAAAATTTCAACTTGAAAACTTGTACAGAAACTGAGAAATCGACCTTTACAAAGGAGATTTTGTATAAAATGTAGGCGTGGCATTATTTCGATTTATTCCCAGTAAGTCCGACTTACCCTAACAAATGAATATACCTCATCCCTTCGGGTGTAGGGTATAATAATCAGATAATTACAAGTTTTTCTTGATCTTAAGAAACACACACGCCCACACTCAAACTCGCACATACACTCACTCACACACACGCACAAACACAAATACATACACAAATGTAACAACACACAATCGCACATACACAGAAATAGGAAAAAACCACCCACAAACACGTATGGAAACGTACATGCATAAACACACACAAACACACGCTCATACATCCTCACAAGCACACAGACGCACACTCGTACAAGCACACACACACATTTGCACACACTCGCACAAACACGCAAAGACAAGGTCACGCACAAAAATTACATATGGAAGCGATTTGCATTTTGTAACTAATTATACACGTTTTTAGACTACACGCTTGACTTTATTTCAATTTGCAACACTGATTAAATTAATGATTAAAAGAAGGAAGAGGAATAAGAACAAGTATTGCAATAGATTGAAAGAAGCAATCAAGCAATAATTTTCTTATTTTTTCCTCTCGGACTTCCTGTTTCTTTCATCAATCTCTTTCTTAATTCAATCGTGACAGGAGCGCATGTAAACGAGTCTCAATTTGTTAGCGGTAGCGTCAGGATTACTTCAAATTTAACAACTATTTCACAGCCGTGGTTTGCCCCACGGTACATTTCTAACGAAAATTTGTTAGACTCAGATTGGGCATGCATTCTAGTCAGGATTGAGGCGAATGTACAGATCGTGGATTCAACTGATATATGGATTCACGAAGGTGTAACCATCGAGTGCATAGAAGAAGCGAATAATGCCTTACTATAGAATCCATTGCGTGAATACGCAAATGAACGAATGAATGAATGAACAAGTGTGCATGGGCCAAAACGCCAAACAAATATTTTATTTGATATTTTATTATATCGTTTATTTATATACGATATATACTATATATGTCGCATATATACGGCGTAAAATATATATTATACGAAACAACTCTGGTGTTCTTAGGCTCCTGTTCAATCGGTATTATGGAGGCGGTAGTGAGACTAGTTGCAATGCGTCACTATTGCAATCGAGAAAATTTATTAATTCATTTATTTAATATCATTGATTTCCGATCAATATATTTTAGATGTATTTTATGTAGCACATTGTTTCATCCATTGTATATGGTTGCTTACATTACACAACGCCATGTTGGGATTAAAAGTCATAACATAAAAACAGCAACAACAACAACGAAACAAAGAAAAATTCAGTTCAAACAATTCCAAAACGATAAAAAGTAGTCGGTACTGAGTAAATAGCAGGCAAAGTTCGACCCACTTGGAACCGGTTTTTACAACACCGATTAGTCGCCAGTGGTCAGTCAGCCAACCAACTGTAAATTATCAAAGTATCACCATTGCTATTGTTATCATGGGTTCATAATGACGATAGAAACTGAGCAAACGTAAACTTAAAAAAATCTCTTTCGGGAACACCAAAACCTTAATGAGAATAAGTAAGGAATAAATCTGCCGTATTTTAATCGACATATGTATTACTACTTATCGAAAGCGGGGGAAATATATTCTTGCAACGCGTATTCATTAAACGCGGTCAACTTCACACATAAAACACTGAATGAATTTTGGATAATGTGAACGATTCATCAATTTATCTTAAAGTTCATTAATACAGAAAAAGAAAACGAGACGTGAAATTCAGTCTGAAAACAGACGCTTGCGCCACATCGAAATAAAACAAAACGAAGAGAAGAACAATTCGAATAATAGGATTATCTTAAACACTATTCAACATCAGAATATTGTGCAATATTATTGCTCAACATATGATAGACGCAAAATAATAACAAAAACCAGAGATGCTTCTGAGAGCAGTATTTTCCCAATACTAAAGCGTTAAACAGAAACTCGGCAGCGAGATGCAACTTCATTTCCTTAGCCGTCAAGTTTGAGGTTTGATTTCCATTTTGCTGCCCTAAGTTACTTCCCCCTGTCGAGATAATTCTAATTCTTTAATTCTCTTTTTGCGCTTAATTAGAGTTTTCCTTGAATTTGACGGCTATTCAAGTGAAACTCTTGCTGGAAATTGGGCATGAAAGTTCTTGTTTTATTGCCCAATTCGCAAAATTCTTTGTTTTAGTAAAAGTTTTCCCTTTCATTTTATCGGTTCTTTTAAAAATATTGCGAACTTTTATTGCCTTATTTTTATTATTGGTCTATTAGCGTGGTCTATTATTTATCTTTAGCGCCAATTAATCAATCTACAATGGACAGTATCATCCTGTTTGCCAATGTTTCTTATCTTATTCTCGCCTATTTAAATTTTCCTCACAACAATATTTTGCATTATTTATCTCTTTTTATTTCTCTCAATGATTTTTCCAAACATTTGCAACATTTTCATAATGTGACCTACTCTTATTCTTCTTACTTCTTCTAATGCTTCTTACTCCACCCCAGTCTTTATTATTGCCATAATTTGAACTATCTTCACTTTAAACGGTTTTTATTTGTGTTGTTTCTGTTAATTCTTTTAGATAATCAATTTTATTTTCGACTATTTTATTTATTTCTTATAGTGCTTCAAAGATTTTTTGCAACATTCTAAAATTACGTCGGCATTTCTTTAGGTCACGATGTGTCACGCTTCAAAGAAAGTTGAAAATTAGTACGTTTTCGAGATTTAAAACCGGCTTCTTTTGAATTTGCTAAAAAAAGCAGTCATACAAACATACATATATTATATAAATTGGACACACTTGAATGTATGAGTGTGAGTACCGCGACACATAGAAAAGGTGTCAAGCAGTTGAAATTAGCACGTATCGTAATAACTCATAGATCTTAAGCACCGAGTAGTTCGTACATTATTCCTCTTTTTTGTTATTTCAAATCTAATAAGATTATAATTATAGTGTACATATGTGTATCATATACAAATAACAAAAAAAAAACACCAAATTAAAAGATAATAGTTTTTGCCAAACGCAACGAAAACAGGGTAATTCAGAAATGTAAAAAAATCCCGATCTTTACTTATTCGTGACTCCGAAAACAATTTGCGATTCTTCCAGAAGTTAATAGAGAAGCGTGACGAGAATTAAATATAAATTATTATAAAAACATTAAATTAATAATCTAATTCTATTTAATAAAATACGATCGGGCTTTATTTAATTTCACTTTTTTCTTAAAACGTTTTTCAATCCGTTCGAATTCGTAGGATAAATTTCTTTTATATCAACAACCTTAGCCGCCCCCCCCCCACTCATAACTTCCATTCCACTCATTAACCGATCATTACCTTATTCTTTTATTGTCTCTTTCTTCCAATGCCGTTACAAATGCTAATAGGTTCGTTGGTTTTTGTTGTTATTGTTCTCTTAGTCATGCTCATGTCGACGTTCGTTAATTTAGTTAAAGACGAATAAAAAGCAACAAGCACAAACGCTAAGCAACAATAAAACGTATAACGAAAATCAATTATACAAAACTCAATTTTTCTTGAATATTTATTTATTTGTCTTCTTTTTATATTCATTTTCTTTTCTGTTTCAATGTAATTTTGATTTATTGATAATAACAGTTTTTATTCGCCATTTTTTTTTTTTTGGCTTCATTTCAATATAATTTGGTTCAGTTCAGTTCAGTTTTTATTTATTTTTACGATTTTCAAATCAAAAGTTAAAGAAGTCACTAAACTTTCTTAATGATATTTAGTCTTAGTCTTTATTTAAAAACAAAACAAATCCCGTAACGAATACAACAAAAAACTCAAATCTAATAAAGACAGAGAAAATTATTACACAAATGCACCGAACTTTCTTTAACAAAAAATTAAACTCTGAATCTAAAATGAAAGTACGATTTCCATAAAAAACCTGAACAGAAAACTCAAGAATCTGTAAGATTTTTAGCAGCGAATTTGGTAACTCTAGAGCTTTTATAAGTCTTCAAAATGAACTCAACGATTTATTATGCATCTTTACTACATATAAAATCGATTACACTCTACCACTTAGTTCATCAACTTTTCGATATTGATTACGATGACATCAGATACTCACTTTCTTATTTTGTTTTTAACTAACGTTTATTTCGTACCTTTTGAATGGTCTACCGAAAAGTACGTTTTCAAAAAGCTTTCAAATTTTTTTATGGTTAAAAATATTTAATCTGTTCACTTTGAAAGTAGAATTAATGGAAAACGGCAAAAAAGAAAGCTAACCTCGTACCACCCTCCTCCCCTAAATCCAACACGAACCAGAAGAAGAAAAAGAAGAGAATAATAAGAAGAAATAAATAAAGATGAAGACAAAGAATCAAAACCCGGAACGAAAACGGACGAAAAGTCGAGGAAAAGGAAAAAAGGCCGAGGGAATAAGAAAAGATAACGAGACAGAAAGGAATGAGATAGAAAAGAAAATATCAATCCAATCTGGAGGGCGTCTTCATATGAACGAAGTTTCTTACACGATTTCCAAGCTAATTTTGCTCCTAAAAAACAAAAATTCTCATTCTTAAGCGAAGGATTGAGACGGTCTAAAAAGTCTAAATGGCTTTAAATTTCTTGTCTTGTCTCAAAAGTCAGTAAATGATGCAGATGAAAATATCGCCCACTTCGGGAATTGTTGATGCACGGCGATTAAGAAAGTATTAAAATTTTAACGAAATTTCAAAATTCATAAAATAACTTTCATTCAAATCGGTAACAACCATATAATCCATTTAAGAAAAACCGGTCGGAAGGTTTTTACTTGAAAAACCTGCTTCCCAGGAAAGCAAAAAATAACGATATGTGGCTTTCGATATTTTTCGAAATGTAAACAACGGAATGATATTAATAAAAGAATTTCAAGAATGGATCCCTAACGCTTTCAATAACAACTTATTGCTCTTAGAAATTCACTTTACAAGCTTGTCTGGAAAATACATTAAAAAATTTAGTGCGACGATTTTTGATTGACATTCGACGTATTTTATAAAATCAATAATCGAAAAAAATATTTTGAATTTGAAAAAAAAACATTTAAAAATAATTACTTCTTCTTTGCAATTCTTCTTAAAAATTCTTTAAATTTGATCTGAATTACTGAAAATTTTTAAGGAAGCCAATGAGAAAAATTCTAAGCAATACACACACACTAACTCACACAATCCCACGCACACATAATGCGCATTTACACGCATCCACCGTTTAATTAGAATGCAAACAACGTAAAACTACTTCAATTGCACACAAAAAATTATAATGTAATTCTCACCCGCAAGAATAAAAGAACGAAAAAAGAATGAAAGCAAAAGCAGAATTAAAAAAAAGGATAAGAATTTAGAATTTCGGAAAAATCAAAAACGAAGACATTCATTCATTCATTTATTTTATTTTCAAAGAAATTTTCAAAGAAACTGCACGATATGAATAAAAGATTTTTGATAAATCTTTTAAAAGAGAAAAATTCCCAGAAGAAGCAATAATTTAATTAAAACTGATTTAAGTTTAATAAATAATTCTCAATATTGAGATTTCATAAAATTAAAATAAATTTCAAACTAATAAAATAAAATTTCTCCTGAACAAATTGCATTTTTTAATCCTAAAGATTTTATTCCAAAAGCAATCAGATTTAAAAAAAGGGAAAACGGACTAGAAAATGAAAACGTATCTGCAAAAATCAGTATTCTGAGTAAACAACGTTTCGGTGTTTTTAAAAATCTGCGAACACGAAAAAAATAACAATAAAAAACACACGGCAAAGAAATAGAAAGTTCTTTTTTGCTTTTGTTTGTGTGGGTGCACAACAACGAAGAAATCGGTGCACGAAAGCAAATACATCAAATAAGATTTTAAAAAACTAAAAAAAATTGGAAAACCTAGATACATAGCAATAAAAGAAAATAAAGTTTATTTACCTTGAAGAAGCAGAAGCAGAAGAAGCTTTTTCAATAATGCAATTTAATTACTTTGCCAAAAGACTGCTCAAAATCCAATTGATGCGAACAAAAATAACAAACACGTCGTTGTGACAGGCTTTATTTGTGCGCGGATCAATTAATATGAAAATTTTTGATTATTGTTATTGCTGTTGTTGTGGAAAGCCGTCCGAAATGAAAACAATGGCTTTTTCGGGTAAAGACTTTTATATGATCAAATACTTTTTTGCTAATTATTAAGTTTAAAAAATTGTTTCAATATTATGTAAAAATTATTTTATTGAATAAAAATTGCTGATTCCAATCATTTTGTTTGTTTTCTATTTTATAATCTTTTTTAAAATGGCACCCACACATACACACGATGAAACCGGATAAAAAGAATAACGCATTTTTGACGAGACGTCGAATTGGTAAATGATATAAAACGGTAGACCAAAAATAACATTCAAGAACGGTTAAGTGTCAATAACAACATGATGCAGAGTACCCTGTTGTCGCGTTGCCAACGTTTGAAGCCTGTCTCTGAGCGAGAGCGTAAGAACAAAGAACGGAACGAAACGAAATTACGAACTGCCCGGCGACGAGCGATTATAAAAATGTTGAATGATGGTTTTGTGATTATGGTTACGGGCTAACAAAAACAACAACGAACACAATACAAAACATAAGTAAATAGTTTAGTTGCAATGAATCAGTTTCTCGATATTATTTGTTTTCTTAAATTCGCAGTAGACTCGATATATTCGGTCGATGGTAATGATGTTGATGACGTTGGGCAGGCTGCACCTTTTCATGAGCGCAGCAATAGACATCGAGAAACAACCAATCACTTTTGCAAAGTTTAAAAAAAAATCAGCAACAATAAAATGCAGTGAACAAAAACGATTTAAATAAAAATTATTACGAGTTTTCTGAATTTCTTTTGTTTTTAAGTAAAATGGCAAAAAACTTGTTCGTTATGTTAGGTTTTTTGTGCTGCAATAGCTGCTGCCGCGTTCATTACGTGCTGACGGTTAAAACAATAAAGCTGACGGTTGGCAAAAAAATCAAATAAACAACAACAATTACCAACAAATCCGAGTTGTGGCAGTTGTGGCAGCAACGATCGACCGACGGAACACATTTGGTCAAAATCTTTTGAGAGGACAAAAGAAATACGGTTGAGCAAAGTCAACACCGAAAAAATTTGCACAATTTTTTTTGCATTTACCGACTTCTGTGGTTTAAGTTTTCTCTCTATTTCTTTTAATTACGATTAAATCAATGGCATTTTGGCTAGTTGCACCGAAACGCCAAATTTCTTTTGTTCAAACATTTCGTCTCTTTCTCACTCCTCTCTAGCACACACTCTCTTTCTTCACTAAACGCTTTTCCGAAAACATCCGTCTTAGCCACCGTACCGCAAGCAACTGAATTGGTTATGAAATATATGTGGAGAGGTTTAAATGCTTTAAGCCGTTCCAACTGACGGCGTCGAAATGTTAACACTTTATAACCAATACTATAGCACCAATGAAATTATATAGTGTTCCATTCCATTTTGTCATTTTCTGATTGTATTTGGCAACAGAAATACTTTTAAACCTGGTTTTGACTTAGTGAAGGCTTGGCTTACTTTCAAGCTAACTGAATTGCGGACGCACTTATATATATATATATATATATATATATATATATATATATATATATATATATATATATATATATATATATATATATATATATATATATATATATATATATATATATATATATATATATATATATATATATATATATATATATATATATATATATATATATATATATATATATATATATATATATATATATATATATATATATATATATATATATATATATATATATATATATATATATATATATATATATATATATATATATATATATATATATATATATATATATATATATATATATATATATATATATATATATATATATATATATATATATATATATATATATATATATATATATATATATATATATATATATATATATATATATATATATATATATATATATATATATATATATATATATATATATATATATATATATATATATATATATATATATATATATATATATATATATATATATATATATATATTTATATTTATATATATATATATATATATATATATATATATATATATATATATATATATATATATATATATATATATATATATATATATATATATATATATATATATATATATATATATATATATATATATATATATATATATATATATATATATATATATATATATATATATATATATATATATATATATATATATATATATATATATATATATATATATATATATATATATATATATATATATATATATATATATATATATATATATATATATATATATTTATTTATTTATTTATTTATTTATTTATTTATTTATTTATAATTTTCATGCAATTTAAGAAAAGAGAATCACATTTTCTCATATCTATGCATTCTACTCAAAACATTCGCTCGGTCTCATTCTTGGGGAAAACGTAGAGATAGATACAGAGAGAGATAGGGCGGAAGAGCTGCATAAACATTTTGAGAGGACTAAAGCTCAAGTGATAATACTGTTGTTTTGTGCAATGGAATAATTCAATCATTCGAATCTGAAATTATATTGTTGGGCTTTTACAAAAGTTTCATAATGAAAGGTGTTTTTAGTAAATGAACATGTACGCTAGAATGAAGAATGGACCAACGGAATCATGCATTCCAAATTGCCAACAAAAATTCAGTTCACTTTTACTTGTAAAGACCAATTATATCAGCATACAAAAGAGAGTAATAACTCTAGAAACTCTCTGAAGGAGAGTAATAACTAATGTCACAGAAGGATCACACATGGGAAAAGAGTAACTTATTATTTAATTATTTATTATTATTATGTTGAAATTGAACAAATACATCATTAAGGGCGAGTTAATTTGCCACAAGAGATTTGAGCCAAAAAACCATAGCAAAACAACAACAGCAACAACTGTTTCAATTTGATCTCTTGCTTACTCAGACGTGGCAACCCAGAAATCTAAAAAGAGAAGGCTAAACAGACACAGCGAGGAAGAGTCCTGAAAGAGAACTGTTTAAAGAGTTTACCATGCTCGAAGCGCGAATTAATTGCAATAATATCAAACTCTTGAGAATTCAACGGAGACTTGGCAGTGGCCTCATTTTCCAACTGTCAAAATTACTCTCGCTCTCTCTCTTATGAAGATCGAAAATAAAAATTGGTTTTCATTCTGATTCCAAAAATTGCTTCCACCTGTCGAGCTAATTCTCTATTTTGACATGTTCTTGTTCTTCTTTGTTATGTTCGCTTATGCATTTATTGTTGTTTTCACATTTGAATTGAACTATTGCAGGAAAATATAGTTAATTGAATGATGAAACTTACTGCCGCCTTAGCTTAAATTGCATTTCGCTATCGACAGTTGCACGTCTCTGTTTAATGCATTATGACTAACGAAGCCACAAAATTCGCAGAGTGAGGATTGTTGTCTTTGTTTTAGTTAATTTTTTAAACATCATTAAATTCTTGTGATGAAATGATATTACTTATGTCAAAATAATAACGATAACTATTTTAATATGACTACATATTTTCGCTGAGGCAAATTTTAGTAATAACGTTTAGAACAATGATAATGATAAACGCTTGAAATGTTTGCTGTTGATGAGATACTGATGATAATGGCGTTGTTGTAGCTGCTTCTGATTTGAGATTATATTGTGTATATTTTAAGTACTGTTTACAATTAGTCATCCAATTTGACATAGAGAAAGACACCAGACAAGACACAAAAATGACAAAACACAAATAAACAATAAAGATTCTAACCGATGACAAATTGTTTGCCATTTGAAATATTTAAAGTTTGGAATGGCAAAAATCAATGTAAATAAATAAAAAAACTAGATTCATTATTGCTAAAGAATAAGGAATATCTTATAAAACTAATAAATTATTGTATTTTATAATAATTGCGCATCTGTTTGATGTTGTTGCTTCTATCGCGATTATTGTCATTAATAAAATTTCAAATTGATAGTAATGAAATTGATTCAAATTGGTTTTAATACTACTACGTATTCGTATAAAATTTGTTCTTTCGTTATTTCATATTTACTTCGCAAATTACTCCTACTGCGTCACAAGTGTTTCAGTCTCTCCACGCAAACCCCCCCTCCTCAAGGCATCAATCCTCACACTAACTTTCAGTTGAATTCAATCGATGATTAATTTAATGCTTTCGAATATATTGATACTCTTGTTACGACAGCTGTATTTGTATTTTTAGTTATCACTAAAATTCTTGTTATTCTCGTGACTATTTTGGGAACATACAGGGTTCAAACAAAAACAAAAATTAATAGGGCCACTTTAAACAGTCATGAGAGTTTTTCTCAGGAATTATTTATTTATCACGAATTAAAATGCATTCAAGTCTACTAACCGTAAATTATTTATTTTGGAACGAAGCTCTCTCTAATTGTATTGTGAAATATGTTTAAAAATTGTATATCAAAGGACTATACAAAAAACAAAAAAATAATTATAGCATATTTTAAAAAATTATTGCGATAATGCGATAACCAATCGATTAAACCCCCCTCGATTTTAATTTCGAGATTTCAAAAGTTTCCAATGAATTTCAATTAGATTTTACTACAATAATCAAACGACAGCAGGGTGAAGAAGCATAAAGGGATTTAACGTTTATCTTCAAATTGATCGTATATTATAAATTTAATATTTATTAATTTAAAATAAAACCATTAAAGGTTACAACAAAATTATAGCAATTTGACAAAAATTTCATACTGCTTGTAATTGTTTTCTTCTTGACCTAATTCTAAGAGTAATTATTTAAATGCATGAGTGGATTTATTGAAATAGAATTTAAAACCTTTTAAAATAAATAAATAATGTATACTTAACGTACTCCCATAGAGTTAATGGAGAATGATAAAAAAATGACTTACCTAAAAAGAAAGAATAGAAACAATTTTGTTAAAATATTTCACACAAATATTTAAACAATATTTTAATTAATACACACAATTAACTTTAGATTTGTATTGATTAATAGAAATTCAGGCGATTGTGAGGGGCGTCAAATTTTTTTATTTCAAAATTATTAAAAGAAAATTCGCTAATATTGATAGAAATGAATTCGTTAATATTGATGGAACCGAACGAAGTAATTGTTCAAATTTATGTTACGACCCACTTTAAATCAATTGCAATGACTCCATTTTAGATCGACTCCATGGGTCATTTGAGGCCATTGGGAAATGTGTGGGTTAAGCGCAGAAATTCAAAATATACTCTTCGTTAATTTATGAAATAGGTTAACCTTAGGCGTTTCTAATAGTCATTTTTTTATTTTTCTTACATTCAACTTCCTCAGGAATATTATTTTTTAGACCTGATTCTAGTTTCTCCAAATCATTAATCGCAAAATGTTAACCAATTTTATCAATGAAAGGGCTAATTGATATGTTATGGTGAAGATAATGTCATTAATTATCTGAACCAATCCGTAGCAAAAGAAATTAGTCAAAACAAAAAGTCGACGATTTAATTAAAATAATTTTTAATCTAAATTTAAAAATAAATATTTAATATTATTCCATTTGAAATCGTATAAGGTTGTTTGATTAAATGCGAAATTTAGAAAACAATTATGAATTCAAAGCAGTTGCGGATATTCACCAAAGCTGTTAATTTATATCGGTGCAAAAGGAAATGCATTGTCGATTAAAATTGACGAATTCAAGTTATGACGAGGTTGTCAAGTTTGACATCGTGGTGATGCCTTTTACACTAATTAACTTGAAATTTGTAATTAATTTATCATATAAAACAACCTGTATATAATCTATGAATATAAATCGGTGCTTTGAAAACGTGAAAAAAAAATTATAAAAATTAAGGTGCTGGCTGGTTGGCTGGTGTATCGATTACAGAGTGCGGATGTTAAAAATATTACACGGATGTCATTTATGAATGTCATATAAACTGTTATTTTATTTGATAAGCAATAAATGAATTATATTTTATTTATAGAATACTTCAATCTGTCGAGTAAGCTTGACAATTGACATAAAGGTATCAGAGTGTGAAGAAAGGGATATCATGTCGATGCATATCGATCAATACACCACCATTTTATTACGCAAGCCCCTGGTTTTGAAAATGTTGCCCTCAGACAAATGACATGCATGAATGTCATCCTCTCTTAAAAAAATCTCAAGACCAATTTCATAAAAATCTCTACAACATTCCTCAAAGACAAATTTTTTATTCATGACAATATCATTTCATTTAAAATTTAAATTGGTAAACAACTTGATCTTCACAGAAATCGATCTGCATGATCGTATGTTACAATTTTTATAGAGACAATATTAATCGTGTTACAGGTGGTTATAAAACTAAGATTTAATAACCTGACTAACAGCCCGAACCGAACCCAACAAACTATACGAAACTGTGTCGTTCCAAATCAAAAAAAAAATTTAACAATAACTATTACAATTATTATTTTATTAAAACGAAAAGCCATTTATAAAAAAAATTCTTTCAAAATTGGTAACAAAAACAGAAAGAAAAAAAAGGAAACAAAGAATTCAGGAAATTTTTGACTAAATCTTAAAGGTATTTATTAAAATAAATAAATAACCGTTTCTTTCCAACAGAAATTAGTAATTAATTGTTTTGTTTCATCCAATTTTTTCCAATCCATATAAATTTTTTGGCTAATCAATCGATCAATTACTGACTAATTGCCTGACTGCAGTAGTAAATCAAATAATTTCATCGCTAGCGTAGAATTTTTAATCAGATACTATAAATAACGATGATCATCTAAAGTAATACCAACCCAGGATCATTATCATATTCATCGAGTTATTTTTTCAAATTTGTATATTCGTAATTATGTTTTTTCCCCTTTTCGTATTTTACTTTTCGCTAAATTAAGGTCAATATTTGCACTGCCTCGAGGATATGGTCTGATCGGTTCTCGATAGTAGAGGAAAGGGGACCTTCGGCAATTGCATATATATTGTCAGTTTCGCAAGAAGCTTCGGTTGTGAAATACTGTACTAATGAAATGATTCTCAGAGCGTACCTGTCAATGCCAGCAAAAAAACTGTGTTTTGAATTCCAGGCACAGAAAACAATATGAAACAAAATAACCATAAGAGAAAGGACGTTTCGAGAATATCTCCAAATATTTCTATTTTTATTCGAAATGCTTCCAAAAATTTCATAAATATCAATTTATATACCTCGGATTATAAATGTAGGAGTGTAAAGAGAAAGAGAGAGATAGAGTACACCCACAATTTGAGAAAATTTGACAAACCGATATTTTCCCATTTTTAAAAAATTTCGAAAAAATGTATGAGAAAAAAATAATCTTATAGGCGGAAGAACATAATCTATTTCTAACTCACTTTTCAACAGAAACCAACAAAAAACTTGATGCTGTGAGATATTAGTCACACAAAAATATGGTCTTATCACAAAGCTTTAGTCGATTCTGTTTGACACCTTTCAATTATTTCATTTCAAGTTAAAGTAAACGACCTCATTCAAGAAGATCGATTTATATTATTAAATAAATCTGATCGGTGATTTATAATCGCGGCACGTGGTATGTGATATTAAATGATGCGGGCTCTTCTTTTAAAAATGCGCACCAAATAAAAGTTTTGTTTTAGCGTTTTGTTAACTCAGTTTATTTCTTAAGAGAAAAGAAAATATTATTTTTTTAAAAGGAAATCATTAAAAACTTAACCAAATGATCCACAAAAAATAATTTGTTCTGGTCATTTCAAGACGCGACATTTGTATTTGTTAGGTTTTCCCTTATTTTTTCTCCAACGAAATGAAGCCATATTTATTATACAGGGTGCTCTACGCCATAAAAAGCCTGAGCGATATATTAGTCATCTAAATATTTATTTTTAATACTCGATTTATTCGATTTATTTTAATATTAAATTTATTTTAATGTGTTTCAGAATCAAATCAAAGAAAAGGGGATTTTATTAAAAATAATTTCCGAAATCATAAAATTCCATATTTCTAAAATAATCAAGGTTTCTTTGAAAAACCCAAGGCGAAGAAGTATAATTCCAAGAAAACCAAAGTATAAATTCATTCAAAATCAAAGCTTCAGTGGAATCGATTTTTCTTAAGAATTCCACTTACAACCAGTTGAGATAGAGACCCACATACACACACATACTCACACTGATCCAGATACACACAGGCGTGCGTGTAGGAGCAAGTATGTGTTGGAAAAACTGATAAGTTGTTTTAAGAAGAATTTATAACTTTAGAGGATTTATGTGGAAGTAAAAATTAAAACAAATCTGTTTCTTCATTGAAATGACCGCATTTTATTCAATATTTCAACGATTTTTCAATGATAATCAAATGACATGACATGAAATTGACGAATATTTTAAAAGTTAAATGGATGACATTGACCTGAACGACATTTGAATACGCTATACGGGGTTAGGTCACATCCATTTTTGAGAATATATTTTCGTCCAATACGGTAGACTCGTTAATCGAATTTTAGCTTTCAATTCATTCTACGAATTGAGAAATTTGTCTTCGAGCAAGAGGAAAGCAAATTCGTCATAAAAGAAGGTGTGGCATGGGAGGATGGTTGAGAATAGTGGTCGCTCTGTTCGTTCTCTCGTAATCGTTATTTTCGCAGACAAAAAAGGGCAGACAAATAGATGAAATATAACAGACAGGGCTCCAATTGCTTCAATGGCGCATACTAGACCAAAGTACTTTAATTTATACTACCCGAACGTTTCTTAATACGTTGTGAACAGCATCTTAATCAGGCCAATCCTGTTTTCCTTGATTGTGGTGTAGGGTATGAAAACAATCAACAAATCACCGAAACAAAATATATCTAATCAATTCATGGAAGAAAACTGAATACGAATTGTTTATAATCTTGAACATATTTGTTTTTAAATTAACGGGCGGTCATTACATGATTATATAAACAATTTTTAAGGTTTTCCCCTTTTAAAATTAGCCCTCAAAATTAATAATCAATGAAAGAAACTATAAATATTTCTATAAGCAGGAATTTTATCTTCCGAAATCTATTATTTTTTAATTCAGAAAAAAATCCGAAATTATTCAAATTATCAATAAAGTGTTTTCCATATATATAGAGTTTCATATAAAGTGTCTTGCAGCCAAAAACAATTTAAAAATCATCATCACGGCGACATTTCAGAATCGTGGTGAAATTGAAGCAGTGGTGAGTTCATTCTATGCATATCCATTACTTTTTATGCATTCATATTTTTGTGTACTTTGTGTAATTTGTTCATTTTTTTGTAAAACCGGAAGAAAATATCAATTTAAGGAAATAAAAAAATCGAAATACTTTTATCGCTGGAGCAATCTAATTTAAATTTAAACATTTGAAATTAATCCGAACCCTGTTTTCAAGCTTGTTTTGAAGATTGCGTCGTGTCAATAATTTTTGTCTGAATCGTTTGAAAACCTAATAAATATTTGTTTAATAACCTTATTCTTTGATAATAAAAGACCGACTTTTTAATCTTATCATTGGCGTAGTATCAAAGAGCTATAAAAGCTACAAAACTTCTGCTCAAAAACATCGCACCCTCCCTTCCTTTTTTAAACCACCTTTCACCCAACAAAATACATTTATAATTTTTTCTTTCAAATTTTCACACACCAGAAAATAATTTTTCGTTTGTAAATTTTGTTACTACGCATAAAACGATACGAGAATAGTTGAATTCATTAAACATTGCTAGCATTTAAAATTGTTACACTTCATGAGGAGGCTTCTCTTTTCAACTAAAAGCTGAGGAAGTGAAAACGAATTATTTTTGTAAACGAGGGCCAATTGAGAAGGTTCCGGCTTTTTGAAGGAAAATGCATAAAGTATTCATTCAACGTGATAATCGTACGATTCAAACGACAATCTTCCATCAATGCATTAAATGCATTAAATTTATTATTTCGTCACTTATAGTACTTTTCGGATTTCCGGAAGATTCCCTTCGTGCATTGCATGAATTGGTCTATATTTGACCACCCAATATTCTACCACTATAAATAGAAGGTAGGATTCATCGCACGTAACGCCTAAAAACACATTTTATTTCCTCAACCTATTTCTTTTTCAAATAATGACTGATTGGGCCGGAATTGGTTGACCTGACCCTCGTGTAGACGGATAAAATTTTTGGACAGGTCGATTTTATAAAGTATTCGAACTTGTTTTTTTTTTTTTGAGAAAGAATATTTTTATCTTTTTTGGTTTTCTTAACTGAAGTAAAAGTATTATTTATTTCGTTATTATGTTGTTGTTGTTGTTTTTGTTATATACCAACGACGCAATCAATTAAGGCAGATTTACATGATTTGAGAGTATTTTTAATGCACAAAAATTATATTGATTTGTCGGTTTTAACGGCGTAAATAAAAGGAGAATCAAAAAGAGGAGTCTTCAAGAAAAGGAAGACGTTATCATCGGTCGTTTTTTTTCCTTTCTCCGGAGTTTGAATTGTATTGTTAACAAATTCTCCATCACGTCGTAAAATGTAATTTCTTTAATAATTCACTACCTGAACGCTGCTGGACCCAAACAACAGGCGGATGGACGGGGATGAAAGAAGAGATGAACATCAGCGTCACACGCAATCGGCAATCAACCTTAACAACAAACAAGCCAAGAGTTGCCTCCTCCAAAAACCGTATAAAGTGATCTTCTGATACTTTCTGTTCTTCCTTGAATTCCTTCCGTCTTCCTCTTCCAAACGGACTCCAGTTCGCAATCCATTTATTTAATCATCATCAATCCGGTCTTGTCTGCTGCGTTATACCGTTATTTCGTTACTCCATAATTTAGTAGCTTTTTGGTAAGTTACAACAGATGTAATGCCATCATTTTCATCTACGAGACACGACAACGACATCGGCATTATCATCAGCTAGCCTTTCGAAGAAAGCCCTTTGCACCTTGCACTTTTTTATTCCTTTCTTCCTTTCCTTTGCTACGTCTTTTTTAAACTCATTACGCTCATTCTTTCATCCGTGGTTGGGCGTGTGGGTGCTTATACACACGCATCAAATCACACACACAGCGGCATTGGCTTGATTAACGAGTCTTCGAATATTTTGGGACTTTTAAAATGATTTTTGCAGAGGTTCGATTGTTGTTGTGATTATCTCTGTTACCTTAGTTGTTGTATTTATTTATTGTGATTACTTTGTTTTTTGAAATTTACGTTTCTTGCCAAGGAAGAATGAATGAACGAAGAATGAATTTTATTCGTCAATGCGGACGCATAAGAGACAGAATAATATGTTTACTCGAGACCGATGGCATTGGCACCACTTCTAATTCGTTGATAAATTCATAAAAAAATATTGAAATTATTATCAATTTCCGAGATATTAAGCGCCATCAATGTGCCACTCAGACGAGATGATATAAGCGGTATAAATTTATTAAAACATATATTCATTCCGTCAACACAGAATTGTATCCATAGTATCTCAAGGTCATTTTTGTATACATTTATTTATTTATTTTTTTAGATTCAATTGTATTCGATTCCATTCCGAGCTACGATTGCATAATTTTTATCATGACTTCATTTCTGAGAATCGGCAAATTTCCAGCAGACAATATTTTTTAAATGCTTGCTCATACATTTATTTCACTTCCTTTGCGACTGATGCGCGACAAGCAATTTGGTGTCACATGTTGAGAAAAAATTATATGAGAAATCTCTATTATCGATACAAACTGAATTCTCCAAAAGTGAATAATTAAAGTCAACAGATTGCTTGTTTGACTAATCAGCTGATCAGCAATTTCAGACTTCATCAACAAATGAAAATAGTTGGGAAAGAAGGAAGGATAGTTTCTCTTTGGGAAGAGGAAGATTTAGTATTTTGTTCTGAATTCATGATTTTATACAAAGTTTTATTTTAGGAAGAAGTTTATCAGTTGTCTATGAAAACTTTGAAGGACAGTTGATAAGAAATATTACAAAACATATTTATTACTATCTTCCTAATTTGAATAAAAGCTGGTGAAGCTATTGTTTATTGTAAAATTTTGAACGAAGTTTCCTGATGCCAAACTTCCAAGGAAAATATAAAAAATAATGTTGTCAACATATTTTATAGTATACACAAAATTAATCGAATTTAAGGCCAAGATCGAAGATCGTTCATAGATTTTTTAAACTTAGTCCTTTTATTTCTGCGAAAGTGTTCTGCCTTAGCTTTAACAGTTCTGATAATGCACCCTGTATGAATTATCGACCCGTCAAATATTATTTAAAATGCAAATATAAAATTTAAAGATCTGAAATTTTTGTTATTTCTGGCATTTATTGTTTTATTTGCTTTTATTTATTTTATCTTATTTAAATGGAAATTAAATAAAAAGCATCAACAAAAAACTGAAATTAATTTATTAGAAAAAACGCTATAGCTTCAACATGGAATTCTTTAAAAATGTTCGCTCCTGAATTTGAATTCAATTTGTGTTTTGCCATTTTTTTAACTCGAAACGTAAATCAAAGTCAAATAAAACGAAATAATGCTTTAGGGAGACTTGATTTGCTGAGCTAAGTGAAGTAATTTAGATAGAAATTTTTTTATTTGATTTAATCAATTCATTGTCAAAGAATTGTTTGTCACCGGGAAGGAATTGTTTGCCACCGGATCAGACCAACCATTCTGGCTTCAATACACGATATTTTAACGCAATTCTAAGATATTCTAAGGCGACACTCAATTTATTCGTCCGTTTGTAACGCATTGAAGGATGTGGACAAATATGGGAAAGTATATATATTCTTCATATTCAGAATCATCTGCGTTGATTTAGCCCTATCCGTCCGTTCGTCCGTCCTCGTCTGTCTGTCTGGAGCAACCTGTCACAATTACAAAAGAATTGAAAAAGGTATTCTCATGAAATTTGGCAAATATTCTCTATTTTTATAAGCTTTCTGGTACTGAAAATTAGTGACCCCACGCCCACTTCTAATATCTGACATGAAAAAAGGCCTTTTAGAGAAGAATAGTGTTATTAATCAGTTAGCAAATTTAAATTAACAAAAAATGAGAAAGGTAATATAAAAAGGGGCGTGTAACTCCACTGTATATCCAAACTATAAATTTATCTTACAGGTGTAGGGTATATAAGCTTCGCCCAAGTCGATGACAGCGTTTTTACTTATTTTTGGATTATCTTTTTTAACTTGAATAATTTTTAATATTAATCAATTTATGAATCTCAATTTATTTAGCGTTTAATATTTATCAATTTAAAAGTAAATGAATTACATGAAATGCAATATATTTCAACATCTACTGAATTAATAACGTCCGACGTCCTTCAACTGAAAAAATTTCATACTTTTTTTATTCACCTTTTGTCAACAAGTCATCACGTGTTACACTTGAAGCAAATCGTCGCGTTATTCTCGTCTTTCGTTCGGTCAAATTGTATTCAGAGCGTCGAATAAAGATGTTTACCGATTCACAAATAATTTATTGTTTTGTTGTTTTTCTTAAAAGCATAAAATTTGTTTATTTCTTTTATATTCTTGACGGCAAATTTTTACGTTTCAACGAAATGTTGTTGTTGTTAAAAGGGCTTGTATTTTTATATAGGCAGTGTATTTTGATGTCAAGAGCTGTTTTAATTGACTTCGTTATGAACTTGACCCAAAATCTGCGACAAAAATTATAATAGATAAGAATATCATGTTATAGCAAGTCAAGTTATTGTGGGTGGAAAATATTTACGTTTAAAAACACCTTGCGGAGAATATATTCGATTTAAAGCAGCATTTCTATTCCCAGTACCAGTCTGTCCGTTACCGTTTGTAACTACCGTCGTCAGCATAAATTAGTAAAAATTTGAAACGTCGATGAGATAGCATTTCTATTTTTTTAAGCATGCATATAATTACGTTTTCTCTTTCTCTCTATCTATATTTATTCTTTTATATATGTCTCTACCTACAAATTAATCGATTATTAACATCTCCGGCATGGGTGTGGCACACCGTTAATCAATAATATATAAGAAATCAATAATAGAGCAAAATCTATAATCAAATTAGTTTGCACGCAATTGTCTATATTTGAATAATATTTTGTTGCATACTTTTGGGCGCGAGTTTAATTTAGCAAAACACACAATCGAAACCACGAACTAATACTTTATGGTGAGTCAGAGCCATAGCTCGCCGATCGAGGTAAACTAAAATAAATGCATTGATTCATTGTGAACGGATATGAGAAGAGATTTCTTGTAAAAACACTCGCACCATAAAACAATAAACAGTAAGATAATAACGTAAAAGACTTACGGTTCAGCTTCTATGGATTTCAATTTAGCAACATAATTTGACGGTATATAACCTTCTTGACGGGTTTTCTTGCTCCGTGCAAGCCACCAATCGCCCTGCAATAAAAGAAAAGCAAAATTCAATACAATATTAATGCAAATTCAGAGATCCTTTATGAAATGCATGAGTAAACAAGAGTAAATAGGTTCGGCCTTTAATTCGGCCTTTCGGTCTTTAATTTAAATAAAATATTTTTACATAAAACCCCCTAATTTTCGAGTCAAATTTGAAACAAAGAAGAGATCGATGACACAATTAATCACCTATCAATAATATTTGTATACATACTGAGTAATAATTTATATACTTTCTTATATTAAAATTGGACAACAAATTTTTAAACCAATGAATTATCAAAGCCTTTAGTATAAACGTCAACCGCAAACGCCAACACAAGCATTTCTAAGAAATGGGTCGTCAAAGAATTTACATTAAAAAACTTTATTAAAAGTTTTAATCAACGGTTATGGAATTAGTTTTAGCATTTTCAAAAAATTAACGAAATCTATAAAACAATTATTGTGTAGCAGAAAGCGTGACTAGCATAGAAACGCATGCAGAAAGTTATTACTAAAATCTTTTGTATGCGGGTTGGGTTTAGCGATCATATTTTTTTTTTAAGTGAAATTTTTTGTAGCAACTGAAATGGTTCAATGAAACAAGCCGATGACCTTCATCTTGCTGATAGACAAAATTGTACCATACTTAATTCGGCTGCATCTTAATTCGGTACACTGCGGTAAATCAATACCAATTATTGCAAGCAGGTGGCACCGGTTATTTAAATCTAACCCTGATTGGATTTGTTTCTAATTCTAAATCTAATTGAAAAGAAATTTAATTTTTTGAAATTCATTATTTCCGTTTTCTTAATTGTATACTTAATCAGAAATAGTCTTTTATTTAGTAACATCTCCATCGAAACCAATAATTCGAAAGCAACTTCAATTAAAAAACACAGTTTCCATATGCTTTTTGATCTTTTCCTGATTCTTTAATAAACCATTTTCCAGACAGCAAGCCAGAAAAACTGTTAATTATTTCAAAAAAAATATTTCTATTTTTTTCACGAAAATTTTCTATATCGTTAGTTCATTTCAAGTACACTCGTGCTCGCTAGAATTAATATTGCCGGCATTCATACATGTCTGGTAGCACATTCTTAACCCATTTGGAGCTACTCTGCAGCAGAACATTGTGTTTTAAAGAGGTTGAAAGGTGAGTCTTTATTGCGTTTACAACTTCATTTTCTGAATCTGCACCGCCACGATGCACTACTTATTACTTTCCAGACATTATTTCTTGATCATCCAAATCGAAAATCCTTTTTGCATTCATTCATGTTTAATTGTTTTTGTCTTCATTGTTGTGATAGTGATCCTTAATAAGCAGTTGTTGTGTTGTGTACAATCAACCTATTGCGGAGATATTTTAAGAACACAATGTAATCGGGTACACGAAATAGCCGAGGTTTTTTTAAAAAATCTTCGGCTTCGTAATTTTCTAAGACAGTTTCGAAGTTGAATCCATGAATTCGACGTCGCTGAAAATTTCTGGTTACAATTCCTACGTGATCTTATGCTCCTCTCTGAATTTTTATCGATTCTATTAAAAAAAGCACACGATTTAATTAGCGCCAAAAGGAAGTGCGAGTGATGTAATAAACTGTTAACGTTTGTTTTCTTCATATCGTACCAGCAGTCTGACTCCATGACTTCCATGATTCCATGACTCTTTCTCTTTCTATCTCTCTATCCTCTAACAGAGATGTCTATTTATTTACTTATTTTTTCTCTTTTCTCCGTCACTTGAACTTTATTTTCATTATCTTTTATAGAATTTGCTACGTGCCTATTTAGATTTATTCTTAAAAACCGGAATCCACCCAGGTATTCATTAATTCGACTTCACTCTTTATCCGGCTAAAAAAGCTACCACCACCACTAGTCACCCCCTTCTTATAGTTATTCCTTTTTATTATTGCATAATTGTGTACTTTTTGTTAGCGACGATCCGAGCATTTTATTTGTTGTCGAAAGTCGGCTTTAGCGAAGTGACGCCGCTGTCACCCGTCCCCTTTATCCTATAACACATCCACTTTGTTGTGTTTATTGTTGTTGTTGTTGTTTCGTACAAAACAATTCTTTTTAGCTCGTCGTCATTCATTGATAATTTATCGGCTTGTCAATCTTTTAATGCTTTCTTTTTAGTGATATTTTTCAGTGATATTTTATTTCCATTCAATTTTATTTCATTTATTCTCTATTGTATTTTAATGCATTAGTTTTAACTTACAAAATTTCTATTCAAATCAAATCAATCCGAAGGAATTCAATCCGTTATTCGCCTGGCTGACAAAAATGCTGACATTTATAATAAATCATTTCCTATCGAGTAGGAAGAAGATATATTTAACCCTTGCTTGGCCTGCAGTGATGTCTGTGACATTTTTGGAATAAAGACTGGATTTGTAATAACTGCAGGAGAAAATCGTATCCAGTTTGAACGATTTTTATAGTAGATAATGTTATTATATTAATAATTATATTTTTATTTATATTAATAATTTTAATGAAGGACAAAAATGTATACTTATTGAACACACGAGAATTTCTATTTAAATTAAATACGCAATAGTATCTGATAAATTTTTGCAATATTCGAACAATATTCTAATATCGCTATATTAATATTAATAATAATAATATTAATATTGTAATATTCTTGCAAAAATTTTAAAAATATTCAAATTTTCCTTTTTCGCGACTCCAGTGATGGCGTTACAAAAAATTCGATGCTCTTTTAAATAGTTGAAGAAAAAGAAAGAAATGGATGAAATTCGTTATCAATTCAAAACATAATTTGGCTCGAGAGAAAGAAACTATCCACAGAAATTACTTAGCTTTGAAGGGTTATTGACCTATCTCTTCTACTTCTCTATCGCGCTTCGAATAAACAAACAATGATGTAAAAAATGGAACATTAAAAATGTAGAGATGGAGAGAGAAAATCGACATTATTTTATTTCAGCAGCAATTGAATTGAAATCGTACATAAAAAAGACAAGCCAAATACATTTGAATGAAAAACATTAATAAAGAAAAGTAAAAGCATCCAATTACAACTAGCAATGCATTCAAATATAATCCACAATATGCTCAGAAACATGTTGAAAATAACATATGGATACACACCGCCTTATCTCGGTAATTGCATCATTTCAAAGTAGAAGCATATCAATCAAACCTTCGTACATACAGGGTACGCCTAAACTAATTCGATAAAAGGGGTTAAGTGAGTAAAAGAAGAGGATATTTTAACTCACACATTATTTTCAAAATACTCCAGCTGGATAAAACCGCACAATTTTATTTATTACGAAATAAATTAATTTAATCTGAAATTCTAAGATTCTGTTTCAATGATTTGATAAACAATGAATTGATTACTATATTTGCAAATATATTACGCATTTAGCAATTACACAACCTACACAATCACTGCCCGATTCATCTGGTAACGCCAGGGAATGTTTGTAAAATGATAAATTTGTTCTCATTTATTTAAGAGATGAAAATCATATAAAAGAGAATGTGCTATTACTTCCAAACAAATCGTTTTCGTGGTCGGCTAAGTCTTTACTCTGTGCGAAATTATTAATAACAATGTACAGGAAAGCAAAGCTGAAACCTGAAAACTGTAACAAACCCTTAAAAAGGGCAAAAAGCACCTTTCACTAAAATGAATCTTGTTGAAGTGTCTCAATTATAAGAGTCTCAATTCTGGCATTTCCCGCACTCTGTACTTTCTTCGAAAGAACATTATTTTTCCACTTGCCTTATCGGTCTAGATTACTGCGACGCCGCACAGATATTCGAAAAGAAGTAAAAAACAGTTGTTATTATTCCAGTTGCGTTTGCCTGTTCCCGTGCAACAACAACGAATTTGCCCGAACTATCGTTTGGACTGGCCGAGGAATTCATCCAATAATCGCTCTCCATACTGACGATAGCATGTCAAGAGTAAATCTGCATGTCTATTATCAATATACGTTCACATTTTGTTGAAGCGTTTATGAAAAAGTGAAATCCTCAACTAATTTAATAGCGAGAATTAAATTTTTCATCGAGATATTAAGTTGAAAATTTTCTATGGCAGCAACGAATAATACTTATATGCTATGAGTATGAGCAATATTTAGCACGTTAAACGTTATGTCAAGGTCTACACGTTCATATCGATTGCCACGTCTTTTGTAATGAGTTGCACGCCTTTTTTAAGAGTTGCTGTTTTTATTGAGTTTGGAATATTAAGAGTAATATTATTATCATTTCAAGACGTCATTAAGTATTAAGCTGAATCGATAAACGTAACCAGATGTAAAGACATGCAATGAATTACCAAATGATGGCAACAGTCGAAAACTAGTGATAAATGCGGAGCAAATGCGAAGAAGGGATGTCAAAAATTGGTCATCGACTGGGTCATAGAGGATAATAGATTCGCTGAGACGAGCGAAGAAATCAGAAGATAATAATTAAAGCTATTAGTTAGACAAAATGGTCTCAATGCTGCCTTTTAAATAATAATTCTCCTTCATAAAGAGGATGAGATAAAACTGGACTAGACTCGCCTTTTGCGTTACGTTACTAAAGCCTAAAATGAGTATGAGAGAGGAGAGAGTCCAAAGGAAAACTAGGCAAATATAACTCATTCTCATTCTCCCATAGTTAATGCTCTGATAATTTTGGAAAAACAAAGGATGTAAAGGATGTAAATTAACTAAATTATAATTTAAAATAAACCTATTAACTGAAGGCAATTGCTGACGCAGTGATGAATGTTTAGCAATGCAATTAATTAATGACTTCAATAGATTTAAGCTTCTACAGTGCAAACAATCGGAACGACCCCCGAATGGAATGATGAGTCTACTGGTTTAGAAATAAAAAACTATGAGTATATAAGTAATAAATATGTGATGGAATTAGAAACTCGAGCACATATTAAATTAACATTAAAAAACGACTATCATCGTCAAACGAAGTAGTAACAGTTAAAATTTATAATTTATTATTCATAATGTATTTATTAATATGTGCCTCGATAAGACCTGCATTAATTCGGGTGTTCTCTCTGCAGTTTTCTCGGTAGTTTTACATGATGAATTCATGCGAAACGGCCGAATAAACTATAATTAAACTATCAATTAAGACCTGTTCATTAAATTTAAATTGAGAGAAACGAATGTTTTCGGTGAATATAAAAAACTCTCATACAAAAACTTTAATTGAGCTATAACATACAGAAGAAAGAAAAGGATAACAATTCGAAAGAAATATCCACAATAAATATCAAGATAGACCGTCGTGATTTTAGTGCATACATACATCAACGATTATTGACAGCCAAGAGAAAACGAAAATAAAAAATTAGAGGAAAAATGAAAAATAATTATGCGATAATTAAGGGATGTTGGAACGAATAGTATACCGTTTCATATCACAGCACTAGATAATGCTTAATTAAAAGATATATTATAAAATATATCGTACACGTATACCGTGTCGTATAACGTATCTGTATCTAAATGCATGCAAACTGACTCTGTAACTGCAGACAATGCCAGATGCGTAAGTTATAGTTTTTTCTTTTTTAAATGTAATTCTGAAGAAACTAAGCACCTATATCTATATTTACAGTTACTTTGCCATTATGGGTTGCACAATTCAAATTATTCAACCACTTCGATTTGAGAGACTGGTATGTATGCTTTTATTAAAAGCATCTGAAAATTTGATACTCACTTGTGTATCATTTAATATTTCCAAATGTTCGCCCTTGCGGAAGCTTAAGTCTTCATCTGTGCGTGCATCGTAATCATAGAGAGCAACAAAAATTTTAGCATTTGAACTGGATGTGTCATTCTCCGGAATCTGTGGCACAGGTCGTATTTGTTCTTGTGGTTGACCAATCGGGAGTGACAGCTGTTGAATACCAACAACACCAACTCCCGTGGTATCGTCCAGCTGGTTCCGTTCAACATGAGTTTTATCCAGATCAGGCTTTTCGGTACGAAGACAATTACCCATTTTGCTGTTGTTAGTGTTGTTTTTATGATTTCTTCTATTTCTTAATTGTATAAATAAATGCTAATCAATGCGTCAGGAAATGTGCGGTTATCATAGTGGGTGTGGTTTTATGAATTGCAAGTGTTAGTATTTAAATACTGGAATTCCTTATCACTCGATACTTTAGTTGACATTCATTTTTTGATGACAAATATTTACAAACTTTCACGATTGTGTGCCTTTTTTATTTTTCTTGTGCGAGTTGTAATAATTTTAATATTGTTGTTGTGCGCTTCTCAGGAATGATGGATGCATTTCTCCCATTTAAATTCACTACCACCCCGAGGAACGGAGTCAGGCCGCCACGATGTGTTCATAAATTTATTCAAACGTATCACTTGAAAAACATTAACAAAAAACTTCAACACGAAGGGAGACTTTTTAGTTAATTTTAAAATCGCGCATTTCTTTATTTTTGAAAGTTTTGAAAAACTGTAATTTGTTAAATCGCGAGGAAAACAGAACCCGTGGCTAGGAAACTAGACAATGCTGAATAATGTTAAACGCGAAAGGGAAATAATTTCTCACAGCTGACTGCCTTAAAGGGTTCACTGCGAGTGAGAGTGAGAGGACAATCTATTACACGTAAGTGTTCACAATAGAGACTAAATATAAATAAAAAAATCAATGTCTGTAGATATGTATATATATTTAAAACGTCTCGATTCTGAAATAAAAATTCATTTTACTGCAACATTTCAATTTTACTGAGAACTATTTTTATTTATCAAAACTTATTGAAATAATCTAACGGGATACGTCAAATTTCTTATTGAACAGACATCAATACACTTTAAAATTCAATAGGATTTCACATGTCTTTACTGTTTCAATACTCTGCTAAACAAAATTCCACAAAGGCAATTAAATCCATTTTAATTATATCCACATGCAAAGATTGCAGTTTTATCTGCTCTTATCAAGTTCACTTTATTTTTTCTTGGTAAAGAACATTATCCGATAAATCGAAATAACCACTACACAAAGCTAGCAGAACCGTCGATGAGTGAAAGCGGCTTGTAAACGAATGCTGCTAAAAAATTTCAATCAACGGCATTGCATCTAGATACTACAACTTGACCAATTCACAATTGTATAGATAATTCCCCACAATTACTAATGTGCTCCCTTTTTTACGAAAGTTGCAGCTAGTATACCAAATTACTAACTCATATTTATCTCTCTTTCAGATTTTATCGTGTATTGTCAAAATTTAAAATATTTATCTGAAAATGCTTGCCATATGCCCTTAATTAAAATTATAACCAAAATGTATAAAGGAATGGATGGATTGGATATCTTAATATATTTCGCTTATCTTGAATTACGAAGAAAAATCATTCATTTGATAAATTATAATTAAATATCAATTATTTATTGTAATACAGTAATAGACGCTGAGAAAAATGTTTTTTATGATTTAATTTTTAAAATTTCTGCGGAAAGAAATCGTAGGGGCGATTCATCAATATTATTTAAAGGGTATTAATATATCACTTTTTTGAACATATACTTAATATGCTTTATTCGGTCCGACATCACCCTGGTAGCAGAATTCCCGCCCCGCAAATAATTTAAATTATCAATTTTATTAAAAGTAATAATTAGAAAATGTTGTTTTGGAATGTATTTGTTGCTGGTTTTATTGTATTGATAAGTTTTTAAAATTTTAATGACTTTAAGTTTCACCACCCTTCTACCATTTTATTTTGTGTTCTCAACTACTTATAATGTATTTATCTGATATTTGTTCTTCTATTAATATTTTCTATGTTGTCTTTTAGATACGATTTTCCCATAATATAATTTTATTATTGGTATTAATTACTCTTAATCTTAAACTAATAGTTATTATTAATAATCATATTTTAATGCATTATTTTTACTAATAATAATAATAATAACAATAACAATAACAGTAATAATAATAATAGTATTATTATTATTATTATTATTTATTATTATTATTATTATTATTATTTATTATTATTATTATTATTATTATTATTATTATTTATTATTATTATTATTACTATTATTATTATTTGTATTTTTTTATAATTATTTTTATTATTATTGCTATTATTATTATTACTATCATTATTATTATTACTATTATTATTATTATTATTTTTAGTTCATGTTTATTATTATTATTTTCGCTATTATTATTATTTATTAATATTGTTATAATTATTATTGCCGTTATTGATATTACTATTATTTTTATTGTTATTATTATTATTATTATTAGTAATTATATTAATTTTATCCTAAGTAATTAGACCCTAATTACTTCCAAAAAATTTTTGTGAAGCCCAAAAACAACCAGAATGATAAGACCACTAGTCGAAAAAAAACGAAAAATGAATAATTAAATACATCAAATTTGTCCTTTTAATATCTCCTAATATATTGATGGAATAGGATTTTTGTTTAATCTTGATGCCGATTAATGCTTCAGCCTGAATATACAAAATCAACTTATAGTGACTTCTTACCCATTCTTGTTCTAATATTCATTATTAGATCAAGATCCGTTCATGACTATTAGATCCTTTCATGACTGTTTCATATTTCTAAAAATATTCCAACCACACCATACTTTGATATATAATTATGTTGTGATGTCCTCGGTGTTTTGTTCACTCGAATTTGTTGCCTGCATGTAATACAAGTTGTACATAATTTGTGTACGGCTTCGCAATAATTTTTTTTTCATTTTATAAAAAACCCTTTTCATTTAACGATGTGTAATGTGTGTTTTAGAGTACTCGCTGACACTTTTAGGAGAGCATTTGCAAAAAAATATTTGCAAAGCATTCGGTGATCTACATATTTCCCACTAAGTGGGCAGTATTGCAATTTTCAACGTGCGATGTAGACATGATTTTATATGCGTGCATAAAAAAAGGTGAGCATTCTATTTTCCCACGGAGTTTTTTTACAAGTAACCCTAAATGTTTAAATCTAGATTTTTAGTTTAGATTCGAATTGAAAATATCTGCAATGCTTTTATTATAATAACTTTGTTTTAAGTGGTGTATTTTTGTTGTCATTTGTAGCATTTGTTTTTTTCAACATTAAAAATATTGACAACAATTTTGGTTGATTGGTTGAGAGGCATTACGAAAACTATGCATCTCCCTATTTTATATATGTATATATTATAATTTCCATACATATCTAAATTATACCTACAAATAATGCATACCTTTCCGTTTGGAGTATTTTTGTTGTGATAAGTTAAATTTTAATTTTAATTTCAATTTTGAATTTAATTTTTTAAAAACCTTAATTCTAGTTGGTTGAATATTATCTTTAGTAGCAGATATCTATATAATAACTGCTAAAATGACCAAATTCACGCCACATTTTACTCACTCTTAGGGTAAATTTGTCTTTTATGATATAAAACGATTTAAAATCCTTACAATTATTTTACTATGTTAAATTTATCGAATCTGATTTTAGGAGAAATTTATGGATTTATTAGGAAAAGTTAATGCAAATCATAGTGGGTGAAGCCTATTAATATATGTGTTGTGGAACGAATTTCCGTCATTCCTTGCCATTTTTGGTTTGTAGACAAACCGGTTTCGGCGATATGCCATCCTCAGTGTCTTTTTCGTTCAGAACGAAAAAGACACTGAGGATGGCATATCGCCGAAACCGGTTTGTCTACAAACCAAAAATGACAAGGAATGACGGAAATTCGTTCCACAACACAACAATTTCATACCCTGTCGGGAAAATATATCAAAATCAAGAAACCTATTAATATACACCTAAGGGTGTGACACATCTACAAAATTTAATTTAGCTTAATTAATTTTCACAGAGATTGACGAATAATTAAAAAACTACATATATATATATATATATATATATATATATATATATATATATATATATATATATATATATATATATATATATATATATATATATATATATATATATATATATATATATATATATATATATATATATATATATATATATATATATATATATATATATATATATATATATATATATATATATATATATATATATATATATAATATTATATATATATTATATATATATATATATATATATATATATATATATATATATATATATATATATATATATATATATATATATATATATATATATATATATATATATATATATATATATATATATATATATATATATATATATATATATATATATATATATATATATATATATATATATATATATATATATATATATATATATATATATATATATATATATATATATATATATATATATACATATATATATATATATATATATATATATATATATATATATATATATATATATATATATATATATATATATATATATATATATATATATATATATATATATATATATATATATATATTATATATATATATATATATATATATATATATATATATATATATATATATATATATATATATAATATATATATATATATATATATATATATATATATATATATATATATATATATATATATATATATATATATAATATATATATATATATATATATATATATATATATATATATATATATATATATATATATATATATATATATATATATATATATATATATATATATATATATATATATATATAATATATATATATATATATATATATATATATATATATATATATATATATATATATATATATATATATATATATATATATATATATATATATATATAATATATATATATATATATATATAATATATATATATATATATATATATATATATATATATAATATATATATATATATATATATATATATATATATATATATATATATATATATATATATATATATATATATATATATATATATATATATATATATATATATATATATATATATATATATATATATATATATATATATATATATATATATATATATATATATATATATATATATATATATATATATATATATATATATATATATATATATATATATATATATATATATATATATATATATATATATATATATATATATATATATATATATATATATATATATATATATATATATATATATATATATATATATATATATATATATATATATATATATATATATATATATATATATATATATATATATATATATATATATATATATATATATATATATATATATATATATATATATATATATATATATATATATATATATATATATATATATATATATATATATATATCCGCACAGCATTTGCGAGTAAGAAAACGAACTGGCACAATTAATTAGATTTTCCGGAATTATTGATAAACCTATTCTGAATTGCAACAAAGATTATAGATAACCGAGTGGCGCCCTTTAAAATTTATTTAGCCGTGCTTCTCTTCAATGATATTTTATCAATTTCTTTTCACCTGGTGTTTCTTTTATTCTGTTAAAATATTCCCTTGTAAATCCGAAATCAAGGCCTCCATCCTCTCCTATCCAGCTACTTGTTGCAAGGCTAAAGTGTTTATCAATTGTTGGCAGAGCTTTCCATATTCAAACTGATCCCCAGATATGCGCCGCAGTTTAATCCCTTTACCAGTCGCTTGACTATCGCGATTTCGTCCTTCGCATACTTGCAGCTCTATTTGTAGTCCGCCCGAATATTCGAGGCTGAGATTTGTGACTGATGATCTTTCTACAACTTCCGACGCAGCATTTACTGGGTGCCATCGCTCATCCTTAAAATTGTCTCCGCTGTCGTTTTCATCGGAAACAGCGGATAAGCACCCGCCACCTCCGCTAACGTTACTTCCCCGACGATATATTAAAAATCCTTTTGGCGGCATTGTGGAGTCGATTGTTTGTTTCACTATTTCGAGAATGCGCAAAGTATCCAAACTCGAACATTCATTTGGCAACAGCACTTCATAACACATTTCATCAGATATATTCTTAGATTCGCATAATGAGTCTGGCGTTAAATGACCACACTCGGTGTGGTCACCAATTTCGGAATGTGAATCGGATTTAAAACCCGAACTGGCAGATGGCTCTTGGCAGGGTGAATGATTATTGGAATCATTACTGAGGGAATCATCAGAGAATCCTAGTGATTTATCACTGCCCCGTCGGTTGTCTGAAGTTGCGGAACTAGCGCTAGGTTTTGGGAAATGCTCCGCTTCGAGACGTGAATTAATATCACTGTCAAGACTGGTCTTCCGATGACCGCCAATCCCACGTGTAATAGAAGGCATATTGTTCGAAGGTTCTGGTATAATCAGGCTCTGTAATAAATAATCAATAATGATTAACGTCAGAAAAAAAATTACAAATTGAATTAGGTATCTTACCTTCATCGATATCACGTGTGCATTGGGTACTAAGGAATCACATGCGCTATCGCGACCGCTTTCTGAGGATACCGCTACCAGCGTTATTTCACTTCCCTGAACGTCTGTTAGGCAGATTTGTGGATGCGATGGTGGACAAATGGAAGAAGGTTCTTCAGAGCTGACTAACCCGCCTGTACAACCAGCATAAGGGGTCCCTGTGGTAATGGTATGGCTTAATTGGGCGCTGGCATTCTCTTCTTCAATAATACAAAGACTAGGAGAGGCTGGAGGTGTTGGCACTACTCGAAGTGGCTGAGCAGGTGACAAATTTAGTGGTTTTATATCATAAGATTGGTTTGGTGGCATAAACCAGTTACAATTGCCACCATAAATATGCGACGAAACGTTATCTGTATCAACGTCATCTCCAGACACATCCATGGTTAGATCCAGCGGTTGATTACCAACAGCATTAGCGATTTCGGAAGCAGCAGAAGTACCTCTAGTAATAGAACCACCTCCACCGCTTGTCGTTAATCCTGAAATACCTTTGGTAATTTGATGCAATGGTGAAGAGTTACCACTCGCTAAATAAAGATTATGGATTCCGGTACAAGGTGAATACGGATTGGGTGACGAAGAACCACTGTAGCTGCCGCCGTAGACTGGAGACTGACAACCGCTACTACTATTTGAACTGTTCGAATGAACACCTCCACTTGCCATATTCGGATTTATTATCAAATTGATATTATTACATGGCCCTCCCTGATTAAACGGGTATTGGGTACCAGCACTTAGTAAATGTTTAGATTGACTACCCATCTGATGCGCGCTTATAAGTGGTCTATTTGAGTCAATCTTCATAAAACTATTCGGAAGCAGAAGCGGTGAGACACTGTAACTGTGACGTTGCTCCTGCAGCCGAGAAGAGGCCATAGTGGAATTGTCGAGATGGCTGGAGCTAAGACCATCAGAATGTGCAATAAGGCCCAAATGAGAGGCCAATTGCGTTGGCACAACACCACCCGTAATGATTTTGTTTACCATTTCAAGACTTATCTGCTGCTCTCGCACCAAGCGATCAAGAAGGGGCATAAGTTGGCATAATGATTCTTGTGGTATCTTGATATCTTGGTTATGGGATAATGTAAGGTGTGTCGCTGATTTACCATGAATTGGAGAACCTGAAAGAGATTGCCTTAGGCGATTTTCATTGAAATTAATTTCAACTCCTTGGAGTATGTACCTGGTAAACTGGTTGAATTCTCCAGAAGTGGAGGACTCGGTGTCCCCAGTAAATTACGTTGTGCCAAACCTTTTTGTAGATTTTGGCATTCCTGTAAAGGACCTGGAAAATGTGCCTTCGAGCCTTCGGAAGCACGACGAACAGGACTGTAACGGCCTATTACATGCATTAAAAAGAAAGGATAGTAAGACGATCTATTCAAATAAAACGATGAATATATCACTGGTACAGATATATATATATATATATATATATATATATATATATATATATATATATATATATATATATATATATATATATATATATATATATATATATATATATATATATATATATATATATATATATATATATATATATATATATATATATATATATATATATATATATATATATATATATATATATATATATATATATATATATATATATATATATATATATATATATTATATATATATATATATATATATATATATATATATATATATATATATATATATATATATATATATATATATATATATATATATATATATATATATATATATATATATATATATATATATATATATATATATATATATATATATATATATATATATATATATATATATATATATATATATATATATATATATATATATATATATATATATATATATATATATATATATATATATATATATATATATATATATATATATATATATATATATATATATATATATATATATATATATATATATATATATATATATATATATATATATATATATATATATATATATATATATATATATATATATATATATATATATATATATATATATATATATATATATATATATATATATATATATATATATATATATATATATATATATATATATATATATATATATATATATATATATATATATATATATATATATATATATATATATATATATATATATATATATATATATATATATATATATATATATATATATATATATATATATATATATATATATATATATATATATATATATATATATATATATATATATATATATATATATATATATATATATATATATATATATATATATATATATATATATATATATATATATATATATATATATATATATATATATATATATATATATATATATATATATATCGACATTTATTGACTTTTAGAAATATCCGCGCTTGCCTGAATGGAGTTACTGACTAAAGCACAACAAATTTTTAATAAACAAAAATTTTCAAAAAATGCAAATTTTGTTAAACGAGAAAAGCATCCAATTTAAAATGATAAAAAATAGAAAATATTAAATGGAATCAACTTAAGAAAAACTTACCAACTTCTTGAACGGTGGGCAGTTTACATGCCCTGCCGTATGTACGCCGAATATTGGTCGTTTGATTTGTTGACAGTGGTACCGATGAGGTCGCTATCGGAACCACTTGTGAATTGTGCAAATTTGTATTGGACTGCATTGCAGTCGTAGAAGTAGGCGGACTTTGGCTCAAATTACTCTGGCCGTTCTGTTGCATTTTTAATGCAGGCGGCATATAATTACGATTCATACGTGTTTCAACTTCTCGAATTAATTCGGGACTAATAACTGTATGTGCCACGATTGAGTGAGTTTGTGTATATATATATATATATATATATATATATATATATATATATATATATATATATATATATATATATATATATATATATATATATATATATATATATATATATATATATATATATATATATATATATATATATATATATATATATATATATATATATATATATATATATATATATATATATATATATATATATATATATATATATATATATATATATATATATATATATATATATATATATATATATATATATATATATATATATATATATATATATATATATATATATATATATATATATATATATATATATATATATATATATATATATATATATATATATATATATATATATATATATATATATATATATATATATATATATATATATATATATATATATATATATATATATATATATATATATATATATATATATATATATATATATATATATATATATATATATATATATATATATATATATATATATATATATATATATATATATATATATATATATATATATATATATATATATATATATATATATATATATATATATATATATATATATATATATATATATATATGTACGTGTGTATGTATATGTGTGTAGGTGTGTGTATGAGGAGCAATTAAAGTGACACGCAGGCAATTTGGTTTATAGGATTATTTTTACACCAGAAAGCAAAATTAAATAAAAGTTAAAAACATGATTTAAAAGAAAACAGTAAAATAAATTTTTCTCAAAAAATTGAAATCAATTAAAAGCTTATGCAAATTAAGAGAACTCTAAAACAAAAATATGAGCTTTCCTAAGAGTCTAATTTGAGAGAACGTCATGCACGATCCTCGCGAGACACTGCAAAAGCCACTAGATAATCAAATATGCCTACCTGGCGGTCTTTCGGTTACAGTCAAGAGACCAGTTCGTCTGGTGCGCATGCCTCCTGTTCCGGTCCCTTGAGGCATCGATGATTGCTTGGGTATAGTAATGGGTGAGTGTGCTGAGAGAATCGGTTGTTCAGCGACGTGAGCAGACGGAATGTCATCTGGGCAGCCCACCGTGTGACGTTTAACACAGCCTCTCATTTGCATGTATCTGTGAAATGCGGGAAAAGCAACGGATTACTAAGTGCATAATTAGGCAAATTAATAAATAAATAATTAAATTAATTATTTATTTAAAATTAAATTATAAATTATTAAAAAATTATTAAATAAATTATCGAACAAAGTGTTAAATAAATTATTATAAATTACTAAACCAACTATTATAGAAGTTGTTAAATAAATTGTTAGATATAAATTATTAATACAAATTATTAGATATTTAATAAATAATAAGTGAATATATCATTAAAGAATTTGCTAAATATGAAATAAGCTGTTAAAGAATTTTTATAATAGTAAATAAAAGGTTATGTCAATTTATATTAAGTAAATTATTAAGTAAATTGCTAAATACATTTTTAAACAAATGATTAAATGAATTATTAAATAAATTATTGAATATATTATTAAAGAAATTGTTAAATAAATATTAAAGAAATTGTAAAAGAATTGATCAAACAGAAAATAAATTGTTATATAAAATTGTATTTATTAAGTAAATAGCTAAATAGATTACTTAATAAACAAATTATTAAATAAATTATTAATTAAATAATTTATCGATACCTTCTTAATTCTTCACCGCAATCCTCTGTGTTTGTACTTTCTCTTAGGACCACTGCTTCTGCCGTAGAGGAGGTGATGTTTCCCACGATATCAGTGTCCATAGAATAATTACCAGACTGTTGCTGTTGTTGCGCTAGGGCCTGGGTTTGCTGGAGATTGTTATTCGATGAAGGATTATAAATACGCAGATTTGCTCCGCCATCTGAAGCTCGTCGACCGAATGAACTAGCTAAATGTTGAGTAAGAAAAGTGAAGAAAATGATTTTTGAAATCAGAAAGTGACATTCAACTTACTGGTTCCCATCACAGTAGGTGGCTTTAATAAATGCTGATCTTTTATAGTAAGATTATGCAGTGGTTGATTCTGAAGTAGTGGCAAATTTACCGCTAAATATTGACCGTTTGGCATATTTTGGCATTCGGGCATACATTTAAAATTAATCGGAGGTATATTTGGATTGGCCAGTGCCTGTTCGTGAGCGATATCACCAGGACCAACTGTATGACGACGCGTATTGGCGTTCGTGCTGTTCGACGAATTGGCAACTAAACGATTCTGATTCTGAATTTTTGACTAGGCAATCGGTATTAGAAGGAACACAAATAAAATAAGCATTAGAGTTAAAAGAAATTACAAATGATATAACGTGATGCTTTTATTATCTCTGACTATTTCTAATTATGATATTCTGAAATCCTCACCTCATTTGACCTCGCTAGGCATTCTAATTCCAAATCACCAAATTTTTCCAAATCCACAGTGACATCCGTCCATGCGAAGCCCAAGCCGGCATTACAGGTATTTGTGTTAGTGAGAGGACTAAGACGATCGGCTGAATCTTGTTTTATGCTTTCAGAACGATCCACCACTCCCGTTGTGATGCTAGTTTTACGTGATCTAAACGAATAAACGCAAATTCAAAAGTGCACAAGATAAAGATCGATTGTAACGCGCACCTAGAATACGCCAAATTGACATGATGCTGTAGTCTTTGTTGCTCGAGACGCTTTTGTTGCAATTTGTCACAGAGAAGATTGTAGATTGCATAAATACTATCAAAACGATTCTCATGAACCGATTGGGCAATCATGTCAGCCGTTAGTCCCGGCAGTTGTAGCATATGAGTCATGACAACCGTATCGAGATTCGGTATTGCCATGGATTCATTTGATAAATCGTAGTTAATACCGCCACTACTACTCCTACGATAACTACTACTTCCACCAATGGAATGTGTCGAGCTGTAATAATCATCAAATTCCGAAGCCCAATCGCTAAGCCAACGATGCTTAATGATTTGTTTTAAAGTGTACCTACGGTCAGGCTCAACGATAAGCATATTACGTACAAGATGTTCACAATCTAGATGAAATAAATCAATTACTTTTTGTTTATAATTGAAAAAAGTTTGATCAATACTAATCCGACCCACCTTGCGACATGAAATACGGTATACGAAATTTTCCAGTAACTACTCGAGTTTTCAGCTCTAACAGGGTTTTGCCATCGAAGGGCAGAGCTCCACAGACCAACGCATATAACACCACGCCTAAACTCCAAATGTCTGCTTTAGGACCATCGTATTCAAGCCCTTGGAATACTTCAGGTGCTGCATAAGGTGGTGAACCACACCAAGTGCTTAATGGTTTTCCATCTTCATAATGATTACTAAAACCAAAATCGGCAAGCTAAAGAAATATAGAATGTACAAATCAGAATATTATAATACAGAGCTAATTAAATATATCTAATACCTTAATATGCATATCTTTATCCAGTAATACATTTTCAGCTTTCAAATCGCGGTGTACCACGCCCCTGAGATGACAAAATTGTACAGCTGAAACCAATTGTGCAAAAACACGTGCCGCTTCCGATTCTCTCATACGTCCATTCTCTACCAAATGATCGAAAATTTCACCATTCGCGGCGTATTCGGTGACCAAGTAGATCATAGTTTGTGATTCCATGACTTCGTACAAACGCGTAATGTGAGGATGACGAAGAGTTTTCAATATTGAGATTTCGCGAAAAGTTTTCGCTAAATATTCTTCGTTGAGACATGTTTTATCGATAATTTTTATAGCTACCTTTAATAGAGAGAGAATGAAACAGTGAAAAACGAAAGAGAGAGAATGTAAGAGGAAATTATAAGAAAATTTGTTGTATGGTTGGCAAAATAAGGTTTTTACAAATTCGCAAGATATAATTCTTGCATGATTATAAATGAAGCGAAAGAGACACTTTCAATGATCTCCAAGACATCTCATAAAGAAATATCCGCTCGCACCGCTCTAATATACAAATTGGTTTAACTGACGGTATTAAGTAACCACTAATTAATTTAATACATGTTATTTTTTTCAAAATAAAATTAAAAAAATATTAGAAATGCATATAATCTGAGACTGAAATGCATATAATCCGGATCTACTTCTTACATAACATCCGATATATATATAATCTACTGAAATTAATTATTTCTAAGGTAACAAAGAACTTGAAATTATATTTAAATATATTCATATGTTCCCGCCTCACCCCACTTCCTCCAACTTTTCAAATGACTGGAAAAAGCAATACTGAAAATACTAACAGAAGCTGTTTTTTTAGTAAACTGCATAGGTTTTGCCTATACAAATTACACTTACCCAGGTTTTGTATAGGTTTCCCAGTTCATTAAAAAAACACAGCTAGTATTGAATTTACAGAAAGAGCAAAAAGAGTATATTATCATATATGATGCATGAAAAAGGATTTTGCCTTCGTATATGGTTATACACGAGTAATGATGATATTGTATAGATGTAATTATTTCTATAATGAACTCACGTTTCCGAAACTATTATAAGAAAATATATAAATTCGAAACAAATTTCAAAATCCTAAAGTAATAAATGTCATATTTCCGACAGGAACGTCTTGTGAAAGGCATTGGCCCAATAAAAAACTACCTAGTCATTTTTCATTTCATGAAATCATTTGAAGGCACTGATTAAGGGCATTGAAATTGTGTGAAACAAAAACAATCACAACAAAACAGTTCATTAAATTATCAAAGAAAACATAAGTTTAACCTTGCTAACGAAATGTTTGACTATAAATTAGAGTGTTTCGTTATTCTATTGTTTTACTATGTTAACTGTTAGTGGGGGGGGGGGGGGTATAACGATGGCGTTGTTCGAATTTAATGTTAAATTTTAACTTGTAAGAACGTTATCTTCAACCTGGCCGAAGCTTATATATCCTATTCCCGAATCTCTTGATAGCAACGTTCAAATAAAATGTCGGCGGCTTACATAAATATATAATATATTTATAATTAAATTATTATATTTACATTTATAACCATCCCGTGATGAGAGAGAACATACTTGCCAAATTCCATGGCAATATCTCTATTTTTACGCCTGTATTAATTTTGTCTCTAGTGGGCGGACCACGCCAATTTTTTTGGATTATATTTTTAAATGAGGTAGTAAACATGGATATATAATTTCACCTTTAAGTTCGCACTCGGAACTGAGAAATTGACCTCTAAGCATGATTTAATTCACATTAAATACCCAAAGTAGGCGTGGAAGTCGTCCGATACCGCCCATTTTCAATACTAACCAACCTATCCTAACACTAAATATTCACACCTATTTTCTATTCATTCTATTTTTTAGGAATATATTTCTAACGGAAGACCCTAATTCTGAGACGTAATTCTAATTTCAAAATTACGCTAATAACTTGTTCACAAAAAACAAATCTACTTTGGTCTAGTCTAGTTGTTGTTGTCAATTTTTCATGAAACTGCTTACTTTATTGGGTTTATCAGATCACCAATCTCATAGAAAACGCTCTAATCTTCGTCTGTTTCCACATTTAGTGTGCTAGTACGAGATAAATATTGCCTTTATGAAATTATTGTCAAAATCCCGAGTTGGCTTATTTCAATCTTTATTACTTTATGAATGAATTTTTGTTTATGTGGCTTTGTGTGAATGATAATTAATTAAAAATTTACGCACATTCACAGAGCACAGCTGAATTATTGTATGTGAACACTTGTCTAGCTGATCGATGTTGGAAGAACTAAACACATGTTTATATTTTTATGTGAACAAAATATAAGATCTGAGAAATTGAACTATAACCACGAATTAATTCATATTTACTATAAAAATCTATAAAAGGGCCTATCGCATTATCGAATTGTGATCATCGTGTACGTAAATATCGGCCTATCGAGAATTTCACAGCGATCTCGCGCAATTCATCTATAATCGTGGTTTCACCAGACAGAGGGAGAGATACGGACAGACACAAACAGACAGGCAGGCATACAATTTTTTTGGCAGATAATTTTTAATTTTATTTAACAGTTTTGTTTAGTAAATTACAATTAATTCTAAAGAAAAAAGCACATAAATAAACATTTAAAATGAATGTAATCAAGGACATTTATGAAATTATTTTGACTTTCATTATATTTTAAAAAGACAGTTTGTTAAATATCCAAAAATACCGCTTTAATCATAAGGTACTCCTCTCTATTTGAATAGGATATGTCTTTCCTTTTCAATCTCACCACATTCACGCTTTAAATCGAGAAGCATTTTCATATTGTTTGCTTTCAAACGATTGAGCCGGTCGTCTATGGCGATAATGCGTTCTCGTATTGCTGTCACAAAAAGCTCTCTTAGGCGTTCTGGTTGAAAGATATCTTTTTTCATTTCGTTCACCAGCGAAAAAACTTCCTGCACGTCACATTTGGAAATTTCACGGCACGCATTAAATTCGTCTTCCATGGCTATTTTCAATTGCTCGATTTCAGCAATTAACTCTTTAGTGGTTATAGTTTCCAATGTTTGATGTATTGGGCTTCTCACTGATCCCTTTTCACTAATACAATCATCGAAGTTATTCGAATACAGTTTCACCTGGCTGCATTCTAGATACTTTTGTTGAGATTTCAGGCGTGCCAATTCGCACAGAAGTGCTATAGAGGATTTATTTATCCCTCCCATTTGTTTCAACATTGTTTGTTCTGCTCGATTAGTGTTGTCTTTTGTTGGTTTGTCACTCGATTTGCTTTTGCGCGAGATATAAATTTTAATGCCAGTGGTTTTTCGGATATCTCTAGATTGCAGTCGTTAAACGTTACCACACTCAAAAATTTTTAAAATTATTGTCGTTGCGGCTGCAATGATCGAGAGACTTTGGCAGCTTTTCAGATAGACATTATTATTTTTACTCTATAATCAAGATTTCGTCAAGGCAACGCTTTTGTCATACAAAACCCAATTTATTCCTCAGTTCTTCACATCACAGTGGTTGCCAGCGTTCTAAAATCGAGCTGACAATTTAATTACACAATTGCTATTGTTATTGTTTACATACAAGTTGCACCGGAAGGCACTACCGTAAGGTTGGGTTCTCCCCTCCCCCTTCCAGCTTTCAATAGACGCAAACGTTTGTAGTTTAATCAATAATATTTGTTGTAATTGTGATATATTGCCGACGTTTTGGTACGTCGTTGTTGTTGTTTCTTACCCATGATCACTTTTGTGTTAACCCCCGACGAATCTCTTTTATCCTTCCACAACATTCTTTACATTATTTCATTTATTCTTCATATTCGTTAATTTTCAAAAAATTTCCTTTGTGTTTCTTTCCATCCATGTCACCTTTTTACTTTTTGAACATCACGTTAGAGGTTACTAAAGTTTTTCTAGCGGCCGCATCGTGTGTTTAGTTAGAAATTTGTGTATAATTAGATTTTGATTTTTAATGAAAGAGTTTGTATGCGAGGAATGAGTTAGTGTCGGATTGAGCATTTACTTCATACGAGCATTTATGCAATATATTCTGGATCTGGATTAAAACCTTCGCTTTACAATTTTGGTGACGTCCCAATTAGAGCAATTAGGTTTCATAAAGCGGTGGCCTAAAGACTAGAGGCGGTGGCGGTGGCAGACACACTTTGGAGTATGCTTTACCTGTTCGGTGCCCATTTAATAGATATATTTTCTGATAAACATATAAACTTGCTATCTATAAGTCTCGACTTAAGATGAAAAAATTATCATCTCTTAAATCGGCGCATAATATCTAACGCGGTTTTGTCGTGAACTATAATTCTGGTGTAACTGACTCTACCTATTGATTGGATAAAATTCCATTTAATGTTCCCCGTTAAACGTCGAGTCGACATGAAGCAATCAATTTGAATATATACGGATAATCATTCCTTTAATACGATCCTTTATCCTTTAATACGGCCTGCTATAATTTCGATTCTATATTGTTAACTATCAATTTTCCTGATTCTGTTATAGTAAGTTTACACCAACCCCCAATGCAATTCTGCAGAAATTTGGGGTTGCAAAATTCACACATTCAAGAAACGATTACACCACCTTGTTCCCATACTGTTTGAAAAACGATCGGTTGCTACTGCCACTAGTTGACTTTCTATTTGACAACTTTTGACACTTCGCAACATCATTCCAGCGGTGAATTACGAAAAAGTTGTGTTTGCTAAAAAGCAGCAGTGTTTATTATAAACGCTTAGTACCAGAATTCTATCTGTTGCTTCATTCGTATATATTATCTATTATATTTAATTTATTATCACGAGTGCCAATAACCTTTGAAGTTTTAATTAATTACAGGTTTTGCAGTTATTTCAAGTAAAATTAAATTTAACTTTAGCTTTAATTTTTGCTTATTTTAATTTAAAAAATCAAATAAATGCTGACGAACATTTGGAAGACCGTTATAAGATATTCTCTTGCAACCCTTAAAAGCAGAAATTAATCATGAATTAATACGAACGTCTTATTCAAGAGCTAATAAAAACTTGATTTCAAAAATCACTAAACTACTCTCAGCATGTTTTCTTTACAGCCTCTCAGAAAGAAACTGTGATTCATGAGAGGATTAAAACAAGGCAGAGATACAATGAAATACTTCACCGTCACCGTAACAATCGAATACTCCTGCCATTTGTTTGGCAAGAAGAGAACAGAAAGAGCATTTCAGAAAAAAGAGTCAAAACAAAGAGAATAGGATCCCAAATTGATTTTGAGGCTTTTGAAGTTATCATCGTTTCATTTTATTAATTTCAGAGGCTAACGATCTTATCGGCTAAATAAAATTAATGCAAGCATAATTTTTGGTTTTTTTTTCCTTTTTTGTTTTCGTGCCATTTCACTTGCATAACATTCAAACTCTCAAAAAGTTAGCTAACAGCTGAAGGTCAGCATATAAATTTTATTTTCATTATTTATAATTATTGAACTATACCAACCCTCTAATTTAAAATTTTAGATTTCTTTAAGAAAAAAATACGAACTTGCGGGCAAACACAGAAGGTGGTCTCGATTTTGACCTGCAAAAGCAAACACCTTTGGCAAACATCAAACAATAAAATTTACTTAGTAATTTTTATATTTGAATTCATTTTCCAGTTATTTTATAAATTTACAGAATTTTCATAACATAAAATTGATTTTCCCAACAAAATTTATTGTATGGTCTTTAAAGTAAAATTTTAGATTTACATTTTCAAATTGAATGGCCGTATTATATGCATTTGTATGAGTGGAGCCGACCGGATTTGAAAATTCATTACCAATTATCGTCTATTGTTTAGTACATTCTATTTGATTAAATTATCTCCACAAACAATATAAAAAAGCATTCGCCAATCAGATCACAAAAACAACAACAAATTATAATTAGTAAATTAAAACTGCTGATAATGATAATAATGATGATTAATATTGCACTCACCTTTGATTTAGTAACAAGATGTGATGCTAACTTAACAACGGCGAAATTCCCCTTCCCGATCGTCTTTTCCAGTTCGTAATAACCGACGCGCAATAATTTATCTACGGAAATCTTACTCGTCGATGGAACTTTATAATTCTGAGCATTCGATGCAGGAATGACGGCAGCCATCTTGAAGCCGATATCAATGATGATAACGATACCGTGGAAAGAGAGATGGATTTAGGTTTGATGTTTGACGGAATAATCAGTTCATCGCAATCGCAAATCACTAGAGACAGCATTGGCAATTACTTCAACAGTGCATGTATGCGGGTGTGTAAAGCCGATGTGGAATGCCCGACACTTGACGATTATGCGAACGACAGATCAGGGGCGACGTCTGGTGGCTTAAGATTATAAACAATTCCAACATAAACAATTGCGACAATTCCGACTTCCGAGATGGAGATAGAACACTCTTAATTCACCACGCAAAAAATTGATTTCACGCCTATATTTTACACCTTGTTTAGATCACGCCCACAAACGTAAGCTCATACCACGTTGTTGTTATTATTTGCAGTCATTTAGTGTGTAGAAAATAACAGCAAAGTGTTTCACGGCACATAAACAAAAGTTTTATTGTGCATTACATTACAGTCTACATTACAGATTTCTGTAAGGTCAGCAACGGGGTTTAGCAGAGTAGGAGGACCCTCAATTCAATACCAAATATTGCATTTTTAAAGCTGGGTTTCTTAAATCTAAAGCTTCACAGAGTTTTTACGGAAATATCTTTCTATTCATTATTTAACTTTTTTTAACAGTCAAAAATTAAAAATTGTGGAAAAACATGTAGAAGCTTTCAGTAGATTCAACCATATTCACAAATCTTTCACGTTTAAAATTGAAGCACCCTCCGCTCGAGACCCATGTTTTCTATTGCTGTTGACGTGGGTACACATCTTTTAAGATATATTTACCTAATTTCGTTTTGTAATTGTATAGAGCAAATATATGTGTATTAGTGGGTAGTGCCCTATCTCTTCATCTCTGCTACATGAGCTGAGATCATTCTACGTCGTGATTATACGATCAGTTGATTACGAATTATCAGTAGCGACATGAAAATTCAAGTCTTATTATATTTTTGGTTTTTACTTTTAAAATTAATATAAAACAAAAGCTTGAATATCAAATTACAAATTGAAGTCACTGCGAATTTAGTCGCCGAACCGATTTAGCTTTGACAACAACCATTCTATGACGACATAATTGTGACAGACTCTTGGTGGAGTTGTTATAGAGTATAGCCTTGAACTCATATCATATGTATAATAGCATTATTAATTATTAATATTAAAGTAGTGTTTTTGTTTTGAGTGCACTTTTCAGCACTTTTATCATATTTTTATTTAATAAATGCTCTAAATAACAAATTTTAATAATATTGGGTATTGTTCTGCGTAATCTTTGTCTTTTGATTGCCATTGGGTGATAAGAAGTATTTGTACACAAAATCCGATAACATTTTCCTCGCATTCATTCGACACAAATACATCTATAATATGTTCACAAATAACGGAGATGAAATATTGTTTTAGATGAAATAACACATACAAATTTTCTATTTGCGTAAGTATGTGTATATGATATAAAAATGTATATTGGAAAATATACGCAAAGATCGTTTATAAATTGCAGAAAATATATTAAGATATATTGAAATTCAATGCCCTTACCAAACCATCGCACAAGAATAATAAACGACCTTGACGTTGGATATTTGAACCTCAGTCTATAAAATGTATTTTAATCTCTACAAAATGAAGGGTATACAAGTATTACATTATGCTTATAAAGTAGAATCACTGTTGGTAAAATCCGGGACGTGATATGTCCATTCAAGCATCTGATGTACTTACTTACGTAAGTATTTATGCCTGTATGTGGGAGATACAGGGAATCGCCCAACAAACATCACGCTGGAGAAAACGGTGCAAACGGTTTGATGCAAAAAACATATAGAAGCATAATCCCATTATTCATGCCCAAAAACTTATGAAATATATATAGATGTAGGGTATAAATAAATAAATAGATAAATAAATAAATAAATATAAATATATATATATATATATATATATATATATATATATATATATATATATATATATATATATATATATATATATATATATATATATATATATATATATATATATATATATATATATATATATATATATATATATATATATATATATATATATATATATATATATATATATATATATATATATATATATATATATATATATATATATATATATATATATATATATATATATATATATATATATATATATATATATATATATATATATATATATATATATATATATATATATATATATATATATATATATATATATATATATATATATATATATATATATATATATATATATATATATATATATATATATATATATATATATATATATATATATATATATATATATATATATATATATATATATATATATATATATATATATATATATATATATATATATATATATATATATATATATATATATATATATATATATATATATATATATATATATATATATATATATATATATATATATATAATATATATATATATATATATATATATATATATATATATATATATATATATATATATATATATATATATATATATATTATATATATATATATATATATATATATATATATATATATATATATATATATATATATATATATATATATATATATATATATATATATATATATATATATATATATATATATATATATATATATATATATATATATATATATATATATATATATATATATATATATATATATATATATATATATATATATATATATATATATATATATATATATATATATATATATATATATATATATATATATATATATATATATATATATATATATATATATATATATATATATATATATATATATATATATATATATATATATATATATATATATATATATATATTTATTTATTTATTTATTTATTTATTTATTTATATATACCGAAAATATTTATGTCAGAAAAGAATCGAGTGTGTCGAATGCATGACGTCGCCGCCGAGGAAGCCGTATCGATGGTTAGCCGTCATTAAGTGTTCGCGTCATCATCTTTGACAGTAACCAGCATCATTTTTGGTTTTGTTAAGAATTTCAATAGTATAAACCGATAATTGCACTTGGAGAATATTATTTCTTGCATATACACGGACGCACTCATACATACGCTCATTTGGTTGCCATTCAAACACTTTTGTGTTGCCTTCTTTTAACACCTTTTTTAATTTTCCACCGATTCACTAAGCCGACTTAATTATACAATTGGGAATTTTCCACTTTTTGTTTTTAACATACTCGTTCGTTATCGGACGGGTCCACGTTAAATCGATAAGCAAAGTGGGGCGGAGTGAAACAGTTTGTTTTTCCACGTAACAAATGCGTGCAACAAAATATTTTATAACTTTTCTACGAATTCACAGCTCAAATTGGTTTCTTTAAAAGTTCACGGTTCGCTCCAGGTCACCCCACGAAAAAATTGCAAATTTTTTAATTTCTGATAATATGCGTTCTCTTTTTAAAAATCGATTAAATATGATGCGAAATTGCACTTCTTCATCAATATTTATATTTTTCATGTTTTTATATAAATTAATCAGCAATATTTTCTTCGTAGCTTCAACTTTTAATCAACACCGCGAACCGAGCGACCACGATGGCGATAGAAACACTTATGTGGGGAGCTATCGTCGTAATACCATCAAATCGTCAATGCTAACAAACAACAGTGGGGACGACGTCAGCAACTGGGGCTGAAAATTACGTACAATCACTCCAGAAATCTTGATTACGTAGTAAATTGACGTTTTGCTATTTGATTGTGGGAGGCAGTTATGACTTACGTCCGCATTTGCCCTGAAAGCTTTTATTCTCCTCATTCTATAGCAGATTAATCCTGAGTTAAAATGAAGATATATATTCTACGATTTTATTGAACACCTTAGAGATTGTTGCATCCCTGGCTTCCATTTCTATCATTAATGACTCGTGACTGACATAAATAACAGAGAAATAATGAGTTGACACTTGCACCTTCCCATGGGTATTTTTGCGAACATTCGCAGCAGAGTTAAAGGGATAGGATGCTTCAAATTCATTATACAAAAAAATGATTTGACGTCTATTTGTTATGTATTGTTTACATCACGTACACTAAACGCAAACTTTTGTCATATTGTTGTTATTGTTTGCTGTCATCTGCTATCCAGAAAAAAACAACATGTTTTACCTCGAATAAATATAAGTGGTGTGATTTCTGCAATGTTTGTAACGGTATCTTATAGAGCAGTATGTCCGTCAACTCTACCAAATATTGTAATTTAAAGGCGTGGGAGACTAAAAGCAATATCCAATTTCCACACAAATGTTCCCCTATTCATCGTTAAACTATATTTTAACAATCACGAAGTAAATTTTGTGAAAAAATTAATCAAAATAACAGAAGGCTCTATTCATCATATTCACCACTATTCGAGCCCATGGTTCAGCTTGATGTTGACGCGAGTACACGTTACCTAGGAAATAAGTACCAAATTCCAGTTAGATTTAGACCGTTCTGTGATTGTTTAGAGCAAATGCATGTGCATTAGTGCGAAGTGTCTTATCTCTTTATCCCTGATTCGCAGCAGCGGTAAAGAGAATCTTTTCGAACCACGCCCCATGCATTTGCTCCATACAATTACAGGATGGTATACATTTAGCTAGAATTTGGTACTTAATTCTTAAGAAATATGTACTCTCGTCAACAACAATCGAAAACATGGGTTTGGCGTGGAGGGTCCTTAGAATTTTAAATGTCAATGGCAGAGATACTAGATAGGACACTCCTACTGAGAGTAGAGAGGGATGGTATATTAAGCGTCAAAGGTTTGGTGAATATGATTGAGAATTCTACTAATTCTGATTAATCTCTTCATAAAATTTACTTCGTGATCGTTAAAAAATAGTTCAACGATGATTTGGGAGATAAATGAGCGGATATTGAATATTTTTTGGTCTCAAGCTTTTAAAACACAATATTAGGTACTAAGTTGAAGGACGAACTTACAATCGTTAGTTAAAGGACCCCGTTACAATCGTTACAGAATCTCACATTTTTAGGAATATTTGTCCACGCACTGCAGAGTATGAACTTGATCGCTTTTAATTTTATATTAGCAAATTTTTATTTTTTACTGAAACACAAAAGTTATTCTAATATTGAAGACAATTTTCGCAAGAATAAATTATGAATTTGTTTTTTATAGCGCTTTCTTATATAAAATTGTAGTTTAAATACTTATTACTTCTACACACAACACTGATCGTGTATAAAAAAAGGGGATATCAATACTGTATTGTGGTCCTCCAGATTAGTGAGTGGCATTATAAAAGGCCACATGTCTTAGGCCGCATGTCGTTTTTCTGAATATTTTAAAACATACCTTCAATATTCAGATTAAAAAAACGCTGAAAACATATTTGCAACGTGTGCACATATTTGCTAGTTAAATAGACTTGTCACACATAATACAAAACGAGGTGTGTAAACCATATTCGGTGAACATTCAAAAATTCACAGACAAAGTTTTCCGCCTCCGTATCATAATTTTATGGTACGGAAACACGTGAAAATAAATCTTAGTTTTTATATAATGGATAAGATTTCGCGTTTCTGATTGCGACATTCCTTACACTATTATTAGTCTGAGAAAGAGTGAGTTATAAAAGAGGTTATTATTACATTGTGGCATTTCGCTTTCCTTCACTTGCATATAATAAGAGAAGATTTTACTATCTTGGTAAGATTTATTATTTTTTACCACTTATTTGAAACAAAACCATTTAAATTCATAAAATCCATAATTACTTAATGCTTTTGGGTACTATAATTACAGATTTAATTGTCATGTACATGTTGTCATTTCGATTGGGGTGTAAGGACGTATTGGTAGAAATTACTTGGAAAAATTAAAAAATATATTAAACATATTATCTTTTAAACTGAACACATCAAAAAATTGAACACATCTCACACAAAATTAGAACAACTCTGCTTTATGAACGGCCCTGTTTGTTGGGTGAATTAATTAATAAAAAAATGTAATGTATCTATTGATGATGGAATTATATACCAGATTATATAATTCCATCTCTGTTATATACGTTGTAGATGGTATGAGGTTGGGTTGAAGATGAGTTATTAGATCTAAATTAATCAAGAAAATAGAATTGTAATATTAAAGTTTATGATTAGGGTAAGGGGAAACGTAAAAGCTTCTATAGTAAGAATAATTTGATATGCTAATTTCAAATGATGGCTAACGCGGTGTAATGACAAGCAATTAATGTAATTTTTCCCATTTCTCAATTGTGTTAAGTAATTAAAGAAATTCACAGTTTAGCTTAATCCCTGCGTGAAACATCTGTTAGACTTTGACTCACAGAAATCGTAATTATTTTTTTTAAAACCAACCCTTCGAAAAGACCGGAAGTTTTCACACTATGCTTCCCTTCCTCATCCGCCTTTTTCACAAAACAAACAAAACAAAGAAGAGCATACAACCAAATGAAACCCGCCGACACGATCTCAATAGAATCGTAATTAGTTGAAATACGTTTATAGAAAAAAAGAAATTAAATAAAAAAAAACAAAAGCAAAAAAACCACAGGATATCCTTCTCGACAGGAGGAAAAATCTAATCACCGACAACAATCAATTGCCAATAGATTTACTTCTGTTCAATCCCTCAAAGGACAGACAGAGAGCAACGTTCTATTATTGACAGCACGCCGACCGATAGCGTCGGCCCTCGCCGTCTACAAAGGAAATCCAAAATTAAATCGCTCAACCTGAAATAAGGATTCACCCTTACGTTTAACCGTACGCCCTTTGCTTCTTCGTCGACCAGACAAGTTGAATTTGAGATTGATTCATTCATTGATATTTGTTTTGTTTTGTTTTTGTTTTTGTTTTTTTTTTGCTATTTCGATTATGGCTTTTGGTAATTTCTCGCTTGATTTGTATATTTTATTCACCGTTGCTACGAATCCGTAAGATAATTTTCAAATTTTGGCAGAACGATTTCTACACTTTTTTAATTATTTCTGATATCGATGACGATGTTAGTGAAAATTATGATGGTGATAGTGCTGATGATGACGAAGGATTTGATAATCGAATCGAATCATTCTGACACGATTTATTTGATTCAGGTCACGAATTTAAAGAAATTTTTTATAAAATTCTCTCTGGTAACTCATTGAAGAATAAATGAATCGAACTCCAATAAAATCTTCTCCCCTCCTTTATTCCTAAACCAATTAAGTCTAATGCCTTAACACAATTCGTTTGTATCGTAATTGAAACATTTTTTGAAATGAAAAATCAACCGATGAAGAGTTTACTAAAAAATGAGAAGGAATGTATCGAACAGTTTCTGCTGATTGAATGATGTATGTAAAGATTGAAAAAGGGTTAGGATTGATGAAGCGAGCAATTCAAAACAAAAAGAAAATATATCATTCGTTGTTTATATGATACAATTGAGTGGTTTATGAGACGGAGAGTATGAAGAGAAGTAAACGAGTGCTGTAAATTAATGCGTCCATACTAAATTGAATGGAGAGTATATAGATATATGAATGGATGAATGGATGATTGGATTATTCGTTAAGTGTCGCTGATGCGGCTACAGCGTCGTAGACTGGAACGGTTAAAGTTATTGCAGTGATAAAATTAAGAACTATTAATTGATAATCAATTCGACTCTTCACAAAACTCGAGAATGAGAAAAGATCTTTTCTTGATTAAATAATTTTCCTTGATTAAAATGTAAAATTGAATTGTGAGTATTAATTTCGATCTAGTCACATAATTTTCTTTTTTTATCTTTCTTTAACTCATTAAAGTGAAAGAAAACAAATAGCAAATTTAGATTGTTCGTATGATCGATAAATTATTAATCGTAAGCAACACAAAATCGATAAAAGAAGAAGAACACAGAAGACAGACAATGTATGTATATTTTTGATATATTTGGAAAAGAATCGTGTTCTAAAATTTGCTTTTAAAATTTCAGTTTTATTAGAGTTATTTTTATGTTTTTATTTTTAAATTGAATTTGATGCCCTTAAGATCTTCTTTACTGTTTGTTGTTTTTGTAAGTTATAGTTTCGTGATTGTAGTTCAAGCATTTGTAAAACGCCCTTTCCAATCTTAAAAGTGAGCAACGGCTGTTACGAGATCTATAAATGCTATAAAACCGGTACTATAACGTCGCTCTAATTCCGAAATGAGCAATAAATCTATTCAACGAACGTTAGAGAATTGAGTAAAAGGCATTAACTTTTCAACGGCAGTCGTTTATATATAAATCATTCGTTTATATATAAAGTATGGTGATAATTAATTATTAACTAAACTTTAGCTGTAAAATTTAAATCCAACAACAATTCGAAGTTTCTGATTTAAAACCAAGCAAAGAAATTTGAAAATTGAAAGATTCTTGGGTCAGACCGACCACCCATCTGTCTATCTTGCCTCGTTTATTTAAGATTTTAATTTAGAAAAGTCCAAAAATAGAAAATAATAAAAATTTAATTCTTCTTCAAGCATTTCGTGAAAATCAAATTTTCCTTCATTAATTCCTTCCGTGTGATTTAGTAAATATTTAAAAGCCTTTCCTTGGTTTGTCAGATAGTTATTTTTCTTAAAGGGGAAAACAAATATATTAATCCCTTCCTCAAAACCGATTTTGAACAAAAGCGCACACATCCGTTTGCAAACATTTAATTTTTTGGGATGTCCTTAATTTCTAAACCGATTTGAAACAAAGGAAACAATGTGAAGAAACAACGGAAAAACAACAGGAAAACAGCAGGCAACCGGAAAATGTAATAGAAAAGTGAAATCATCAAAATCAGCAAAAAGAAATTAATAAAAGGAAAAGATAAAACAAAAACAATGTGTCCCGTCGTATCCAGGGATGTGTGATTGAGTTTGTGTGTGCGTACTTTCCTGAAAAATAATTATACAAATGTAAATAATTTTTTAGATCTTTGTCTATCTATCGAAAAAGTGATGCCAACATCAGACGATTATCTAAAGCAGGAAAGACACGCACGTCTCAATGTACGTACGCACGTACGTGCGTGCGTGTATGTGCAAGTGCACGTGTGTGTGTGCACACTCTTCTCATGAGCACACAGGCTCAGAAGAAATTGAAAGAAGGATGTTTATGTAGGATCAACTAATTATTGGCTTTTGCTTTGCACGAAAATTCCTGAAGGACATTTCCGGATTTAGTTTTCAAGGTGTTTATGAATAACAATCCCTTAGATTGAGATAGAGCGATCTGGTGTGTTTGTTGTTGTTGTTTTCCATACGATGTTTTTTCTGTTCGGTGTTTTTATTTTTGTTGCTTCCAAGATTGTTTTTGCATGCTACGAAATGTGAAACGTGACTGGACAAAAGTAATAACGTTGAATATAATTAACACAATCAAAAAAGCAATTTAATTATTTAGTTAACACCCGCGGTGTTTATTTTAAATTAAAAACACGGAGCACATCAAGATATTTCAATCTGCAAGAGACAAGAATGGTTTTTGGTGATTGCTTTGTATTTATGATAGAAAAGGAGGCACCCTTTTCCTTTGGTGAGAAATGAAAAGGTAAAAAGAGGACGATGGTTATCATAAATTATTATCAGTTCGTAAAACCCATTTGAATTAGAAAATAATAATTAAAGGGTTAGTTATAAGAAAAATTATGCTCGGCTGTTCAAGCGCGAAGCTTATTCAATTAGTATTGATTTATTCAAATCTAATTTCTATTAATTTCTTACTCAATTAGAATCCGTAAATTTGAATTTTTTTCTTCTGCCATGCTTTAATTTTTTCTTTACAGCAATATCATTCCTCAAGAAACATTTTGGTGAATGTGCCACAATCGAAAATCGAGGTCGGTTGAGAACCGCTCACTTCTCATACCTAATATGAATATATCTACACATATAGCTCATTCTCAACGTTTGTGGAAGGATTTGAGTTACAAAACTGTGTCCTCGAGCTCAACCACCAAAATTAAATTATTTTGCTAAATGGACGTTACCCGCCACTATTATAGTGCATAGTACAAAATAGCGTGGACTATTTAGATCTCAATTATTAATCAATATGGGGGAAATATAATATGAGAAGGGTGTGCGCCGCCCATTTAAATCCCCCCCTCCAAAATAAAAGTTTATATTACGGGTTAGCGTTCTTACTTATTAAATTTATTACAATTATTAATTAAAATTATTAACAGAATTAGAGATGAATCATTCCAACCGATTAGATTAGATACGTTCGTAAAGGATGTTCGCTGCCAGACCTTTACGTGTGCTGTAAATTCAATGTTAGACGATTGTAGAGAAAACCGCATACGATGAAGAATAATAAAAATAACAAAATTTAAAAATAATAAGAATGTAAAAAGATGGCAGATGTTTTGCCATAACGCAATTTATTAGATTTGTCTACTTTTTAAAATATCTATCTGTATCGAAATTAGGAACTTTTATTGAAAATATAAAGATCCATGGAAGAAAAAAGACAAGTCCTGGAAATATATGTGGAGAAATGTATAAAAACCAGTAGGAATGCATATAAAAAAGGGTATCATCTGCAGGCAATTGTAGATCATACGAACGAATATAAAAATAAGAAGTAGTTATTAATATCGTATACGGACACGTTGCGCCTGATTGTACTGGGACACTGTAACGACACGCGGCAAACCTTGCCGCGGCTTGAGACAACTTAACTGATCTATAATTAAACTACGAGTATAAATAAATACACATACTTTCATATGCAGTTAATGAAATCTCAAGAAAACCACCTCAATGCGTAACAGCTGTTGGCAACAACTGCTGATCCTTAACGACTGATTAAAGCCATAAGATCTGATGACTCTGGTGTGGCAGTGTGTTCAGATTACGGACTACGAACAAGATTTTGTTACATTTCGCGTTCATCCAGAAATATTCAAAACAGGATGCTGACAAAGTATACTAAAATTACATTCTTACAGATCCTTTTCGTAGATTTTAAGTACACGTAAATATGTTTTTGTTCAAGTGTTTGTTTGGCTATGTGTCTGTGTCTGTTTAGTTTTTAATTTCATCAGTTCTGGTCATGTAGCCAAAATAATGCTAGTGAAGTAATTTGATACGGTTTCACACAAGCCAAGCGTGCGCACTTTCCTTCTACTAGAAAACAAAATTGTATTTCTCATTTTTAGACAGTTACGCACATGTGGGGTCATGGGTATTCCCAATGAATAATTTTGATAAGGTTTTAATTTTTAACATTTACAGTTGAAAGAAAAATTATCTTCTCTATTTGTTGTTGTGGTTGTTCAAACTTTCCAGATTTCCATTAACTCAATGATCGTTTACCCCCCTCTTCATTAATGCGTTTTCAATGTTTCCGACCACGGACGACAACGCGTGATCGTTATCGGTATATCATTTGTCACCACCGATACCGCCAACATATGTTCGAATGTATTGCTTGACAATGCTGGTCATCGATTTCATTACCGAACGACTAACATTTTTTTCATATCCTTTCTAAACTAAAACTAAAATAACTTATAGGCTACATTTCCTTCAAAAATCCTTTTTCTAAAATGCTGCGATTTAAAAAATTCTTAAAATAATTTTTATTGAATTTGTATTTATCACTTCTAATAGAATTTTTATTTATTTTTTTAAAATTCGAAAATATGTATTTATAAATGTTTATAGGAATAGCTCTGTGCTGTTTGCAATTGCATCGCTCATACGAAAACATCGTTGGTGTAAGGTGTTAATTTACCACGAGGTATCCAGCAATCTCTTGAATTAGTTCCCCATTGTGATTTACTGTATTCACCTCGTGCATTTGCTAGAGGCCTACACAAAATATTACCGAGAGCTTGGAACTTGTACATCAATATTTCTTATATATTTCGGTAAATTAAATTTACTATGATATCAGGCCGTAATTGTCAAAAAATGTATTAAGTGGCTGTGTTTCCTGCAATAGAGACTGCTAGCAATAGTTAATTTGACGACAAGGAGAAATATTTTTAGCAATTTTTGAATTTTTCAAGAATTCCTGGCAGATGTTTCGTGCAGCCGTTTAATTCTCACCACGTTTGCTCAAACGGTCTGGAGAAAAAGTTAGCTCGCTAGCATATTCTGAGCTCAAAGTCAGTTGAATTCAAGAGTCGAATGTGATAACGCTTAGGTTGCTCGCCGGATGAAGTAGGAGGCAATTCTCTTCTTTTTGAAAAAAAAAACACAAACATTTAAGGAAGCATATAATTAAAAAAAAATAAAATTAATAAATAAATTACAACCGGAAAGACATTAAAAAATTTTCAGCCAAGTTGAGTGCAATCACAATAACAATTAAAAAACAAACATCTGCAACATTCGATATTCATGATTAAAATTGGCGCATAGCAAACATAAGTTTGTAGCCGTAACAACAACAACAACAGGGACAATTGATAACGATCCAAGATTACAAACTAAAAAGATATTTCATAAAGAAAACACCTAAGTGAGTTAAAATCTAGTGAGAGGAAAAAATTAATTAAACAAAAGCTAGAAGACAAAAAGTAATTATTGAAAAGGCACTGCAGTAAAAGAGAAAACCCAAAAGTTTTATTTTATTAAAAAAACAAATTCCACTTAAAGACACACGCTGGTCTAAAGTGCAAAATCAGCGGAAATTCCCGCACCCGTCATCGACTTCCAAACATTATTATCATTTCTGAGTATGCGAATCAATTGAATTTTATCAAACAACTGGACCGGGTCGGGCGATCACACCGGAAAAACACAAACGTAATCGTCACAAAAATTTCGAACGCTTCAAGCGTTGGCGTCCGGAATCGCTGTAAAGATTGCTTTGTCATTATTATCGAAGCGTCGATTAGATCCATTCAATTTGGTGATAGTTGTTGAACTGAATGATCTATCAAATCGTGGCAGAAGATTTGCACGCGTGACGCATTAACTAACGTCGACCCAATTTCCTGCCGTGATTTTTTTGTTTAGCACCTCAAGCACAAATAACAAATAGCAAACACAACAAAAAATAAAATTGGAGAAACAAAAACAAATACACGGGTGAGATAATCATAGTTGTTATTGCCTTAATTGCCTTATTATAATTAATTTGGAAGGAATTAAATAAACCGGATTTATGAACGGCTTTATTAAATGCTAAATCGTTGCATTGTCTTGTCGCGAATCCAAAGCTTTGACCTTGGAGCGAATCCTATTTTATAAAGTTTTTGAAAATATTAAAAATATCGAAATAATAACATTTGCTGAAACCAGCAGGTTAAACAAATAGAGAGATCCTTTGCTTTTATTATTATTAAAAATAAATGTAATCCTTTGCTTTTATACAATTTTAACTAGAAAGAATATTCTACTCTTAACGATTTTTTGTTATTGTAATTATTTGGTAATAAAACCTCGAAGATTGTTTCTTTTCCGGCAAATTGCCATTCGGTTTTATCCTTTAATTTCGTGGAAGCGAATTTCTGATAAAGCCGAAAACATAACCCAGACCTTTTCCCAACCGGCAATCAATGAGACGGCAGCTGTTTTATTTTTTATGGCATATCCTCTCCAGCGCCGCCGATCTGCGTTTGTTCCTTCTGCCTGTTCCGTTCTTTTGCATTCCAGTATTTTTTTTCTTTTTTATCTTTTTTCGTTTTTTACGATCGACATCTGCGCATGTGCGCGCATTTATTAAATTTGTCCTTTGTTGCGTCGTCCTCCTAAAACGCGCAACATTTATGCAGCTCTCCTCTTTTCGGCCTTCCTTATTCTTGTTCTTCTTGTCCAATATTTGTAACCAATCTTTTGGGGTATTTGCTTGCTGTACGATCTTCTTCTTCTTCTTGTTGTTGTGTTAATTCTTTCATACTCTTAACGTTGCAGCTGTCGTTATTGCTGTCGATTTTTAATTCGAAACAATTTTTTGACGTCCGCTGCGTCGTGCGTTTTCCATTTTTGCGTGCAGTCTTCAATAATTGAACCTCTTCCAAATATTTGTGTCGACAAGCTGCGAGTCGATTCCAATTATGGTTTTAGATTTCAACATTATCATTATTATCATCATCATCTGCATCAATTATCGTTTATGTATCTTCTTCATTTTCTTTGCATTCAAGTTTTTTTACAAATGAAAAGCTATTCGTTACGATATTCGGAAAAAAGGTTTTTGATAATTTCAACAGATTTTATGTCTGATGCAAGGAATTTCTGCAGCCTTCGTAACTTTTTCCCTTTTTTATCAAAAACTTCTTTAATTTTGATTCGGTCCATTTTTTACTTTTCTTCGCCTCTCGAGCTCCTTCGTCATTTTTTCCCTTATTATTGCGCCTATCCCGCTGCAGATCTCATTCCATACGTCTATGCACTTTAATATTTACGTTCCAAATCACAAGGTCATGAAAAATCACCGCAATGTCATCCATCGCTTTCATGAATTCAAATCGCGTGCTAACTTCGTATTACGTTGAGGTGAAGCGTTGACTTGAATGAACTGGTTTGTGTACGACGGCATAGAAGAATATATGCCTTCAACGATGTAAGTTTAGGTGATTACGAGTATTTCTGAGTGACGCAAAACAGCTGAAAATCTGTCTTAAATTCGACGACTGTCTTTTATGCATTGGACATCATCTCTGACTCCAAAGGCGATGCGTCATCGTTCTCTTGTAAATTCCATGACGATAACGTCGGGAGAGGGGAAGCTCGTGGATTAAAGGTTTAATTTTATCGACGAGAGGCGATGTATACACATACGAACCCTCACGTAATCTTGGCTGAAATCCATTAAAACGCTTTTAAAAAGATATTCCGAATGAATGCGTTATCAGGAAAATACTTGTCTTATGGCGTGTGGCACGCGTGACGTATGATACGCATCATTTGCCTCACATTTGGTGGGGGTGTGGAAGTGGAATTCTAGTGGAATAAATCAAATGTCAAGGGAAGGATTCTAAAATTATGACGTAGTTATCGTCGGCAACAATTCATTCGCTAACGCGACAAAGTAAAATTATGCAGTAGAAAGAAAGAATGGAAAAGCAACTACTCACAACAAAAACATATTGAACAGAGAATAAAGAACGACGAGGTTTCGTGTTTGGCTGATTGCTGTAGAGACAATATTCTGTGTGAGTCGTATGGTCGCCGCAACGATCGGCCTTAATTTGTAAAATTTATTTATTAACTCGCTGAATATTTCAAACCGGCGCCATTTATTGTGACAACAACAATAAAAACATCACCAACATTGACGGATGACGACAAAAACATAAACAACTCTGATGACTCCTCATGGATTAGTCACGTGCTGTCTGCAGCAGATAACAAAGTGGGCGGGAATCAAAGCGACATATCGCCGTTTACAAGAACGTAACACAGTTGAGTGCGGCGATTTTGTTGGATGAATTGTTGCGATGAGTGAAAATAAATTTTACAGACTGATTAATGTTGACACTGACGACAGCGGCGACGTCAACAGAAACCACGGCATTGTAACACAATGCAATCGACAGCTACAGCAACGCAGCAACAACAAGCTCAACTGTGCAGACTCGTTTGCGCGATCATGGAAGGCACGAACAAACATGATTAAGTCGCCGGAGTTGCCAATGAATTCTTCTCAGGTTTAGAAATTACGATAAAGCGACATATTAAATCCCAAACTTTCATTTTTTATTTCAATTATATTATTTCGCAACAACAAAACTAACGCTATTCATTGTCCATTACTGGAATTGGTATAGAATAGAACTTCAGTATTGAAGATTTGAACTGTCGTAATGAATTAGATTTACTTGAGCCAACTATCCGTCAATGTCGTTTAGCTGAAAATTACAAGATGTAATTGAAGGTCCAACATTTTGAAGAAGTTTTTACACAATAATTATCTCGCAGATTTCTGTCTGTGGAATAAATCTGGATTCTTTCACTGAAGAAATTTCACTGAATTGCCATTTGAGAAACGAAGAGAAAACAGGAAACCTGAGCAGGAAACTCTTAAATTTCGCTTCCAAATTAATTTTAATTCGTTTTAGTGTCAACGAAAAGAGCAGGAAGTGCGGCCATAATAAGTCTTCATAATAAAAATTAATAAATATAAATATAACAAATAAGAACGTTAACATTGGTCTGACCGACGCTTGTATACCCTACACTCGCAAAATAAACATATAGTCCGCTTTTATGAAGCAGCAGGACTGTTTTAACATTGCATTTACCTTTTTTGGGTTAATTTAGATCTACTAACTTATCTTCAACACAAACTCTGTCAAGATATTATATCCGCTCATTTTGGTGAAGTGAAAATATATAATACCAACATCTAAGTCGTTAAATCCCAGCTTGAGAAATGATTTGGGAACTGAGAAATTGGACTTTAAAAAGGGGGATTTTGTGTAAAATATACGGATATGGCTAAATCCTCGGAGCAGGATTATTCTTACATATATACTTTCCTGTATCTGTCACGACTCTTTTAAAGTGTTACAAACGCAAGAATAACGTAAATATACCCCATCCTTTCGGGTGTAGGGTATAAAAACTACGAATGCAAAAATCTCGACATTCGCATTAAAACAAAAACAAAAGAGACGACAACATGTGGAAATTGACGAGTCGTTGTGTCGCGCTCGTAACGAGATCTTCTTTCTTTCATTTTAATAGATTTGTCAACGAGAAGGTGTGAGTGTTGCGAGCGGATGACATTCAAAGGAAAAATATTGCACTGTTCCAAAAATAGTTATAAAAATGAAACGGAAAAAAAGATAATAAAACGTAAACGCAAGAAAAATAAAATACTCACTTTTTAAGTATTAAATACTTTTTGCATTTGGTTGTGTCGCTGACGCCGCTTTATTTCTTTTTATTCAGATTTTTTCCATCACGTTTCCTGTCGTGGCGCTCGTTCTTTCCATTTGTTTTTTATTTGATTGCTGGTTCATTGGGGTTGTTAAGCGTGTATTTGCGGGTGGGCGGATATGAGCTGCTTTATGTCATTGGCGCATGCAACTTCCGGCTGTCAAGTCGATCGATAAATTTCAATAATTTTTAACTTTGATAATTTTTAAATGTTTTACTTATTCATTAAGGAAAATATTTACTTAATAATATTTTGTTTTTGTTTATTTATTTTTGTATCTTTTGTTTTTGTTTAATATAAATGTTTTCACTTATATCACAGAATTTTCTATTCATTTCACGGAAGAAAGCGATTAAAGAACAGAAAAGGAAGTCCTACTTCCCCTTAATAATTCTACTTTGCTTTTATCTTCTCCTCACCCGCCTCCACCATCCATCCTGCTCTTTCACAAAGAACCATGCAAACCGCGACGAATTTGTCGCGAGGGAAGACATTTCGCATAAGGAAAAGTATTTGGAATTAGAACTCTCAAATGAATAATCCGGAATCCTAAAAAGTGGAACAAAGTTTTCTTTCTTGCTGTTTGTCGTTGTTGGTGAATTTATGGTTTCATTATTAATGTCTATTTCGATTATTATATTTATGGTTTCGTTAATAAAGCATTAATTCTTTATTGACAACTGCTTTCAAATTATATGAATGAGATTATTTTTTGACTGGAGTAAACACTTTTAAAGCTTTTGTTTATAGATGCTTCAGTTTAATTAATATAAAAATATTTAGCCGTATCAAAGATCTACACATTTTTTTCCCAGAGGGATTATTGGACACTATTATTACTTCCCTCTTACCCTTCTCTGATTGCGCACATGTTCGATCGAGTTTGTTTACAAAGCACTAATGGCACTTGAGTGTTCTTGAATTTCTGCTACTGAAAAATGGCTTCCTTCTTATTTCCTCCCCCAGACGAATTTTTAACAATGCATAGTTATTCTTTTTCTTCTTCTTGATTTTCTTCATCCATCAATATTACGGTTTCATTTCTTAACATGCTATTTTTGCGTTTCTCACGAACCCATTCTTGACTCAAAGTTTCTCACATAGACACCCCCACACAACCACACCTTCCACCAGCTCACACTCCAAACTAAAGCGGCATAAGAAAGTTGTGGGAGTTTTTCTAACGAGTTTTCCGCATAATTTTTTCTAAACGGTATTTTGTATGGGAAGGTTACCAGATTGTACTTGATATCGCGATTTGTGACGCATATCAGAAAATATGAGGTGTATATATTCGTACGACAAAAATACTGAATACTCCACAGGGAGCTGATTGAAATAAAATTTCATAAAAAAGAGGATAGTGTGTCAACGTATCATTGTCAACAATCCCAAAGAAATTCAAAGATTCTCATAGCAATAATCCATCGCTCTGCAACTCACCTTATTCAGGTTCCCGCAATTAGAACTAATTTATAAGAGATAAGATAATTACATAAGAAAATGAGAAAGAATATCAAAACAGCTGATACTATTTCCAGTACCTTGCGTCTTATTCCCAAGAAGCTGCCTTGATGTTGACTATACGTTATTATGATTCAGTTACTGAAGGTTTTTTTTAATTTGTAAAAATTATGTTTTTCCGTTGATCCAATAATGACTTATTTCTTGGCGATTAATACATTTCCGTGGAAAATAAAAGTAAGAAATTATTACTGAAATGAATTAATTACATCTCAAGCAAACGAAATCATTTATATTTCATTAAATATTTTTTCATAAAGTAATTTTTATTGTTATCTCTTCCTATCAATTGTAATGATCATTTATCATTTATTTAATGTTTCTTAGTTAATCCTCTCTTTCTTAGTTAATTTTGGATCGCTCTGGTCGTTGAAAATATGAAATTGACTAAATCGAATTCACCACACCATAAACATCAGAACTTCCTTTACTACTTTGGACGAATATTTTGAAATGTGGTGAGAATCTTTCTTTCCTCGTCATCACTGTCATTATTGGCGCCTTTCTTCTTCTTTTTTGATACTGGTCTCCCAACAAAGAGCCTGTCGTTTATTGCCGCTGATTTTTGCTTGCGTTAGACGGCCTTTAATGGGTCAGTCCATTGATTGAAGTCAACTGTTGGTCAGTCGACTGTCGATGGATATGTTCCGGTCTTAATTGTGTCACAGCGACCATTGCTCACATTTGTAATTGTTTGAATCAGGGACAACAATTACACAATTCTTCCACTTTTACACAAGTATTTAAACAATAATGAATTGCACGACTTTTATTGTTTATTGAAGCTAATTTTATTGGCTACGAATGAATGAATAGAGGAATGAATGAACATGGCTTTTATTGTTTCTATACATAAATATATTTGAGTCATGTACGAATTTCCGCTTCCTTTTTCCGTTTTTAATGTATTCTTCATAACTATTTCAGTTCCGTTGCGTTTGTTCTACGATGCATGTAAGCGGTTCTAAGCCTCGGATATAGTTTGAGTCTTTGAAAGAGTTTACTATGCTCATTTAATCGATATTACCAATTTCCAATTGAATTATTATTTGCAATCCATTTTTTCTTTGTCTCTTTTAAGGTTCCACCTTAGAGTAATTAACGAGTCAAGAACTTACCATGGAGATTGAATCGAACTATCCCAAATACGCCGGTCGTGTTCCACCACTAGATCTGTCACAAGTAAATGCCAGTTGTCGCAACGAAAATGAACTGCAACGTCTCTGGTCCTCGAAAACGGATGCTGTGAACACTTCTGCGGCTATGAAACGCACTAGCGTAACATCGTTGCCGCAGCCTTATTCACACTCTCATTCTCATACGTCGCCTCATGCTGCAAACGATATGCATGCCATTGTCAGCAGTAATCGCAGTGTGGACGGTCTGCCTCTGGATCCTCGAGACTGGACACGTTCTGATGTCTGGAAGTGGTTGATCAATATGGCTGTGTCGGAAGGTCTTGAGGTGACACCTCAATTGGCACAAAAGTTCCCAATGAATGGCAAGGCATTGTGTCTGATGAGTCTCGACATGTATCTGGCGCGTGTACCGGTCGGTGGAAAAATGCTTTATCGTGATTTTCGAGTGCGTTTAGCCAGAGCTATGGCATTATTGTCATAATGGGAAAAATAAATAAATAAATAAATAAAGCGAGAAAAATTAAATTTCCTTTAGGTAGTTGTGCAAACGTTGCGATTTGTCGCGTTCGAGAGCTTTTATTCTTTTTCTTTTTACTCATTCAGGTGATTTTAAGGCAAAGACAAAAATTGAAACTGTGTAAAAATTTCGTATGGAATTAATTAAAGCCTCGAATCGTTTTGTCTCGTCTTATATTTCCGATGGCCTTCCACCCGTTTGATACTACAATGACATGATACTACAGTGACATCCTACCGAGTAAAGCTATGTCAAACCGTTGAAGGGCAGCTGGAAGGGTAAGACGAGACGAGACGGTTCGAAGCGTGGAACATGCACATTGGTTTTCATCCATTAGCTAATGATAATAATAAATTTTACATTAATTTTAATCAACCATCACTAGTGTGACTTTTGTTCTATAAGTTATGTACCTTTACTTTACTTAATCAACTGGGAAAACAACAATATGAAGAAGAAGAAGAAGGAGAAATTCAATTTTTTCATTATCCTATTATTGTTTAAGTATCGTAATAATCTAGTATTATTTTTGTCTAGAATCTTTACAATTTCGTTATTTCGATTTTGAATTGTTCTCTCCTAAAAGTAATTTCTTAAATATAATTAAGCTAAATAAAATATTTTGTATATAAAAATATATTTATTCAATTAAAAATATATTTTCTAAACAAATTATGAAATATTTGCTTATTTATTTCTCAAAATTTAACAAAATCAAAAGGTGTTCATTATTTGTTTTGATCCAATTGATTTCACATTCAATTTTCTAATTAGAAAATATAATGATCTTCCTGCGAGAGGAAGCAATATCTATTCAATTTTTTTTTTAATTTTCGGATTGAAATACTAGTTTTTATTCCAATCCGAGCTAAACTGAAAAACAGTTATCAATATCAATCTTTGATTGATGTTCACGCTTTCATCAATCCCATAATCAATACCAATCATAAATCAATTCCTCAGTCGCAATATCTTGACCTCTAACGGTCATTGATCGTTGTCAATCATTGACCCCGAAGAAGCAGGAGAATGGGGCATTTCTTAAATGCATTAAAAAAGTTCTGAAGAAAACGCCTTTTACCGCATCCATCATTTTCGTCGTGCTTATGATTCCGAAGGGAAATTCGTAAATAAAGAAAACAATGTGAATTAAAAGAGAAAACTGATCGAAGCAAAAACAAGGTAAGACACATTAGCTATGAAGGAAAATTTGCATTTCCTCAACATTTTCGCATAAGCTTGAAAAATTAATGAAAAAGTGGAAAAAATACGCATTTACTTTTTAATTAATTTATTAGAATAATCAGACCATGACGATTGAGATGAGAAAATAGAGAAAGCAATTGTTCGAGAAAATTTAAATAAGATTTCGAAAAAATATTGAGAATTTGAAAGAGACAGAAAATTACGAAAATATAAACAATTTGCAACGAATTTCACTTTCAATCGTTTATTGTTAATTAATTAACAATTAAATTAAATCATCAATATTTATTTATATCCTAATTGCTCCTTCCTAAAATTTCCTTCGATAAAGTTAAAAACGACATAATCCCTCACACCGATAATCCGTTATGTATGCTTAGGTAGGCGTTAATTCATTCATTCCTTCATTCATGAATTACAATCATCCGCTTTTGCTTCTGTCGCCGCCTCCGGTGTCGCTTCTGCTGACGCCTTCACTACCGTCCCATCAAATATATCATTTATTTGTCCGCACCCCGCTGTAAAGTGCACGACGATGTATCCAGCATCGTCCGCCATCAACCACAATGCCGACGAACCCGCGTCTGTCACTTCCTTTTTCGGGAAACTCGTATTAAATTAAAGCAATTTTTTTAGAGCATCCGGGATGTTGATTGTAAAAGTCTAAAAAAATCCACATAAAAAGTACCTTCGTGCTACTCGCTCGGTCTTTTCTTTTCTGCATACTGGCAACGGCGGCAACGTCAGCGTCAGTGCGTTTCACAGCTCATTCAGCATGAGTGAATGTGAAAAAAGCAACAACAACAACAAGAAACCGGGTTGAAGAAAAGTGAAGGAAGTTCAAGTAGTCGGTCTTTGACATGGATGATGCCTCGAAATCCCTTGTCGGGATAGAGGATAGAATATCTTACATATCAAAGAAGAGGAAGAAGAAGATAAATACGGAAAAGAGGAAGAATAAAACACAAACAAGCCTACTTAAGCACAATAACAAAAGAAACAGACTAAAGATGAAAATTCAAATATTTGTACCGCACTTACCTTGTAAATGAAAACAATTGTCCGTCCGGATGTATCTCTTGAAAGGTGAACCCTTTTCCCTTTGATTGTCTACCTGTCGTTCGTTTACAAAGCTGTTCAAGTCTTCTTTCAGTCCGAGAGAAAAATTGCCACACGTACGCATCAAGCTGCTATTCCACACTGTGGAATTTGACAGAATGTGGATCCTTGTAAGATTGTAAAATTGTTATTCCTGTGAAATCCTCGTGATTTTTGTGGAACTCCTAAAATGTTATTAGAGGCTTTTTGATTCTTGTAAAAAATTTTCTTGATTGTTATAGAAGTCTTTTATCCTTTCCATGCCAGTAAAACCTTTTTGAGTCTTATGAAGTTCTTGTGATTATTTAGAACTCTTTTGATTCGTATAGAAGAAGTTTGTTTCTTAAGAGCGCCGTTTAATTCTTGTGGGACCTATATGATCTTGAAATCCTTTTTAATTCTTATGAAGTTTTTTTGAACTTCTGGGACCATTTTCATCTCGGCAAAATGTTTTTGATTCTTATCGAAGTGTTTTGATTTTTGTGGAACTCTTTTGACTCTCCCTTAACCCGTTTTGACTGTCTCGAAAAACCTTCAAAACTTTCAAAAAGCGAATGAAGTATCAGAAATTTAAGCTATTCTAAACAGCATAATCATGGCAATATACTTCAAATTTATTTCAACTTAAATAAGTTTATAAATTTTTCTATTTTTTTAAGAGATACAGATAAATTTATTTGTATGTTGATTTTTTTCTGGGATTTTTAATATTCTATGTTGACGAACGTGACGTCATGACTAATATAAAACCTAGGTAAAACCTCAATTGGACATAATTAAAATGGAACAAAAACAAAACACCTGACTGTTTTCCAATTTGAATAGAAAACCAGCTGGATCTTTCCTGAATGATCATACATCTTCCATCAACAATCTATATCATCAGGATACCCGAAATGAAGGTTCAAGTTGTGAAAAAAGCCCCGTCATCACGATCGCTTCAGACCGCAATTCCAATACTAATTTCATAGCCGAAAGGTTATTTATAGAAAATTCCACAAGGCAGCGTCTCTAACTATTATTTAATTATATAATTTCGTTTACAGGGCGTTACCGAAAGTGCCACGTGCTGTTAGCGTGTCGCAAACTGGAGAAAGGCATTCATTGCCGTTAGAAAATTATAGCAATGCCGACAACACGAATTCCGTTGGTTCATTCCTAACAGGAAAGCTAGACCCTTCTGGATCCAGCATGGCAAATATATCAAAATCCTTGACTACGGTACCTAATTCATATGATCGAACACGTGCCAGCAGTATTAAACGTTCCCGGGTAAGAAGAAGAGATTAAGGAGGAGGGAAGAGAATCGATTGCCGATGTCTCCAAAAATACTTATGGAATTATAATTTTAACCGATTTTTATTTAGGGCATACATCGGTATATTAATCAAAAGCCCAAGCCGATGTTCACTCCCCGCAATATGGAGAGAATTGCAATACCGCGTTCGCTGAGTGATGATCGTCAGATATGCAGCCGAAGTCTTCAAACTCAAACTGATCTTCATAGCGCCGCTGCACCGGCAATGCTTCAGAAGCGCACATCTCACTCCTCCACGCCAATGATTGAGAAGAATTCCCGTTATGCCAAACTGCCCCTGCGATCACATTCGAGGAGTGAATACGATAGTGTTGGTGACATGTTTGTGGAAAGGCAGCCCTTACAGCCGTTGCGTATTTTGACGACGCACAAGAAATCGAAATTGATGGACTTCTCAGAGTTACGCGGCATCGTCTCTGCTCTAACCCTGATCACCGTAGTGTCGTGGTTTTTTTCGATCTTTTTCGAGTTGGAAGGAATAGCTGATATTTTTAGTGGCGTGGCAAATGCAGTACAGGATTGGTTTGTTCGACGAGAGAAACCCATGACTACGGCGGAGCGCTGTGTGCAGTATATTAGGAGTTGGTGGACCTAAGGAAAGTAGACCGAACAAATCAGTCTTGCTTTCTAAACTCATAACAAAAGCGTTAAAATCTTCCAAAATAATTGCATTAAAAATTTTAAGAATTATTTTTTGGTTTAAAAAAAACATCCACTCGTTTAGTTTTACGAATTTATTAGAAAATTCAAATTATTTCGTCAGGTCACGTTCTAGTCGATCTTATTTAAACTCAATTTAATTCAATTCATTCTGAATCGAGTTCATTCAATCCGAAAACGTACATTTCTTTTTCTCCTTAGGATCAGTCTTCGTTTCACTTATATTTAATTATGCCGTTCGCGTGTGTGAATATTCCCACGAATTTATCGTATTTCTTTTTTATACCATATATTCACTTGCTTCTTCTGTTTGCAACCCATTAAAGGTGGCGTGGCAGGCATAGGAAGGTATGTATATTCCTGCTCAGAATAACCTTGTAAGTCAATTTAGCCATGTCCAACCATCGATCTGTCATATGTCGGTGTGTCTGTCTGTCCGTCTGTGGAAATTATGATTGCGGTGGAACAGAGAAAGATATTGACATGAAATTGTTTGCTGTTTGGAATTGAAAATGGGGTAAATCCAACCAGTGCCACGCCTACCTTTTTTACAATATCACCTTTTAATGACCAATTACTCAGATTCAATATGATTCTCCAAGATAGAATTTTATAGCCGAGATTAGTAGATCCAAATTGATCAAGAAAAGATAAATGTAATACCGCCCACTGATAATAATCAGACTATAAGTTTATTATACGGTTGTAGGGTAAATAAGTTCGGATGTAGGGTAAATAATCGGATCGGCCCCTACCCTTTCCGCAGTTCTGGTTGTGATCCCAAGGCAACCCACCAAGGGAGAGGTGTTAGGCGACAATAGGAGAACATACAATAAGATGAAACAAAGCATCACTTCCTTCCTCTCTCTCTCTTTCTATCTCTCCACTCTTCTCTTTCTCCTTCCCTACCCTTCGAGACAACAAAATTTCTTTTTAGATTATCTTCTAAACACATTGAGTTCCACTGGAGACAATTGAAAAGATTCACGGAATGTCATTTGGCTGGAACTAGAAGAACTCCCACGATTTCAAAGCGTTCCTGTGAGAGCAAATAGCCCAAGTTCGTGAGAAGCGCGATAAAATTCAAGCGCAAAGATCAAAACAAGTGATATTTCTCATGATCAAGAAGTTATTCGTGCAGAAGACGAAGAGTTTCATTTAAACGAGTTGATTGCCGCTCGAAATAATAAATTTGCTGTGGTGGTTAGGAAGGGGTACGTGCGGTCAATTAAGACACCAGAAGAACTCCAAAGCGCGTTTATTCAAGTGCATACAAATACATTTTAGTTGAAATCGAACGGAAAAAGGGGGAGGGTGGGTGGTAAAGATAACCGAACTGTGAAAATTTATTGTTAGAATATTTTTCTCTACGGAAAATACATCAATGAAAAGCTGATGATGGTTTATTCTACTACAACTTAATTAAGGCAAAAAATTAATCGAATTATGCTGAATTAGATGGAGTTTAATTGCGATAATTACAATAATTTGCAATTCATATGAAGAAACACACAAGCAAAAAACTGAAAGAAATAATAATAATTTTTTGTTAAGTATTCTCGTGATGATTATCGTGATGATTATCATGAATAATAATAATAAACGTTTCATCAATTTCCATTTTTAATTCTTCCCTCGAACTCACAGCCGTTCAGGAAATCCCTCATTAGTCCCGATCTCGCTGCTTGCATTGAAAACATACGTAATCCTGTATCGGCGATTGGACGCGCTGTCTGCTTCCTTTCCGTTTCGTTTGGAATTCATTAAAAGATAAATAAAACACAAACATTGTGATGGGTGTTTGTTTTTGCCATCAATGGCGTTGGTAGGCAGACGATGGTGTTAAAAATATGCGTGCATTTGATTTCAAAAATAATCATCATTATCCCATTCCGCCCATTCAATAATCGAAGCAAAACCTAAAATAGGAAAAATCTAAAAGAGAACACACACGCACAGAAACATACGCGTACTCACACAAGCTAGGCATGCATCGTCGTAACGTCATGATAATTTCCAACAACAACATGCATTTAGCAACAACAATGGCCCAGGCATTCATAAATATTTGAGTAAACGCATTTTCATGTTTGGTTTTGTTCCTGCGTTTAAGGTTTACAAAATTCTCAAATAATTCTTAATGGCGTATTGTAAAAAGTTTCTGTCTTCCGGCGACGCATGTAAAGTAGCGTTGCGCACTGCTGTTTATCGCGTGCACTTCCAGAGCTCCGGCTGTTGCGTCTGCTGCTGCCTTTGTTCATGCAACGATGAACCCAAGAGGTGGTTCAAGGAAGTAGAACTTCCTTTTACCGCGCGGCAACAGAGGTAGATTCAAGTGCGTATCAGACGATGTGTAAATGAACAAAAGTCGATTTCATAAGAATTAATTGTAAATTAAACTACATGATCATCATGTTCCTGATAGGACAGGAAGATGTAATAAAAAGAAAATTATGAGAAATTTACTCTTTTGTGAGTGTTTGATGAAGGGAAGGAATTATTGTCTTCAATGCGAAATTATTATTATTTAATTACGCAATCATTAGGGGCTGGTGATTTTTAAAATTTGCAGACGGAAACGGCATGCGCCATTCATTTTAATGCAATAAACTGACAGTATAATAACCGTTTGTAGGTGTAACGGGCGACAGGAGACGTCATTTTAATGTTGACCGTCAAATCAAAATCACATTCTTAGAATGAGAATATTTCGATTCATTTCAATCTTTCAAAAATGCATTTTGCAAAAAATTTTAATTTCTTTTTTTTTAGAATATGATAAAATAATAATAAAGGACTAAATAATACAAATTGTGCAATAAATTAATTAATTAAAAACGCACTAAAGAAAAGAAAAATATAGATTTTGTTTTTATATCAAAATATTGATTTTATTTGTTTTCAAAAATATTTAAAATAGTTGTCAATATTTTTTCTTTGTATTTATATTTTCCCTAAACATACAATTTTTTCTTAAACATTGCAAACAATTAAAATTCCAAAGACGTCTCGTATGTCTGGCACGAAACGCAGCAGCGTGCCGTGTCGTGTAGAAACATACAAGACAGTCCAGCGGACAGGAGGGTGCTTGTTGTTGTGTTCAGGGCTATAAAAGAATGACAACAACCGCAACAACAATTACTGCGACAAACAACGACGACACAACAACGTCAAGAAATAAGCAAACAAACCATGTCTGACGACTGTTCAACGTCATTCTACGTAATGAACGACTAGAAAAACTTGTTTAGTGGTGGACGCGCGCAGACGCAGATGCCAGAAATAACATAATCAACCGCAGCAGCAACAACAACAAGGCAATTCAAGTGAAACTTGCGTTGTAAAATATTTATTTAGATGACAATACTATTGCAATGGCAACCTACACGATACATGCATACACGAGCGAATCTCACTCTCTCTCCGACACACGCACACAGCCATCTATAGCTGTTATCATGCTGTTAAGTCAACTACTGCTGGATACGTCTGATACTTTTGATGAATGTGTGCTACTTCCCCTCCGCCCACCAGCTGGAGTTGATGAACCAAATAGACCAACTGTGCTGCTTAAATAAAACCATAAGTGTGCTAGCACAAAAAGATAAACAAATACAAATAAGCGAAACACAAAATAAAACGATTTCATGATTTTCACATTTTTTCTTTAGTTTTGTAGGATTTCGTTTTAGTTTCTAGTTTCACTATTTCGTTGTCGTTAGTTGCGAAAGAAATTGCAACAACATTCGCAACTGCAAACGCCAAACCGAAAAAGAAAACAAAATTGTAAAAACCATAAAAAGTTAACCAATGGTTTTTATGAAATTCTTTCACTTCGAGGGCAAGAAATTAAATGCAAAAACTTGTTGGTTTGACGTGAACTGGTTTGTGTAGATGCCAATGGTGCGACCGACGGGGCACCTCAAGTCGGCTAAGTTCGTTATTTATTGCCACATTTTTAATGAAAGTCAAGGCTGAAAAATTCAATTCGTATTCAAAACTGTATAAACATCGGTCGATCGCTTTAGTAGTGTTTTCTGGTAGGCTGTGTGAAATTATAATTCGACTTCTTTATAATTATTTCCTTGATCTTCTCGATATTTTAATTAACTTTAGGTTTTAATTGCCTTGCATGTACTTCTGCACACATCATTCTCTCTCTTTCACATACACTTTCTCTTTCTCTCTTCTTCGTTTCTAATCCCATTGAAACTCATTGAAAGGCCTTGCTTTTTTGGTTGACGAGCCCGCATTTAAAAGTCTCAAACAAAGCCATTTCCATCCACACGCGAGCTGGAGGTAAGTCGGTATATCATACTGGCCAAGTATGTTCCACAAGCCAGCAACAACAACAAAGACAGCATCTGCCATAAAAAACGATCGCGTTTTCATTTAATGTTCTTAAATTGTTTTTGTTCTTGTTTTTTTGCAATATTTACGTTTACTTGCCACAAGTTTCAACATTTTCATTTTGGATTCTTTAACATTTTTCCGAGAAACGAACTTGATTAGTTGTTCTTGTTGTAGCCTAAAATGGTTCTGCTTGATTCTGCTGTTTTGTCGAGTAAACAAAAAGGTTGTTGCACTCTCTCTCTCTTTCTTTCGATCACCCGAAGCGCTGACACGAAACAGATAATTGCCTGTATTATCATTTATTGATATTTTTGTTATTAGTTTCTCAATTCAACCGATTTGCTACATTCGTGAAAACTGATCGAATTCTGAAAGAATCTGGTGATATAGAACGACTCCTTTCAATTGGGGTGTATTCATAATTTTGAGGGAGCATTGGACAATATTCATCACAGATGGTTTAAGATTTAGTTCTATCTAAAATTCAGAATTCAGAGAAAATTACTAAAGTGGCGGAGAAGACGTAAATTTCAACATAACGCCATTATTTAAGTTCTTAATTTTTTAAGAAGATTGGTGATACCATATATATTAAACATTTCTTTTCTTCCGGTATTTTTTGGTAAAACGTTAGGGTTAAACACGTACTAATCGCTCATGCTTCCGGAAGTAAACTTTTAAACTGTTGAAAATTTAGTAATTAGTTTACAAATGTTTGTTTGAAGTTTAAAAACATAAATGTTTGAATTTCGAATTTATACAATGGGAAGTTGGATTTCTTGTTAGAGGGAAGAATTTGTAGGACCCGAATTAAAGATAGATAGGACATTTTTCACTAATGTACAAACTTTCGCTTTATGCAATTACAATATTGTTAAAATTTAGATGAAATTTGTCAACGGCAATAGAAAGCATGAGTTTCGGGTGGAGGCTGTTTTTAATTATAAGCGTAAAAAGTCTAGTGAATATGGTTGAATATACTAAAAATTTTATATATGTTTCTCTCCATTTTAGCTATTAATTAGTAGAAAGCAGTCGAATAATCAATAAAAAGACATTCCTGTGAAAATCGTATACTTTTGTTGTCTTTCAAGCTTTTAAAGACGCAATATTTCGTATCGAATTGTGGTATTTACTCCCTGGACAACCTTGTAATCATTTCAGAAATCACAACAACCCTGATTATGTGCGTAGGACACTAAATGAGAGCCCCAAATAACAACACAGTACCACGAATATGCGATGTAAACAATGCAAAAAATCAATGGCTACATTTTTCGCAGCGATATATCAAATTTTATACTGGAATCTTGAAAAAATAAAAGTCGCTTCTACAACTGCAGGCGTCAATGAAGAAACTCCGAGATTTCCCATTTTTGTCGTGATCCTTTTCTTTGCTTTTGGAATTGAAATCAGACATATGGCATTACACATACCAATTTACTATCTCCCTCTCGACTTTGATATATCGCCATGAAAGCAATCACGAGAGATTTTCTCTCTGTTTCTGGCAGTTCTGCCATCTGTCTATCTGTTTCTTGTTAGAGTTGTTACCAGAGATAAAGAGATAGGACACTTCCAATTCACCACGCGAAAAAGTGATTTTTTATGCATTGCTTACATCACGAACACTATGCGCGAATTTTTGCCCTATTGTTCTTATTGTTTGCTTTCAATCAATTTCCAGAAAAAAGCAACAACACCGCGAACAAACAAAAGTGGTGTGATTTCTGCAACGATTGTAACGGGGTCTCATGGAGCAGTAGGTCCCTCAACTTTAGTGCGTAGTTGAGGGACTAGTGGATTACTTCGTAGTGTTCTATCTCTTCATCTATGGTTGTTGCATTGACGTAAACAATGTGTGGGAATCGGCAGATGGTGTTCTTGTTTGTTGTGCGCTTACTAACGAGTTTAATAAAATACTTGTCAAAGATTGTGTTGAAAATATTTCTCTCACCTTCAATTTCTATATAATTTTCACCAAACGAAAACAATAACGGCGGATTTTTTAAAGGAAATCATTACTTCGGAGATGGGTATTTAATTCTTAAAATTTTACAGAAAAGTATAAACATGTATAAGTCGAGGTATCAGACTTATATATTGTATGTGAGTTGAACAGACCATAAAAAAGGCCATTATAACGCATTTTGAATTTAGAGCAACGAGCATCGTATCACTCCATTTGTGGTTTGCATTCCACATAAGATGTTCCCAGAGTCCAAAACGTAAACGTCAGAGCAGGCTCAATCAGCTGATCGAACAGAGTTTAGAGTGTCTTCATCTCTGATTTTTAACGAAGTGACTAAAATAATAATTGTTTGTATTTTGCTTTAGATTACGATATTCTATTCAATACTATTAAAACGATTAAAGTTATAAATTCTTAGTAGGAAAAAGAAGAAAACTCGTCATAAAGCAGTTACCGCTACGTGGCCATAAGACAAATGAATGTGAACTCTTTCCAGCAGTCGCTGAATCAGACGCTCCATAGACTTGCCATCTACTTGGAGCAATTTGTAGAGGTAGCCGTCAAAACTTCGGCCCGCATAAGCAAAGAGTTGTCACAAACGGCAGAGTCGCTACGTAGCCCAATCGATTTTACAGATCTCCAGCTAACCCTGCTCAAAGTTCTTCTTTTCTTACTCTCGGGTACCGTATTATTGATTGCGTATTCTTGGCTTGTGTACGGTAAAGAGATTACAGATAAATTTGTGCGGCCAAGTGAGTAACAAAAAGGTCGAAATATTGAGATGAATCCAAAATATAGCTCAACCCCTTTACAGGTACACTTAAAGAGATCGAAGAATTAAAGTTGTCAGTAGCTAAGCTAAAGCTTCCTAAAGAACATTCACCCAGAATTTGAATCTAAATTGTTTTATTTTTTTGACAATGTCAAAAATTAAGAAATTTTTTTCGCGTAAAAAAGAGGAAGCAGCTTTTAAGTTAAAACTTGGCAGTGGTCTGGGGCAGGGTCATGCTCTAAATGCTCCTAGTTCCACACCGTCAACATCAGAACGAAGGCCTCCGCATGATGTCTATGTGCCTCCAAACAGACGTAATTTAAGTGGCGAGGCATCTGCTGCTGCAAGGGCAGCATTAGCACGCATTGAAAAGAAGGATTCCAAAGATTTCAATATTTCCTTAATTGCTATTAAGGCACAGGCAAAACGTGAGCTAGAAGCTGAAAGGAAATTGGCATCGCAATCTGATGACGATTCAACTCAGGGGGCAACATCCAATACTTTACCAGTGGAGAACAAAAATCTTGCTTGTTCCGGTGTCTTTTTTCGCTGTCCTTTAATTGGTGACGAAGTTCTCACGAAACGTGAATGGAAGATTAAAATTAAAGAGTTTCTGTATCAGCAACTGGAATATGAGCGCGGATTGACAGCTTGCCTAATTATACACAATTGCAACACAAAGGAAAAAGTAAATTTTGTTTATTACAATAAAACTCAAACATATTATATTTCGTGTTCCATTTCAGGCAGAGGATTGTATACAAACCCTGTGCAAATATCTTGAAAATATCATTAACCATCCAGACGAGGAGAAATACTATAAGATCCGTATGTCAAATAAAATTTTTACAGAGAAAGTCCGATATGTTGAAGGTGCCCTAGAATTTTTACGAGCTGCTGGTTTTAGTGAGGTTGAAATTGACGGTGAAGCCTTTCTCATATATTCTGTTGAAAACATTGAAGTAGGTAATGACTTGGCGTCATTACTAGAAGCGCTAAAAACTGCCGAATTAATTCAACTTGAGCTGGATCGAAACCTGAAAGTTCTTCTGCCCTCGCAAGCAAGGCGGATGGTTCTGCCCGATGATTTCTACCGTATTTCTCCAGAGGAGATCAAGCGCGAACAGCAGTTACGCGCTGAAGCAATTGAAAATGCTCAAATTTTAAAAACTAAAGCAATGAGAGAACGCGAAGAGCAACGTATATTACGTATGTATCGCTATGCACTAGTACGAATTAAGTTTCCCAATGGCATTTATATACAGGTTTGTGGGTAGATTGCATCGATCAAACTAGTTTTAAAAATTTGTTCTAATTCTAGGGAACCTTTAATGTATATGAGAAAATTAATGACATTTACGAATTTGTACAATCTGTGTTGATTGACCAAACCATGCCATTCCAGTTGGTTCAATCTAGTGGAGTAAAAATGTATCAAGAGGATATGGACAAGTCTATATATGATATGCGGTTGGTATTAAACAAATGAATTAATTAAAAAGAAAAATTGGGAATTAAAACCTTTTTTAGCTACTCAATAGTTTCAGACGATCTAACAGAAATATCTCTACCACTAATACCATTATTCATCAATTTTTCTTCATTCACAGACTGGTTCCAAATGCGGTTTTACACTTTGTTGTTCCCGGAGAATATGTTGCCGACATGAATTTTTTGAAAGAAGAATTTCTAATGTTGGTCCAACCATTGTAGTCTGACACTTGGCAATTACACACCAGTGCGTAATTTGTTGTTTTCAGATTATATGTGATTATTGTTATTACTAATATATTATAGCACACAACCACACAATGCTTAATATATTTATATCTCAATATTTAAGATTTCAATATGACTTGCGTTAAATTAAACTGGATCATTCTTGATTATACAATCTTAATTTAGAAATTATACAAAATTAATTTCTATACAATCTTTTACATGATTGAATTTACAAGACAATTTACAAGACAAAAAACACTGTAAAGTACCATAATTTACTTATTTCGTGTCAACAGAATATCTATCTGCTGCTTATCCACAAACTAGCTGTTAAAACAGAGAAAAATTACAGAAAATACAAAAGGCAAGCGAAGAAACGCTTTCGTCTCGTTTTGCGTAATATGGACTTTAATTTGCCCTTTGATACATCATCTGTGACCATTGACTGTAGTCGGAGGAAGTTATGGCAAATACGTAATAGATGACTGATAACAAATATTATATTTACACAAGAAGCAAACAAAAAATTGTATGTAAAGTTTATTATCTTTGTCGTAATTTACCTTTCGCTAAAGTGTCTAATGTCCTTAAAAAGTAAGACGAAAACGAAATACCTTTTCCACCTCTTTTGCGCAGTCCTGTTTCAACTAATTTTGTCAGCTTCTAGTAAAGCAGCATATAAAAAAATGGCCTCTGGCGCCTTCGACGAAATGAACAATTTTTGTTAGTGCTTTTTAATACATTCCAACGAAAGCAATCGGTAAAATGACGTTATGCAATCGAAGTTCTTTCATTCACTGGCCCTTTTATTTTAACACAGAGATAATAGCTTGTTCGTCAGACATTTGAACGCCGCAGAAATTTGACTATGCGTATAACACATTACCGCAAGCCCGTTGCTCCTATCTGATTAATTGGTTATCGGGTTTTACTGAAGCTATCGATTAAATATAATTGTCGAAGTATTCGATAATTTCTGGTAATGACTAGTTCTGAGAGGCAAATTCTCTCGGTTGTTGATTTCTGAATGACTAAAAACTATCGAATAAATGATTAGTTTACAACTACAACTAACTAAAAAAAAATAGGTAGCATTTGTTCGATAATTCCCAACGCTAGCAACAAGCCAATGGAGAGTGGAACTACAATCGAAGCTCGACGAATGATGACGAAAGTCCTACATTTCACCCATACCGTCGCGTTTTTCTTCGAAGTTGGCGTTAACGTTTCGTTTCGTCCTCGTCTTACATTTTAAGGCCATAAATGTTAATTTTAATGAGTACATAGTAAGGCAATAATTCCACGTTGACATCTTTAATATTTATTTTATATTTTGGTATATTTGCTTGAAATTTCTTAGAAAAAGACAGATTGTAATTGACCATTTCCTCCCTTAATCTATAAATACAAATATTTTTATTTAACTAAAACGTATGAATGATTCCATCCATCGATATAAAAATGAGAATCGTATCTTATCAAGAATAATATTACAAACGTTAATCCGCACTAAAACTATATTCATTATGGTTAAGCTACATCGATGATACAAATTATCTATTAAAAGATTTAACTTAACCAATAATTTATGCATTCCTTTGGAATATCTTATCCAAAATATCCAGAAACGCTTTGTGCGGAACGCCACGTGATGTCTGTTGAATGTGTACTTTAATCATATTGTAGGACTCCTTCTCGTAAGTGGCAAAAGTACTAGGTATACCTAATTCCTTGTACAGATCTTTAACACGTTGAATCTTGGCGGGATCTGAAATGGAATCGAAAGTATTTCATTGGAATTCCTTCAAGCATACATTCATTTAAACCAAACTAACCATCTTTTCCGTAGCATTCCATCATGATAGCCTTCTGCTCCTCATTAGCACGTTGCATGCAAACAACTGCTAACCAGGAACATTTTCGATCTTGTATATCAGTGCCAATTTTACCAATAACATCCGGATTTCCAAAACAATCTAGAAAATCATCCTGAACTTGGAAAAATCTACCCATTTCCAAAAGTATTGTCTTAGATTGACGGATAACTTCGGTATCTTTAACTCTGAAATGCAGTTAAGAAATAATGGCATTCCAAACAGAGCGGTCATGAATCATGAAATAACACCAACGTACCCGGCTAAAAACATCGCAGACGCGAATGGCAAATAGAATGCGCAATACGCCGTTTTATTCGTTGCAACTGAATTGAAAGCATCCATAGTAAAAGACGTTAAATCTTTTCGAGACATCAATAAATCCATGGATTGGCCACAGTCCAACACAAAAGACGTTTCATGAAAGAGTTCCATTAAATCGATGTAACAATCTAAATGTCGGAAATGCTTCCTCAATAACATATAAATAGCACCCTCAATCATAATCGCATCGTTAGTTGAAATTAAGCCAACATCATCCAATTTGTGCCAACAGGTCTGGCCACGACGTTTGGAACTATTATCTATGATATCGTCAGTAATCAAACTAGCAGAATGGAGCTGTTTGGAGATTAATTAGATAAAGGAATAGACGTTCGATAAGGTGCTTATTCCAATTCGTATGGCTTCGCTTCGTCTTGTATTTTCAGTTAGCTTTCAATTGTTTGACATAATTATGCTCGGCAGGACGTCACCCATATCATTTGGGAACAACTGAAAGGCAGCCGGAAATACAATACGATGCGCACCCTGGTAGAGCGGTATAAATTTATAAATATGTACCTCGTTCTTGAAAATAGAAGACCAAAATATTTATTTCAATTAAAATTATTTACCATTTCAACGCACCACCCGAGGTATTGTGCTAATCTGATATTTTCTGGAGTAAGTTGTTCATTGTTAACCAGATTTTTATAAGTTAAAATTGTGAGTAAACCGCGATTCTTCTTTCCGCCCGGTACATTATATTGAAATGCCTAAGGAGACGTTTTTTATTCAAATTCATATAAGTTTTGGGTCCTCGAAATATTACCTTTGCTAGCCAATGTGCGGCATCATAACATTTGTATTTTTTAACAAATTCAGTCAAATCACGTACAAGGTCTGTAAGGAATCGTAGCAATAAAATTGTACTCATTCGACTAACTTTACATTTCGATATATTTCAATTTACCTGGAAAGACAGCCATAAAATCTCGACTCTCATCTTTCGAGACAGTGACTCGTGCCGCAACTGGAATTGCATGATTCTGAAGAGTTGATAAAGCTCTAAAATATTTGAAGGTGAAATAATCATGTCATTAATAAGAATGTAATAACAAAGTACTAGAGGACTTCTTAAGTTTGACCGTTTTTACACTAAGAGAGAAAGAACGTCATGATGATACTAATCAAAATAAATTTAGGAAGTCATAATGTACATTTTCGTTGAACGCTTCCCCGTTTATATTATTTCCTTTGCATCTACCAGAAGTAAGAAAGGAAATTTGTTATTTTTGATTTATTTTACTCCTTTGCTCGTCACATAAAATGCCCATTGATTCTTCTGAATATTTTATGAGTAAAAAAGTTGAATTTTCCCAGAAAATTGCCAACAAAACCTCCGGAAATAATCATCTCAGAAAAATATAAAAGAAAAGAATTCTATTTTTTTTTTGCACTAATTAATAAATGAATAAAACAATTCATTTAGAACTTCTTTCAAAACCTAACTACCGTTATTTGACAAAGTAATTAAAGGCTGGTATGTGTTAAATGCTTACAGTTAGAGGGTTCTGCTTTCCATTTGGGGTTCTGTGAAATATCCCCGTATGCGCCAATAAAAACTAGCTGCTTTCATACATATTGCTTATCTAGATATTTGATATAGTTTTTATGACGATTCGTCTAAGACAAATTTTAATAACTTCAATAAATTGTATGACCCTATTCCAGTGTACTGACAAACTACGCATTCACCGCACCAATTATCTTGTTTAATTATTATTATTATCATTTTTTAAAAACGAGCACAGTCACGATCTGACATATTTACTTCTTTAATTCAAATAATTGCAAATTGTTTGCTAATTAATTATTTGTATAGGGCAGAAGCTACGATTCATGCAAGTATTTGCCTCAGACATAGATCTGCTGATCAAGACGGGTTCAGAAGAAAAAAGTTTGAGGGCGATGCTAGTGATGTAAAGTGTGATATAAAGGACTTAACGCTCGCAACAGATGCTACTTTATATACCTCAAAACAATAATAATTATAATAATAACAATAGCAATAATAATAACAATGCACTGAACGTCTTTTCAGGCCGTAACAATAGAAGTAATTTTATTTAGTCCGTTTCCTTTTGTCTTATTGAAATTGTCATTTCTTTACTGCGTGAAATGGAATTCATGCAAAAAATTATGCATACCTAAATAGTGGCGTACGTGACCAAGTTCCTTTCGATAAAAAAAACAAATTCAGAAATATAGAAAATGTATACCAACAACAAACAAAGCAATACACCCTACATCCGTATTATAAATTTATCGTTTAAATCCAGTAAACAGAGGGCAGTAAACATCCCTCTTATTATTAAATGTTCCGTTTATTGATTAATTTATATCTACTAACTTCCAAGCGACTTCTTTCAAAAAGTATGCTCATGGTATGGCTCATGGCCACGCCCATTTTTGGCTTTCATGCCATCTCGGCCACAAAATTTCTATATAAAAATTTCCAGGGACTAAAAAAAGGCACTTTGCGTTTCCATTTCACAAAAAAGTAGGCGTGGGGGAAGCCCGACTTTACGCCAATAATGAAAAAAATTCCGAAAAGGCCCATAATGACAAAAAAGTATTCATGCTAAACATATTTTCGTTACTGGCACGGATAGACAAGCAGACGGACAAGCAGGCGGACAAGCAAGCAACATACAGATAGATGGCCGGACGTACCTAAGTTGGCTTGAAATATTCCGACCAAGAATCTTATCTTGTATACGCACCACGTCTACTTTAATGCGTTATTCACGGAAGAAATAAGCGGAGAAAATAATGCATAAATAAAATAAATAACAAAAATTAATAAACAACATTAATCATGAGATATTCTATTACCGTGACGATTTCTTCATTTTTTGGTCAATCACCAAATCTGTAGACAGTCCACCAATTTTATCATTTATTTTGGTCATTTGTTTTAAATATTTCATCTCGTCAGTCGTGCTAATCAAGCGGCTGAAATGCCCACTGCCGGCATTACTATTGGTGCTCCCACCAACAACGCACGTATTAACCAAGCTCATCAAAGGACGTAGTATCTCAAATTTGCGTATTATGGAAAACATTGCAATTAAGTTTAATTTTTTGAAAGGACGATATCCAAATTAATGATCCGTAAGCAATTATCGTCTCCGTATCACCACAATTATTTCTTTCTATTTATTTCTTCTAAATAAAATAAGGTACACTTTCAAATTATTCAAGCCCTCCAAACACAACACAACACCATACACTGCTCGGTTCCGCGAAATGGTAAATGACTGGATGGTTGTCCATCTGATTAATAAACAGATCTCTGTTAATAAATACGAGAGACAAAGAAATTTCAATTACCAAGAACAGAGAAAATTATTTAATAACACGACGTCTACAGGGCTGCAAAGGCAGTTTAATTTTGATACTTGTTGTGCGCGTCCGTTATGAAGCATTTGAAGTTTATTTAGGTCAGAGATAAAGAGATAGCGCTCTTCACACTACTACACATTTGCTCTATACAGTTATAATATAGTACAAACTTAGCTGCAATAAGTCGCGTCAACAGCAACAGAAAACATAAGTTTCGAGCGGGGTGTCTTTTTAATTTCAAACGTCAATGGTTTGGTGAATATGTTTGAATCTACCGGGATTGTAATGTGTTTCTCCACGAATAGGTAATGTCCACAAACAAATACGCATCGAAAAATACAATGTTTGGTATTGAATTAGCTACTGCTACTGTTCTATGGAACCCCTTGCAATCATTGGTGAAATCACACTACTTTGGTTGTGTGGTGAAACGTTATATTCACACCACCAAAAGGCAGCAATCAATAACTACAACGTGATGCAAGCTCACGTATAGCGTACGTGATGCAATGTATGAAAAGGCAAATCATTTATAAGCATGGTGAATTGAGCGCCTAATCTCTTTATCTCTGGTTAACTGTCATAAAATGTTTATGGTTTCCTCCTACCAATTCGGTATTTTATGTGCGTGCGCTTAATTTATCAACGAGCAATGAAGAGAATTTGCCCAAGAAGATCCCCACATGGTGAAACACTTCAATTAAGATATAATTGTTGCCAGGTTGAAATTATAATGAATTTTTACGTTAATTGATAATTAACGACAAGACTTAAAAATTGAATAGTCTAACTTTATGAAACGATTTATTTATAAGGCATGTTATTCGAATTCAATGATACCTTCACTATTAAGTGAGACACTATTATTCTTACTATTAAGGAAGATACTAATGGTAGGCGGATACCAGTTTATTCCTAATGGAGGCCAGCTTTAGAATAATGGAGATTAAAAGTTATTTAATATCATTGCTATTTTGTTGGTATCACGATATGGTGCTATACTATTTCCAAATTCGCTATAGAGCTTACAATGTGCCAAACCTTTTTCTATTATTGTCCCTCCTTTAAGGTGGTAAAAGTGTTACACCTGAAGAAAGAAAATAATGTCAAGCATACAGGGTTTTCTAAGATGACATTTGAACGAGTTTTTCGAGAGGACCTTGGAGTCCATCAAGAAAAGTTTTTTGATGGTCCTTAAGAAAGGAAGTAATTTTTTTGTGTAGATGTTCTTTAATCGTATTATGTAACAATATTTTTTCATATAACTGTATTATAGTGATCTAATCGATATTCTGAAATGTTATATCGGTTTGATAGTCTCGGGTTCTGGTAATAAAAGCTATAATCTGAACAATAACCTTGTTTGTTTTTTTAATCGTACCTGTGAAATTATAAGCAATTTATTGCAGTCAATATTATTTTATTCACATTTCTAGAGATAAAGAAGAACGACCTCCAAATGAAATTATGGCAATTTTATTTGTCTTATCCTACTCTTGGGACTAATAAATGGCACGAACAGAAATATGTTTTATATATTTTCAAATACACCTGCTACATATAAATATTCGTTAAAAATGAAGTTTTTAATAAATAATAATCTCATAATATTGCTCTCAAACCGATAATTTTCCCGCCTTATTGCTAACATTTTCGTCGATACATCGCATCTACGAATTCCAAGAGTATTTTAATTGGTACTCCTTGAGGCATTTGTTCAAGATGCTCTTTAATTTGAATGTAGGATTCCGTCTCGTAATTCTCGAAAACATGGGGCAAGTCTAATTCTTGATAAAGGTCTTTTACTCTCTGTATTTTTTCAGGCTCTGAAATTAAAGGATTTTGAAATAAAGGAAAGTAAATGATTAAAGAAATTTTTTTTGAAAAATCGTTACTCAACCGTTTTGGCCATAACACTCTGCCATGACCGCCTTTTGTTCCTTGTTAGCTCGTTGCATACAAATCGCTGCTAACCATGTACATTTATTTTCTTGTATATCGGTACCTACTTTACCAGAAAGTTCCGTGTTACCAAAACAATCTAAAAAATCATCTTGAATTTGGTAAAGTTCTCCAATTTTAAGCAAAGCAAATTCGGCTTGATTAAAGACTTTCGCATCTTTTATCCTTCAAATAAATGAAATAGGCGTCGATTAAATAAATATTATTTAATAATATAACAAAAAGATTAACCCACCCAGCCAACAACATCGCTGAAGCAACAGGTAAGTAAAAACTATAGTAAGAAGTTTTATTTGCAGCAATTGCTTTGAAATTTTCTAGTGTAAACTCGATAACATTCTTCCTTGATGTCAATATATCCATTGACTCACCACAAATAGTTTTATAATTTATCTCGTGAAAAAGTTCTAATAGATCTACATAGCAGTTTAAGTGACAAAAATATTTCTTTAGCAGTGCATACATTGCATTTTCGATCATTGCTCCATCATTCAAGGCAATCATTCCAACGTCTTCGACTTTGTGCCAGCAAAGTTGACCACGACGCATGGTGGAATTATCAATGACATCGTCGCAAATTAGAAGAAACGCTTGCAACTATTGAAAAAATATTATATTCAAAAAAAAATTTAAAATAAATAAATACTGTATCAATTTTTCGTGCACAGTATATGAAATTACTTGCCAATTCAATACACCAGCCTAGATATTGGGCTAGGTTTATTTTATTTTCCATTAGATGCTCTTTGCGGATTAGGCTTCTGTAAGACGTGGCAGCAAGTATGCCACGATTTTTCTTACCGTGACGTATATTGTATTGCAATACCTAAAACATATTATGTTGTTTATCAAATGGATAAATGCACTCGATTCTATTTTGTTCCACTAATTCCCATACCTTCTCCAACCAATCAGTTCCGTCGAGACGGTTGTGTTTTTTCGCAATTTCGGTGATATCACGAATAACATCTTAGCAAAGAAAATATAAAAAAGGTGAGTTAAATTTTTCATTATGTTTGGTAGTGGCCTTAGTTAATAACGATTTCAATTTAGTTTTCGTCGGTAACACTTTCAGAATTATATTACGAAGGAAAGAATACCCCAGTTTTCTGACGAAAATATGTCTGATAAGTCATATATCGAAAAGGAGTTTATTATTCTAAAATCACTTCAACTTGAGTCATAGAATAATATGTATAATTTTTAATTTTTTTAATTAGAAAAATTTACCTGGAAATACAGCCATAAATTCATCCATTTCTCTCTTCTGTGGTATAAGAGAAGTATCTGAAGGAAGTAAATGGTTTGGAGTAATTGTCATGGAGCTTGGGATTTAGAAAAGAAAAATATTTGGCAGAAATAAATTAAAATAGAGGAGCAATAAACATACCGAGATAATTATTTTTCAGTACAATTTTTGGAGGACAAAAGTCTTATGCGATTCAAGTCTCATAGGAAATATTTAATAAATAATAAAAAATATTTAATAAAATGATAATGTGGCGAGGGGAAAAGTCGGTAATAGTACGTTTATAGTGCGTTTACACCGACCCAAAATCATGCATTTCGACTTCAAGTTCCAAATGCGAATGCGAATGCGAACGAAAACAACAACAAACCCATACAAATTTTCAAATTTTCAGATATCTGTATTCAAAACATGAATATTGAGTCAAAGATAAATATATATTATCATATACGACAAACTCATTTATTCACATATGATTATGCCATGGATTGTTAGACATTCGCTAACATACCTGGGTTTTATGTTATGAAAGTATGCAGGGATGTCACATAGTCAGAATAATTTTGAAAAATCCAATCAAATGAAACTATAAATAAAATATTTATTGTATAAAGGCATATTTCCGTGTATTTCATTCATTACTTTTGGGGAAATGTCGATAAAAAATTTCCATAGTTTAAGATTTGCAAAATCGTGGTAATAGTAAAGAACATATTTCGTTATAATAGAACATATTTCGGTTCTGTTAAAGCTCTGTTAAGAATTTCTGGATAACATTTTCATAGCGAAATTGACAGCCGTAAAACTAATCAGATTTAGATTTTGGTAAGCAGTGCTTGAATATTTTCGACGTAAAATCTTTGTGGAGCGCCAAAATACTACAAAAAACTTAGTGAAGCACTAGCAAAAGTTGTGGAAACAGCGATTGCTGTGTTGTGGTTTTGTGCCCTCAAAATCAACAAAAGGGCAATGTCGAACATGCCGAATAATGCTATAAGCGCAAATCTCGGGGCAGATTTAAGCAAGACAGTAGCGCAAATTGACTTATTGCCCGATGAGATTGTGGAATTTAGTTTAACTTATTTGCCACCGTACAAAGATTTGGAGCAATGCCGTTTAGTGTGCAAACGGTGGAACTCCATTGTGAAAAGTGAGTTTTATTAACATTCGTCGATAAGTTCTGATTCACAAATTGTCTTTTTTTACTTCCTTTACAGATCTCGTACGACGATCAAAAATGAATTTGCACAAAGGACTGATTGATTTTCGTCTTCAGTGGGAGGTTTTTGCCATAAAAAATACTTGTGTTTTACCTGAACCGAAAACACTAATCAACCCTTCCCTACTGAATAGTTCCACTACAGCTGCATTATCCTGCAAATCGCCGGGCTACAATGCTTTGCAATCAATTCCCGTTATTGCGGGTCGCTTCTCACACTCAGCTGTTTTCCATGACAATTCAATGTACATTTTTGGTGGTGGCTCTTCCTCTGATACTACATTCAATGATCTCTGGCGTTTCGATCTATCAGATATGCGTTGGGAGCGTCCACTTTCGATGGGTTCGTATCCATCACCCAAAGGGAGCGCCACAATGGTATGCTGGAACGCTCAACTTATATTATTCGGTGGATGGCGGTATCCATCGCTCCATCCGCCATACCAGCCATGGTGCTTATTCGACGAATTACACTATTATGATTTGGCAACGAATCGGTGGACAGTTCATACAGCGTTTCCTAGTCCACCCCCAATGGCTGGACATTCTGCAAGTGTACATAAAAACATAATGGTCGTGTTCGGCGGCTACCAAATATTAGACGGTGTTAATAATAATACCAACGATACTTGGTGTTTGGATTTAGAAGAATGCAAATGGACTATGCCACGTTTATCAAGTAACGCAAAACCGCCTCCGCGATACGGACAATTTCAAATCGACTTGGATGACAATCATCTCTTGATTGTTGGTGGTTGTGGTGGACCCAATAGCGTCTATACAGACGCTTGGCTTTTAGATATGACAGGAGAATTGTGGACTTGGCGTACAATTCCAGTGCGCAATAAAAAATTTGGTGCGTCCCACATGTGGTGTAACCCTGGCTGCAAAGTTGGATCTAAATTGGTTGTGCTGGGACCAACACCTAATTTACCGCAAGACTTTCAGATTATGAAACAGACACGTGTTGTCTCAGTGAGCGGTGGTAGGCAAGAGCATCGCTTTGACAACTTAATCGAGGTACCGGTTAACCAGAATATTGGTGGAGAAAGGCTACAACGACCAGGGGCCGGTGTAGCATTGCATCAGTTAAATAATCAAAATCGCATGCAACAATTCCGCATGGGTGACGTTGTCCTTGACGGCATGCCCGTTCACGGGCCAGACGAACAATATTTTGCTAATCGTCGTGCTGTACTTAATCAGCACCAATACAACCTTAATCACAATAGATACAACAATAATAACAACAATCATTTGCAACCTCGCGTAGGTAGAATAAATGAACTGCGTGCATCTCCAGCGGGTTTTGTCTTGCATGAAGAGTCCAATCAAAATTATGCTGTAGCAGCATCGCGATTTAATGGTGGCACCGCGCGCGATGATAATGACGGTAGCTCGGGACATATATCATTTAATCGTGGGAGTCATAATGCGAATGATATCGAAGCGGCTAATCGATTGCAACGAAATCTCGCTCTTCGCTGCAGAGATAATGAACCATTATTACCAAAACGTTTTGATGAGCTGTATGAGGTAAATACTTTCCTTATAATTCAATTTAAACTTTATTCAGATTCTATATCTGTTGTAAAGGACCCATTTCGCATGGCCGCCTTCAATGTTCAGAATCGTTCACGAGGTATATCTAAAGATCATAATGAGCGAATTCGGCGCATGGAGGAGAAAATGGTGGCGATTCGGAACTCAAGGCGAAACGCTTTAGTTGAACAAAAAGTCGTAGAACCGTCACCGAAGCGAGCAAAAAGAAATGTTCTATCACTCTTTGTTTGCGACCTAACTGCTGCATTAGATCCAATTGATCCTCATCTTCGGTGGTTGGAAAGCAAAAACTATGGTATCATTCCCGGTGCTCCTGAACGTCTTATATTATCATCTTTAGTGGCAGGGCATGGAGAGCTAATTCTATTCGGAGGCGTTCATAAAGAAACTCTTACCGAGATAACGCATAAGGTTTCTAATTCTGTCCATTTCCTTAGCGCACCCCGCAGTATCGTGTAAGTGTACATTTAAAAAACTACAGGCTTAAGCTTCAATTTAAAAAAAATTACAAAGTTAATAGATCTATGACCTGTTACTTAAGGTCGTTTATTATTGTTGCTCTAAAAACGTTTACAGCCGTACATGAATTACAATGTACAATAAAGTAAACTATAAAATAAAATAAACTTTGGCGGCTTTTACAATTATTCTAAATCAGAAAAACAACTCATTTTTTGTCTCAAAGATTTTTAGGTTAATCGGGATGTTAAAACGATTTGTCTGTTAAAAATATTTGACGGATCCGATGGACTCTAGCTAATGTAAGTGCATGGTTGTTTTATTTAAGAGCATTTCTTTGATGCGTTTATAAAATTTTAGTTAAGGATTACATTACTCCAAAAGTCTTAAATTTGTGATTAATATAAAAAATAGCCAAAATTTAATTTGCTAAATTGTAATTATACAAAAAACTAAATTAAATAAATGCTTTAAAACAATTTTATTAACTTCTTTATTAAATTGTATCGAGCCTGTCTCATTTTTAGGAAGGCAAATATTTCAGAATGAACTTACCGTTTTATAACTCTCGTCGGTGCAATAAAATGGTTAGGCCGATTTGATTTCATAGTTTCCATGGAATGCCACAAAGTTTTAGTGATAGGGCGATACTTTAGACTTTGTGAGACATTATTTTCAACAGAAACGTAATAGTTAACCCAGACTTTAAGGAAATGTCGCCGCACGTTCAGTCCACTCGAGAGAAGCATTCTCACAGAACAAAATTCCAACTGGAAATTTTCAATAACTCCCACTTTTCTTCCTTCTAAATAAATTACTTAAATTAATATGTATCTCTTTCTCTCTCTTTGTGCCTTACATTTAATGACTGAATATATTTGAATTATGATTTCTTTAAAAAGGTCCTAAATTGAATTTCAACGACTATACTTTCAGATAAATCTTTTGACCTTTAGTTGCAGAGAAATCGGTTGGGCTCATCAGCGCTGTGTTGCAACAGCTGGCGAATTTTCAGGGGTGCAACGCAAGTTTGTAACAAACTTCAATAACCCGGAAGAGGGGTCGATGTGGTTTTCCATATGCAATTTTCACGTCATGGAAACTCAAATGTATATTGTTATTATTGAATCTAATTCCAACAACAACCATATTTCTTGTTTGCTCTTACTTTGGAGCGTATCTGCAAACCTTTACAGTTAAAAAATAGTCGTCAATATCCGAAGCTATGGTACGAATTGAGATGACGTTGGTAATAATTTGGAAATATAAAGAACTTTATGTATTGATACAATTTCTTTTATGAAAAATTCGTTTAGAAGGAAAGAATAGTAGTAAAAGCCAAAATTCCATTTTATTATTTTTTATTTTGAACTATATTAATATCGGGATATAACTTAGAAGATTGTAAATATTTTTTTCAATTTTAGAAAGCTGTAATCACGCCTTTGAAAATTGTAAGTCGTTGAAGAATTATGACATCCGTATTAAGCGTGCCACCTATCCACCTAGCTAGCCATCCACTAATAATTGTTAGAGTATGTAATAATTTATATTTTGTGCTCTGAAATTTGTTGAATTTTATAGTAGTTTGTTTTTGGCGAGAACATATTTTTTGAAGGCATATTTGTGTTGTGAATATCAGCGAGTACTTTGAGGATTGCGTTATTGGATATACCATATACTATATAACGGATATACCATATGCTTTAGGTATACGGCAAAGTAAGTTTACTCTCAAAAATATGCCACTGAAATTGTATGGAAAGCGTAGTTATAAATGCTATCAACCCTGGTATGATAATTATATCATTGGCAGCTAGCGGAATTTTAAGCCACTCTAGAGATGGATGAAAAATTAAAAATGTAAGTGAAAGGTCACAAAATCCAGATTAAAAAGATTCATTATAATTAATTATAATTATCATAAAGTTTAGTTTGTGGCGATGTTCGAGGTCAATATGAACAACTTTTTAAGCGTGCTGAAACGATCAACAAAAAGGTGGGACCGTTCGAATTGATGCTATGTGTTGGTGATTTTTTCAGCGACGAACTTGAACAAAAAGAGTTGATACCCTATATAAATAATAGTAAATCCAGTAAGTTTTAATAAAAAATATGTAGTAAAACAAGAATTAAATATCGACTTTGGAACAGTTCCGGTGCCTACGTATATCCTTGGACCAACTAATGAGAACAATCTTAGGCATTACGCTGGTATACAAAATGGAGAAATTTGTAGCAATTTAACATATCTCGGTAACAAATAATACTTTATGAGTGATTGATATTGATTCTAAATTTACCGATTAGGCAAACGTGGTCTCTTCACTCTTTGTTCTGGCGTTAAGGTGGCCTATCTTAGCGGCTTGGAAGCTCCATCAGCAATTAAGGCAGATGAGGGTTTGACTGAAAACTATTTTCAAACAAAGGATGTAATTTCAGTGCGAAGTTCGTGTATCGTTAATAAGAAATCCTCGTGTGACTACAGGGGTGTTGATATATTGCTGACCTCACAGTGGCCTTATGGCATATTGGATGATAATTATGATAATGTAACTAAAATACAGTAAGCAGATTTCAAAATGTTAATATATAACTAAAATTTAGCCGAAATCTTCAAAACTGATCGCGTCATTATGCCGAGAAATTAGGCCACGTTATCATTTTTCTGGGCTCAAAAATAAATATTATGAACCTCCACCCTACAGGTATAAATTCATCTCCGAACCTCCATATTTCGACTTATATTAATTTTTTCGATCAGACTTCCTGCTGATGAAGTGACGCAATTAGAGCTATGTACACGTTTTATAGGATTGGCCTGCGTGGGAAATATGACCAAGGAGAAATATATATATGCACTTAGTCTGACACCGGTGGAAAGAATGCGTGTTTTGGATCTCTTACAAAAGACAACTAACGAAGTGAAGGCTCCTTTTGAGAGACTGGATCTGAAGAGTTGTCTTCCTGATGATCAAGAAGCGGTATGTTTTCACTTTAGTAAACTAGTGTGGATACTCACGAGCAGCAGTAAATAAAAATCGAACGTTTCAGCAGTCGGACAATAGACAGTATTTTTTTGATATGAATACGCGCTTTGAGGCAAGTGATATGGCGCACAAGCGTCAGCATTATGAAAGAGGTTGCCATGGGGATCGAGCCAAACGTCACAAATTTCAACAAATTGAACAAGGTATATCCCATTATTCAGTACTAGGATCAAATTTCATTTATAATTTTCTTTATTTTCTAGAAAAATGTTGGTTCTGTCTTTCATCACCAGATGTGGAAAAGCATTTGGTTATCTCTGTCGGAAAGAGTTTCTATTTAGCTCTAGCCAAAGGACCGATAAATGAATATCATGTCCTCATACTTTCAATTACGCACATACCAGCTGCTTCGCTCCTTGGTGAGGAGGATTGGCAGGAACTCTTGAAGTTTAAGAATGCGCTGCGACAATTCTATAAAGCACAAGATCAAGTCGTTTGCTTTACCGAGCGACACTACAAATCGTCACATTTGCAAATTAATGCATTAGGTATTGACTCCGGTTATGCGTGGAAAATACAGCATGCGTTCGAAGTATTAAAGTTTTTAAAGTGTAAATTTAATTTGTATATATTCATATTTTCATCACTGTCAGGATAAAGCCGAGGAACACAATTTGGAGTTTGAAACATTATCGGACTTAGAGACGGTATCAATGTTACCTCAGCAAGGTCCCTACTTTGTAGCTGAATTACCAAACAATACTACGTTGCTAACTCGACAAATGAAGCATTTTCCTCTCCACTTTGCAAGGTATTTTAAGTCACGGTTTATTGTAATCATTGTACTCTAAATTAAATTGTTTTAGAGAGGTTTTTTGCTCGGAAAATTTGTTGAACTGTGAAGAAAACATTGATTGGAAAGATTGTAAGCTGGATAAAGATGAGGAAGTCGAGTTAGTCAAGAATATTCGAAAGAAATTCGCTGAATTTGATTTTACACTATAAGCTCATCATGGGATCACTAAGTAGACGCGCATTATTATCGACTGCGCGGGAAAGGTCTGATCCAGATACATCGACCGACTTTTTTTGGATATTTCAACCCTGAATATAATATCAAAATCTGAATTTATATTTTCTCCATAATTAAACCGAACCCATATCAGAATTGTATATAAATACGACTACATTAACAAATACCGCTAAGGCTATACGTAACTTAAACCTAGTTCGTAACTGGTGAACTAATTCATTTTAAAGTATTCGAAACTGATCGTCTCAGTGGGCCTTTTTTAAACTCCCGTGAAGCTCTTTGTGACATTGTCAATCCTCTGAAATATCCGCGGATGTTTTTGCATTAATCGCTGCATCATATGTTCTTTTTCGCCGTTTTCCTTTTTTTATATCTTTTTCAGTTTTCGTTTTTGATACAACATCTATAAAATCCTCGGTTGGATTAAGTTGGTCGTTTTTATTACAAAAATCTAGCAACGTTGTTATTTGTGGCTTGTATTTTGTATTTAAATTTTCTATATTTTGAGGATTTAGGCGACTCAGTAGTCCTGTTTTATAAAATAGGACCCGTAGACGCTGGCGAAATGTTTGTATATCCTCAACATTCTCTATTTTCGGAACTGTATTTAATTCCATTGGTAGAGCTTCTGCTGATTGTACGCACAGTGCCCGAAATCCCATTAAAGTCGCCCAACTTGGGGGCAATCGGTAACCGCATAAGAGCTCTCTGCCTTGAGGACATCCCGTATCCCTTGTCAACATTACTTCAACCCTTCTAGCGATATTGTTTGGCACACTTTGATCTCGAATTAATGAATTATGTTGAGATACTTGGAATCTGCAAGCTTGTTGCACCAAAATCAATGATTGCGGTTCCGTCAGCGGCTTCGTACATGGATCCAAGCCTAATTTAAAATTGTAGGCATATTTAAAGAATTTGTACATCTTTAACTCAATAGCACGCAGTTTTTGAGCGTATGTAGTACCGATTCTCTGGGTTTTAGTTATTTTATTATTATCAGCCCCTATTGCTTTGTCTTTACCAGAGTGTTCAGTGTTTAATAACTTAGACTCGGCTGGCGCTCGAAGTCGGTTTCTACAACGATTTTTTGATTTAAGGCAGATATCGGGATTCCTTTGTAATTCTGCTATCTTTTGAGTCCAATTATCGGTAGTTATTAAATTATCTGCGCCACGTAACTTGGATGGAATATTCTCGATGCTGGCGTTGGGATTTTTTTGTAAAAATTTTTGAATTGTTAAATAACGGGTTCTGCAACTGGTTCTGGTATGATTTCCGAGCATTTCAGCGCATTTAATCCAACTAGATGGTCCATGCTCGGTCACGAAATTCATAAGTTTCTTATCATCCTCGGTAGACCAAAGATTGATTTTGTGTCGATTAACCAAAGTATTTTTGTAACGACCACGTAACTGGGCGGAGGATCGATTGGGGAAAAGAGTACGTGGAATACAGCCAAAATTTTCGCCATATTCCTCAACCGCAGCCAACAATGTGAGATCTTCTTCTGGTGTGAATGGATCTATTGGGTAAAAGTTAAATAAGATCGATAATTTATATCAAGGATTCAATTATAAATACCGTGGCTTATTTTCGGATCTACACTATATAGATATCGTGAGATGCACCTTAATTTTGAACGATTAGGGAATCGAGATGCAACTGCATTCCAATTAGTGATACCATTCATTGTGTAAGTGTTGACTAAATCGAGAAGGCGTTTGTCTTCAGCCTTGGTCCATCTTGTGATTTTTTTACTTAGAAAACCTTCCTTGGTATTGTAAAATTGGACGAAGCATTGGTAATCGGAACGATTGCCTACATAGGCAGCAATCGATTGCCAATCTTCATATTTGAATTTCGTAACAGCTTCCAAGAGTCGATTATTTTCCTCTGCTTTCCAATTGTCGCGATTTAGTGATGGCTTCAGATACACATTCCACATCGCATTGGCACTGAAAGGAGAATGACGATGTTTCAAGTTATGTACAGAAATAAGAGTCCAATCAATTTTGAAGGCATCATCGACCTTCTCCAACAGATTTCCCAATTTCTCTGTGTGTACAGAGATTTGTTTGTCGATTAAGTTTTTGATCTTGCTAGAATTACGATTGCGATGATCTAAGTAATCAATAACCTTTGGAATAGATTCATAAAAATATCGAAGGATGAGAAGTTACCATGCTCGTCATCTGATGCCTACTATGCATTACCTGTTCTTTTATTCCTTGGACTATGGCTACTTTGTCTGCTATGGACCAGACATGCCTACCCCTTAATTCGAAGTCCATGGGAAAAACTTCACCCTCTACTTCACTCCTATAAGTATAGTCTGGATTATTTGGACAATTTCGGCAATTCGCATCCTTGAAAAACATGTTTCCTTTGAAATAAAAAGTACTGCCTTTGAGGTATGCACCACGCATTCCGATGCCGTTTCGCTGCCGCGTCAAACCCTTTCTCAACTTGTTTTCATTTTCTTCATATTTTGCTTTAATACCTTCCAAAAGTCGTTGAAGATTGGAACGGACCACTGTTAGCTTCTCTTGCATAGCTTTGTTAAGAGCAAGTGCATTCGCGCAATTAACTTCGCTATGTTTCCACAGAATTTGCTCAATCTCAAGCAAAAACGTATTCTTCAAAGCATCATTATTTGAATTGTGAAAAAAATATTGGTCGCTAACTGATGGCTGATCTACTTCGCTCTCTACTTGATCGGAGTCGTCATCATACTCGTCATCTTCATCAGCAGTCCAGTCTTCATCTTTTAAAAAAGCGTCCATTTTATGTAGAATATTTACTGATAAAGTTATCTCCCAGTCGCCTCCGATCTTCGACTGAATTTTATCGCCTCCAGGCCTTGTACCGCAAAACTGTTTATTCGCGTTCGTTCAACTAGCAACGAATACTAACTACTTTTAGAGTGGTTTATACCCCGTTAACTTTAAAATTTTTCACATTTTCAAAATTTATTTGTCAAAATAAGCATCAGGCTCAATTAACTCAACTTACCACGTAACATCAATACATGCCTAATATAAGTTGTGGGGGAGTTAGGAGTTCAGAAAGTGTCTGAAATATATATTTTGTTCCTACATGAGTATTAATTTCGCAGTATATTAATGTACGAGTAATATACACCTTTATTAGCAAATCAAACCAGTATGTACCACATATAAATGGCATTTACACACTCCTAAATTTCCAAATTTTTATGATATTGAAAAATACGGACGATGTTCCATTGATATTTTATCATTTAAAATTTAACCAACATTAATACAATATTACTTTAATTCTAGACTTAAAATTTAAATAAGTTTTTTGACTAGAGAACGCATTAGTGAAGCATGAACCCATTTGTATGTACTGTACTTGTAATGATGTGAACATACACAATTTGAACTTAAATTACTTCGAACTGTTTCGATCATTGTTAGCTGCACGCACAATCTAATAATAAAAATACGTTATTTGGGAATATGGAATGAGTAAAGTGAATAATAAAATACGAAATCCAAGGCCGTTCGCCAAGAAATTACAAAATCGGACGCATATGAGATTAGGGTATAAAGAAATTAGTCGTCGAAAAATAATATCTCTAGGATACGCTTTTGAACATTTTTACGCCTCTCTTTTGACATTTTAAGTAGCTCTGTAGTCACTAATTCGCCCAAAAGTTGTTCTGAGCACCGCTGGGGCGTCGGAAGAGGCATCTGAAATTTGCTTGAGCTTTGCTGTTGTTGTTGAATTGACTGGTTAGGAGATGGTTGTTGTTGTTGTTGATGAGGAAGCTGCTGATAAAGCTGGAACAAGAAATCGGCATTTGTAGGAAACACTCCGCACTGCTGTTGTTGGTTGTTAGTGCTGTTGAGGCTGCTAACGGATGACGAAGCATGTCGTTGCAAGGTGGAGCTGGAAGCTTCTGGAGGGTTGAAGTGATTGGTTTGTTGATCATTTAGGGGCTGCAAAAGATTGTTATTATCATCAGATTCATCATCGGAATCGTCTACGAAGTGTGAATTCGATGTACTGCTATGATGGTTCAGTCCGCCGGAGTTGTTATGTATTGGTGTCGAAGAATGCGGTGGCGGAATTTGGACACGAGGTTTTTTCATGTTAAAGTTACCACTGGTGGAGGAATCTATATCCTCGTTAGTAGCATTTGTATAGATATTCGAGGGCAATGTATTTGAAGATGCGGTTTGTTGTTGTGGCGTGGAATGAGCTGTAATGCAAAAGTAGAAGCAATTAAAGAAATCTTGAAACCTAGGAATCCCACCTTGCCCATTACTGCAGGCATGGGGAGCATTTTGTAATGGTGATGATAGTGGCGATTTCATTGATGACGATGATGAGGGAATGCCTGTTCCTCCCGTCCCATTCTGTACTCCACCGTTGTTTTCTCGAAATTGTTCCTGATAATTTTGTGATGTTGCTGCCATAGCTGCAGCTGCTGCTACGGCAGCGGCTTGGTGGTTAGCTACAGATTGTGTTTGGGACATCTGCTGTAGTTGTTGTGAGGCAACGGCAGCAGCAAAATCACGAAATACTTGATCGGCTTCGGTCTTAACGATACCGTTATTATCCATGGCAGAAGCGACGGCAGCTGCAGAACTGAGTGCATTCATTGTATTATGATCTTGGTAGTGGGAGTAGTGCATCGAACCACCTTTCATAGATCCATTCGATTTAGACGAATCCATATTATATTCGCCATAATTACTACTATTCGCTGAATGAGGAGATGTCAAGAAGCTTGGTACGTTACGATAAGATTTACGCGGCTGGATGTGCTGATCAAGAAACTTCATCTTTTCCAGGTATGGTCGCGAAAGATGTTCATATACGGGAGGGTCCCCTTGCTTCCTCTGTGAGACGTAACGCTCGCGCAAATATTTCCAACGCTTTTTACATGTTTCAACTAAATTACATTTCAATTGAGATTGCATTTAATAATAATTCGATTAACTGAACCCACCGTCTGTACGCAATTTCATCGCAATTATTTGCCATGCTTCATCTTTTGTCTCGTATTTTACGTGACTGCCGTTAACACCAGAGCCACTCGCCCCGTTCAAATAGTATTTTTGGCGATTAAAAATGACACCATGCTGCGCCACTTCATCAATCAACTGTTCATCCATCATGATGAACATTCACCGCTGAATCCTTTAACGCTAATTGCCTCGCGACTAACGTTAATTACTGGTTTGGTATTATAATTATATGGTAGGTAGTTACATCCAAAACCAATATATACCAAATTCTAGTTTAGAGATTTGAAAGCATTGTTGAAACTAAACCAATCGAAATTTGTTTGTACAATTGCATGGATTAATTTAAACACTACAAATCTTATCCACAAATAAAAATAAATCTAATTGAGGAATACAGTACCCAAGTATTGGCAGATCTGAGACTCTAATGACATCTGAATACACAGAGTTGTTCAATTTGGCTTATTTATTCGATATGGTTTTATTTAATGAATGAATTTATTATAGTTGGTAACACTAACTGTTCTTTTTGTTCTGAAGTGTTTTATCATTTCTTGTTCACAGAAGGAACCCAATGATTTGGGCATATTATTGTAAACTGTTATATATATATAACTGTTATATATATATATATATATATATATATATATATATATATATATATATATATATATATATATATATATATATATATATATATATATATATATATATATATATATATATATATATATATATATATATATATATATATATATATATATATATATATATATATATATATATATATATATATATATATATATATATATATATATATATATATATATATATATATATATATATATATATATATATATATATATATATATATATATATATATATATATATATATATATATATATATATATATATATATATATATATATATATATATATATATATATATATATATATATATATATATATATATATATATATATATATATATATATATATATATATATATATATATATATATATATATATATATATATATATATATATATATATATATATATATATATATATATATATATATATATATATATATATATATATATATATATATATATATATATATATATATATATATATATATATATATATATATTATATATATATATATATATATATATATATATATATATATATATATATATATATATATATATATATATATATATATATATATATATATATATATATATATATATATATATATATATATATATATATATATATATATATATATATATATATATATATATATATATATATATATATATATATATATATATATATATATATATATATATATATATATATATATATATATATATATATATATATATATATATATATATATATATATATATATATATATATATATATATATATATATATATATATATATATATATATATATATATATATATATATATATATATATATATATATATATATATATATATATATATATATATATATATATATATATATATATATATATATATATATATATATATATATATATATATATATATATATATATATATATATATATATATATATATATATATATATATATATATATATATATATATATATATATATATATATATATATATATATATATATATATATATATATATATATATATATATATATATATATATATATATATATATATATATATATATATATATATATATATATATATATATATATATATATATATATATATATATATATATATATATATATATATATATATATATATATATATATATATATATATATATATATATATATATATATATATATATATATATATATATATATATATATATATATATATATATATATATATATATATATATATATATATATATATATATATATATATATATATATATATATATATATATATATATATATATATATATATATATATATATATATATATATATATATATATATATATATATATATATATATATATATATATATATATATATATATATATATATATATATATATATATATATATATATATATATATATATATATATATATATATATATATATATATATATATATATATATATATATATATATATATATATATATATATATATATATATATATATATATATATATATATATATATATATATATATATATATATATATATATATATATATATATATATATATATATATATATATATATATATATATATATATATATATATATATATATATATATATATATATATATATATATATATATATATATATATATATATATATATATATATATATATATATATATATATATATATATATATATATATATATATATATATATATATATATATATATATATATATATATATATATATATATATATATATATATATATATATATATATATATATATATATATATATATATATATATATATATATATATATATATATATATATATATATATATATATATATATATATATATATATATATATATATATATATATATATATATATATATATATATATATATATATATATATATATATATATATATATATATATATATATATATATATATATATATATATATATACTTGTATAATATTGAATTTATTGTACATTGCTAATGTAGTGCATTTTGCTCACATTTGCACATCTTAATTCTATGTGATGACTTTAAGGAGGTGGGGTCGTTATTATTGATGGGTCATCTGACGGTTTGATGAGGACTTAAATTCTACATGTTCCTGTCCATTCCATAATAATCCCACGGCACGGTTGGAATCTTTTCCTGCAAATAGAATCAAGGAATGTTATATCCAGTACACAGAATTTAAAAAATTACGATAACTTAGAAGTAAACGCTTACCTATTTCGTGATGGTGATCAAGTTTACACGAGTCAGTGCAGTAATAAATATTGAGGTCAACAGGTTTATAAATAAAGATTTCTAATTTATCGACTTCCTTGTTTCCATGGCAGTCACCGCTACAGACATCGGTGGAATTTAAGCCAGGGATTGTTACTGAAGTGATAAAGATGAAGATTCAATAATATAATAATGTTACTAATCCTGTTTAAATTTTTTGCTTCTTTTCTAATAAATTACGTGTTAATCTCTCTTTCCTTATGCCTATAAATCTACCTGATTTTGATGAAGATATCAAAGTCGAACTTTCCGGCAAAACGTTTGGTAAAGTGTGCCCATATATCTGTGCAGCTGGGGTGGTTGTTGTACGAACTGAGCTTGTGGTACTTTTACTTGGAGAGGTTGTATTATTCGCTTTCGATAGATGTAAAACTGCATCCGTTGACCTGTTTGGGATATCTGAGAGTCCTTCCAAAAGAGGCGACGACATGCTTGTATACTCTTTTGTTATATTTTTATTTGATTCATGGGATAATGGTTTAATCGAACTTAATTTCACTGTTCGGCCAGAATGATCCAAGGAGGATTTTGTTGAAACTTCAAATATATCATCTAGCGAAGACTCTGGTGGTTTTTGAGATGTTGATGGAGTTAATATTAAACTTCTGCCTGACGTGCTATCAAAAGCGAATTCCGTTGCATCTTTCATATTCGTTGTACCAACAAAAATATTACCTCCTGGCATATTTGTATTTTGCACCGTTGATAAATCCGATGTGGATATCGTTGAGCTGTATGACGGATTGGAGATTTTTTCCTGTGATTCTGTTAAATTAAGCAGAAACCTAGTGATGAGTGCTTCTTTTGTTCTCTCCTTTGGGTCTTGATACAGTGGCTTGGTAGAACTAAATAGCAGTGCTTCATTAGAATGATGTGAATAGGTTTTTATTGAAGTTTCCAGTATTTTCTCCGATCCAATACGTGGAGATTCGTGTGTTGTTGAAGCACTTTTGTTGATGCTTTTCTCGAGTAAATGCTGGCCGCTTTCAGCCGTTGTTCCCGCAACTCTACGAGATGTGGCCGGAGTTGTGGTGTCAGTGAAGTCTGCATTTCTGGTATACCACACATATTGAGTTGAGGCACTTAATGATATAAGAGGTGATGTACCATGGTATTTTTCACTAGATTTGGCACTTGATAACTCCTGTAGTGAGGATTCCGTAAGTTGTTTTTGGGGAATTACATTTAAAGATTTAATTGACATGGAATTGGGAGAAAAGTGCTCTGATATTCCCAGAGACGCTCCGGAAATATATTCTACTTGGCTAGTTCGGGGAGATAAGGTAGCGTGCTGTGCGGATTCATGTAGCCCTGGGAGTTCTTTAGATGAATATTGTAATCCATCAAATGGGGTAGGCGTAAAATCTGCGGGGGCATTTTCGTCCTCGGTATTTGAATTTGCTGAACCATGCGCAGGCAGCGTGATGGGAAATTCGTCTTTCCTGACACTTTGTCCTGTAGATAATGGGTTAACCGGATTGACTGTTTTTTCGGGATAATCCAAAAAAGGTTGCATTGAATCCTCAAATATCTTCGTTGATGAAGTAACTGGAGATTTCTGGAATGTCGCATTATTCTCAGACGTATGCAATTCTGTTATCTCGTCTAGCCCCGTTGGTCTATAAACATTGTCTTCCCATGTCGTTGAGCTATATAGGTTTTCTGTAACTCTTTTCCCTGGCTCTGTGGTAACATATATAGGGCTTATTCTGTGTACTAAGTTGTTCGAGATATCTCCGTTTGTTTCTTGTGGTTGTGCTGAGCCCAACCTTGGCCATGTGTTAAAAATATCTGCTTTTTTTCCCGGATCTTCAGATAGTATCTTAGTTGGAGTTACTGATGTTATTTCAGCCGGATGATCTGAGGAATATCTTGAATACTCAGGTAACGTCGGAGCGCTGGTTGTGTAGATTTTCTCAGGTAAATTAATATCAGTTTCATTGAAAAGGTATGGAGGATGCTGAGATTGAAGTTCGAACAGAATCGCTGGCAGATCAACGGTCGTATGAGTTGTATTTACTGGAATACGTAAATCCGGTGGTTGAACTGTTTTCATCCATACGATTGGCATATCTTTAGTTGTGGGACTTATGTGCTGTCTACTAGAACTGCCTTTTGTCGGAAAACTAGGGGAGAAGTGCTTTGTTATTTCAGGGTGTCCTACAGATGTAAACATAGTTTCATCATTAGGCGGGGATGTGGAGAATGGAAGATCACTTGTTTCTTTTTTATTCGACAAATTTGGTGTTAATGTCATTGAGTCGTGTGGGATATTTGTGACTCTTTCCTTGTGCTGTGCTAATCCAAACGCAGTCATAGTTGTGAGGAGATTTACTTTCTCTTTCTCTAGATATCTGGCCGATGAATTAATAGAACTAGGTGCTACGGTTTGATTGGGATAAAGCGAAGAGAATACTGTTGAATCTTCCAATGCAAGTCTCGATAAAGATGCCTGAGTTGTTGTACCATGTACAGTCTTAGCGAATAAGTCGGTTATTTCGCCTGGGTTTTGTGAGCTAACAAATGTATATTCGCCTGGGACTTTTATATGTTTTACTTTAGAAGCATCTGATTTTCCTGTTGTCGACATTTGTGAAATAAATGTGACCTTTTCCTTCTTTGGCTGTGTTGAATCATACGTAGTCGGAGTGGTGAACAGCTTCTTTATCTCGTCGCCTGCATTTACGGGAAATGACTTTGTCGAACCGTCTAGCATTTTCTGAACGGGCTGGAGCGATGATGCTATGGTGTTGCTTTCTAATATATTTTTCGACATACCGTCTAAGGATTCCAGGGTTGTTGAACCCTGTAGAGATGCCTTTACAAATTCTGTCATCTTTTCTGGCTTCTGTGACCCAACAAATATGTCTTCGCCTGGGGTAATTGTATGTTTTAATTTAGATAAATCCGACGACGTTCTAATTGAGCTCTGTGAGATATCAGTTATTCTTTTTTCTGCATGTGTTGAGTCATATATGGTCCAGCTTGTTGGCATGTTTCCATTCTCTTCATTTCCGGACAATGGCTTCATCGAGTTAGATAAAATTTTCTCACTGGAGAAGAAGGAAGGTGCCTTTATAGAGTCTTCCAATATATATGTCGATGAATCATATAAAGGTTTTAGGGATGTTGAACTTTGCAGGGACGTACTGACGAATTCTGTTGACTCGCGTGTTCGCGATGAGCCTATAAATGTGTGTTCGCTTGGGATGATTTTACGCTTGTCTACAGATAATTCTGACGTCACTCTCGTTAGGCTCTGTGAGACATCTGTGACTCTTTCTTCTGGTTGTGATGAGCCATACGTAGCCGATGTTGTCATTCCTCTTTTTCCTTCATCTGCTTGTCCGGACAATGGCTTTAACGTACTAGATAAAATTTCCTGACTGGAATGGAGAGAAGAGACTCTCGTAGAGCCTTCCCATATATTTGTCGATAAATTATCTAAAGGTTTCCGGGTTGCTGAACTTCGCAGTGGTGTCCCGGGGGATTGTGTGACCTCGCCTTGGTTTCGTGAGCCATCAAAAGCGTGTTCGCCGGGTACATTTGTACGGTGCTCTTTAGACACATCTGATGTCACCATCCTTACGCTCTGTGAGATATCTGTGACTCTTTCCTTTGGTTGTGTTGAACCGTACGTGGGCAATGTTGTTATCATTTCTTTTTTTCCTTCATCTGACTGTCCGGACAGCGGCTTTAGCGTACTTGATAACATTTCTTGACTTGAATGGAGCGAGGGGACTCTCGTGGAGCCTTCCAATACATTTGTCGATGAACTGTCTGAAGGTTTCCGGGTTGTTGAACTTTGCATTGGTATCCCGGCGGATTGTGTGACCTCGCCCGGCTTTCGTGAGCCATCAACAGCGTGTTCGCCGGGTACATTTGTATGGTGTGCTTCAGACACACCTGATGCCACCATCCTTGGGCTCTGTGAGATATCTGTGACTCCTTCCTTTGGTTGTGTTGAACTATACGTGGCCAATGTTGCTATCATTCCTCTTTTTCCTTCATCTGGCTGTCCTGACAATGTCTTTAACGTACTTGATAAAATTTCTTGACTGGAATGGAGCAAAGGGACTGTCGTGGAGCCTTCCCATACATTTGTCGATGAACTATCTGAAGGTTTCCGGGTTGTTGAACTCTGTAATGGTATCCCGGCGGATTGTGTTACCTCGCCTGGCTTTCGCGAGCCAACAAATGTATGTTCGCCTAGTTCATTTGAACGGTGTGTCTCAGACACATCTGCCGTCGCAATCCTTGCGCTCTGTGCGGCATCTGTGACATTTTCCTCTGCTTGTGGTGAGCCATTCGTGGTCAATGTTGTTATCATTTCTCTTTTTCCTTCATCTGCTGGTCCGGACAATGGCTTTAACGTACTTGATAAAATTTCTTGACTGTAATGGAGCGAAGGGACTCTCGTGGAGCTTTCCCATACATTTGTCGATGAACTATCTGAAGGTTTTCGGGTTGTAGAACTTTGCAGTGGTATCCCGGCGGATTGTGTGACATCGCTTGACTTTCTTGAGCCATCAACAGGGTGTTCGCCGGGTGCATTTGTACGGTGTACTTCAGACACAACTGATGTCACCATCCTTGGGCTTTGTGAGATATCTGTAACTCCTTCCTTTGGTTGTGTTGAACCATACGTGGCCAATGTTGTTATCATTCCTCTTTTTCCTTCATATGGCTGTCCGGACAATGTCTTTAACGTAGTTGATAAAATTTCTTGACTGGAATGGAGCGAGGGGACTCTCGCCGAGCCTTCCAATATATTTGTCGATGAACTATCGGAAAGTTTCCGGGTTGTTGAACTTTGCAGTGGTATCCCGGCGGATTGTGTGACCTCGCCTGGCTTTCGTGAGCCATCAAAAGCGTGTTCGCCGGGTACATTTGTACGGTGTACTTTAGACACATCTGATGTCACCATCCTTGGGATCTGTGAGATATCTGTGACTCCTTCCTTTGGTTGTGTTGAACTATACGTGGCCAATGTTGTTATCATTTCTCCTTTTCCTTCATCTGGCTGTCCTGACAATGTCTTTAACGCACTTGATAAAATCTCTTGACTGGAATGGAGCGAAGGGACTCTCGTGGAGCCTTCCAATACATTTGTCGATGAAATATCTGAAGGCTTTCGGGTTGTTGAACTTTGTAATGGTATCCCGGCGGATTGTGTTACCTCGCCTGGCTTTCGCGAGCCAACAAATGTATGTTCGGCTGGTACATTTGTACGGTGTGTCTCAGACACATCTGCTGTCGCCATCCTTGTGGTCTGTGAGGTATCTGTGACTCTTTCCTTTGCTTGTGCTGAACCATACGTGGCCAATGTTGTTATCATTTCTTTTTTTCCTTCATCTGACTGTCCGGACAGTGGCTTTAGCGTACTTGATAAAATTTCTTGACTGGAATGGAGCGAAGGGACTCTCGTGGAGCCTTCCCATACATTTGTCGATGAACTATCTGAAGGTTTCCGGGTTGTTGAACGTTGCAGTGGTATCCCGGCGGATTGTGTGACTTCGCCTGGCTTTCGTGAGCCATCAAAAGTGTGTTCACCGGGTACATTTGTACGGTGCTCTTTAGACACATCTGATGTCACCATCCTTGCGCTCTGTGTGATATCTGTGACTCTTTCCTTTGGTTGTGTTGAACCATACGTGGCCAATGTTGTTATCATTTCTTTTTTTCCTTCATCTGACTGTCCGGACAGCGGCTTTAGCGTACTTGATAACATTTCTTGACTTGAATGGAGCGAGGGGACTCTCGTGGAGCCTTCCAATACATTTGTCGATGAACTATCTGAAGGTTTCCGGGTTGTTGAACTTTGCAGTGGTATCCCGGCGGATTGTGTGACCTCGCCCGGCTTTCGTGAGCCATCAACAGCGTGTTCGCCGGGTACATTTGTATGGTGTGCTTCAGACACACCTGATGCCACCATCCTTGGGCTCTGTGAGATATCTGTGACTCCTTCCTTTGGTTGTGTTGAACTATACGTGGCCAATGTTGTTATCATTCCTCTTTTTCCTTCATCTGGCTGTCCTGACAATGTCTTTAACGTACTTGATAAAATTTCTTGACTGGAATGGAGCGAAGGGACTGTCGTGGAGCCTTCCCATACATTTGTCGATGAACTATCTGAAGGTTTCCGGGTTGTTGAACTTTGCAGTGGTATCCCGGCGGATTGTGTGACGTCGCCTGGCTTTCGCGAGTCAACAAATGTATGCTCTCCTGGTACATTTGTACGGTGTACCTCAGACACAGATGCTGTCACCATCCTTGCGTTCTGTGTGGCATCTGCGACTTTCCCCTCTGCTTCTGGTGAGCCATACGTGGTCAATATTGTTGTCGTGCCCCTTTTTCCTTCATCTGGCTGTCCGGACAATGGTTGTAACGTAGTTGATAAAATTTCTTGACTGGAGTGGAGCGAAGGGATTCTCGTGGGGCCTTCCCATACATTTGTCGGTGAACTATCTGAAAGTTTCCGGGGTGTTGAACTTTGCATTGGTATCCCGGCGGATTGTGTGACCTCGCCTGGCTTTCGTGAGCCATCAAAGGCGTGTTCACCGGGTACATTTGTACGGTGCATTTCAGATATACCTGATGTCACCATCCCTGCGCTCTGTGGGACATCTGTGACTCTTTCCTCTGGTTGTGTTGAGCCATACCTGGCCAATGTTATTATCATTCCTCTTTTTCCTTCATCTGATTGTCGGGACAATGGCTTTAACGTACTTGGTAAAATTTCCTGGCTGGGATGGGGCGAAGGGACTCTCGTCGAGCTTTCCCATATATTTGTCGATAAATTATCTAAAGGTGTCCGGGTTGTTGATCTATCCATGGATATCCCAGCGAAGTTTGTCATCTCGCCTGGCTTTGGTGAGGTATTTGCATGTTTTAGTTTAGATAAATCTGATGTCACTCTCTTTAGGCTTTGCGAGATATCTGGAATTCGTTCCTCTGGCTGTGTCAATCTGTTGGTAGTCGAAATTGGGGGCAATTTTTCTTCCTTTTTCTCTGGTTCTCCAGGCGATGGATTCTTCGAACTTGGTATCGCCGTGTGGCCGTACTGTAGGGAGGACGACTTTCTTGAATTTTCCAATGTTCGTTTTGTTGAACTATATGTATTTCCAAGAGTTGTTGACCCTTCCAATGATGTCTCAGTGAAAGCTACCTCCGCTATCTTTCCAACGCTTGGTGAGTTGCCAAAAATATTGTCGCCTGTGATATTTGCTATCCGGTCTTGTGGCTCTGTTGAACGATACATTAGCTGAGTGGTAGGGAATTCTGTTTGCGTGGGAGAGATAAATGAGGTCGCTAACATGTATATATATATATATATATATATATATATATATATATATATATATATATATATATATATATATATATATATATATATATATATATATATATATATATATATATATATATATATATATATATATATATATATATATATATATATATATATATATATATATATATATATATATATATATATATATATATATATATATATATATATATATATATATATATATATATATATATATATATATATATATATATATATATATATATATATATATATATATATATATATATATATATATATATATATATATATATATATATATATATATATATATATATATATATATATATATATATATATATATATATATATATATATATATATATATATATATATATATATATATATATATATATATATATATATATATATATATATATATATATATATATATATATATATATATATATATATATATATATATATATATATATATATATATATATATATATATATATATATATATATATATATATATATATATATATATATATATATATATATATATATATATATATATATATATATATATATATATATATATATATATATATATATATATATATATATATATATATATATATATATATATATATATATATATATATATATATATATATATATATATATATAATATATATATATATATATATATATATATATATATAATATATATATATATATATATATATATATATATATATATATATATATATATATATATATATATATATATATATATATATATATATATATATATATATATATAATATATATATATATATATATATATATATATAATATATATATATATATATATATATATATATATATATATATATATATATATATATATATATATATATATATATATATATATATATATTATATATATATATATATATATATATATATATATATATATATATATATATATATATATATATATATATATATATATATATATATATATATATATATATATATATATATATATATATATATTATATATATATATATATATATATATATATATATATATATATATATATATATATATATATATATATATATATATATATATATATATATATATATATATATATATATATATATATAATATATATATATATATATATATATATATATATATATATATATATATATATATATATATATATATATATATATATATATATATATATATATATATATATATATATTATATATATATATATATATATATATATATAATATAATATATATATATATATATATATATATATATATATATATATATATATATATATATATATATATATATATATATATATATATATTGGTATATATGCTGGTATTGGGCAACAAACCTTCAGAAGATATATTGCAAGGCTTTTCCGTAAAATCCTCTGTTGGATATTGTTCCTGTATGCCTGAGGAATTGGTAAAGAAATGGTATGGGCCCGGATAAATGATTTCGGTTAATTGAATAGCATCACAGGCAACCTCGTTTTGAGGAAGACACATTTGTCTCGATAAATCGTAAAATGTGCCACTAGGACATCTAAGAATTATTAACGCATTATTATACACTCTGAGAAATTTCCAAACCATTGTAAAAGCAAGATGGCACGGCGTGCGGTGACTGGAATACTTTTTAGGCATTTGGGGACATAAAATCGCGCAATGTTTCTCGTTGCGAAGGGATCTATTTTTTTCGCACTGCTCGGCGTTTTCTCTTTTGTTTTTATTCACTCTTATGAAATGAATGCCCACCTATTACTGAAAAACGTTTGTACTCATTGCCCTTGCATAGAGAATGTAAACAAAATAATGTTTCAGATGTTTAATAAATTGGAACAAACAAAATTAAAAATTAGGAAGCTTAATCGATGTCTGCAATGAAGGAAATGTTGATGAAAGTGCGACGGCGACTCTTTTCTAATTTTATCCGACTTATCTTCTCTAGTATATGAAAATACGATGGAGAAGGGTGAAAATGGGAACGAAACTGGCCTGTACACTCCCGGTTACTTTTATCATAAACAGGCGAAGCTCGCTATCGTTAGGTAGTGGATACATTGGAATAATAATAATCGATGCAAAGAAATTTTAATTGAATATAAACGCGTGACGGGATAGAATTTCGCTCATCGCGCGTCATAGCATCTTGCTCTTACAATTATTCGAAAACGTACTTGAATCGTGTTTGCAGGAATATGTTATTACTTTGGAGAGTACAGGAGTAATATAACGAACAATCAGCAATAGATCGAAATACACCTTTCTGTAAACATGGTGGAAACTTTTCCTCGCAATTCTCGGGTATATATGAACCGTCGGCAGTAATTTCTGTTGATGGACATTGATAACCTTCGATGCATTTGCCTTGTAATTGAGAAAATATCATATACTTGGGGCACGTGTAAATTGTTGGTGTCAAATAGCAATCACATTTGTAGAACAGTTTACAATTCGTGTAAATCGGAAATCGGCCTATGATATAAAACAATTTGAAATAAAGGATATGCAAACTAGTACTCTTCTGCTATTCTACCTTCTTTCCGACAGACGGGTATAATTTCATTAGTTGGAAAAGACTCGCACATGCCACTCGTTGCATTGAATGTCTGTAGAGTGTGAAATTAGAAATAGAGGTAAATTTATTACAGGGGTGATTTCGTTTTGCATCTTAAAAATGAGTGTAGACTCTTTCTACATGATCGCATTATAATTATCATTTCGCTTTACCTGAAGGTTGACACATTTTGCAAAAATGACACACTTTGGATTGCACACATAGTAATACTGTCTTTGTTCAGGATGAGGTTTCACTCCAATGAAATTATTCGAACAACGTTTATGCTGAATTAACAAAGCTTGTTTTTATGAAAAGAAAAAAGAATTCCCTTTAAGAAGTTTTCTTACATAGTCTATCAGTACTGGCATGCCTCCACCGGGTAAAGATTTTTGATCGCTGCTTTTTTTATAACCAATTCCCTCGGGCAATGATGGAAAGTAAGGCTGAAAAGTCAATACTTTTTCATAAATTATTTGTGATTTAATATTAAAAATAATTACATTTAGCAGTTTATATAAACAATTGTTTAAGCATCTAATATTTATTTGTGTAATAGTTACTTCTTAGTCAAAGAAGTCACTTTATATAAGAGTGATAGTTTTATTTATAATTTATTAATAATTTCAAATAAGTCAAATCTATTTATTATACGTGCTTTATAAATCTTTTTTGTAGATTGCTGGACCTATCTATTTATGTAAGCGTAGTTGCTACAAATGAACAGACGGTTTAGATGGTAAAGACAATCATATACAAAGACTTAAGTGTCTCGTGTATTTTATACAATTTTCTAAGATCATGATTTGAAGTTAGAATAAGTTCGTGCTAAGAATACAAAACATCAAAAAAGAATAGTAATTTGGTTTCAGGTAAATATGATTTTTTTCTCGTTTTGTAACTGATTGCGTTATACTTTATAATTATCATACTCACTTTATAATTATCGTTTCATAATTATCATTTATCATGATTATTATACTCACCTCTGGTATTGGTCTTCCACCTCCTTCTGAGGCCATATCTGTAATTGCTCTCGTTGGTGAAACATCATGAAAGGACGGTATGCCCAAGTGACGAGAACTTTTCACTAATTGTAAACTTGTTATTAAAATAACTGTCCCGAAAGAAACCATTTTAATATAAAATTCACTAATTGATTTCTATTTTCTAGCTGTGGTAAGCATATTATCGTTGTCTTTCAATAATTGCTCAATTCCTTTGTTTCTCGTTAAGTACGATATTTTTCGCGTATCCTCGATGCGCGGTAAAGCAGATGATCTATTTTAATGTTTAATGTAAATATATTTTTTCTAATCAAACATTTGATGTTGACACTTTAAGAAACTTTATTCAATTGTTGCGCTCACCGTATTGTGTGCGTGATATAAATGCATTTTGGGAAATTGTGATATCGTTAAATGCAAAACTAAATCAATTCGTAAGCCCTCTTGTTTTCGGTTTTTTAAAAAAAGAAAAAAACGTTTCTATTAGCGTCGTTATATGCAGCCACTAAAGTATCAGTAGCGTAGTAAAAATGATTTTTTACAGTGGTAGAGAGTTTCAAATGATCGTATCAAATGGCGCAGACTCATTCTCGTTTAAAGCAAATCCCCCTTCATCTTTATCCCCACATCAGTATCAGTAAAACATCTGATCTACAACAAAAACTTTTAAAATTTTAAAGAATAACGTCACACAAGACCGATATCGCTTCCCGTATCAAATAACCCCTTTCAGAATTTTACGAGACTTGTCTGAACCTTTAGAGCCAAACTCTTAATTTCATAAACGATTAAAGCTCTTCAGTGTAATAAGAATTGAAAACGTGGTTTGTGAAACAATACTTTAGATACTAACAATAATTATTTTTAATGATTATCGAAAAGTTTCCTAGAGTCCAAGAAATCATTACCGCCATATAAGATTGCCATTAATATATTTTATTTCAATTAATATATCTTTTGCAGAGATCAAATCCGAAAAGGGTTTGCAAAATAGAGTTGCCCAAAAGAAAGTTTTTGAGTCAGTCCAATTTAAGGACCCGCACCGATTACTCTACTATATGTTTATGTTTAGATTTTGGAAAGTTATTGCAAAAAATTAAATTCTTGATAATGAAAATTTGGCCTTATGAATTTTCAAAGACTCACATTTCCTAAAATAACATTGTATTAAACCAATTTTGAAAACGGACGCAATTTTGAAAGCTAGACGCAATTTTTCTTAAAAGCCATTACTAGTCTTCCTTCTGAATCAAGCGAAAACTGTAAGCATAACTAAAAGCAATACGCCATTTTAGGCCAAATTTCATTATTTTAATTATTTGAATTAATTATTTGAACATTTTTTTTTTGAATTATTTGAATTTCGCTAAAGAAAAGCAACACACTCTTTGAACAAAAAGCATAATATCAAAGTAAATCAGTTTATTCAAGGAGTATATAAAAATAACTAAATTACATCATTTTTTATTAAATATAATTAATGAAATAAGAGTTCACTTATTTCGTAATCTGTACGCAGAAAATTAATGCTATAAAAATGATAGAAAATTACGATCACTTGGATGTTTAATATAAACTGCTTTATCAATCAGGCTTAATGCGAAAGATATTATTAAGATATCATCCACCAATTTCTCCAGACCTCGTGCTATCTCGTGATGACTGATATTCTTAAATGCAATTTGGATGGGGTTGTTCGGATTCATTGTCATCTACCATTGCAAGGCTACGCAAGGATCTGAAAATTATATATATATATATATATATATATATATATATATATATATATATATATATATATATATATATATATATATATATATATATATATATATATATATATATATATATATATATATATATATATATATATATATATATATATATATATATATATATATATATATATATATATATATATATATATATATATATATATATATATATATATATATATATATATATATATATATATATATATATATATATATATATATATATATATATATATATATATATATATATATATATATATATATATATATATATATATATATATATATATATATATATATATATATATATATATATATATATATATATATATATATATATATATATATATATATATATATATATATATATATATATATATATATATATATATATATATATATATATATATATATATATATATATATATATATATATATATATATATATATATATATATATATATATATATATATATATATATATATATATATATATATATATATATATATATATATATATATATATATATATATATATATATATATATATATATATATATATATATATATATATATATATATATATATATATATATATATATATATATATATATATATATATATATATATATATATATATATATATATATATATATATATATATATATATATATATATATATATATATATATATATATATATATATATATATATATATATATATATATATATATATATATATATATATATATATATATATATATATATATATATATATATATATATATATATATATATATATATATATATATATATATATATATATATATATATATATATATATATATATATATATATATATATATATATATATATATATATATATATATATATATATATATATATATATATATATATATATATATATATATATATATATATATATATATATATATATATATATATATATATATATATATATATATATATATATATATATATATATATATATATATATATATATATATATATATATATATATATATATATATATATATATATATATATATATATATATATATATATATATATATATATATATATATATATATATATATATATATATATATATATATATATATATATATATATATATATATATATATATATATATATATATATATATATATATATATATATATATATATATATATATATATATATATATATATATATATATATATATATATATATATATATATATATATATATATATATATATATATATATATATATATATATATATATATATATATATATATATATATATATATATATATTCTTCAATGTTTGAACTTAGAGAAATTAAATTAATGAATCAATCGCTTCGAGCGGATTTTAATCGCCTAGAATGTTACCGTATTTTTAATACCTCAGAGTTACCGTATTTTCTGTATTTTTGTTTTTTTTTATTTTTCTGTATTTTTTTTTTCTGTATTTCTGTTAAATTAGTAATAATAGTAATTAATAAACATTAATTAGAATATTGAGTTTAATTTCCGAGATATATGCATATAGAACATTATTCGACAAAATTTAAATTTTGTCTCGTTGTGTCAATACCGTCGATCAACATGGTTTTTTTGAAAAACGTTTAAGCTTGGAAATTGACTATAAAGTAGAGTTGCGCCACAGTGAAGCAAACAGTTTAGTTTCGTCCAGTTTTGGTGGTTTTAACACGTGTCGATGTTACAAATAACTGATTGCATGCGTAGACAATGATAAGACTTACTAAAATTCGGGCAGTTCGTGGGTTTTGAACAGTTTTTAGAAATGAATTTTAAAAAAAATACATAAAGAATGATGTATCACAAAATATATGCGAATGATGTAATCAATGGGTTTATAACAATATCAGCTCTGTCTGTTTTTTTTTTAAATATTGGTCGTTACGACGTAATAATCTTAAACGGTTTATGTCATTTTAGAATTACTTGACAATATTGCCAAAGAAAATTTCGTAAAATATGACTTTTTTGTTTGTTTAAAAGAACAATTTCAACTTGTTTTGTTTATCAATTATTTAATTTTTTTAAAAGTAATGTAACGCGATTAATACTAGATGATAAAAATCGTGTCAATTAATATAATTTATAATACATACGCATTATCTAATTTTGAACTTTTTAATTTAATTTGGCCCATTTGAAATTTTAATATCGATAGCTAACATTTGATATTCACTATCATCTAGTGGTTTATGTAAATTCGTACAAAAAACCAAGATACAAGATCTGTTCCTGATGGTCAAATTTCGAGAGAGAGAGAGAGAGGTGATAAGGTGAACTATTATATCAAGCAGATAGATAATATGCAGAAAACCATTTGCTTAAAATGTATGAATGCATGTATGTATGACCAGATTATTCGGTGTGATCATTGACCGTTATGTGATATGTTAGTGGTGTGCTAACCGACAATTAGCGCTTTTTAATATCGTTTTGTAAGATGATAAAATTGAAACTAATAAATTAATTATATAAAAACGCACGACAATTGCACAAAAAGATTCTTTGAAAACAATTGCTCGCTTTATGATCGCCACGGGAATTGCGCAATACGAAGAGTAAATATATTTAAATATAGTTCTTTTTAATATTGCCGCTTATCAGGCAATCTTTTTGCTATGCGGTTAATTCGAAAGATAAGGAAACATCTTGAAAGTTCAAGAGAATAAAAAAAAAGAATGCAAATCTTGAAAAATAAATTGAAAGTGACTGAAATTAGTTCAGTTCAGATTTTAGCTCCCAGCCAAACCAGACCGAGGAAAATAAAGTGCGGGATAATTTTATAATCGTGAAAGTAAGTGAAACCATGAAATTCGTTAAGGGTGTCCTCGGTTTTATAGCATTTGTGACGTTGCTGACCTTCGGCGCGGCTCAAGAATTTATTGGTATGAAATGTAAAAATTACTTATTTATTGAGTAAATGATAATCCTGAAATTGAGTGGAGATGGAGCTAATTCTGGGCTAGACATAAGTTAATGGTTGAGAGAGAGAAGCAATGGTCGACTTCTTTTATCGTTCAATATATTTTCTTGTATTAAAAGTGTGGTGTTAAACGGCGCTCGGCTCGACGGAGCTTAATCGTGTTTAGTATGTATCGGTGTTGTAACAATGCGTTTACCCACAAAAATTACCCCCTTTGAACTTGAGAAAATTGAAGAGAAAAGAAAAGAAGGAAAGTAATCCAAAAGAAACCTACAGGAACGCCGGCACGGACCACTGAAAGTGACCTTTAGTTTTTTTTTAATATTAAACCATTTTATTTTGTACGCTTTCTTTGATAATTTTTCAGTTTAAAATTCATTTGGAAAACTTTTAAAACGTTATATTTTTGCAGCTTTTGTCCCAACATTTTCTGGCCTGTGTGATAAAAATGCTGACCTGTGCAGTATGAAGTGTGTGATTGCCGGAGGTCGTGAGGGATTTTGCGACAAAGTCAAAAACTGTAATTGCAGACCAATGTAAAATATTCTTATTGTCCAAAAGAAAGGCTTTAAATAATTTGTAGCCGCAAAGAGGAGGAAATAAATTTAAAATATTTAAATAAAAAATATTTGTGTTTATATATTATCAATAGTCTCTGAAATAAATAAATAGTCTGGGTTAAATTTCATAAAAAGCAAGATCAAGATGGTTTGTTTGTTTGATGGAAAAGCCTCTTGGTGTTTTTTGGGTTTCTTTTTTGTTGTTTTGTTGGTTAAGGAGAGACGATATTCTTACGACATTAGTTTTAGTGTTAAAGACTTATAAGAACCTTGAGCGCTCGAAAAGCGACGGATCCGTGTATATCGGTTCGCTGGGATCATCAAACTGATGACTATTATTGCCGCTGTGACGTACTGGATTCATCACAGGCAATTGACACATGCGTGCTAAGTTTCTATAAAATGTAAAGAAGAACACATTTTCAATTTACTAAAATGTTTTCGATTTAGTAGACTTACCCGGTGGCGAAAGTTTTGTGAAGAGATCCACCGAACATCGACATATTTGATCTAAAGATATTACTGGCAGTACGATTTGTTGTTGTTGTTGTTGTTGGTCTTGATGTATTGGAGTTGCCGATTTCACTGAAACGCTCATGAGTGCGTATGGAAGAGTGGCCGAAAGAATGCACAGGCGAATGACGATCGACAATTCGGTTTTTAGACATAATACACCAATAACGCCTGAGAATTTTTTTATGTAAATTATCCTCGGAGTTCAAATAATTTCTGTGATACTCATTGATTACCTGTAAGCCAGCCCCGATAGTAACGATATGCTTAATAGCAAAATAATTAGCAAGATAATGGCAGTTATCATGCCTTGATATTCTGAAGGAGTCATACAAATCGTTTCAGCAGGCGCTACCAATTTTCGCGGATACGATTCATTTTCAATTTCCTCGCGTGTCTCAAAAACCTACAAGTACGTAGTACGGTCATATTTTTCTCTAACTATTCTGCTCGTATTACAAACCTCAATCATTTCTCGGACCTGTTCCGGTTCTTCGATTTGCAAAAGTGTTTTAGCCACGCTTTCATCTAAAGGCATTTTATTAATTACAATTTAACGAATTCAATTTACTTACTCTTGTTGTCCCAAAAGGCGTTGGAGATATTGGTATTGCCAATTGTCGCCACTCTATTGCTAATTAGCTTTTCTGCTGTCTCATCGGATGCATTCGAATTTTTCGCTTTCTCTTCAGATTCCGCTTCTTTGGTGATATTATCCTTATTATCATTTACAACACTGCGACGTCGACGTCCAAAGGATGGTTCCTGACGACCAGATGGTCCGGGGCAGTAGGCTGGTTGGCAGCCTTCTCTGCAGGTGCGCACCGTGGCCTCGAAGACTAAGAAATTCGATTCAGGGATTTTGAAAGCATTAAAACGTGCTTCCAAAGTATCACCGTCTCGTAATTTATCCAGCTCAGGGAAAACATAAGGATCCACAGGACATCTAGTATTCCAATAAAGAAAGTAATAAATATTTGGAAAAATTGCATTTCGCTTTGACTCAATCAACGAACTCACCCAAAACGATCAATTAGCTGTATACTTCGTCCAGAATAAGGATCACGAGCAACGACGTTCGTGGCAAAGATATCCGTCAAATGATTGTACCCATCCTGAGCTTCCAAGCGGAACGTTAAAGGATCACCAACAGCTATAGTTGTTGTAGGGCGGCCCTGATACAATATCATTAGGCGTACCTTTGAACTTAGGGTATTTTCGGCGGGCAGATACTCAATGGGTATTGGACTGCCGGAGCTGCTCGTATGAGAAAGAATCCATACAGACTTTAGTCAGTTTGAAAAATTAGCGTTTCTTTAAAATTTTCGCATACCAACAAAAATAATCGTGAGTAATTCTTAAAAAATTTTATATTCAATATTCGAATTCGCTGGATACAAAATTCTACAAAAAAATTTTAAAAATATGTGATCACATACTTTTCGGCTGGTGCATCGCGAAAGTGTGCTATATATTCGTTACTCCCAGAGTATTGTAATAAACATACCCAGCTCCAATATAACCCGATGTTACCACAGCTTCTCCCGGACCACGAAATACACACGTCAAATTGTAACGCTTGTCTCGACTCGTTTGCACATTATCCGAGAATTGAACCACAACGATGTTGGTCAAGGTGTCACCGTACTTAAGAATATTGATAATGAAAAAGAATAGCAAAAGATAGCTTGAATTCGCAGATACATACTCTCTGCGTTCCACAATCAGGATAGCCCTGAGGACCACTAATTCGTAGAACATTCACAGTTCCCCCGTTTCCGCGAAAAAAGCATCTAACCATGAAACAGAAATTAAGTAACTTTTAAGTCAATCTGACAAGAATTACCTGTCGTAATAGCCGTAAGTATAGATGCGTCCTAGGAAGCCATCTGGTGTGCGTATTGTAAACTCCATACCTTCCTCATTGCACGTTTGGGTCACTGCAAATACAAAAACAAAAAAAAAACATGGAAAAAGAAAAAAATCCAGTTCATTTTATGATAAATCCAATGGAGAGTAATTTCTGCTCACCATCCATGCATTCGCCATCATTCCGACTTATGCTTCGCTCATAAAAATCATAATTTGCAGCATCAAATAAATTCGGATCATGAACATCCAATTCGCGGGAGTCTCGATCACTCAGCTCACAATTAGGAAGATCGCGATCATCGTATGATGACGCTGCTGCGTCCCTAAAGGTGGTTAACGTCAAAGCTAAAAATCTGTATCTATCTCATTTTTCTTTCTCCTGAACTTTCTCACTATCCCTATCTTCATATTTCTCTCTCGGACTCACACTATTTACCTGTAATTAAAACTCCGGCATAAAAAATCTTGACTCTCTATGCATTCTCGTTCGCACTGCACTAGAGAGGGTACCGTTAGACTGCGACGAACAAAATTGCGCCGCATTTTATGTCTGGCAGCCACTTGCTTAAAATTATCGCTCTCTTCGCATCGGGTTACAATGGGTCGCGATATACCTCCACCTCCAGTGCCGTAAACTGCTGGTGGTAACCCAGCATGAGGGTGAGCTTTAATTGGATCTTCTACGGGGTGAATGGGACCGCCGGAGGAATAAGGTCGGTTGAAGGGTGTTTCGTAAGTCGAAAAACCATGTAAAATCGGTCGTTTGCCGACGGGTATGCTATATTCATGATCGTAGGGACCAAAGCGATCACTGTCGCGTTCTCTCTCGCCATAACGTTCGTCATATTCGAGATCGTAGTAGGGTGGGCTTGGACGGCCATAACCTCAAATTTAAATAAGATTCTTATTAATATCGGTCAAAATACAGTCGAGATAAATCGTATATTTAGTGTGTTATCAGTAAATGGTTGAATTGGATCTACCTGGACGAACTCCGCCGCCATATCGATTGTCGTATTTGTATATATTGATTGGGGCACGATCAGTGCCAATAGGAAAACGATTTGGCGATGACGGATACTTGCTTATACTCGTTGGAGGCGCTAAAGGAGTGGCAGGATATCGCTTTGCTGAATCGGGCTCTGGACGGTGAGCGTTGTGAATTAATTCATCTGTAGGGTAGCGCCTGTCAGGACCATAAGTTCCGTCTTCTTCTACGTGAAAACGTGAGGGAGGTGCTATTCGATCTCGAGGCGCAGTCAATAACGGATAGCGTGAGTCTAAAGAAGAGGGCCGGAAACGTCGGTCAGGAAATATACTTTCTGGTGCATCACGGCCAGGGTACCCTCCTGCATGATCTCTTGTAGGTAAATAATGCGACGGGTAATGATTCCCATAACTATCATCAGGGTACTTAGAGTTCGGTCTGTAAGGGCGGTATGGTCGATCAGCTCCAGGAGGATATGGCCGAGAATGAGGCAAATCATTTGATAAACTGTTATCCGTAATAGGTGGATAATTTTCTGGTTGGAATGCTGGTCGGTTTGGGGTAAAATTATCTTTGGATGGATATCGCACATCATCAATTGCTGGATAACGTTCACGATCGCCATAATCATTAGGATAACGGTTATAAACGCGATCACTGTACCGATCGGGATATCGATCATAATAACCATATTCATAATGCTGGCGATGTCTCTCAGAATAACGATCATGAGGAGGATAGCGTTCATTTTCTGGGTAACGATTTAGTATTCCGGGCGTATAGTGATCTCTGCCCTTAGATACGCCTCGATCATTTGGCAAATGATCCCGACCAGATGTTGGAAAGTGATCTCGATTGCTAGGTGTATAGTATTCAGGACTAGAAACAGGATTACGTGGTCTATCATATCCTGGATAGCGATTCAAAGGATATTTCTCATCATAAGGAATGTCCATAGACGGGTAGCGGCCGCGGTCTTCATCCCGATTTCCATAACGATCTCCCGGTCTCTCATAAGGATTTCGATCTAAGAAAAGGCGAAGTAAGAATGAATGATATTAGAGAGCTAGATCGCAAGTAAATGCGCGTTTAAATAATGTATTTCCAACTGTACAAATCCTGGCAATGACATGTATCGGCTCACCATAATCATTGGGATTGGGGCCTTCTGGATAACGATCGTAAGGTCGCCCGAGATCACTGCCTACTCCATAATGACTACCATCTCCACCATAATGATCATCATCCTTGTTGGGTCTTCGCCAATTGTGGCCCGATTGATCACTGGGTCGATGAGCATTGCCTCCATTGGGGATGCTATTGCCGTCATTGTCGATACTGCCAACCACGTTCACTGTAATTTGTACAATATGTAATCATCCTTCACTCACTATCACCATGACTTATCACATGCTTACGCATTAAATTCTCATAATAATCATAGTCGGCGTCGTAGATGATACGCATTCCATCTTTCTGATTATATCGGCTCAAGCGACATGTTCGGAAACGATCACTGTATACTGCTGATCTGAATTGAGGATAGACGCATTTGAAAAAGGAGAGAATACCGTGTTACCAAATTAATTTTACCTGCATTGAAAACTTGTTTGGCGCAAACATTCATCAAGGCATTCACTTAAAGAGCGTCCTGTAATTTCTGAATGAAATTCACCACCGAGTCTCGAGTTCCTATAGCGCTGAAACGCAGTATCTGGTCGTCGGCCGCTCGAGAATAGATGCGAGGTAACAGAATTATCCGGATAATCGGTGGCGCGTTCTGCAATCGTAGAACGAGTAACGAAAGGATATGGCGAAAATTTTTCAACTGTACTTACGATTGTCTAAACAAACGAGATCGTAGAAATGATGCGTTGGACTTGAGCTGAGGCTGATATCGTCTTTTTGTGAAACCGAATCTTCTTCAGAGAGGACACATAATTTGCTTTGATCGTCGAATTCGACTGAACGACAAAAGTATCTGCCAACAAAGTCAAAACGGATCATTAAATTGAATGCCTTTGGGAATGGTTTATATAAACGTCTTACTTTTCAGCACGCAAACACAACGTTTGGCATTCCTCCAGGGTCATATTGCTAAAAATATCGACTTCAAAAGGACCTCCAAGACGTTTGTTTTCTTCTTTGACGAATACGGCCAAGCCATCGCAACGTCTTTCAGCTGAATGGAAGGACACATTAATAAATGCACGAATAAGACAGTGCGTCGCGGGAATAATTGAATTGTCAACATTTCCTTTCAGACGTGGTTCTTACCGTTTAAACAAGTATTTTCCAAATAGTCCGAATTTGGATCGTCTTCCAAGAGTTCAGGATGTGTGCGCCTGGTAAATCTAAATGAAATTTCTTTTATGAAAATTCAATGAAATCCTCTTTTGGAATTTTTTAAAACCTGCTCAAAGTGCATGAACGCATTGTTGAGTCAAAATTTGCTGAGCGGCAAACGAAGGAGAATTCATTCAAGCATTTATCTTCACAATCCGAGCGATTTGCTGCGGTTATCTGTAAATTTATAACCAATAAAGAAGAGAGAAAATAAAAATCCTTCGAGCTTAAATCCTTTTTACCTCTTTTATATCCGATATAGGTAACTTTAATTTTTTACGAGGATGCCTCTCAAAAACGTATCGGCGACTGGGGCACTCTCTTTCAGGTCGATTGGCTGCAATCGTAATGTAAAGAGATGGACGGAGGGGTTTAGGACAGTAATGAATATTATATGTCACTTATATTGTATATTGTCACTTACATGTCAAGCAGATCTCATTGAAATGCACGCTATTTGGTACCAACATTAAACTGCCAATACCCTCCGGTCCTGCCTGCTCCGTCGTTAGGTAACACAGAGATTCCTCATATTCCGCATTACTGCCGAATGAAGTGATGCGACTGCCCGGTTGAAAATCGAAACTAGTGCAAGTGCGTACCAGGTTGTTGGTACCGGTTCGATCGCGCAAACAGAGATCCTGACATTTTTCCAAAACGCGAAAAGGCGGGGCAGTATCGCGGACCACGTCATCGTCATAGCCTTGTAGTTGCTGATTCGGTAGACGTTCGTAGAGGACACGGCCAAGGCCATTCCTACAAGTTGTTTGCGCTGAGAGGAAATGAGTTGTTAAAGAATGTCGATATAATTCAATGATGCAGACCAAACGAAATTCTCAAACAAAAAACGCTCAAACACTTTTATTCGATGACTTACCGTTCGAATTTTGAAATTTTGTGCTGATGATGATTAGTGCGATTAAGCAACTGTTTAACCTTCTCATTCTTGACATCTTGCATTTATTGAATTAACTGAATTAATTGCTCCGCAAGAACAATTTTCGTGTCGGATATTTTGGACCAATCTAACAATTTTTAAATCTAATTTTTCAACCTAAGAATTTAAAATATTAGAAGAAAAAACATAATATCTAATTTTGCCGATAATTATGAATAAATTCTATTGCAATCAACATTAAAAAGAACCTTAAATTAGTATAAAATATTAACATCTACTACGAATTTCACTACCCGAGCCTCGTAAATGGCTTAATAATAAAAAAAGGTTGTGATTTCAACTACCTTCTAATTTTATTTTCCAAAAAAATGAATGTAATCATGCTTAGATTAAATCTGACCATAATTATACCATATTAAATAATCGGTAGTCATTTCTATGAAAAATTATATCTAGAAAAAATTATGTGACCGCAATAAGCGAAGCAATTAAAAAAATCGAACGAATGTAGAGGTCCGTCTGCTCGCTACGAATTACTCGTATATTCCTCAACAATTTCAAACGATACAATTTCAAATGATTCTGAACATTAGAGAATGGCTCACGGCGCGTGACGAGTTCGTGCCAGAGAAGCGCCGAGTTCGGCAATAGTTTAGATATTGGAAGCAATACTTCATGATGATTATCGTATTTTTTTCACAATCATCACCTAAATTAACAACAACAATTATATAATTTAGAATATAGAACTATTCTATTATTCCGGAAGTTCGTTCTGGTTTTGTTTTGTTGAAACTTTCGTACTTTTTCGGAATTTTTAAAAACCAAATTAAAATGAAAGACTTAAATAATAAAATAGCGCATTACTCTTGATTTAATGACACCTGATAATGGCTTTAATTATCACGTATAGAATTAAACATATACTGGAGCGAAAGTACGACGAATTAATCAAATGTGATAATGGATTTTTGTCCGCGCGTCCTTTCAAATAAGGGTTTACGCTGCTGCTGAGTTTTTAAACTGCATAAAGAACAACAAGAGTTTCAATTAATTTGAAAAATATGCGCTCTGTTCACTGCTAATGCTTTTAGAGCTCAGATTCTTTTACATTTAAATTCAAATAATTAAAACTATTTTGATCTTATTTTGCGATTTTGCAGAAATTGCTGAGCAGAAATTGGTTAAGCACATGCCACAACTATATTTTATACTTTAATTTAACTGAATAAATTTAATTAATCGAACATTAATTTAACATTAATTTCAGTTTTAATTCTCACTGAAGCCATTAAAATAACTTCAAAATACAATTTTATTGAACACTCAATTTTTATTTATTTAATTGACAATTTAGTTTAAACTTATCTTTAATGAACTAAATTTTTTTAGATTTTTTATTTTGTTCCTTTAATATCAGTTTAAGGCTCTTCTTAAACTTGCAAGCATTCATTGATAAAAAATTACTTCTGAAGTTTTTCGTTATCTAGAAATTCTCTGTTATTAATTTTATTTTATTATATCATTATTATTTTATTATTTTACTATTTTGTTATTTAATTCTTATTATCTTCTTATTAAACACTTTGAAAAATAATTGATGAACGAGATTTTTGTATTTTTTCCTTAGAACGAAGTTTAAGTTGTTAGAACTTCTTTAAGTTTATGCTAATTCATTCAATTTTTACCGCATTTTATTCAACATGAATTGAAGAAATTATTTTTTAAAATATACGTTTTGTAAATTTTTTAAAACGAATTTTTTGATTTTTTAAATTTTTAATTTTTTAATTTTTTAATTTAAATAATTTTAATTAATTACTTATAGTTGATTTGTTTAAGAAAAGAAGATGGTTTCGTTTTAGAAAAAAGAAAGAAAGCATTCGTTTTATAAAAATTACGAGACGCACACTTTTAAAAATTTATTAAACGGATTTTATTAAAAAGGATTTTTTAACTGCATATGTTAGAATAAATTCTTTGTATAATATTATTATTGATAACTTTTTTGTAGATTATAATTTTTTTCTTTCAAAATTTCATTAGAAATTATTTAAATAAAAGCTTCTTCCTTTTGTCGTTAATTTAGTTTCCTTTCTAAGAATTAGTCTTTCATTATTCATTTGTGTTTCTTCTTTATTTATTAATGGAATATAATTAACTATTAGGACTGCGGAGCTAAATAAAACACTATGCAATCCTTCTCTGAATAATTGAGAATGTCCTTTTTGGTAGAAGGACATTATATTTCACTTACAATTTCGTTAAGTTTCAGATCTTTATTTTATGGATGGATGTTTTATGGATTTTATAGTTTATATATATTTTAACTTGAACACATTTTCGAAAACTAAACCGATCGTTGGAAAATTTCGCGACTAACTGAATGGTCTTCCGATCGGGTGGTCATTTCTATAGGTCGCGTTTGTAGAAAATTATTTTGGAAAAACTAAAATACATGATAATTACGTTAATGATTAACATCTGTGGCAGAGCGGCGGCAGCGGTAGTAATAACGACAGCAGCAGACCTATATGAAACCCATGAAACCATCACTCTTTTCATAACAAATAAAATGAAATTATACTAACGATTATTATAACAAAAAAAAAAAAACGCAGAACTGACAGAGAACGATAGGCAGTTGGTTAGCGCATTCAAAATTAATCAATTGCAAGTTTATGATCTGGCGAGAGTAAAGAATGACCCATACTAACTCTTTAGATAATGAACGAGATCCCACAAACACGATTCGCAACAGCGAATATGCCGGAAAATTGTTGTGATTTGTGCTTGTGTAAATGCGTTAGTGTTGGTGTGAATGAAGGGATTGACCGTTTCGCGTGGATGTCACACGCAGGTGTGATAAATATCAGTTAAAACCTGGCCGCCCTCGTGATTGCATTACAAAAACATTCTACATGTGATCATTCTAACCCTTTAGTTTATCCGACTGAAATGTCTATGCATTTGTAATTCCGCTTCCACACCTCCCACGGACGGACACCTTAGTGTATTTCCAGTTACGACAACAACAACAACTACAGCGAATAATTGGAATTGAAAGAAGAATAGAAATACAATTATTGGTCTCCGCAATTACGATTTGAATTCGAGCGCCAGAAGGCTTGTGCTATTTCAGCATCTATTACCAAAGTTCTTCCCATGATTCTGGATAAAGCAGAAAAGGGTGCGCTGGTGGTTTCGAGCAATGACCATTTTATAAAGCCTGTTTTGGTCCACTTGCAATGTGTTAAGCAATTTAAGCCGATACAAATAAGGTGGGGGTAAATTGGGGGTATGCGGTACGCGGAAGGCGTTCTCTGCGTTTTGAAGGTAATGCGACAAAAACACAGCCTGCTGCTGTCGCTCGCTTTGCCATCAGTTGCCAACGATAAAAATGCTTCGTCAACGTTGATAATTTTATACACCCTCCTCTCATCGTTCACCTGCAAAAGAACCCAACAAGCTTCGATCATAATGTCATGACCAAAATGATGTCTGTCGAAAAGCGCTGCTTAGAGTGCTTGAGTCACCTGGAGGAGGGGGTGCGGGGGAAGGAGTAGTGTACGTTCGCGCTGTTATTAGTTTTTATTATTATCTTATTCATTATTCACGATGACCAACCAACCGGAACTAGGCCGATAACCAAAAAGGAAAGAACATTTAAAAAAAGACAGAACAAATATAAAGCGTTCTTTATATCCGGATACATATTCGCGCTGGTATAGTCGGATTGCTGAATGAATGGCTAAAATTAAATTCTGTTATTAATTGTAGACAACAAAATTTTGAAAAAATTTCGAAACCAAAACCAGAAAAAGCCCCTAAAAAGTCTGAATTCATTAAGTCTAAGATTTTAGAAATCATACGGGATTTCTAATCTCTTAAAGTCTTCGGATTTATGTCATCCAATGGTTTTATCGAGTCTCTTAACATCTCCTAGGGATTCCTCCGTAAGGTAAAAAGATTACTCTTTTAAAAGAAAACGCTCCGGTGGGGAACTCTGTTCATTATAATCCATGCAATCGCGACATCGCATGAGATTAGAATTCGTGGGCTTTGTGAGAGAGGGCAGGGTGAAGATGGTAATTAACCTTGGAATATTTCATAAAGAGAGCAAAATATATCATAAAATTCCATTTCCTGTTGGTTGGTTTAAGTTTCGTAGACCATGAAATTTATGGAACCGCTAGTGCCGATTCTAGAAATATGATAACTGTCATCCACACCGTTGAATTGTATACGCTCTCAAAAGTATTTAATCCAAAGAGACTTTGTATTCTGGTAAAGTTTTTTAAATATTCACAAATATTCAGATTTTCAAAATGAACATATAGTTATCATAACGATCTGTGTGAGTTTCAATGACCAAAACCCATTCCATTCATTTCTCTTTGAATTTATGCTCATGCCTCGAAACATTTCATTGTGATCCTTGAACTTTTGTGGTCATATTTTGATCGCTTACGTTTACTAAAAGTGCTGCTAAAGTTCAAGGAATATCACATCAAAGATCATCAAAGAAAATATCACAAAACGATATTGCTGATTTGCTATGCGCACTCTATGTAAACACTCTAGTCGCTCAAATCGCTTTCTTCAAACTGACCGACGACTCAATGGATTCCTTGAGATGACCTTCGATAAAACTTTGCCAAACAATAAAACCAACAATAAAACAATGATCGGTGTTGGTGAGTTAAGACATGTTCGTAAATAAAACCAAACAACACCTCATCGTAATGATCAAGATAATGATGAAGGCAATTCAAACGCGTATTGCAGACAAGCGATCGCTTGGTTTCATATGCTCTACTCGCTTCGAGCGGATGAGGTGGGAAACTCGTGACTCTGAACGAGTTATTCGTTGAAAAACGTGAATGTATGAGAGAGGGAAGCAGCAGGGTCGAGAAAGATATAGAAAGAGGAGGGAGGGGAAGCACTGGCAATTCGTATCTTTCACAATCCCGAACCAAAAACAAAAATTTACTCATTGAGCTTCACTTTGGACCTGTTTCTTTAAGTTTGTTGGTAATTTGTTGTTGTTGATAATGGTGGTGATGTTTTTATAACGGAAGAAATTCTTTTTTGTTTTTTGTTGTTGCTCAGCCAGCCAGGACCGATAGTCATTTTACTATAGTCATCACGTAGGTGGCAAGGAAGCTGATATAGCGGTAATAAAACCATTTGTGGTAAGAGATAGCAATTGGTTCAGATGTCAATGAATAAGACAACAATAATAATACAATTACAATAAATAGCAATAGATAAGTGGAGAAAAAAAATAGATAAGTGGAGATAATTAGATTTTCTTCTTTGGCGGAAATCAAGGTTTTGGCAAAGCAATGCAAGGACAAAAAAGGGGCGGATAACGTCAGTTTGTATTATTAATTCCAATTTCTTATAGAAATACTCATCCAACGTAACACATTCTTAAAAAAATATCCTCATATGCAGTATAGTATATATACAGAGCAAGTGTGCCACGCCCATATTTGTGAACAATTTCCAGACTGAAAGCTGAGCCACTTAATTAAAAGAATCGTGACTGTAATATCGAAATACGAGCACGGCGAATATCGATACTTCCAGATATGATATTAATTATTGTATTGATTTACATCTACTCATCACCGAATAATTAACTTAAAGGCGCCGTAAAAATAAGAAGAAGTTTTGTGTATATCAATTGTGGCTCTTACGAATGTTGTGTTATCGCGGAGTTAGCGGCTAATTGCTCTGTCAGCACGCCGTCAGTCATAAACTCAAACAACTTACGAGATTTAGACTGGATTAGTTTTTCGTTTTTCATTTCGTATCACGAAAACCTGTTGGTGGCCTTGCCTATTCTTGTTGTTGTTCTTGGTTACGATTTCAATTAGCATTAAAATAGTCGTTGCGAACGGTTTTAATCACGGGATTACTGTAAAAGAAGATCATACTTAACTCGTGGCAAACGAAAAACTCTCAACCTCCTACCCCTTTCGTTTTAAAGGAATTTAATAATGATCTATCAAATGAGATTTTTAGTCGATGCCACGAGGTGATCATCAATTATCGTTTCCATCTTCAGGAAGATTATTCAAATCAAAGCGTTAACAACATTCGAGTGAGAAATTATTAGGATTAGCTTGAATTGAATTAAGAAAACGGTTCAAAAATTGTTCACAAAACATCGTCTCAAGTGATATAAATCGCTTGCAAACGAAAATTACGCCATCAAAATTTAAATATGCGTGAAAATAATCAATTTGAAAGCATAAAAGCGATCCATCCAAATAAAAAAAAAAAGAAAAAAGAAAAAAAGGAACGAGTACTCGCAACTAGAACGATATATCCAAATGCGTGACTTGTCGGAAAGAGTTGTATGGTTGCAACTAAGCAACTGAAAACCAGGTAGGTGTGTGTTGACCCAGTTAGCATTCAAAATAGCCAATTTCCCCCATTCATTTAAAGCAAGCGAGTAGATTATTGGAAGGGTAAAGGAAGGAGAGAGAGATAGAGAAAGAGAGAGAGAGGGGGGAAGGAAGGAAGGCATGTGTACCGTGGTGTCTGATAGGATCATAAATATTGTAAACCTCATTCTTGGCTCCATCGACCCCACTCCTGCTGCTGAGATACAACACAAATGTTGCTACAGCACCAACCAACAACGTTCATCAATTTGGACCGTTTAACGAATATGTTGCGCAATTGAGCTCCAGTCTTAGAAGTTTCATTTGATTTCAAACCGAATCCCGTTTTTGATTCTTCGCTTATTTGAAAAAATCTTTATGCAGGATGGTGGCCCGAGTCGATGTCGGTAATTCACCGACAAGTCGATGTCCATCGCTAGTTGTTCATGCGGTTCTCAATAATCGAAATATGGTTGGGAGATCGGGAATGAATGAGTGGAAAATTGCAGTGAGGAACGGGATGGAACTTATTGGGGCGCGTGTTCAGCTTGTTCGAGACAAGTTACGTAAGTGTTGTTGTAAATTAGAACGAAATTTATGTTGCCATTTTTTTAAATTTTTATTTAAGGAATGAACTTTCCAATGAATTTTATTATTTCCTCTATCTTTTTTGATTTTGTATTTATTTCCATAAGTGCATACAAATTTTTAGTGGAATTATTTCATTAAAGAAAAAGCACCGTCTGTCGCTCGAGCCAATTATTGAATGCTTCGAACACTCGACACGAATTGATTTGTAAAACGGACAAAATCTATTAAACTGGGCACCGATGTATATGAAAAACATATCATAAAAATCAGCTTAAACACGGTAGTTATGTCTCGCAAAAAAAGAACTGAACTTTTGAGAAAACGTTTCATTTTTCCCAAGTTAAATAATGCGGAATCTACTGGAATCGGAAGGGCTGGACTGGAGGAGGAGGGGCTAGCATTGATATTGCTATAATTTCTTTCAAAAAACAAATAAAGAAATAGTAGAAAATTGTTTCATTTGTTGAACGGAAATTACCAGCCTATCAAAGATAATAACCATCACTTTACCGTAATCATCGGTTTGGACGGAATTTTTTATTAACTTAATTTCCTTCTTGTTGCTGTTTTTGTTATTGTTAAACTATTGCGCTGCGTACTTTTCATTTTGTTTGTTATTAGATAAATATAAACATCACTTATTGATAAACAAAAGTGCGTGCAAATTTTTCAAGGCCGTTCAAGCAGGGTAAACATAAGCGACGTATATATAATTTCTCTAAAGAGTTTAATCTTGAGAATCCAATAGTTCTTAAGCTTTCCTATCCTTCTCTATTCATTCTCTCTTTATCTCTCTTCCTCTTTCTTTTCTTCCTTTTCTGATTCTGTTTGAGTTTTAGCAACATTTTAATAGTCATTTTGTTTTCTTCTCACCGTAATATTTGCAGCTGTTCCTTGCAGTTTCAATTCAAGGACTGCCGAGGCCTAACCATTTTAGGATTCATATAAATAAAGCCAATGCGTGAATCGCACATCCATACGATCTCCAACATTGTGCGTACTTAACGGTCTTTCTGAAGTTAAAAGCATGGCGGCTTTTGGTCACGGTAATGCAGCTGTGGCAAGCATAATATCTACGATTCGCACTACGGTTCTAGTAATGCAAGAGAAGCAATATCCCCCCTACGTATCGCTCTACCAGGGGGCTAATTGTCTACGGTAAAGAAGTTTCGACCGCGAGAATATTTTACTGAGTTAATTGTTTAACTTCACAGATTTAGCTGTTTATGGTGGTTACCAGAATGTGGAGAACTGACCTGGGGTCTTACGATCATTCGCACTTTTATATGCTTTGTATGGATTTCAGTCATGGCCTTGACTATGTTGTGGCACATAATCGAAAGCAATGGAGACTTTATTGAGCTTGGTGACGACATCGTGCTGTTTCTGGGGGTACTTTTTTAAAGAAATTCTGAGACTGTATCTCATTTTAGTAGATCTATTTTAATTAGATCGTCATGGTTATGACGAAAATGCTAAATTTCCGGTGCTCTACTAAAGAAATCGGCTTCATTATTTCAGAGTTCGATCGGATTCATGTACGATTCGCAAAGATGCGCTCGGAAAACCGCGAAATTCGTGAATTGCAACGGAGTTTCTTTTATCATGAAACGGTTATTATTGCCGTCTTTATGATACTGTTAACTTTCCTTGCAATCTCTATCGCCGTACATCCCGTTTTTACCGGAGTAACGCTTCCTTTTCGCGTTAAGTTTCCCTTCGGTTTGCACGATCCTCAACGCCATCCTGTCGGAGTAATAATTATTTATATATTTCAAATAATTTCTACTTTTTATTGTGTGTACTTGGCTGTTATGATGGATGGTATCGTGACAGCCATGATGAGTCAAGCCGCACTCAATATGAGAATCTTATGCATACGACTGCGTCATTTGAGCAGCGACGACGATGGCGACAAGGACAAAGACAAGGACGACAGGAATCGTGTGTGGAATGATTTACGAGATATCGTAATAGATCATCAAATAATTATCGGGTGACCAAACTATCTTCAACGAGCTATTTTGATTAATCCTTAACAAACATCTGTTCTGCTTCTTCTTATTATTAAAGGCTTATTGATAGATGCAATGATGTATTCTGGATTAATTACGTCGCTCAATTAGTCACTACCAATTTTATATTTTGCTTGGCGGCAATCGAGATCTTTATGAAAAGGGATCAACCGATGGCGGCAATCAAATTCTATTTTTATGCAGCAGCAATTCTAGCGCAACTTTCACTTTATTGCTGGAATGGATCAATGATTTACTGCGATGTAAGTTGAAGATATCTAAGTCACGTAAAATTTACTTAATTTTTGGTAACAGTCATTAGAATTGGTCAACGCAGCCTACGACGTTAAGGACTGGTTCAAGGAATCGCCACAACTTCAACGCAATTTAATGTTTATCATTATGCGAGCCCAGAAACCGTTGGTTTTCCGAGCAAAATACTTCAATGCTTTCGAGTTTCAAACCTTGACGGCGGTAAATGATTTATAATTATGGTTAAAAACCTCCCGATTTTGAATTGAATTGATTTTTCTCTTTCAGATTTTGACTTCGTCGTATTCGTACTTTGCGATGCTGCGCACTTTGTTCGATTAATTGAAGAATTTTAAATTGAAATTGCAAATAAGCATGAATGTATCTAGATATAGTTGTAACTAGATAATAGTATCTGTAGATGTGTAGTGGCTTATGTGCTAGTATTTAAATATTGCAAACGGAATGAATCCTTTGCAATTACGTAGAAACCGGAATGTCATTTGGACTCCGCTAGGAAACATTTCTGAGTCAATAGGATTGGTACACAATAATTATAAACGCAAGTCTTGTCCAAATAGTTTTCCATTTTGGATTTCGGTAGTTGCTTTCTTTACTTTAGTTAAAAAATAGACCCATTTTGCTACGCGTCCCCGGGAATTGACCTCTTTGCAGAAAAGTGATCTATACAACTTGCTTTGCAGCCTTCCTGGAAATTCGAATAACCTGTAATGTATAAGCCACGTCAACGATTGTCATCGTTATTTATTGTTATTGTTCCTTACTGTCACAATTTGTTATCATCTTACAGTTTGTTATCACACAATTATATTTTGCACGTCACTTGTTTATTACTTGAATTTTTAATCCACATAGTTTTCGAGATTTAGAGATTAAATTGAAAATTAGAAAAATTGAGTTGGATTGAATCGGAAGGATTGGGTTAAATAGACCAAATTTCTCGTTTTGGAAACCGTATTCTATTAGGATGAAAATAAAATAATGAAATAATAATGAAATGAATATAAATTACGATTTTTCAAACGAAACGAGAAACGAAACTTGTTTCAACTACCATGTACATTCACAAAACAGGTTAACACCTTAAGGCTCACACAGTTCGTAGATTTACACCATATGCCATCATTAAGTTATTGTTCATCGTCTGTCTTTCGGTTATTGTAAATCTTTATCTATCATCAATGATTATTAATTGAGGCAATTAAATTGAGTTCCGAGGCATATACAAATATTGTATTGAATTCGAAAAAGACTGAGCGAACTTCTGGTTAGACTTCTGGTAACACTTCGTTACGAACAATTCCAAGACTCGTCAACAACAACAAAAGCAACAATAATTTGAATAAAAAGAAACTCGTCTTAAATTGACTCGGTCGGAGTAATCACCGAACGATTAGTCCAATTACGCTGTAACGACCTAACACGCTGGTTTACGCTCGTTACGTTTATGTGTTACGTTTACGATATATTATTGCATGAAAGCGTATTAATGTGCTTTCGGAAAACGTGGCGCACTTCGCGGAGGAGCGTGAAACGTTGCAATTAATGAATACGGCGCCAGCAATCGCTAAATGATTGATGACGGCAATACGTTTTAGTGGCGAGAAATTAACAAGTTTTTTAATAATTTGATTAGTTGTTAATTTATAGCACTATAGCTCTTTTTAGCAATCACGTTTATGACTGAGCCAATAAAAAATTGCTGTCGACGCAACGCGACGCAGGAGTTGAAAAGGACTTCTTTGAGAGCATTCGTTTATTAAGAATGAAATAAAAATGCAATCCTGCTAAACTGCTACACAATCCCGTTAAACGACAGCCTATATTTATATTTTATCGCATTCATAAAAAGGTCGCGTGTTTTCTAGGACGAAAACAATGTAAATGGTTTTAAAAATGGTGGTAAAAATATTATGAATACTAAAGTAATTAATTCAAAGTTTCTAAGAAACGAGGTTTTTATTATACGACGGAGCGCTAACATTTACCAACACGTAAATGTGATAAGCACCGTTTTCACGTGACCCATTTACATGCTGCTCCCACAAGTACTTTATTCTCAAAAGCTTTAGTAGCTCTTGGGATTTATTCAGAGCAAATACTCTATCAATGGTTTCTTTCGCTTCTTTTGTTCTTGACCGTTTGCTGTCGTGAATGACAACTAATTGCATAAAATAACCTGTTATTTATACCCTAAGCAGTACAATTCAAGGATGCGAAAATTCCATTAGGTTTCCATAAAAGAAAAAATATGAAAAAATCACAAATTTTGTGTATCAAGTACGTTTCATGATAAAAGAAAAACCTGCTCCCCTCAAGTGGTCAGCGCTACCTGATTTGTTGCAGGCGTTCAAACAGCAGTGTCCCTGTTTGATGGGCACTGGTCTGCAATAGATCCAGATTCACAGCTCGATTTGGGTTGCCATGCTGGAGACGGGTAAAGTAAGTATGGAATATCGTAGTAACCGTTATACTGTTATACAAAATAGATTTCAAATGAAAAAGCATCAGACGATCCGATATGATTGGACTCGTGGCGACGCGTAGCGTAGCGATGAACGGTTTCAATTTAATTGAGAGCTCAAAATGGACCACTGAACTATTTTAACGGTCACCATCCAATGCATTCGACGCATACCAACGATAGTCGCCGCTCTTCAAAAGATGTTCGTTCCTGTTTCTTGCTGGAAACGCTGACATCGGTAAGGCTGTGACTTCGGCTAAGACTGACCAAATCTTTTCTTTGCCTTCTGCGACAAACGTTAGGCGACGGACGTTACGTGACGGACATCATTTATTAAAACAGTTTCTTCAGTCACATAACTGTTATTGCCTGTTTGGCTGCTTATTTGTTGTTGTTAGTTAGTGCAGTTTTTTTGTTGTTACAGTTATTATTGTTGCTTGATAACATTTGCTGCTGTTGTTATGGTTGCCATTGTCATTGTTTACGGCGCCAGCAATCGCTAAATGATTGATGACGGCAATACGTTTTAGTGGCGAGAAATTAACAAGTTTTTTAATAATTTGATTAGTTGTTAATTTATAGCACTATAGCTCTTTTTAGCAATCACGTTTATGACTGAGCCAATAAAAAATTGCTGTCGACGCAACGCGACGCAGGAGTTGAAAAGGACTTCTTTGAGAGCATTCGTTTATTAAGAATGAAATAAAAATGCAATCCTGCTAAACTGCTACACAATCCCGTTAAACGACAGCCTATATTTATATTTTATCGCATTCATAAAAAGGTCGCGTGTTTTCTAGGACGAAAACAATGTAAATGGTTTTAAAAATGGTGGTAAAAATATTATGAATACTAAAGTAATTAATTCAAAGTTTCTAAGAAACGAGGTTTTTATTATACGACGGAGCGCTAACATTTACCAACACGTAAATGTGATAAGCACCGTTTTCACGTGACCCATTTACATGCTGCTCCCACAAGTACTTTATTCTCAAAAGCTTTAGTAGCTCTTGGGATTTATTCAGAGCAAATACTCTATCAATGGTTTCTTTCGCTTCTTTTGTTCTTGACCGTTTGCTGTCGTGAATGACAACTCGTTGTTAAAGCGGCAGCAGTAGAATTAATATCAAACGGTGTTTATCAGTCAGGTTCTTCCATGCAAAATTCTGCCACACCGTGTTTGTTAAAGAATGCTATAAATTGTACGAATAGTGCAATGAAACATGTCACCCAACAACAACAATAATACAATATTGTCGCAACAACAGGAAAAGGAACAATCAATTGCTGTGGGCGCCACGCATGTGCATGCCGTTCTTGTAAAGTATTGCAAGGTTTACAGAATTTGCGATGCTTCAAACCCACCCCATTCTTTTGCTTTTTATATAAACGCCCACATCTGTAAACACCCACACTCCTGCCGAAATCCTCTCCCACTTCTTCTTCTAATACTTTCCGACGCCATGGACGCTGGCCATCGCACGGTTTCAGATAATTTAGAAAATAATGTGTCTATCATCCCATCGGCGATATTAATGCCATGACTAATATTGCAGCAGCATTGAGTTGCTTTTGTTGTTGTTGTTGTTGGTTTCGTTGGATTGAAATTAGTCAGCATAAGTTGTATCAAATAAGTTATGCGACCTCAAGAGTTTATTCCATCGAATGGATGCTATCGAATATGAAGCCATAATGAGAAAGGGACTTGTTTCTGGTGCGCCTCTTTTTCCATTTTTTCATGTAAATTTTATTTTTCCTTGAAGCTTTAAAAAGTCCGTTATTGAGAAGTTTCAAAGGAAACAAAACGAAGGATAAAAAAATAATGTTGAAGAAAGCGAAAACATAAGCAGGGTGAATCCAGAGAGTGTTTAATGATATTACTCCAGCATTCTTCGAAAAATTGCTGTTAATTTCAATTTAATCAGACCCATTTTCGAAGCATTCAAAGGTTGACGCCAATTTAAATAATTATGCTAAAATATTTTTACGTCCCTCGCAGTCTTCTGCCTCGAAATCACCGTTGTGTCAGTGGCATCCGTTGGCAACCGTCTGCCCACGGCTGATTCAATCATGTTTTGTTGGATTCCATTCAGAGGAAAAGAAGTCGTACAAACTGACTACTACCCAAAGCAGTTAGTGTTGCTAATGCTGCTGCAGTTACTGAAATTGCTGATGCTAGCACTGATTCTGGATATTGATACGGTTATTGACCGTTTCAGATGTCCGTTCGTTACTCCACTTATTCGTGCAAAAATATATTAAATAATTTGAGAGCAAGGAGAAAAAACTAGAAGAAACTGGATCAACAGAATGCGAAACTCTTTTTAAATTAATTAATAAAAAATAATTTAGAAAAATTATACAATTGCTGTTCGACATTTAGAACCTGTTCCATTGCGTGCAGACAATTTTCAGGGGCCAATGGCCTCTAAAGGATATTTGTGATCGTCGGTGATAAGATGGTAACATATATTTCCAAAGTATATAAATTCCATCCAATATTTAGGGATGCATTCAGTTTCGAAAATTAAAGTTAATAAAAATTACAATGAAAACCCTTGGGGGGGCGTTGTATGACAATCTCAGACTGACCACGCTGCCTTCACGAGTCCTTCAAAACCAACAACAACAATCGAAAGAGGGGTTTGAAAATGTAAGAGCGCGTTCACAACAAAGCCCAAAAACGAAAGAGTTACAGAAATGGTTGTCTCGATGCAATCGGACGACACTGAAGACTTCTCTTAAATCGAACGACCAAAAAGAGCAAACGAGAAGATCGGCTAACGACCAAACAACCGATACACCAAAGAACCGCTTGATTAACTAGCCTCCCGAATTATAGCCTAACTATGACTATTAAAACAACTAGAACGGACCGATCGGTATCAATTGCACTAACTATCGACCATCGTATAAATTGCAATGATCATTGTGCGATCGAGATTGCGATCGAGTATGGAATCGAAATGTATGCGAGTATCCCGAATGCGAGGGACGGTTTTACAAATGCTGTTCCGGTTTATTTTCTTGCTGTTTCTGTTTTTGTAGTTCAATTTTACGCGTGTTTTTTTATAATAAATATAAATTTAAGCGAATCCGTTAACGATAATCGGGATTTATATTTAAAAAACATATCCTACGATCATTAATAATTTTATGTGGGTTAAATTTTATTGAGCATGTGTGTCAATAAAACACATGAGTGTGTTGTGTATGAGTGTGTCGGCACAAAAACGGTGAACTCAAATATATTTGCGTTTTCTCAACATCTAGATCAGTTCAAGATGTGGTTGAATATTTTCTTCGTATTTGGCTATCGAGTCTCCTTCCAAAGTTGAGATATTTTTCATCCATTGTTGGAATAAAATTGATAAAGAGTGGTCTATTTCAACTTGAATTTTATCTATATATAAATGTCTAAAAAATAAATTGGTTTGCTCTAACAATCTGTCTAGTTGGTTTAGTAACGAATATTTATTCGACGAATATTCTGAAGATATCAGAAGTACCAGACTGTGAAGGAGACTAAATGAAAGTAGAGTTTCTTAAAATCATGCCAGAACCGGAATAGTTACTCATCGTTTTACGAAAATATATCACCGATCCGAATTAGAGTATCATAGACTTTTGACAGAATTAAAGTAGATTAATTGTTTTATGATATGCGTTCAGATTACACAGACAGAATTATACTGAGACAGGATGAGATTTTTTCATATTGTAAAACGATTTTCCATCCTTGCTTGTTAAACTAGGTTTGTAGACAAACCGGTTTCAGCGATGTGCCATCTTTAGTATCTATTTTCGTTCATGACGATTTCATTCTCGTCGGTTTTATTCTGAACGAAAATAGATTCCAAAAATACCGAAGACAACACATCGCCGAAAAAGGTTTGCTTTCAAAACTAATCTGACAAGCGATAACGGTAAATAGTTCAAAAATATTGAAATAAATTAACTTATTGTTTAATTTCCTAATTCAGTTTTCATTCAAATATCATTTCGAATTTCTTTTTTTTCGGACTTTTCCGAAAAGAATTTATTTACTCGTTTGAAGTTCTTCGAACCGAGTTTCCGAATTTTTTTCTTGCGCTTCTGACTGGATTTTCTTTCTTTTTAAAATATTTTTTTTCCGAAGGAATTAAAAGGAAATTAATGGAAATCGAATCGATTTGTTTTTTGACTCTGGTATTGATATTGATTTGTTCCAGCAGAAAGAGAGAGAGAGAGAGCAAAGAAGTCTTAAAAATGCATGAAATTTCTAAAAATAATTTACCAATCTTTGGTTATTAGTATTTGTGTACCGTTACTCTTTTTCGCGTTGCTTTTGCTTTCTCTTTCTAATCCACTGTTCTTCTCTCTATCTCTCGTTGATTGTCGATTCTTGTTCAGTGCACTTTCTTCCTCTTCTTCTTATTCTTCTTCTCCGAACTGTGGCGAATTATCGCTGAAAGATACTACATTTCTTTTTAGATTTCATGTTCCCATTTTTTCGATTTTAAACCATGAAAACCACTTATGCCTAAATTACTAAATTCGCAATATACATAATTTGTCCCTAAAAAATTGTTCATAAATTCCGTAGTTGCTGCAGTCGTTACAATACATACACACACACATACACGCAAGACACCATTGGTGAACGTCGATAGAATTATCAATTAATCTCAATATTTTTTATAATACGATTCAATTAATGAATGCCATTCCAGAACTTATGTCGTCAGAAATAGGTTGGTCATCATGTGCCGTTTGTTAATTTGCTACAAATCGAGCTACTTCATTACGCCATTAGGGATTGAATAATGGTTATTATCCTTAAAAATATTACACTCGTTTTGTGCTCCTCATTTTCTGAGAAGAAAAGTATCGGACCGGTAACGAATTTATCTCTTAAATTATCTTATACTTTATGATAATTTATCGTTAGGTAATTGTGACCATTTGTCTTAAACGATTGCAATGAGATAAATTCAAGTTTATGAATAGTAGTATAAATAGTATTCTGTAAATAATATAAATAAAGAGAAATGAGAAATGATAAGGATTTTTTTAGTTTAAACTGCAATTCTAAAAGGCTAAAAAGTTATTTATAAATTAAAAAAATCAATGAAATCAACGGTAGCAAAAGTAATATCGATCGATAGTAGCTGTAAAGCAACGATTAACAATATTACAGAATGTTATTAATAATAAATAAAATGACAGCAGCGTCAGCAGCGACAGGTCTGAACTCCATTATCGCTTTGATACATACTAAATTAACTGAATGCTAGAATAACAAAATAAACGAACAAATAAACGAGTAAAATACAAACAAGCAAACAAAGAGGTGAATAAATAAATAACTCAGCAAATAAAGAAATAAACGAGGAAACATTCATTTGAATAAATAGACAAACAAATAAACAAATAAATTTATCAACAATTAAACAGGTGAGTAAGTAAACGAACAAACACGTAAATAAATAAACAATTCAAAAAATCAACAAACAAGCAAATAAAGAAATAGGTTTATTTGAAACATTTAAACATATAAATAAACATACAAAGAAACAATCAAACAAACAGAAAACATACAAATAAAAATATCAATAAATTAACAAATAAACAAGCAACTGCGCAAATAAACAAACAATAAATAAACAAATAAACATGCAAACAAATAAAGAAAAAATAAATTAACAAGCAAACAAACAATCACTGACTTGTGGTCACTCAAACAACGAGGAACTTACCACAGAATAATTGCCATGATTTCCTCTATTCAGATCAATTCGTCCGATCGTCTTCGGATCGTTTCGCTAAACACCGCTTGGTCAGTTAGTTAGTTGGTTGGTTGCTGACACTTAATGCCACTCGCTGCTGCGATTTCTGAATTACAAATCGCGATCAACGTCGACAATGAGCTCACTGTCATTTTTTCCTATTTCGTTCTTAGCCAAATAAAGTGAGTTTAGAAGAAGAGAAAACGATAATAATAACCACAAAAAGAAGACGAAACCGAAACAAAAATATCAAAACAAGAACAACCGCACAGAAAAACTGGTAGATTATCCATGACACTGACGCTACAATATAACGCCGAGACGATTACGCTGCACCGGATTATAGTGTATGACGATACACTACTATAATTTAAATTCGATCGCACATGAAATAATGTTTTTGTGGGTATTAGAAGAACATAGAATGAAGATTATGAGCAATAAAAAACAGTCAAAGTGTTCAATGAAAATTACTGCAAACCAAGAATAACAATCAACAATAACTATCACTAACGGGATAATAAAAAAATAATAACACTACAAATAATAATCGAATTAATATTGTTGTGGCAGTGCCATATATTGTCGCGGCAGTTGTTGTTCTTGTTCTTGTTATCGTTATTTTTATTGTAACTGATAGTATTAAATCTGGTGCCAAATCAAACAAGAAGAGTACATTAATTGCCGAACCGAGCTTACTTTATAGACTTATCGTTTTTGTTTCTCGTGACGCCAAATTACACGAAAGAAAAAATTGTCCTAAACAAACAAAAAATTCATTAAGTGAAGCATATCAGCGCAAAAATAGATGTTCAATTATATTCCCGCCGGAACAAGAAACAAATTTAAGAATGTTGAATGACGAAAAATTAATCTGAATTATATAAACGTAAAGAGAAATTAAAAGCAAAACAATTAAGAATTATAAGTGTTCTTACCTGACAAATCCTACCACCAACCTGATGAAGAAGAACAAGATATTTTTGGTTAATATACTTATAAAATACTTGAAAACAAACTTAATTCTCGTTGACAACTTTTCAGTTCGACATTAATCTTCAACAATAGAAATATGCGGCGGAAATATCGCACATGCACTACAAGAAGAACATTAACAATCAGCATTTGATTGTTGACAATTTTATGCCACCGGTCTTATGCCCATCCATACAATTTATAAATCAATTTTTGACAAGAAACAACAATCAGTTATGACTTCGACCAGCCCTCGGGCGTTTTTTATGATCAATTTTTATCACAAAAAATGCAAAACTTTCGTTGTCATAAAAACGAGTAAGAAGTATTCGCTGTCATTGTCATTGTCACCGTTGAAAAATAAACGTTCGATAAATAACGGGCGGAAAATATTGATCATAAACCGGCTGGCGGGCAGAGACAGAGAAGCAGTTTGAAAAGTAGGCGGGAGTAAGACGTAAAGTGGAGAGAGGTGTGCAATTTGAAAATAGTAAAAATGTCGTAACTTTGGGTTTCGTTGGATTGTCAAGATAATGAAAATTTTAGGAATATACAGACAGTTTTACGTTTTATTGAAAGAAAATGCACGTCGTTGCAATTGTAATAGTTATTGTCATGGTATTTGTTTAATGAAATTCAAATTGTTTAACACTCTTTCATTTGATTTTTTCCATCAAATATGTTTTCTTCGCGGTCAGCGATAAATTAATGACAACCAAAGTAATATTTTTTCTTTCAATATAATTTAATGGTCATCAAATTAGTCACTAAATAAAAAACAGATATTATTAATTAAGAAAAGAAAGTCAATAATCATTGTGATAAAGTGACTAAAATTTTTGAAAAAAGTACAAAATATTTGAGTTGACAATTTTGAGCTTGCGAATATGGCGAGATTTTGAAAGAATTAGATTCCTTATTGTGGAAAAATTATTAATAAATAAAGTGTGATGAACGAAAACTATGTGATTTATGAAAGTTCATTTCGAAATTCAAAATCATCAAAAAATGATTTTGAAAATTGGCAGAAACTTTGTCATTGACTATTGGGTAATTAATAATAGTGTTGATTTTAACACTGTTTGTTATTTCCTCTTTTAAAATGTCTTAATATTTTCCAGGGCTCTCAATTGACAGTCTCCTCGAATTGTTAATATTCTGTTAATCGTTTACTCTTTAGGGGTTTGGTTGGTAATAGTTTACCCTGTTTATCGTTTATTCTGTATATCTCTTATTCTGTTAGACGCCTTGCTAATCGTCGACTCTGTTAATCTTTTATTTTGTTAAGGGTTTGCCTTGATAATCATTCGCCTAATCATCGTTTGCTTTGTTTATCGCTTATTCTATTAGTTGTTTACTTTGTTATTCGCTTACTCTGTTGGCCGTTTAATCAGTTAATCGTTTGCTCTGCTAATGACTTACTCTGTTAACCGTATTCTGTTAACATCTTACTGTTAACATCTTCTTTGTACGTGTGTGATATGCGTTCACTACATCTGTTACTACACCTCATTCGCTTCTTACTCTGATATTGGCAAGATCTTGCAACAACCAAACGCTACCGAAAAGAAATTTGCTCATCTACGACTGCACGCAAGAAACAACAATACCGTCTTCTTCTTTACCTTCTCTATGATAGCTCTGCTTCTGCGACGGCAACTTCTTTGCTTCTTACATTCGTCTATTCGTTCGTAGACGACGACGATGATGTGGATAATGATGATAATGATGACGATAGCTGAAGGCTGAATAGTTTTAATTCTATGAAGAAAACAGTCAACAATCAGCCTCTCAAAGCGGTGCCCGCCGAAGAAGCTGCCGAGTGGTGTCTGTGCGCATTCAGTTCGACAACGGCGACCTTGATGGACACAAAACGCGAAGTGTGCTCCGTTGGAATCGCATCATTTTCTTTGAGAAGAAGAAAGCGTGTGTGTAAAATATAATAAATATAGAAAATACTTTGATGGAAAAAAACGTACCACAAAATGTAATCGATAAAAAAGTGAAACTTTATAGAAATTAAAAAGGAAATATCAAAATAACATTTACAGATGGAGTTTTCAATGCTGTTTCTTTATTTTATTTTTGAAAGTAAAGTAAAATTAACAAAGGCAAACGAAAAAGCGGAAACACGAAAACGAAATAGTTCTATTTTAACATTTCTTTGCCGTTAAAGATTTGAATTAACAAATTATCACAAACTTGTCGAATTAACAAGACTGAGAAATGAACATTCGAATATTGGCTAAAACACAATAAGAGAAAATGGTTTAGCGCATTAATTCGGAATAAAACCAAAGAAGCTTTAAATGAATTTTAAAACTTCCGTTTGAAAAGGAAAGAACTTCCGCTTAGAAAAGAAAACGAAAAATATTTAATTTATCGACAAATAACGAAGAAATTCAAATGAATAATTGCCAGCTTGATAACGACTCAGTGAGTGGCAATGACCAACAGAATTTTAGAGTGAGCTTCTTTTTTAAAATCAAAATGTTTCTATTGTAAAATTGATTATTGTTATAAAACTTATTTCATATTCGAATTGTTTGGTGCTTGTGCGTGAGAGTGAAGTATTAAAAGTTTTTGAAGAGTCGTTAAAGGAAACATAAAACAGATATATTCATCCCCAAATAAATGAAACAAAACGTAAGAGAGAAAATCAATATGCCGTTAATCATGCTAAATTCACTTCTTTAATTATTGCTACAGTTTTTGTTTGCAACATACACACACACCTACAAATACGTCTCTTCATGTTTATTATGCACGTTTTACGATACACTTTTCATTCATTTTTACTCTGAGAAATTTTAATAATCGCGTGATGTGGCTGCTGCGATTGCTGCGGCTTCTGTTGCTACCGCTATTGTTGCTGATCACGATTGTTGTCTGCAAAAAAGGGCAATTCTTGTTAAATAAAATATGAAAATGAAATTGCTTGATTTCTGTATTGCTGACAATTTGTGTTTATTATTTCAATCAAGACAGCAATAAAGAAAAGCAAAAACAACTAGCCAGTACCACGCCTTCCAGCACTCATGGCATTTTTGTTTTTCCAAGCTGTTACTTTTTGTGCTTACCTTGACTCTATTCTTCATTTGCATCTAATTTTTCTTCCTTTATTTTATTTCATTTTTTACGTGGCAATTAATTACGTGGCGAGAAGTCAGTCTGATGCTGATGCTTTTTCTAAGTCTACTGCTTGTTCATTTATTTTTAATTGCACCTATTGAAGAGATTTGCAATGATGCAATGTCTGAGCAAATGTCTAGTCATTCTAGCCGTTCTCCTTCTTTTTTATCCGCTTCTTGGTTATTTTATTATCTGATTAGCAAACACTTTTAAGGTTTACTCTTTGTGTTTACTTGGCAGAATTTGCAGAGACAAGCTTTATGTCTTAATTCACAATAAAGAGAATACTTGATCAATTCTTTACTTGTTTTTTTCTTCTTCTTCATTATCATTATCGCACTTTTTCTGTTTGAGTTTGTTCGATTTTATTTATGAGTTTTTCAATTAAATCAAATGCAGACAAATTAAAATGTGGTTGATGCATTTTTCATTATAAACACTGTCATGTCCAATCGCTTATTTTTCTTTAATAAAAATTACGAACAAAGACATGATTCGATGGATTCCGGCCGCTGTATCTTGCAAAACGAAAGACTTGAGAAACGAACTCTTTTTATTATTTTTCATTACGATAAATTTAAATACAGACTTCCGCTCGTGCTATCAAAACACAATCCATTTATCAAATTATTAGAGTTATATTCGGACACTTTCCTGAGGATTACACGCATAACCGATTAAGATCTGCTTTCAGTGTAAAAAGGTTTTTGGTATTTTAGATGTCGGAGCAAAAGTCATTCTCGAAGAACTCGCAGAATATTCAGTCGTTTTATTTTCTTTCACTGGCACTATAAGAATAGTTTAAGCGAATAAATTCGTAATTATAAAAATCGGAAATAAAATGTGTCTTGAATGAATGAAAACAAATTTGCTTTAAAAAAATTTTAATAAATAATTAATTATTTCAAGTGCTTTTTGGTTTATTTATTTTTATTTTAATTGTGATTTTTTAAAAAAAATTGAGAGATTGTGTATGATTTTCCGAATAAACCGTGAGCTGAATTTAAATTTATACATTTAAATTGTTAGTGTATTTTCCCTTTTTATAGAAATATTTGAATTGAATTGAACTCAATTCAGAAATTGTGTTTTATTTGAAAGTGAAATATATTGTCTGCATTCGTTTTCTTTTTCTGCATTTTTTAAGGAAAAATTCAAGAAATAACCAGAGCACACAAAAGATTTTTCATTTTCGCTACCAATGCATGCAAAGAAAATTATAATAAAATTAAAAAAAGTTAGGGGAATTATACAAAAACAACAATAACGCAAACTACTAAATAAGGCAGACTGTTGTGCCAATCGAATGCAAATAGTTCCGATGCAGGCGCCGCTGGAAACAGAAGGAAAATATCAAAGTTGTGGAAGAGAAGTGAAAGATAAGGGCAGGACAAGGGCATTCGGTAGAAAAAAATCTCGAGTGTTTAAGACATTGAGGCAAAGAACAAACCAAAAGAAAACGCTTACATTTATTTACTGAAGTAAAAACTCGTAGCGGTTCAAGTCAAAAGTTGCTTGATATATAACCAAAAAATCACGTAACGTGAGAACAAATTGCTGCTAATGGTAATGATGATGTTTATTTATCACATTAATTTAAGGCACTTAAACATCTTTTTCGTTTTTCTTTATGAGCGCCACAACGTAATTGACTGAAATTGTGTTTTCAGTCGTCCGTTTCTCGCTTTTTCTCTTTTTCGTTCAACGAAATTACGTGGATTTTATATAGTAATTGCAAAATCTTCATAAACATAACATTTTTATATGTCAAAATAAAGTCGTTGTTACGTAAACAATTTAGGAAGAAGAAGAAGAAGAAAACGAATAGACTGAGAATAAGAACAGAGAAGAAAAAGTGAATTTACTTTATCGAATTCAAATTAATAAAGTTCGTAGACAAAAAGATTTTTTTTCAAGCATGGCAAAACTTTTCGTCTGTTACAACAAAAACGATTTTATGCAAATTAACGAAATTCTTCTGTCATTTCGCTGTCATTCAATCTGAACGAGATTATTCCGTTATTATGAGTTCAAATATTGACGTTATTGTTAATTATTGATTTTATTATTTTCGGTTTGTTCCTCATTTCTTATTCTTTATTAGTTCTTTATTCGAGGGCTTAGATTTTTCCTCTCTTTGAATTTATCCGTGACTTAATAAATCTGCAAAACCGTTAAATATTTTTAAAAAAGGAAGCAACAAAAAACAAAGCACATTAAAACTGTTCTTTTTCGAATTTATCGAAAAATCGAATGCTTTCTTTTTTATTGACAAAAACCTTTGTTTGATCATTTTATATGGTCGAACCAACGAAAATCGAAAACGAATCGAAAAGATCGAATTAAAGAATAATATTAAATAATGGAAGCAATATAAAAAGTTTTTCTCAGACAAAGAAAGAAAGAGGAAGGGGAATAGAAAACAACGGTTTATTCTTCAAAAAATCAGGAAATAAAAATCGAGTCTATTTTTATTCAATGATTCTCTCTCTATGTGTGTGTGTGCGTGTGCATACACGTGTACGTATATGTGTGCTGGATTATTTTACACTATTTCATTGCTTTATTTTCATGATTATTAAACTGTTAATTTTTTATTTGTTTTAGGGTTTTTCAGGGATTCTTTGTCTTTATTCTAAAGAATACGAATTTAAAATTTTCATTTCTTTTTTTTTTGCTTGAATCTCACAAAAGCACAAGAACGCATGTGTAATTTTTAATCGGCCTAGTATGTAATAACGGTTTTGTTATCATTAATCAGATCAAAAACAAGGCTATGAAACAGTTCTTAATCGAGCTAATATCTGCTTGTTCTTCTTCTTCTTCTTCATACTGAATCTAGTATTAAACAATAAAAATGGAACCAGTTGACTTCATTAAACAAAACAAGTTTAGAAGAAATTTGTAGTTTTTTGAAATACTTTTGTAAAGAATTGAACTAATACTAATGCATTTTAACGAGTCCTAAGAAAGTGTGTATTTTAAGAAGTTCGGTAAAAGGTTATCAAACATTGTTTGGACCACGTTTTGCTTCCAGGATCTCTTCAAGTGAATTAATAAATATTTTAAATTTTGGAATTTCCATTTAACGCTCAAATTAGTATTAGAATTAATTATAATGTCGGAATTACTATGAGCAAACAATCTCCGGTACTTTCAGGCGAAAACACAGAATTATTTATTTCAAAATTCATTTCAAAAGTACAAGCAGTTGCATTAATTGAGGCAAAACTTTTTTAAAAGAAAGTTTTTAAAAAGATCAAGTCATGAAAATCCGATCACGAAGAGAAGCTAACAAATAAATAGTGAAGGGAATTGTGCAGGAAACTGAAGAGAGAATAAAGAAAAACGCTCGCCCCAAGAGCAATTTATTACGAATTAATTCATATTCGGATTGTTGTTGGTGTTGTTGTTGTTTAATGCAATTGTTAATTGTTGCTGCTTTACAAAAATATAATAATAAAAAAAATTATAGATTCTCATCCGGAAAAGAAGAAGCATTGCACTTGCGTTTCTTCGTGCTTGCGTTCAATTATTTTGCCCTCGCTTAAAAATTATTCCATTCAAGAGAATGATTTTAGTTGCAGTCGTTTCAAAGAATCTTTGCATAAATTAAATCTGTACAACATCATCATTCTCTCTTAACCCATGCACGGTCCATGCGATTAACGTGTCATGCTTCAGGTATTTTGCAACGAGTTGCCAAGCCGAGGCGAGAGCATTTGTGCAGCTGTTGAATAAATTATGAGTAACAAAAGCAACAATAAAGGCAACAGTAAAAGGCAAGAGCATTAACACTAACGTGTAGAACATTAGGGCTGGAGCTGGAGGAAGACAGCAAGTGTAGAAAAGGGTGGAGGGAAGAGAAAATTAATTATTAAGTACCGTGCTCACCAATTGAAAGTTTGAGGTGTCGTAGAACGTTGGTGGAAGAAAGAGAAAGAGATTGAGAGTGAGAGTCTCTGCGAAGGGGGAGAATGAAAGAGGAAGTGCTCTGAAATCTTTAGAAACTATTTTATACTTCTTCATTTCTTGGCCAGCCTTCAATAATTACGAACTAGTCGAAATAGCATTTGAAAAAGTTATTAAAATTTTTTTTCATATCAATTAACTTAGAATTGTTTCTCCCTTCTTTCCTCTGAATCGCCCCCTTTTCGCCAAAACTCTGTTCATTTAATTCTGATCCGCCACTGCCTCAATTTACTCGATCTGTTTGCGTCTCTGCCTGCGTGTGCTTTTTTATCACTCCCTCTGATCGTTTGAAGTGTTATTGACTTTTCCAAATATTGCATGATCAACATTTTATTGTTTCTATAAACCCCCTCTCCTTCCGCCCACCACGCTCTTCCTTTGCTCTCTCTCTCCTCTCTGATCTTTACTTATCCTTCTAAAACGAATGAAATTGAAACAAATTTCTTAATAAAATCTTCGGGAAATTTTGCCGAGATCATTGAACGCCAGAACAGTGACGCTCTCCTGCTGCTGCTGCCATTGCTTTGTGTTTGTTCTTGTTGTTGTTGCTGGTGTTTCTATTACTGATTAAAATTTAAACACTTCTCCCCCCTCTTTCTCCCTTTCGCTCTATATCTTTATCTCACCCTCTTGCAACACTTCAGCATGACTCCGTGATTGCGCTTGTGGGCTACTCGATAATTAGTCGAGGCAGCATTTCGGCGAGCTTGTACTTGGGCTGTTTCTCTAGTTGCTGTTGCTATCGTTGTTGTTGTACCTTTTAAAAATTCTATTTTTGTGTCTAGTGGTTCGAATGATTTTTAATGTGAATCCGCGAGCAATTGAACGCCATGGAAAATATTGTTTTTATTGCTGATGTTGTTGTTGTTGTTGCGGCGGCGGCGGCGGCGGTTAATGCTGCCGCTTCTATTTTTCCTATTGTTGTTTACAGCAAAAGTACGATAAAAATAATTACCGCTTGAAAAATGATTCTATAATAGACTCTGTTTAAACATTTCGATGCGCATTTAGTTTTAATGGACCGAAGTGTATCGTACCGTGAGTGAAAACATGCGGCCACTTTCGACTCGCTGGTCACTTTTTTCTATTCCTGTCCTTTTCTTTTTGCTCTCCATGACGTAATTTGTAATTCTCGGCTAACACAAAGTTGTAATAAATCATCAATGACCTGTTGCGGGTGTGCAGGGTTAAGACGCTCTCTGAAGGGTCATGATTAATAATCGATGCAATAAAGGCCACCCTTCCCTCCCTATTTTCACGACTCTAATTTAAATGGTAAATATCTTTTGGATACATGTTCATTATCATGTTGCTTTTTTTGATGATACTTCTTTTTGTTCTTCCTGTTCTTTCAGTATCTTTTTGGTTTAAATAGCTTGTTATATATGCTACATACTATATTCTATATGACCGCGGTATGTCATATAGTGTGTATGTATATCTTATTCATTATACGATGCCTATCTTTGGTCTAAAATCTCTGAAATGGTCTGAAATGGTTTTAAATGGTCCGATAGGTTTAATTTCTCCAAATTTGCACATTTAAAAGACGGTAATTACAATAAACACAACAACAACAATAACAACCAACAGTAAATTAGAACGATTGCACACAAAAAATTATGGAAGGAAAACAATTAAAGAAAAAGAAAAAGAAGAAGAGTTACCGAGACCGATTCTTGTCTAAGATTAAGTTAATTTTCATTTGCATTCGTAAGTTTGGACGCGTATGTGTATGCGAGCATATGTGTATGTATGTTTGTTGTTCTTAATGTGGGTCCTATCAAAGTGTGTCATTACCGTTTCGAGCTCATTTTACGCAAATTAAAGGCTCGCAACCAACAGAAGCCAAGAATAAGAAGAAGAAGAATTTGTACTAATTTCAAATTTGTGTGTTTTTTCGTACTTTCTTTCTTTTCTTCCTTCTTTTTCTTTTTTACAATAATTTTTATTACTTTTAATTACAGCGTGTGAATATAAAGTGTTTGCCATATAAATGACCCCATCGTTTTAGTCTGACCCTCACCTTCCTTCACCCTCACTCTTCTTCCCCTACAACGCACCACCTAAAGAAATTAATTTATAAAGAACTTTAAGAAACAGAATTATTCACTTTTTCACTAATTTATAAAGAACTTTAAGAAACAGACTTATTCACTTTTTCACTAACTTTTCTTTTTGACTAAAGAAAAGTGTAATGAAAAAGCGTTAAGTTTCTGTCATTTCTATAAATTCGTAGAAAAAGATTGTTAGTCTTTGATCAAGAAAATGAAGAAGAAACGTTAACGAAGGAAGAACGTTGAGTTAGGGAGGATGGTTAGAAGCAGCCTGTGGAAGGGGGTGAGGAGGAATAGGTGGGGAGAGTAGAGGCGGAGACTCAGACAGCTGTAGTGGTTTGTTTTCCAAATTAAAAAATGAATTATGTTTGACTTTTATCTGACAGATGCAAAGATACGCTGCCTAATTTTCGTGTTAGGGATCAGCTCGGTTTCAGCTCGGAAGCTCGGTTGCTCGGTTGGTAATCATAAAGCCACCTGGCATCAGTTGATCGCCAGTAGCCGGCCAGTAGACGATCATCAACAGCTTAACCCAAAAAAAGCAAAATCTTTACGATTTCAAATAGTTTACGGTGTCAGACACCTCGGTTTCGGTAATTCAAAACTCAAGATGAGGATGACAGGTATAGTAATAGAAGAAGAAGAAGAAAAAGAAGTTGAAGAAGTTGCTGAACAGCCATGTAATGAAGAAGGAAAAGAAGGGGAGAAGGGGGAGAAGAAGAATAAAGCCAGCATTAGGAACATGAATAAGCTTAAGCAGTAGATTAGAATAAAGAGATGTAGGGAGGTGGGCGTGTTTATGGAACGTGAGGAGACAATTCAACGAGAATTTCATTGCAAACCGCTTCTGTTGCAACATCTTAATTAAGGTCAAAGCAAGAAGTTTGGCCCAAACCAAGTTTTGAGTGGACGCTACACGATACAGTATTCTCGTCGGTGCTACTCGTTACTCATTACGAGTTTTTGTCGTTTTTATTAGTGCTGTTTCTTGAACTTGTTTTTCCTATTTTTGGGTTAATTCGTGGATTTGGTAATTTTCTTGTTGTTGAAACAAAACAGCGTTAAATATTCCAGCAATTTTTTTCTTTTTATTTTTTGAACAATTAAATTCAAATGGAAGCCGAATTATGTACCCTCACCAGATGAATGTACCTTCATTTCTTCGAGGGTGTGAGGTAGAAAATACATGCTGAAGAAGATTAAATTTAAATTCCTAGAAGAATAGCCAGATTTCGGCGTTGGTTAAACAACACTACAGGCCGCAATTATGTCCTACTTAAAGAAATTACACTCCTTTCTTCTTGTTCTTCTTCCTCTGTCTGAGAAGTAAAAGCTTCAAAAAAAAAAACTAAAAATAAATAGGCAAAAAATGAAAGCGAATTGAAAGTGATCGTGATCGATTTCGCCTTTACTTTGTGTTCATTTCAAAACAACAGTTCCAACACCAGCAACAACAACAGCAACAACAACAGCAACAACAGCAGCAACGATAACATGCATAACACTCTTCCAGCAGCTGTTTTGTTCTCGCTACGACGATTGCTCTTCGTTAAGCCCTGAGTCCTTTTTTGTCTTTTATTTGAAGACTTTTTTTAGACTTTTCTTTCACTTTTTGGACTTTTTGCTTTTTTTTACTTCTCTATAAGTTCTGTAACTTGGCTTTACTTTTCCATCACTTTTTTATTTCGGGACCATGCGATTCTGGCGACGCGTCGGTCGGTCAGATTCATTCGGTTTACTTTTGCACTTGACATAATCTGCGCTGTTGTTGTTGTTGTTGTTGTTGTTGTGACTCCCGTTGTGGTCAGAAATAACAACAGCAACGTCTAAAACTATAAAATAAAAGAAAATATTACAACAACAAACTGCTTATACTTTATTGAACAAAACAACAAATACAGCATGATTTTAATTAGTATTATTTCTGCTGTTGTTCTTGTTGTTCTTGTTGTTGTTGCTGTTGTTAACGTTGCTGGTTGAAGGAACAGCTGCTGCTACTGCGATTTCATCAGTTCCGATTTTCATCGGTCGTAGAGTTTTCTTCGTTTTCTTTTTTCCTGTTTAGTTTTCATTCGTGCATTTCTCTATTTTTTTTCTTTATTTTTTAACGGTCATAAAAATCTAATTTCAATATTTAAAATCTGTTTTTATTGCTGTCGGAATATTAATGTTGCTGCAGAGTGAAAAAGAATGCTGTTTACATTTGCTCATTATTCTCGAATTTTTTTTATTCTAATTTTATTTTTATTTTCCTTTTTTCTCTTTTTAATGCTTTGCAGTTTCTAATAGTGATGAACAAACAATATAATTTAAACTTTATTATTTTGTTTTTTACTAAACAGTGTTATTTTATTGGCAATTTATTCTGTCATTGTTGTTGTTGTTTTGATTTTTGCTATTGCTTTTTAATGATCTGACGTTAATTAAGAAATTAATTCCTCGTTTTATCTGATAAATATTGATTCATTTTATCAGTGTCTGGCCCGCTCAATTTTACTATATGTGCTCGAATAATGGTCTCAATAATAAAATGATGAGTTTGAACGTTTACTTCTTCGAGCAAGTTTTTAGGAAAACCTCAATACCGTGATTCCTTCTTTGAGAAGATTCTTTTCTTAAGGCTTTATTCAATCTTTTTTCATGTCAATAATCTTGATTATTTTCACATATTCCTGCACGTTTTCATTCAATTCGCAATATCAGTCGGTCTTCTTCGGAAATACCGACTAAATTATTTTAAAAAGGAATACTTAAGGCACATCGATGGAGTGCCCGATTTTCAATTCAAAATAATTATCATCTCAACAAAATCATCCTGAAGTGACATCTTTTTCTTGTTGGTTGGTTTCGTTGCTTTTGTTTCTTTCTACTTGAAAAAAAAACAACAATGTACGAGTAAAACGTTTAAAGGCAATAGAAGAATTAACTACGGCAACAACTCCACCAACAACAAAAGCGGAACTGTTTTTTCTTTTATTGAAAAGGAATTTGTTACGGGTCGAAAGAAGATGTTGCTGCGCATCAGAAACGCATCGCAAATGATGCAGAATCGCAAAAGAAATGCAGCAGAATTGTCCGCAGCCCGATTTGTCTTCCTTTTATTTTGATTTGTCTTCCTTGTATTTTTTTCTTTTATGGCATTGCCAAGCGATTGCCAACACTTTATTTATTAAACGGGACAACTACTTGAATTCAAGAATGTTACAAACGGTCCAAGCGGCGACATTGCGTAAAAATATCAGCAATAGCAATTGCAAAAACAACAACAAAACCAACGCTGCATTTGCGACAGCAGTAGAAGCAATAGAACGAAAAACTAGAAGAAACATCGAAGTCAGGCAAAGCGATGAAAACAGAGGAAGGTGACGAAGAAATGCAAGAACTAGAAGAAGAAAATGGCGAAGGAGAAGAAGAAGAAGAATAAGAAGAAGGGGGAATAACAGGGAGAATGCTGTTAATTGTAACGAAACTGGCCAACGCTAAAGAAATTATGGCACAATCCGTTCGTTTGACCGGCCATTTCTTCATTCATCCAACTCTTTAATCATCCAATCAAATCGTTGTTGTTCTTGTTCTTATTGTTTGGTTTTATAAACGATCAGTTGTTGTTGTTGTTTTCTATGCAGCACGCAATTTCTGTTGTTGTTAATATTTTGCGTTAGAGCAATTCTTTTTGAATTATTCTTTATCCAGACAGAGTTTGAATGATTATCAATAATAATATTATACAGAATATGTGAAATATATATATGAAGACGAACAATAAAAAACAAATACAACACACGTCGATTCGTGAGCATCGAGAGCTGGAAAAAGCCACAACAGCGTCATCGGGAACGGGAACGATAACGTCGCGGAATGTCACCAACTATTTCACTCTTGTTAAATGTTTCACATGGTGTTGTTGGTTTTGTTAGTATTATCGTTGTTGTTATTGTTGTTGTTGTTGTTTCAATTATTGCCCCGCCACCCGTTCGATGAGTGTGCGCATGATTGAAATGTTAATGAATTTTATAAATTATTGATTTTCTGATGACGAGATGACGAGATGTCGAGAACATTTTTGAGATGACATCGCTTTAACGTGCTTTAAGACTGAGATATACCCTATAAAAAGAGTATGTACATGTATTCGATATATTGGATTTATCTTAGATTTTATACTTGTTTATTTTTCAAAATAAATCGTAGTCTCACGTATACTCCTGGGATTTCGAGAGGTTTTCAGTGATCGGTATCGACTGAAAAAGGAATGACGAAGTATTTTCAAGTGAAGACGTGGAGTGACGGACGGTTTTTTATTCGATACGTGAGCGGGAGCAATGCATGTAATTCACACGATTGTGAATAAGACGTTTTGTCATTAATCAAGACATAATCTCTAGGTGTTTGAAAGCCGTTCGAATTAACAGTAATCGATCTGACGCTTGTGCCTGGCAAATGAACATAAATATTGAGTCAATAAATATTAAGATTGAAGTTCTACCGCTCAAAATATTTGAAGCAGAATCAAGATCGTTGATTTTGTTTCTCTCCTCTTGAACGATCTACCGATTTCGTTCATTAAAATTTAATCTGCCACCTATTCATTACGTATCGCGGTGTTTTTCAGCCACCCCTCTGTCTCTCCTGATTCCACCTAGTGTCCTCATTCTCCTTCTTCGATTGCTCTTTAAGCTTTTCGCACGTCTTTGAAATTTTATGCTTATGCAAAACGATCCACCAACAATTCACGACAACGAAGTAAACCTACTCACGGTGATCGTTGTCTTTATGGCCGACATAAATCCAAACAATTATCCGCTCCACTCCCGTTCGCCGTGGCGTTTCGCCAATGCGAGGATGGACAAAATTCACGAGACTTAAATGCCGCTTCGCACTCGTTGAGACCGAGTTACGAATATTTAAGAAAGAATCATTAAAGTCGTCTGAAGTGGCTCCTCAAATGAATTGACTTGAGCCGCGGTTGAGCGACACTCAATATGAATAAACGTGAGTGATTACAGACAGACGGACGGATGGTTGGATGGTTGGATGGAAATGGTTGAGAGGAAGTTGCTCCTGTTGCTTTTGCTGCCTCTGCCGGTTTTGAATGTGTGAAAAGGTGCTTAAGTGCGCCAATAAACTTGGTCATAAAGAGGCTGCGTCATTGCCGCGGTGTTTTGGTGGAGATGGCAATTTCCAGCTTATGATAATGGACGGTTAAAGGCGATAAACGAAAGAGATCTAATTAAGGATAACATTTTAAGGAGAGAATTAGAAGAGAATTTTTAAAAGAATAAATGATATCGAGTATCATGCGAAGGTTTTTGACTCGCGAGATTCTTTAAAATATTTTTAAGGTTCGTTCTTATTAAAAGACATCACGAATACAATGAAATTGGAGCATTTTCCCTAATTATTTATGTTATGTTGTTGTTACTGTTGTTCTGTTATTCTTACTGTAAAAACTCACTGACTGCTTACTTTTACAAATGAAGATTAATAATCAATTTGTAACGCCAAAAACTTGCAGACAAGCAAATTTATTAATGAACTTGTTTACAAATGGCATTGTTTTTTCTTCGTTTTTAACTTCGTTGTAAAATAATTTAATGGTTAATAAACTAATTTAAGTTTTACAAGCGTAAAGAGAATTTGAAGTCATTACTTATTCTAATAAACATTTAGTATTTTCACAGCCTTGTTAAATTTTTTATGAGCTCCCAGTTTTTAGGAAGCGTAAGAAATTCAAAAAATCATTACCTGTGCTTCAGAAGTTTTGTACTGATATATTGTTGCCGAAATATAATTATAATTAATTTCATTCTTAGGAAAAGAAGACAATTTAGAAACACAATTTCAGTGCAAGTTTGTTTCTTAAGTCTTTTGTTTAATGATAAGATCAACAATTTAATTCAGTATTAATAGCTATTAAAGTCATACGAATGAGCTGATAATTATCAGAAAATTGTTACAAGTCACGCAGTTACTCGTAGCTTCGTACATCAAGTCCTTTTTTTAGACGGAATGCGGTAGACCGTATCAACTGTATCCGTAACTGTTCTGACTAAAGTAGTGAAGCATAGATGTAGAGCTGCCAATTAATCGGACAATCGATGATGATGTAAAAACAATAAGAAAAACATAAACTGAGGCTGGTAGAAGTGGAAAGAGTGGAAGAAGCAAACTTGTTTGTAGTAAAGTATGAACATAAAGTCAACAGCTTCAGCGAAATCGTGAGGAAAAAGAACAACGGTTTATGATTAATGATGCAATTAAATCTGCCAACCGAATCAGCTCACTCAGCAGGAATCAAAACAACAAGGACAACTACAAAAACATATCAAATTTATACACATGCGCACATACCATGAATTAATTCAAACAGAAAAAGTATCCAGAATCCAGAAAACAAACAGTATTTTAGCCATCATTCAAACCTGTCAATGGTGTGAAGCAACAAGCAGAAGACGAAAAGACGAAAGAAGAGACGAATGTAATGTTTTCGAAACTGGTCTCCTTCGATCACTCGGGAATAATCGTTGACCCGTTTGTAAATGCATAAAAAAAAGAATTAATACCAAAAAAATACGTAAACACAGAAATTAACTCTGCAGGCTGGGACGGGGGGGTCTACAACGGAGGCAAGATAAAGAAGAGTAAGCAACTCCTGTGTCACAGATTCTTGTTGTCACTTGTTCGTTTAACGAGTTTTTTGTCAACGAAGCAACCAGTTTGCGCAAAAAGCGACACCAACAACAATCGCGAACAACCCCTGCTTCTAAAGGAACTGGCACACAAACACCAACACCTGATAATAATACAAAACGGTCAACGCAATAGCAATATATTGCTCGAATAGCGGCAGCAACAGTTAACGCAATATTCGCCGTCGTTAATAAATTTTAAGAGTATTCAGGTAATCGAAGCAGCCAATGCGTCGTCGCGGTCGTTCGTTTGGACCACTAGCCCGTTGCGCCGATGCTCTTTCATGGAAACCGATCGAGCACTAAGGCTTCAATTGCAATGAATTTGGTAGTTGTTGTGATTGTTGTTGCTATTTTTTGCTGTTATTATTATTGCTGTTGTTGTTTCTAGTTAGAGCGAACGGTTCTGGATGTAATGATTCGCCTCATTATTATTAGTCGTTTGTTTTTATTGCCTTTCCTTGGATGCTTTTTGTAAGCGATTTCGGATTATTTGAATTTTTGTACTAATTAAAAGCATGGAAAGAATTTTATTTGTTAAAAATAAGAAGAAGAAGATGATAGAAGACTAACCAGAAGCCATAAAGCCAAACAGCGCAATGTTACGAATAGCTCATCAAAGCGATGCCGCGCGTGACACGACAACAACTTATTGGTCCTTGTTGCTGTTGATGGTGATAATGTTTTTGTTATTGCTCAGCGTGTTTAGTAAAAAAACTCTGTGCTATTTTGTTTTATTCGTTTTTAAACACTTTACAGTTAGACCGAACAAATTGCTAAGCAATCGAGTGGCCAAGCAAGCAATCAACCCAATAACGTTCTATAAAAAGACCGTGCGTAGGTCAGTGGGACGAGGTATAATCCAGAGGGGGAAGCGAACAGAAAAATAAAATAGAGGTAAAGAAACGTTATGGCCCGCAATAAACGTGTGTCTGTGTGTGTCGCTGGACAAAAATAATCCAAGATTAACAACTATCAATAACACCAATTTACTCGCTGCATCAATAAAAGATGAGAAGCCGTGTTGAATAAGAAGAAGAAGAAGAAGAAGAAGAAGAAAATTAAGAAGAAGAAGAACATCATGTTATATTTATTTTAATTATTTAATTAAAAACGATGTCTTATTTTGCAGCGAATCTAGTTGAAAAAATTTAGAATCAACTAAAGAAATTTTACTATGATGGATTTCTCGCATTTCTTGTGATTTAGAAGAAAAAAATTGAAAAGAAAAAATCAACGAAGTAGCACTGGAAAATAATTTAATTTTATTTAGATTGTAATTATTACAAAAACCATAATAAAAGAGCAATAAAAACCGCAACAGCAACAACAACAACAACAACAACACTATAAGCAATATCCAAAATTGTAAACCGTAGAAGCAATCAGAAAAGAAGAAGGAAAAGAAGAAATCTCAAAAAAAACTCGGGTTTGTTGCAAAGGAGCCTTCATCTCAATACTTCGCAGTTAGTTTCGCCACAACAACATAAAGAACAACAAAAACAACAACTATGACAACAAAACACTAAACCGACTTTGCAACAAGTTTACATTGACCGCAATATTACATGTAATACGTGCGCGGTTGATGCAGCGCATCTGCATTTGCGTTTTGCGTTGAAGGCATCTGAAGCGAAGCGCATGCAATTCGGTCGGTTTTCGTTAAACCAGCTTGAGCAAGTATTAATTCTCTACCGCATCTTCATCTTCTTATTATTTATTTCAAAGCATCCTTTTTTTCACTTCTTCGCTTTGTCTTACACTCTACCATATTGCAGTTGTTGTTGTTGTTGATTTGTTGCAACGCATTTATTTCAATCATAAAGAAATTAATTTATGCAAAATTTTGTCGTGATTGGTGTCGCGAGTGTTAACAAAGTATTTGTCGTTGGAGAAAAGGAAAGAAAGAAAGAGATAAAACTGACAAATTCAAAATAAATTGACTATAATTAACGTCGAGTTAAATTGTTGGAATTGTTGTAAGGCGCACTCAGTTCAGGAATCACTAATGCATTTGTATTAATTTGTAATTATTTTAAGAGTTAAAAAATGTAAAAAATTACAATAAAATTAGATAAAAATTTATAAAAAATTAATTTGTTTTGAACAATTTTGGTAATTATTCAATTATGGGAGTGCAATTGCCTCGATCATTTAACAATAAATTTCGGTAACTTCAAGCTTATTTATAACTTCAGTCAAATTCACGATGATTTTCAACAAAAAGAAAGAAAGATAGAGGAGATCCTTTCCAGTGACTTCACGTCGCCCAAAAACGACTTTTAGATAAACGGATGGATGAACAAAGTGAACGAGAAGACAGCGATGGAATCGAGCGAATGAAATAAAGGAGATACGAAATGAAGGGGAGGGGGGTAAATTACAGTTTAACGTGTAAATTGTTTTGAATGCAATCATCGTGGTGATCGGTGTCGATGCAGCCATTTTTGGACAGTGTGACTTCCACATCATTCCACTCCACTCCACTCCTACTCCTACACGCAAAATTAACAAAAAACGAAAAACAAAAGAAGATGAAGAAGAACGCATGCGAGCCTTCAACGTTAATCGGCTAAATATTGGAAAAAAACAACAATATTTGCAGTAAAATAATAATAACAATAAAAAAACAGCAAGAGCAAACGGCAATAACGAACACAACATCAATAATAGTAACAGTTACAACAACAACAACACCAGCAGCAACAACAACAACACCAGCACCAATAATAACAACAACAGCAACAACAAGGTACGTTAACGGTAATAGAAAACCACATAGTCAGAAACATTCAACGGGCTAGCACTTTCTTACTACAAAAACATTTTAAAGAAAACCATACACCATCGACAACAACAACCCAAATAACAACAATGCCAACAAGCCCCGAGCAGCAACAATCGATTATTTATTGAACGGCAAGGCTGCGAAGCGACAAATAAGTTTTGTTCGCAGTCTTCGCATATGGCGATGAGGAGACACACATCCCAACGCATGCATTGCCAAAAATGCTTTGTTGACAAATCATGCTTTGTTGAATCGATGACGATGCCGCATGATTAATCCGACGATAAAGCCCTGTCGTCTCGCTACGATTAAGCACAATGTGTGGACGCTGCTAAAGTGTTATGCGTGTTTCATTTACGATTCCTCGACGACACGAGCTACTGGAAATACAGTTGGGCGCAAACACGCGGAGAGAAGGAGACCGCTAATAAATTAGTAAATACTCGTGCAGCAGCGATCCCTCCTGCGATCTTTAGAGGATTCAAGTCTTTAATGTGCAAAATATTTATATTTTCTGCTCAGAATAAAGAAACCTTTGGGATCTTAAAGGAATAACTACCAATGCTTAAAGCTTTCTTCGCAAAATTAACGACTTCATGAACGATTTGAAAAAAATTAAAAATATATACCTTTGTGCGTGTGCGTGTGTGTATGTGGGAGGATATGTCCATGTGTATGTGTATCCATGTAACGTCTGTCTGTCCATTCGCGACCATACGTTATAAAAATAACGTGACCATACTTTATCACTAAGTTAACCACGAGACCATTTACTGACCTTTATTATACCCCGTCATGACCACCCCGCCCCCCTTTCCGCACAAGTGTTTTCTTTTTGAAACCGCGTCTAACAATTGGTGGTCCGTCTGCTAATTTCTAATTCGATATTAAAACGAAACTATAAAATAAAATCATAAATCATTTGCCATTAAAAATATTTTAAAAATATCTTAAATCATTGAATAGCTCTTTTTTAAATTAAAGAAAAGAATTGCTAGCTACAATCATTTTCTCAGTGAGTCTCTGCATTAAAGAAACTTCAAAAAATACATTTTATGATTCTTAAGAAGATAATTGAGTCTCTTAAGATATCGATAACATTTCTGTTGCTTTCTATTTTCCATTTTTTGACCCAAAAAAAGTATTTTTAAAGCTTCAGCAGCTGCCTTTTAATTACTTTAAATTGTATTTTTAATTAAACACACTCCGAGTGAAGACAATTTGAAATAAATAATAGTATACAAACTTTAATAATATTTAGAAATTTCATTATTAACGGATCGGTTTGGAAATTGAATTTTTTATGTGAGGCACGTTTCTTGTAAATAATTTTCCAATTGTTTTCAAATAAAAATATTAACGGAATGTTACGACATAACAAGTTCAGAAATTGCTTTGAATTTATTTCAAATATTAAAAAAATATTTTCTCATTTTCGTTTTAGTAATACTAAAGTTTTAATAGACAGAAAATTTTATAATTGCATTTTTTGTTTATATTTTCCATTTGGAGTATTTAGTTATTAAATGCATTCTTATTTTTTAAACTGCAATTAAATTAAATCATAAAATATATTTGGAAATTCATCATTCCTTGAAGATCTCTAATAAATTTTTAATACTCGAAAAAATCAAATAATTTCATACCAATTGGTTAAAAATTTTATTTGGTCATTTTGCAAAACAATAGTTGTTAAAAAAATGAAAAAGGCAAAGGAAAACATTAATAAAATCAATAAAATGAATGAGTTTTTTTTTAATTTGTTCATACCTTTCATACCATCGTGATCTTGAAACGGTTTGAGATTAAGGAACAATTTTTTCTATTCTTTTCCATTTGGGAATTAAAATTCAAACAATTTCAATCTTTTGTAATTTGCTTTCGGCGAAATTTGGAATTATTCAAATTCACTAGAAAAATTTTTATAACCTTCAGCAATTTTCCTCAACCGGCTTGATTAACTTCCAACATGCAATATCATTCTCTTGCAGATGCATCAATCAATCAATCAATCATTGCAACAATAATTTTGGTAACAACACCACGGCCAATAACAACACCAATCTTAGGAATTTTAGCAATAATCAATCAAATGATTTGCGTGTTTTCGACCAACAACGACTATTGGCGCAACTTTTCAATTGTGTCGATTGTAAACGAACGTAGTGAGAACGCAGATTTAAAGTGAGGTGAAATTAGGTGAATAGTATAGAAAGAAGAAGAAAAGATCGGGGTGAAGAAATCGGCAAGATTAAGGGCAAACGAAGAGGAAAAGTTGCAAACAAGTAGTCCTTTTAACTCCTAAGGAGAGGAGATAAGACGCAGAAGAAAGCGAAGAAGCAGAACACTCGGATGAAATTTGTTACATCCGAGCATTAGCTGGATTGATAGACAAAATTGACAGATAGACAAACGGAGAGAAAAAAAGACTAAGAAAACGAATTTTTCTTCGCAGCTTGAGAAGCTTGAGAGGCTTGAAAGACTGCCATTCATTCTATAGCCGGTTGGTTTTCCTCGTACAATTTAATCCGCAGCAACCAATCTAACGCCATTTCGAACAGCATAATCATCATCTACAGCACCGACGGTTCTTAGAGTCGTTACGCACTTTCAACAATTGCGATTCGAGCAAACCTTCTGGCGGTAGAATCTGCTTACCAGATATATCAGTCGGAACGTACGAAAAGCACAAAACCCATAAGACGCATAAATCGCATGCCTTTATGAATATCACGACTAGAACGGAAACAATAACATTATGCTTGCAAGATGCTGCCAACAATATTTACAGCAGGAGCAACAGCAGTATCGCACGCAAACACTCAACACTTAATGCTTATCGCCGTCACGGCAACGATATTGCTTACAATCGCAGCCGCATCGGATGCAGCAGCAACCTCTCTACCCTTCCCCAATAAAACCATTGCTGCATTTCGTGATGCAGCTGTTGCCGGTGATGCTTCTTCTATCATTTCTATTGCAAGCGAATTTGAATTGAAGACTGTATCTGTGTTTGAAACATTATCAACGACAGACCGCAGAAGAAATAGTACGCAAACTACCAGCAAAATGAAGAAGAGCCGCAAAGCAAAGCAAGACAACAACAACGCCAATAACGACAGCTTGATCAATGATAAAAGTATTGGAACGCAAAGCGCAAACTTATTGTTGAAGGACTTGCAGCATCCGGACCATATCGTAAATCTGACGAGGCAACATGACGGGGATGTATTTCGTACGAAAGGTAAGTCAAATATATCGCAAGTGGTGACAACGACTTGCTTTCTCGTCGGACAGAGAAATCGGGGAAAACAAAGCGGGCAACGGAAAAAAGATAAGATGGAAACGACTTTTAGTCACTTCCATCGAACAAAACTCTGAAATTCGCTTGATTTCTGTCCACGATTCGTTGGATCGAAACATCGTCAAAAACAGAACATAAAGTGAACCGACAAACCGACGGACGGACATCGCTAAATGAACTTAGGAGGTTCCCGAGCAGGATTATGTATACTTTTCTATGCTTGTCACGCCTCTTTTAATGCGTTACAAATGGAAGAACAAAAACGCGTTACAAAGAAATAACACTTGCGTCGTTAATCCTACCTCCCTCTCCAACCCTCCAACAACGAAAACTAGAAAAACTTCATCAACAATTTTTGCTAATTAATTTTTTGATAAAACTTTCCTATTCTTCCTCTTCTTTTCTTTATTTACTTTTCATGATATCGTCTGTGGCTTGCCTCTTCTTGATTGCTTTGGAGAAGGTGTGACGAATTGCAACTTGGACACCTGCGTGGGTCTCTCTAGTGGAACAGCAGGGCTCATGCTGTTGGGCGGCATACTAAACGGTAAGAACCCCCCGCCACGCATTAATAACCGCTTTTGCATACACGAATACTTTCTCATACACGCTTACATTTATTCAAGAGACATTATCGCAACAATGACATATTTTTATTCTTTTATTTACTTTATTGTTTATTGTTTTTTCGTTTATATATTTTTTCTTTTTCTTCATTGCAGATCATCGTCTTCGTTCATCTGTTGCTGTCGCGACTGCTGTCGCAACTGGCTTATCACAAGCGACAAGTCTCGCCGACTCTAAGCGTGTCGGAAAATTGCCAGCGGACATCGTTGGTCGCAGCTGCGATTGCCGCTGTTTGCCATATTTGAATACTTACCGTGAGGATCTTGGAATATGCGTCGATGATATTCACGGTAAGTTCCACAAACTACTTCAAGCGCTTTTGCTGCTTCGGTCAATTATGATTTTGCTAATGAAATATTATCACCGAAGTTGAAAAATGACACTGGCAAAGATCAGAAAGGACGAGGGTGAAAGGGGGGAGGGAAGGTTTTGCAGATGTTATGAGTTGTCGCTAAAGGAAGGCGAGGCGGTAAAGAGGGCGGAAAATGCAACTTACACGAAAACTATACGAGAATTCATAACTGTGTTCACACCGGGGCACTCCGACCGGGATATTCTTATCGTTTAAAACGATTAGAACTTCTTTTTTCTTCAAATTTCTTAATTATCACTCGAATTGTTTGCTTCTCGTTTTTTATATTTAATTTTCATCAATTTTTGCAGCGAGCAAAGAAAACACTTAAGCTAGATTATTTTAATAGGCCGCCATTCATTTCCATAATATCATTTTCGTTTTACTGATACTCCTTCTGATTCAGTTTTTCCCTAAAACGCCTCATTTCGCCGCTTAATGGTCGTTGCCCACTCACGGTTTCTACCATCGGTGGCTCCGTCGACGACCAAGTATTGACCATAAACAAAAAACAAACAACAATTACAACAACCAACGACAACAAATCGAACGATTACGATGCAAATTCGAATAAACATATATTTGTTGTTGTTGTTTTTATTTATGTAAACTGTTTTTCTTCGTCATTCGCATTTTCTTAGCGTTTAAAGACTGGTCGCCCAATTGCTTTTAAACAGGCTGGCGATTGTCTACAACGCAAGGGGACGGCGGTGACGACGTGGTTTGGGAATCGTAATCGTAACCGCAACCTCAGTAAAAACAACCATTTTACGAGGTGACAATTTAGTCAAATTCCAAACGGTCTTTTTGTCAACTTTCTTTTTTTTAATTCTTCCTTGCTCGTTGTCAACTCTCTAAAGAATTAAACAACAAACAACGTTGCTGCTGGTGCTTTTATTGTTGTTGTTGTTATGGTTGCTGTTGGTGATACTGCTATATTTGTTGTTTACTGCAATCGCTGCATTCTCTTTTAGTTTTCTTCGTTGCTTTTGTTATTGCTCTTGACTTGGTGTTGTTGCTGATTCTACATTTTGTTGTTGTGCTCAATTTCTTGCAAGAACAAACCGTGAAATTATTAATTTTAGAACAGTTTTTATGCAATTTTTTGTGTGCGATTTATGCAGATTTTTTCGAAGTTTTGCTACCGATTTTCCGTGAAAGAAAATTAAAAGATTTTCATTTTATTTGCGTGTGAAAAATCGATTCGAGGCGAAATAAAAATTTGCATAACTTAAAAAAGAGAGTGCGAGAGACGGAGAGTGAGAAAGAAAGGTATAGAAAATATGATTAAGGTGTAAAATCTTGTAATGCGAAAATTTCGTTTGTGCTAAAAAATATATTTGAAGAATTTGAAATGTTTAATAAATTGAAATTTGAAAATATTAAAAAGATTAGTTTTTACATTTGTTAAATGTAATTATTACTATTATATAATATAAATATAATTAGAAATAATTATATGTAGAAAATAGAGAAGATTATAGAATTAAATAATAAAATGACCAAATATTCATTTAAATGAAAGAAAGGATCTAAAGATCACAACAAAGACTCCTTAATGATCATAAAGATTAACGTTATTAATCCAAATTCGAAAATAAATTTCTGAATTTTAAAATAATATGCGTTTATAAACAAAACATGGTCACCAGAACTCAAGGGGAAGTCCTTGTCTCTCCCAGTATCAAAAGCAACGACGACAATGTCGTTTGTGTTATCGCTTTTTATCGAAGAAGCTTCGAATCGATCAATTTAACGATCTTGTTAAATTAAAAATCATTGATCTTGTGATTGCCTTTTGTCGATGCAGACAGTCTCGGCAGATTAATTATTGCATTGCGCTCCTTTTTAATTATTGCATTTTTCTTCATTCTACTTCAGTTTAATTGCTGGACGCTTCCAAATCGAGGAAGGAAATGACAAAAAAGAAGAAGATACGAATAAAAAAAAGAGAAAAAGAAAACCAGACGATCTATATCATCATGAACATTAACGTATATAAAACCTATTTAGAATTAAGTAGTGGCGATGATTGGACAGATTGAGTTGGTGATTGCGATTACACTTTTACAGTTGTTACAATTGTTGTTGTTGTTGTTGGTATTATTTTTTAGACTTAAATGCCATTTCGAGGAGATAATTAAAAATGTCTTAAATGGTTTAAAAGCCAAAAGCTGCAACAGGTTTTTTAACCTCGATTTATTTTGTGTGGATCCTCCTTAATTGCAAAAGCGTGAGAGATAGCTGAAAGGCGAGGGTGGTGGTGGTGGGTATTTTTTGTAAATATTTTTATTTGGAATATTTTTATTCTTTTAATAAAATTTTCTTTCCAAGAAATTTCTTTCCAAGAACACAGAACATATTTTGTATAAAAAACTACTCGTTGGCATAGTCGCAGACATCAAATATTAATATCATCATCATCATCATCATCATCATCATTCTCGTCGCCACCGCTATTGCCGCAACTAAAACTGATTTTCTATTTATTTTCTCCGAGAACTCCATTCTCTCGGTTTTCATTTCGTTTGACAAATTGTTGCGAGTTTTCTTGTTCTTCTTCGTTTGGAGAAGTGGTCCTTCATTGGCGCAACCGCTTTTCTCATTTGTGACAAATGACAAATTAATAGTTGCCGCAAAAGCCATAAGAGCCAAGAATTTGTGGCCGGTTAGCCAACATCATCACCATTTTTATCATCATCGTCATCATCATCATCGCCACTGTTCCATTTCATCTACCGCGTCATGTGTTTCACCTAAGGTGTTGTCACGTTTCCGTTGTCTTTCCGCCGAACGCAATAATTATTGTTTCTTCAAAAATGTCCCCTGTTAATTTATAAAGCCGCGGTTAAGCTTGATATAAATGGTATATAACGAATATAACAACAACAACAACGATTGAAACAATTATAACAATAAAACAAATAATTATGGTTTAGCGATGACGGTGGACGAGTTATCAATACATTGTGCAATTCATTGTGCAAAATGTGTTTACTCACTGCAAAACATACGATCGTCAAAAACAAAAACAACAACAACAACTGCAGTGACAGCGGTTAAGGAAATAATTTGAAGTTGTCAAGCTTGAATAAAATCCTCGACGTGGCCATAATTCATCGCTTGCAAAATTGTTTCGATACCCCGCCGTCTTCTGTCACTCCTTTGCCCCCACCGCACACCTCCTCTTTCCATAAATCCCAACCTACAACACCCTTTTCACGCAATCATTCAGGGCATATCATTTTCAAAAGTAAATAATAATAATCAGCCTTTAGGCGAACAACAACAACACCAACCACTTAACAACAAAATTGTTGGTGGATTGGGTCGGTCATGCGGTCATGCAGAAGACACAGAAGAGAGAGAAGAAGCAGAAGAAGGCAATAATAACTATTAATTCATTGCAAAAAGTATTAGAAAATGTTACAAACCGTCGTGGCTAAGGGACAGACGGGGGCGGTCGTGTAACCGCAGAAAAGCAAATTTATATAAAATTTATAGAATTATTAAAATTTACTAGAAATAATTGAAGCAAATTATTATATTTATTTTATGAAATTTATTCTGCATTTTAGTCGGTCCATTGGTTGGCTGGCTGATTATTATAATCATCATTATCATTCTCTTACTCGTCTTCCCCGAAATGATTTTCTTTTCCTTTTCTTGTATTTTAGTTCATTCAACCGTTTGTTCTTGTTGTTGTTGCTTTGTTGAATGAATGTTTTATAGACGTCGTTGTTTCTTTATTCTGTTTACGAACATCTCATTAACAATTATCAATAAACACGGCAATCATCAGACAGTCCACTACATTGAACATTGAAGACAACAACAATAACATAATCATAAAGAATTTCTTACAAATTATTCATTTTCCCTCCTACCCAAACGCCTTCTTGGCACGTGTCCAGTCACTTCTTCTGAAAACGTCTCTGTTCCTCAATCTTAAATAAATACCCCTTCCCTTCTTTTCTCTTTCTTCATTCTCTTCTTCTTCTTCTTCATCGTCGTCGTTCTCGTCGATTTCCGACTTTCGAGGTAAAGCGAAGAAACTGTTAGTTTTTTTAAAAAAAATTCAAGCAAAATGTTATGAATGCGACGGACACTTCGGTTAACGCCACTGCGTTTAAATCGCTTCACGTTGTTGTCATTTGCTGTTGTTGTTGATGTAGTTGTTGTTGGCCCTCATCATCACTTGTATTTAATTGATTGAAACGTTTTTTTACTTGCACTTAATGCTGCCGCCTTTATTCTCGACGACCAAAGAGAGCAATCAATGGCAGGAGGGAAGGCTTTAAATAACCAGACAGCAGCAGTTGCGACAACAACAACAACAACAAGCACTATTGAAATATAACTCGTCATTAATCATTTCAACAGAAGCCGTCATAGAATTCGTTTGCCCTCTAGCGATTTGAAATGAAAGATTGATCCGATAAAATCCAGTTGATTTCTGTCTCTTTCTGGTTGTTGTGGTTGCGGTTTTCTTGTTGTCTATTTGATGTTGTTGTTGCTTCAGTTAATGACAGCATAAGAAGTTTGTTGTTAGTGTCATAATTAATCGAATTGTCAACAACGAGTTAAAGTGAGAAGCAGAAGCACAAAAGTATTTTCAGTTTTAATAACTCTAAATAATTAAAAAAATCTTAGTTTAAAAATTAAGAGATTAAATTGAAAGGAACAGTCTTAAAAATTATTATTCTTATTTAAATATTTAACTAAATTTCCTTTAAAATAAAACCAGTTAGCCCTCAAGAGCTGCCAAAAGTGTTGACATTCCTTTTCGGCAAAAATCAATTTCTTATCTAAAAATGTCGTAAAATAGAACCCCCTCCAACCTTCCTCCCTCCGCCCAATAGGCTCTGTTCTCTCTCAATGTTTTACTTAAGTTCTTTTCTAGCACGTTGGTCCCGCAGTTTTATTGAATGTAATTATTATTCTTATTGACAATCAAAATAATTATTGACTATTTCTGCGAGGCTCGCAAACGCATTCCACATTCATTTTTTTATTCTTCTTTTGATTGAAAAAGTGATAGAAATTCTAAAATTGTCTTTGATTTTTGTTTTTGTAACCAGATATAGACTTTGTTTAAAAACAAATTTACGATTTAAGATTTTACGATCTTATAGAAAGATATAAATTTAGGATTTTTCTTCAAATAAAAATTGGTTGGTTGGAAATTGAGGCTAAATTATCATTAATGAGTCCAATTTTAATTTGAAAATTTCTTTTAATCGCGACTGAGGAGATTTTGATGAGAGGCCGTTTTTGAAAGGCCGTCCGGAATAATGACTGAATAGTCGTCACCTAACTTTACTGAAAAGACGCGGGTATAATCGCGAATGTGACGAACTAATTAATTTTGAAATGAAGAAGAATAAGAATAAGAGCTTTAACTTGTGCTATAAAGTTACCGTAATGTCATGATTATGATCGCACGTTTAAGTTAATTATGTATCAGAAAACCTGATTTGAGGGAATAATTTTGTGGACTGAATTTCGAATCAGAAGTGAAAGAGCGAATAGTCCAAATTCGTTTCTTCTCACGCGAATTCTTTAAATATCTCTTGCATGGAATGATACATTATCTCCAAAAAAGATTAAGCATGTCGAGATTAAGCATTCAAATTAATTTGGAAGCAATTGCTGGTTGATTAAATTGAGATTGAAATAAAAAGCATTAAATGATAATTAAAATAAAATTAAATTAGTAAAATTTGCGAATAAAAAAGCATGATAAATATCAATGGACTTAAATAATAGTGATGGTAATGATGATGAAAATCAATTCAATTAAATTAAATTCCAATTAAATTATGCTGGTAAGGATGATGATGAAAATAAATTTAATTAAGCTAGCATGAATTTTATAATGATTGTGGCTAAATTGAAGAAATTGCTTACGAGCAATCGCTTTTTAAATAAAAATAATAAGTATAAGTATTAGCCTAAAATAAATCAAAGTTAAAATAATCACTTTTTTATATTCAGTACGAATTCTTCAAATTTTATAAATCACAAATTTCAGCTGTGATTTATTTAAAAGAAATTTGAACCAAAAATAATTGGCAATTAACGTTATTGCAGAATTTCTGCTATATTTTTTTTGAGAAGGCGCTTTACGAAGCTGGAAAACACACTAGAGATTATTAAAGAATGCATTATAAATAATGCATATCATCATCATCTCTCCATTGACTCCGCCCATCGTCCGTTTTTAAAATTCATTGAAACCCATAATATTTAAATTATTGCCGTTAAAGTATGCTAGCGAATAGCACGAGATATTAACTAGTGATTATTTACGAGTTCTTACGGTGTCAGCATTAGGGAAAATTTATTGCTCTACTCGTTGCTTCAGCGCAACGGGCGAGTTTGCTCTATGGTCAAAAGAATGTGTTTCATTTGTTAGAAGCCACAACTGCAGCAGACACAACAACAAACATAACAACAACACGAATATCAGCATGAAAAGACTGTTGTGGAAGCATCATCATCGATATGGCATCGTCAGCAACAGCAGCAGCTGCAACAGCAGAAGCGATAACAGAACCGAACACCTACACCTGGCACTGAGACACCCAATAACGCTTCCGCCACTGTTCACCGGTTAAGACTCCTCGTGAGTAAATAAATGACCCACAAAGTCCTGACGTGATTTTGGTTTCCCTGAAATAGAAAGAGGCAGGCTTTCGGCTTAACACCATGCAACAATATTATGCAACAATATTCAATGCTCGATTTCGTTCCAAGCGATAATGCGCGTAACGTTCCTACGTGACACGAAAAAAACAATAGAAGAATCTGAAAAAGCACCAAAACAAATGGTATCACCTCGTCGGCTTCTTTTATCCAAAACAAAACTAATTCGATGCTAGTGAAAAGTAATTAATAGCAGTGCACACACTAAAAGATGGCAAAGCTACCGTTACACTAGTAACTAATAACATTTAAGTCCACCAACTTTCTTGGACTTAGTGGGCAGTTCTACAAGTCCCATAAATTCATTCATGAAAAATCGTGTCTGAGTCAGCGATTAAAAATGAATTTTGTCTAAAATCCGGTTAACCACTTTTGTGATACCAGTTAAAATTTTTTGTGATACGAGTTAATACGTTCTTTCTCGATTTTCTACTTCTTGCGAAATTCGTTGCTTCGTGATTTGCTATCGACAATCTTTTACAAATTTCTGCAACAAATTGCACGACGAAACATTTTTGGATGGAGTGAGAGAAAGAAAGGGTTTTTATTTTAACCACTGTTGTTGTTGTTATTATTACTATTATTATTATTGTTGTCGCCGATTTCTAGGGTTATCTTTTCCACAAAACAATGAAAATATTACGAAATCACGATAAAGAGAAATTAATTGTATTAAAAAAATAATCGCGGTGCGAAATTTCGCGATACCAGAAAAACAAGAAGAAACAACAAAAACAATGATGAGGAAAGATGATAAAGAAAAACTGGCATATTAAACAACAACAAAATCAGCGATAAGGATGGCGACGACGACAGTGATGGGAAGTAGTGGGAAGTTCTATTATAAAGTTGTCCTCCTTCCCACCTCCTGCTTCGATTCCTAAATAAAATCGATTGTATGCAATACTATTTCCTATACATATGCAAAACAACAACAACAACAACAGCGGAGGTACATCCAATAAAATATATATTTCTTATTAAGTTTTTTCTGGATTCGAATAACTTGTAACAATTTTTCGTGATAAACGCAATGATAAAATGTTTGCTAAAAATAAAAAAGCTTTCACTATTTGCTTGGAATGTAGCATAATTAAACAAAAACAACAACTGCGCAGACAGCGAAAACAACACCAAAGTATTGGCAACAATAAGCCCGACCACACCAACCGCAACCACATACAGTAAAACTTCATCAACAAGCAACAAAATCATCAACAACCAAAATAAGATGTCTAATAAATTAAATTTACTTAAAGACCATCAGAGTGAGAAGAAATAAAGAAGAAGAAAAATACAGAAGAAAGATGAATAGGAGATGAAGAAGGGTAGGGGGGGGGTAGACTAGCTCGCAACATTTGCTTCGTTGATGGGAAAATGAACTTAAAATATTTGCTATTGTTTGACAAGTTATTTTTGTATTTGTTGGCTTTACTAATTTTTGTTTTGGTATTCTGTTTGTGGTTTTTCTTTTGTTGCTTTCGTTGTTTTCATATTAAATCTATTATGGTTTTCACTGAATTTTTTTAGGAGTATATTTTCGTTGATTTTGCCAATTCTGTATGTTTTTGTGTTACTTTTATTTTTAATTACTATTAATTAATAAATAAATCTGTCATCAGTTGCAAAATTATAAATCAACTAAAATGTATTTAATTAAAAAATTGCTTATGGTCTCGGTTTAATCTCGATGAGTTTCTCTTGTTCCTTTTAAATATTAATGCGTTATATTTCCGGGTCTTTGGTATAGAATATTGCGTTTTAAATTATATAAACAATATATTCTTGACCTAAGCTCTTTTCAATTATGTTTAATGCTTTAATCGAGGCCAAACTCTTTAGTTTCTAAAAGCCGTGACACTTCCAAAAAGTATTTCAGACTTGTTTGACTTATCCTTCGAATTGAAAATAGTCTCAGAATCTTAAAAAACTTACGACTGAAAACTAAAAAATTAAGCATATTAATTAATTTTATTAAATTGTTATTTATATTTTAAAACTGTTAAAATATATTGGTTGTATTTATGATTGATTCTATTTATGACGACTCTAACTCATTTACAGAATGCACTCTCTCACCATTCGTTAGCGGTTCCTCATCAGAAAAAATTCCATTTGTCTTTTTACCATTGCGTGGACAAATAATTTATCCGAGTAGAGAAATCAGCTTCCCCGGTAAGTAAAGACCGCGCACTTACACACAAAATTGTATATAACACACTTCCCTTTAACGTTTCATATTCCCCGTAGATATTCGTACCCCTGTTTGTGCCGTCACTGGATCGCAATATTTAACTAGGAATGGCTGGACCGAATTAAGAAATCCGATTGATAACGATTATCCCTTTCGCATATTCCGCGATGAGGGTCGTACTTTCCTACAGGTAATTACTTCGCCTTTACAATTAAATCAATTCGACTAAAAAAATTGAGACTAAAAAATTTTTTTAAAAAGTTTGTTGCTTAAGTCTTTCATTTTGTAATAAGTTTTTATATTTTCGTTTGCAACTTTTTACTTAATCCTACGACTGACAGTGGCTTGGTGAACCTGATTTGCGTCATAAAATGCAAGGGCGTCTCATTGTGGTGCACCTGGTGTGCCGCGACATGATGATTTCTCTAAATGCTTCCGTGATCAAAGGTGAGTAGGATCCGTCTTTTCCATTTATATCCGTCCTCCATTTATATCCATTTCTTCTACTCTGCAATATTGTAATTAAATGAACATTGTATCGATTATGCCATAGATCAACTCAAGCCGCCAAAGAATGTCTTCTCACCATGTGTTGCCTTTCGCGTTAATGGCAGTCCCGTCAAATATTTTCACAGTAAGCTTTACGCCTTTCTCACGTTGCCCAAACAACAACAAGCAGTCCAGCCAGTTATTTACCCAAATGTCCATTTCATATTTTATTGCAGACGTGTCGGAGGTACTTTTCCAAGCAGAGGCCACTCCGACGCTTGCCTCCAACACAGATGGCATGACCACTAGGGAGTATATAGTGATCGGCGTATGTAGCCTGCTGCTTGGTCTGATTTACGTTTCTTCCGTCTTTTTGTATTTGCACACGAAGAAACGCAAGAATCGCGATCAGCATCACATGCGCAATTCTCTCAACGATCTCGCCAACGAGATTAATTACCCAAAGAACGACCAGGTTACATTTGGAGCACCATTCATTCGCACCGGCAGCATATACTCCGCTGCTAGTTTGGCCACCTCGACTGAGAACCGATCCCGTGCCAGTATCGGTAGTGCCGTGGGCGTTCACCTGAAGGAGGAGATGGGCATCGTAAAGAGCAATCCATTACTACAGCATTATCCGCAGCTAAGCGAACATCACTCGGGCTTCGCCAGCGATATCTCCAACTCAAATTCAGAGTGCGAGACGGATGGTAGCGGTTATCATGACAAATTAAAACAAGTTCGTAAAAAAATCCACGAACTAGCAGTAATCACTAGTTCGTCTTTTACATGTGTCTTTACTTGTCTAGGTCCAGACGTCCGCGCTTGTGCACCCAAACGGCGGTAATTTTAATTCGACCACACACATTTCCGCAGGAGGCGATATTGGCAACGACAACGAATCTTCTGTCGATCGCGCCTCTTCCCCGACACAAGACAGTGAATGTCTACCCGAGGAGAATGTATCCATTGTCGAAGACATGATGACTGAGGAGAAGATGGAACAAATGCGTCAAATGGCCAACGGCGGCACAATTCGCAAGAAGCTTTATTTCAATCCGGCTTACTTCGAGCCGCATCTTTTGGCAGTAAGTACGGATAACCAGCAAGAAATCTCAAACTGACCTTAAGATTCTGAATTATTTTCAGCAACCACCGCCAGCTGCCGTAGAGTTCCTCACCAAAATCCGCGAGGTTATTTCCATTGCCAAATACAAAATGGCCACCAAGCGTTACCAGCCTTCTCTCAATGTCATACCCGAGGAGGGAGCATTAAGCTCTGCCACAGCGTCCCTCTACAGCTCACAGCTACAAATGTCCGGAACAGATGGCTGCCGCGGGTGCGGCGCGAATCGTTGCACGGGTCACTCCAAGGACTGCGGCGACAAACGTAATAGCATTGAAAAATGGTTGCAGACAGTGTCTCCTCAAGACTCTTCCAACTCAGCTGGAGATTCAATGAAGTCGCAAACGAATGGAAAGCAACACCAACAACAGCAAAATTATATGAATCAAACGGAGACCTCTGAACACTCATCAAGAAAAGAAATGCGTTGCCAAGAGCAGTCACAAATAAAAACCAACAGAATTAATAACCGATCGCCACACAAGGCGCGCAAAGAAATATCGGCCCCTAAACAACGCCCACCTCCGCCGCCGCCAAAGCCAGCGATACAAAAAGGTATTACATGCTACTCACCATCCCCTCCACCATCCCCCTCTCCCTCACCACCGCGGCCGTGTGTGATCGAAATAAGAAACAACACACCCTACGAAGCCGCCTCCAATCTTCCAATAAAATCAGGTCCGCCGTCCTGCAGCAATGCCACAACCATTACCGTCAACACTCGGGAATATAGCGCATTGGAAGGACTCTGCTCAACATCCAGTCTTTACGAATTCGCCGAAATGGGCAGTGAAATCTATAATAACCCAAAATTTGTCCTTCACGACTCGCCAGTGGCATCCCAGCGGTCTAACCATAGTTCATCGCATCGCTCCAAGTCTTCCCGTAGACGTCTTGACACACTCGACCAATATGCTGCAGCCTCTACACCCACGTCGCTAACATCAGCAGATCGGGAGCACTACGAAATGTTACGGAACATGAAACACGATCCGGAAATGTGTTACGACACCATCACGCACGATTACAATGCCACATTGACCTCTTCCAATGGAAGCTTTCACTTGGATATTCCCACACCGGACTACGACAGCACCATGGAAAAGAAGATCAAGGATATCTACAGCAGCAACACAGCGCTCAGCAGTGTCCCTTCGGTACCGACACCCGACTACAGCACTCTCAGCAAAAAGTCCTTGCGTCAATGCCAACCGGACTCCCCTATATATCGACGAAAGTCCCCACAATACCTGATTGTGGACTACGAGACAGACAGTTTAGATCGTTTGAACGCCGCAAAGAATAAAATATCGCATTCCTCCTCATCGCCCTCCTCTGACATTAGTTCTCAGCTCAGTCCTAGCTTGAGCACGGCGCTTCCCCTGGAGGAGGAACTCGAAATCAATCACACCGTGTTCGAGAACAGCGCCAGTGGCTACCGTAGTGATGTTAGTGCGAAAAAGAAGGTTGTGGGGAAATCAGAGAAAAGTGGTGCGAAAAAGGAAATTGAGGCTCGCATTAAATACGATACTCCCTTCCGAGGCAGCATGACCATCGAAGTGGAACACGAAACTCCATCCGATATAGAATTGTCAACAGATACCGAGAATTATGGGCGAGAAACAGTCGATCGTAAGCAGAGGAAGCAAAGCTTTTGCGACATCAACACCTGGGCGGATCAATTGCTGAAAGCCAAAAAATTCGTCAACTCCTCTGTGGTAGAAAGCCAGCGAGAAGAACGTAGGGGCCACCAAAGTCTGGTTGAAAGTGGATCAGTCCCGAGAAGGGAATCGCTATGTCCTCAGAAGTCTAGCGATCCAAAATATGTTCAGCATGTGGTAAACGAATGTATACATATGCGAAATTCTGGAAATGCTCAAACTGGACGTTCATCGTTCGATAGCATTCGTGAAATTTATCAACCGAAGATGATTCGGCAAAATATTCAAGGTGCTGGGCCCGACACAAAAACCCAGAAACTGATAGCTGATGCATTTTGCGAAAAAGGCCGTCTGCTTACCCTTGAAGCGAAACATACTCGAAGACAGCGGGTGACAGCCCCGCAACCAACTCCAACGGAAATCGAGAGCAGAGCTATGAAGAATAAAACAACCATAAAAATTAAAACACCCGACCTCGATCGAATCCAACAATCAGAATCGGAGCCAGTTATCCAGTCGGAGAGACAGCCCAAAATTAACGCCTCGTCTGTAATTGCGCCCTCTGCCATATCCTTCGACGGTTCCCAATCGAATAACCGAAACGCTTCAAAGGGATTCTATCCTACAAACAATTTGTCCTCTTGGGATTATAACAATTCAATACAAATGCAAAAGAAACCCTCTTTTCCCACATCGCCGCCCCCGCCTCCACCAACAAGCTCAGCATCTACAACTCTGAATAGCCACCGCAGCAATACACCTAGTCAGCAATATCACCATTCATCAAGCTACCGCCAGAACAAAACAACTCCGCATCTTCACCAATCGACAACTGCCACGGAAGAGGAAACTGCCAGTAATCACAGCGAATCTACGGAAATCACGCGAGTATCCGACACACAGGCAACCTCGGAGTTCGACTGTTCCTGCAGTAACACTCTAAATAGCGTTGCACCGCCTTCAGAAACCCCCGAGTCATCCCAAAACTTTAAAAATTATCTAAATGAAGACACATCGCAACAGAAACGCAGCAATTCAGTCTTGAAAGACAAAATTCCGGAACAGCCAGTCTCCCCCGAGCAGCAGTCTCTCCCGAGTCTGAAGAATTTCCAAGGTCCGTCTGACTATAGCGGTACTTACAAGGTTGGCTACAATGGCCTACGAGGCGATTACAGTCTCACGAAATATCTAAACCGGCGTAAGTCCCAGGAGCACCAGCGTGAAGAGAATCCTCCATCTTCGAGCAACAACGATTGCAATGACTCCAAGATAGAAACTAGTATCAGTAATGCCAGAAATACTTACTCGAAGAATCCTGATTCTGATTCCAACAAGTTCGACGCAGTCTCTATAAGTTCTCGTTCTAATCGCAGTAGTAGCCGTTTATCCGATCGCACCAAAGAAATGTATCGCAATTCAGGCGTCCCGGTGGGTATTGCTTACCCACAAAGAAGTGGTACTGCGCACGATAACGGGAACTCCGGGTCATCTTCGACAAACGTACAAACCGTATATAGATGCGAAATTGAGCCCGTGCACTTGACGCATGGCATGCAAATTGCAATGGGATTGAAGGATCGCGCAAAGAAGGCAAAGGATCTGAAGAATGCTTGGAAGAAATTCGTCAGTATGGCTGCAGCCAAGTTCAGTCCAACTGCCAGTCCTTCGTCACCATTTGAGAAGAAAAATGTTGCAGCCACTTTTCTCGAGGCACTCGAACGAGATGATGGTATTTCGTCGTTGATCGAGGATCCACAACTTCAGGCATCAACGCCGAAAAGCAGCTACTCGGCTCCGGCCAGCCAGAACTACTACGAACAGCGTTTCGGGGCAGCACGATTGCAGGAAATGGATAGCGGGTACATGAGTGCTGACTCCAGTGAGGTCTACAAACGAAGCTTCTACGATCGCTATAACTTTCGTATGATGGCGGCCAGAGAGCGAGTTATACGAATTGATACCATTGAAGATAATTCGGATACCGGAAGCACGATGACGAGGCGCCACAGAGGACACGATAAAATCGATAATAACCAAGACGATGAAAATAAAGAAAACGGTATTATAAATAGAAATGACCGCAACGATATCAATAATTCGAATGGAGGCCATGACCTGGACAAAATCTCAAGCAATTCTGAGATTAATAAAGACACAAACACATCAATTACGGATAGTAATCGCTTTGGGGAAGTCATTCCTCGTCATCAAACAACAGTCGCTATCGAATCACAGCAGGAATTTGTTGAGGTGCCTTTGAAGCGTGATGCAGATGATTACAGCGATTCAAATTCGGAGAGAACTTTGACTCGATCGAGTCGCGATGAACAGCAGCGAGATAGGGGGCACCGAAAATCGAGAGCTATGAATCTTTATTCCTCCGATGACGAAGAGCAAGATGTAAGTCCGTCGTACGGTTCATCAGAAACGGATGGTGAACCAAACGCGGAGGAAATGTGGGAATCAGGAGCGGAAAGCATTGAAACACACTCAGTGCTTTACAAAAAAATACAAAAATAGGAGAGAAAAAGAAAGCGAGAGTGAGAGAAATTGTGAACGGAAGAACAAGAAAAGAGAATAAAGGGAGAATATTTACTTGTTAAAGATCATCGGATTCAGAAACGATGATTCAATGTAAAAAACGATTAATCTGAGTCACAAAGTTTCGAGTGAAATAAATCTTTTTCATTTTTAAAAATATTTTTAAAATTATTAAAATTATTTTTCCGTTCTTTTCTTTTTTTAAACATAAGAATTATTTGCTGATATTATTCAAAAACATTTTACAATTATAATGTTTTTTTAATTAGTTTATTTTATTTTAGTTTTTTATTTTTTAAATTAATTTAAAATTTAGTCTTTTAAGTTTAAATTAAGTTTTTATTTTTAAAATTAATTTTAGTTTTTGAAAAGTGTGATATTTTTTCGTCAACTTCGGCCGGAAGTGTGCAATCTTAGCTTTTAGTTCAACTTCGAGAATTTATTTCGTTCTTAAAAATTAGCATCATAAATTAACTAATTGTTAAATTATGCGTAAACATATAAATTAATTTAATTTTTTAAGTATTTTTAGTTATTATTACTAATTATGATTAATTAAGATTTTCACCTTCGCGTATCTTTGTTGTATTTTTTTCTCAACCTTCAAAGCTAGAAATTTCAACAGCTATATATTCCAAATATTTGTGCATAATGTCCTATCAGTGAAGGCAACCTTCAAAATGACTGCATGCAACAAAATATTTTATTTATGTAAAATTAATTTCATATTCTAAATAATTTGTAAATTTATAAGAATAACTTATTTTTTACAATAAAAAATTTTGTATATTTTACTACTAAAATTTACTACTATAATTTACAACTATTTTACACACTATATCCCATACTGTATTCATATATGCTACATTTATGTATATATTTCACCATGGATTAATAATCTACAAAAAATATTAACATCCTTGTATTCTTCATAGACTTAATTTAAAAAATAAATTTATTATAAAATATTAATTAAAAGTTAAAACAGAATTATAATTAAAAGCATTTCATTCAAATGGTTGTAGAAAATAATCTACAAGTCCATTGACGTCCACATCTATAGTCGTTTATATAGTGCAATAAATTATTGTGCAATATTTATTATATCGATTTTAAAAAGAATATAATTTAATTAATTAGAGGCATTTAAATAAGTATTTTAATTTAAATAAATATTTTAAACATTTCTAACCATAAATGTTAACATAATTTTTAACATACACATTTTGTAATAAAATTATATTTTAAATAAACATTTGTAAACACTTATGAAATCATTCTACTAATTTACGATAGCGTTTCCACTATTCTCAAATTTTTTCCAAATAGAAGCACTAGCCACTCTTTGCACAAACCTCTCAGCTCATTCCATTCTAACTAAACCATTATTTGCAAAAGCAAATGGAACCTGATTGGAACATAACTAGGTTGGAACGAAAATTCTGCGATCACTCTACTCTTTGTTGCGCGGTATGACATTTACCAAGCACAAAAAACGCTTAAAAGTATGCTCCACAAATTTTAATTCATTGACTCCTACAACGACTTTATATAAAAGTTGACAGTTTTGTTACTTTAGAAGTTTGCTTTCCGAATCGAATTTATAAAAAAATCTTCCTCTTAATTATTAATTGTAAATTACATGAAGTTAATCACGAAGTTTGCCAAAATAATAATATTAAAATAATAGTTTATAGTTTCAAGTCTGTCTTCTATTGGTTTAGCTTTTCTGTATTTATTTTTATTAATGCTTATTAAAACGTCTCCATAAATTTAACTTCACTTTTCCAAATTTTATTAAAGAAAATAATTAACGAATTTAATAAAACCATTTGTAGATAAAAACCAAAACAAAATAGATCAAAAACAACAAAGTCGTTCAAAAGGCATTGCTATGAAAATCTAATAATGTTGTTTGACTTACTGTTTTTTACAAAGGCATTGCCCACAACTCGATAGTAGGACTAACCCCTCTTCTCCACTCCGAATGACTAAACTCAAAGCAAGTAAGTAATCGATATGCTTGAATTTTTTAAGGTAAATATGTTTCACTCCCGGTCAATTCATGCTCTTAATATCAAGCTTTTGATATCGTTGTAGCGACAAATTTATTCATTTTCTCCCATTAATTTTTCAAAATAATTGGCGCGTGAATGCAAAAATTTATAAAACAATACATTAAAAAGATACAAGAAGGCAAAACCCACAAACCAAGAAACAAAGAATTTTAAATCTTTAAAGCAGTTTTGACTAAAATTTTATTTATCATTAAAACCAAAAATAAGACTTCACAAAAGAGTAGGAAAGTACTTTTCGATAATCAAAAACACAAAATGCCAAATTTTTTAGAATTTTTTTATTATGCGGGTCAAGTAATCCTAGTCGAGTGTTTAAGGTGACCAGACGAACAGAAACGGATGTGTCATTACAAACGGAATTTTCAAACGGAGGCAAATGAAAAATAAAATGAATACAAAAAATAATAAACCATTTAACTTACAATAATAATAAATACAAAACAACAACAACAACAATAAAATTAACAACAGTCATAGTGAATAACGTGAGGGCGGACTGGCAGTAACCGCAGCAGCTACGATCACTTGTTGCTGCTGATGCTTTTGCATTATTGTTGATCGCGTTGTTGGTTTTGTTGTTGTTATTAAGTCACTAAAACTGACTTCGCATTTGAATTCAACCGAGTTTGCGATCATCAGTCAGTCTTAATTCAACGGCAACGCGATACATACGTGCGAGAGCGGATTTAATAAAGAATATTTAATACATAAAGTGAAATACATACACATATTTTAGAAAGAGATAGATAGAAAAATGTAACTTACCGTGTTTATTATTAAAGCAGAAGTTTTTCTTCAAAAAACGGTGAAAAATATATTCCAATAATTATTATTATAAACCTCAAACAAACGATAAAAATTATAATTATTTTTTTGTAAAATCTGAAGAAATCCAACAAAATATTTACGACAAAATATTCTCGAAACGGAGAAATTCAAATCGCAAAACGACTGAAACGGCATCCAATTGATTCGAGTGAGACAAATTATTGTTTCTTATTTTAAATAAAATATCCTTTGATTTTATCAAGAAAGCAAAAAAATATTAAAAATTAAATAATTATTCCAGCTAGGTTTGTTCGAAAAAGTGTTCATTTCAAACAGGAAACAAAAACGTGCATTAAAGAACTACAAAAACAACAACCAAAAAGTAAGGTTGAAAGAAATTTCTAATTAATTTCACTACGTCATCCCTTCTTGAGATAAACACATTAATTTATTTAAAATCATTAAATATTTATCAATAAATTTATTATAGAAAGAGCGTACTGTTGGGTATTATACATTTTTAATATTCAAATAATAAAATTTATGAAATTAAATAATTAAAAAATATTTTTTAAAGAATTACGTCATTGCCATGAAAATGTGAACTTACTAATTTTTAAAATAAGAAATAAATTAATTTGCGACAATCACAAACAATTCCTTTTGTTGTTTTTGTTAAAACCAAGACTTGACATGACCAAAATAGGAGTTACTACTTCTTATTTACGCATGTGTGCCAGTGTATATTTGTGTTTGTGTTTGTGTGTGTATGCAGGCGTCGCAAATTATCCATAAACTGAATAATGACACAAGCATTGAAACAAACGAAAACGAAAACTAAAAAACTGTAAAACGCGACTTGAAAAAAGATCACAACTAAAAATAATTACTTGGTTTAAATTTCGTTTTTTGAAGTTGATCCCACTTCGAATAAATTGATGAAGGAATGAATGAGATATAAATGAGTATTGAATGAAAAAGAAATTAAATATACTTTTTAGGCAAAGTGAAATCCCTGAAGTTTGGGGACAATGTGATTGCATTTATTTTTGTGTAATTTTTCAATTCATTCCTATTCGTTATCCATTTTCTTTTCCATCCATCTTTTGGAAAAATCGTGTCTTGGAAATGACTCTAAAGAAGTGAGCACTTATGATCACGTAAGGCATTCCACACGTCGATAAAGCCACACCTATTGAATTTATCATTGTTAGTTTTCACGGATAAGACAAAATGAAATTATATTTCACACGCAAACATTTCAATAATTCCAATAAATATAACACACGGATAGTATACCCGTTGTTGTTGTTGTTGTTGCTACCGTTGTTACCTTTTTTCTATTGGCTGTTTCTTCATTGACTTTTACGTATTATCGTCTTGTTTTCTTTTATAATTATTATTATGACTTTGATGATTTCATAAAAAAACTTTACTTAATTAAGTTTTGTTATTGTTATTTCTGTTGCTTTTGTTCTTTTTGTTGTTTAGTGCATTTTAATTGTTGATGAAATCAACACTTTTTTGTTGAATAAAATCTGAGTGGAAAACAAAATGGAGTAAATATTGAATATCTTTCAAAGAAACCCAAAAACAATTCTTGTTTTCATTTAAGCTTAATCCGCAATTAATTAAATTGCACGCACGATTAAATTTTATGGAATCGAATACAATTCTTTTTTGTTTATTTCAATCAGATTTCGATTCCTTCAGATCAAAAACAATGACAGGAAAAAAGAAACTATATTGCGATTTATCGAGTTTTTTTAACACGAATTAAGTTAGACTTTTACGCACTTTACCACTCTCCTTTATCCCGATCTACCTTCGCTCATTGGCTCTCCAATCATTCTGTAAATTTTTATATTTTGTTGTTAGAAAGAAGTTGCAACAGTCTTTGATTTTCCTTTATATTTTGTTTTATTCTCTTTTTGAATTTTTTGAATGCCTTTTTTACATTTCTAGAAAAACCAGTTCTTTCTTCTGCAAACTGTGATTAATTTCGTTTTACTTTTAATCTACCTCATTTTTTTTTTTGTTCTTAATAGTTTTATTGCCACGTTTTGTTGCAACATTCATCTCAGGCGTCCAACATCTCGCCATGTATCATAGGACGGTTTCTTATGTTGCGATCCTGAACCGGATCATGTCGGTTTTATTTTTCTACTTCGCTTGTAAATTTCGTCATATCCTCTTCTTCTTTGTTATTCTTCATCTCTTTAGGTAAGAATAATATACTTATATTGCATTGTCCACGAAGGGGGAAAAATGAAAAATATATATATATCATAAAAATATTTCGCCGAAGAATTCATCATAAAATTATTTATTTAAACTTTTTCCCAGAAACGCTTGATTTCACATTCGATTTTTTATATAGTTCGGAACATATAGAATTACAGAATTTTTATCTCTGACATGTTTTAATATTTTATTTCCTCAAAACTAGTTGACATCTACATAGTTGATTTCAAACCTTTTCTTTTATTTCAAGACGCATAGTTATGCCTTCCTGGCGTAAACTGGTCACCTTTTAAAAAATAACAAAATCGAAAAGAAATTTTTAAAAAATTATTAAAAAAGATAAGAAATTATTGTATGCATGACTACGCGCGATAATTAATTTTCTCTTATAAACAAATGAACATTTATAAATATTCGTTTGTACCAAAGGATTTGTTGATTCAATTATTCAGATATCACAAAATTGTTTATTTTAATGAATTTTTTGTTTATCAATTTTTTTGCCAATATCATCTTCTTATTCCTCCCTTTCTCGCTGTTCTTCAGAAATTCGAAACTAATATGTTTATAATTTTTCGAAATAATTTTTCTTCTCTGGCAAACTTAATAAATCCCACGATTTTGTTAATAAAAAAATTTTTTCATACGAAAACTGTAAATTTTTTTGTCGAAATCTTCCAATAAATAATAAAATGAAATTAAACAAAAACAAAGTTTAATAAACATTTTAAATTGTTTTCAATTCAACGAAAAATTGAAGTGCATTTGAAACCACTTTATATCTTGTCGACAATGGAGGAAAGGTGGTCTGATGACTATCAGCTCCATCTAATTTCCAAATATTAAATTCAAAAATTAAATTTGTGAAGAGGAATATATAGAAATGTTTATACATCTTCCAGCGAGTGCTCTCGAACTATATAACGAATACCTTTTCTATTTACTCGGCCGGTCAGTCTGCTAGGTAGCTTGTCTCCTTTGTTTAGTCTTCCTGTCTCTTTTATACTGCATTATCATTTTCATCTATGTTTCATTTTATATTGTCTCTTTTTTATATCTATATTTTATGTTTTATGTTTATATTTATATTTTTTATTACATTTGTATATTTTTTATATTTTTTTAAACATTCTGCATACCTTTCCACATTTTTAACTGCACTGCACTCGTTTAGATTTTTGTGATTATTTTCTCTGTTTGTTTTTCTTTATTACGGGCAGGGAACACAGATCAGTTGCTGGAAACAATTCTAGTGTTTTACGTATTGTCGTCATGCTTGCCATTCCCAGACTTAACTGACCAACAGCACCGGTCAGATGACTAGCCTTAACAGACTCAGAATCAGTCGTAGCAGAGTGTGGACGGTTACAAAAACCAATCAAAGCAACAGAAATGACAATGACAAAATAACAATAGTCTTTATTGTCTCTACGACATTATTCATTGTCGTTTCAAATTGTTGCAAATTGAAGTCGCTGTTTTTCCCTTCAATTCGACAAACCGACTTCGGAACAGACACAAACTTCGTCCGTGAGTTGAACGCAAAAACATCGACATAGTCGATAATAATTATCCGTTTATCCGTTTGCCCGTTGACGTTGTTGTTGTTTCTTATTGTTGATTTGTTGGGAGTTTCCTTAAAACGTTTTAATTATAACCAAAGCATTTAAAAAGCAATGATTTGAAATGAAACTATTTACAAACGCCTTGGCAGACTTGTCAACGACGCCGATGGCGAGTCATTGCGGTGGAGCAATCGTGACATCCGCACAACAAGTACATTTCTATTCAAATTTACAATAAAAACTATTAAGTAAAGCCGCAAATAAAACTTAGACGAGTGGGTGGAGCAGTCTTTGTGGCGAACAACGTTAAAGGGTATTAAATATGATACCCACAAACAACAATAACACCAACAAAAAGTACGTTCATTTGATTTTTAAATTAGCCGCAATTCTTTAATGTATCCAGGTGAACATGTCTGTATGAGCATTTATAAATTACAAGACTTCTCTTCTTCATTTAATTAATCAAATATGTGGGTGATCCTTCAGCACCCTTCCTTCTGTAATCCCTGGCCGCACTTCTTCTGTTATTTAAAAGAACAAATAGAAATATCAATTAGGAAACAAAATCTCCGGAGTCAGCGACCACAACGATAATTTCAATGTATTAGATTTCACCACTGATTCATTTACGACTCGTCATCAAAAACTGTTCGATCGCTGAGTTCATTTACCCCCAAGGTTTCTAGAAGCGAATTGCAATAGCAAATACTAACACTTATACCCTACATCACGACTACACGCATACAATCACATGCATTGTTTGTTATGAAATGGATAGGAAGCACAACAAAGTCAGTTATTGAAACTCCTTTTATTTAATTTAAAAAATTCCTTAGAAAACTTCTCCACAAAGCATTAAGAAAATAGGAAAAAATAAACTATAAAAATATAAAGGTAGACTTATTCCACGCGTATTAAGGCTTAAACACATTTCATTAATATTAAACGACTTCACTGCTTCAAGTTTGTCTTTCTTCTGGATGGTTTGTTTTGTATCAATGGCTTCTAACGGGTTAAACGATACGACACCAAAACAATAATAAATTTACAAATTTTTTTTGAGAATTCAATAAATTTAAAGCGTGATAACAAATTAATTTTCAAGAACAAAATAAAATTTAAAAACAAAAATTGTGAGAAAAGTGAAACCGAAAACAAAACGGAAGAAACCAAACATGAGTCATTTTTCCAAATCATGAAGGACCGACCGTTGAGATAGCCGAAACCATGACTTGAGCAATTATTAAATTTACATATTTTATTTAATCTCGACCTCGAGAAATCTAAATAATAAAGCAATTCTTAAATTTCTTTATTCCATCATTTGTCATCAATGTGGTCTGGAATTGCTCGATGGGTTTTGTTGGGAATATTATCGCTATTTAAATTTATTAAATCGAGATTTAGAAGAATATGAAAATGGGAAATATTAAGAAGAATAAGAAAATGGGAAGGAGTGTACAGGAGAGTTAAATATAAGCGAAACTCAACTAACAAAAATTATTATCACGCTCTTTTTCAATGCAATTAGTTCATCTTTTCCTCTATCTTCTTTCCCTTTCATTCATTATTAGTATTTCATGAGAATTCATCAGTTTCCGTGTCAGTTTGACGTAATAATGGTCAACAATGCCTAAATCAACAACAAAAAAACAATAAGAAAAAATTACTTAAAGGAAATTACTTCAAAGAATTTTTTAAAGACTCGTCTTTTTTTATCTCCTCCCTTTTCGTACTTTTTCAAGAAAAATTTTTTATTACATTTATTTATATTTATAAGAATTTTTTAATTATATATTCTTTGCATCATTATATAAAATTTTTCTGAATGAGACACCATTTATATACGCATCATGTACATACGACCCCTTCACAAATATATTTCATAAAAACGGGCTAAGTTATTGATCGTTTTTCATCATCAATAGTATTCATAATTCACTAAGCCCCATCCACTCTCATCCTCTACCCGCCATTCTTCCATTCATTTATCTTACAGACAAGCCTCTCTTCAGTTGTCTGATCATCTTCTTCACTCCCTTTTCGCCTGGTCCGTGGTGACTTTTGTGTTCGCGGGTGAAATATTCTCGACAGAGCTCAATTTAATGGATCAAAATGAGAAATAATGTTTAATTAATTCAATTACAACAACTGGAGCAACATGCTAAGTGGTCGCTTAGCAAGCAGGAAATATTATGCAGGGATGAAGGGAAATAATTTTTTAAAGTAGTGAAGCAAGAAGCAAGATCTTGAAAGTGATTGAAGTAAAAACAAGGCATTTGTCTTGTCTTGCTCACGATAATTCAAGTTAGTTTTGCTTTCATTTTATACGAGTATGTGATGATAACGATAGGCAATTATCATTAATACCGCAATAAATATAATAATCATAATCATGTTAGTTTTTTCGAAAAATATAAACATATGGTTTACAAGATATAAACCCTCCTTCTAGTGAGGCTCGGCAAAGTTTTCAGAACTTCAGAATTTCTAAATATCGAAATCTATGTCAGGTATTATAAACGCGTAACGGCTTATACAAAACTTCTGCCAAAAGCTATCCAAAACATCGTCGCATCTCACTATCAATTTAATCTCACATTTAAATCTTAAGTTAATCAAACCTCGTGGATAAACAAAGATAGAATATTCAAAGGTTTCCAATTACGATCGCAAAATAACCACAGAATTATTTAATGTCTACCTCTTCTCGCTATTTTTCAGATTCATTCCGCCTTGTGGCAATATATCTCAATTGCAGATACGTTCAGAAGACAATATTGAAATCGATTCCATCCAATCCATCAATCAGCACCAATCATAACAACAACAACAACAGCTTGACAATGAATAGCAAACAATTTTCAATTGATATTAGCAATTGTGGACTGGTCGATCCCCAGGTACCTTACTTTTATCTATCCATTTATAGACAGATTTCCCAACTAACTTCTCTCCAAAACCAAACTGCTTAGACACAATTATCAGCTGCGTTAGAGAAAAGAAGCCTGCGTGAATTCTGTATTGCCCTGGACATGGGTGGAGATCCTAACCTTCGCGATGAGAAACATATAAGTATTTTCGAAAAGGTTTTGCAAACATACGGTTGTGCCGATTACGTTGAAGAGTGTTTGAGACGCGACTGCAGCCCGAATTACGTAAGTTCGCAGTAGTGCAAAATAAAATAACTTCATCCGCAAAATTGTTACCATTCCTTTCAGATTAATAATTATTTCAATAAGGCTGCCATTAATTTCGCTGCCGATTCACGCGATCCAAACATATTCAAAGTGTTATTACGTCACCGCGGCGTACTGGTTGATTTCAAATACGCCCAATTGACGCCCCTCAACGCACTGGCTAAAAATCTGACAGCCGAGAATGCAAACGATGTGAAAGTCTGCATCCAACTTCTGCTGAATTACGGTGCCTCAGCTAATTTGGCGGATCAGCGCGAAATGACGCCGCTCCACTACATCCTAAAGAATCGCAAAATCGATGCGTTGGCAAAGCGCGAAATGGTGGAAATCTTTCTAAACAACGCTACAGACCTTGACATAGATAGCTATCGCGATGGAGAAGTTCGAAGTTTACTGCAAGCAGAATATCCAGACTTGAGGATGCCGCCCGTGCGTTCCGCCACGGCGGAGATAAGTGTGGATAAGCTATTGAAATTGCTGCAATGCGGTGAGGAACAAAAGTTCATCAGCCAATTTGATGAGTTCCAGTCATCGAAGACACACGACAAGGATAACCTCGCCAATGCTGCCCAGGAACAAAATATTCAGCTTCTGATGGAAGCTATCAAGCGTGGCTTGAATGGCGCCTTCGATAGAATCATAAAAACTGGCCTCAATGTCAATCAACTCTACCAGGGTAATTCGGCGATAGGAATCGCGGCCATTTGGGGCAATTGGTCGGCATTGCAGAAGCTATTGGATAACCCGGAACTCAAATTACGACCGAAGGAGCCACTGCTAATTACGATCATTAAGAAACTAGATGAACCGCAACTTAGCAACTATTGCGATTATACAAAAAGTTTCTTCATACTTCTGAATTCCGAACGAGTAGACGTCAATGAATCCGATCCAAGTGGCTCAACACCTTTACACTATGCCGTTAAATATCGCAACCGAATGGCGATGATGGAGCTGCTGAAACGCGGCGCATACATCGGTAAAAGAAGTGTGTTTAATGACTTACCCATTGACGGTATTTCTCCAGAACTTCTCGAAGAACATTTTAATTCATGCATCAGTACGAATGGTCTCAAGCCTGGCGATGAAAATTTCGAGATTTTAATGAACTACAAAAACCTGATAATGCATCAAAGGACTGAGTTTCAGAAATCTTCAGCTGAATCGCAACAACTCCGGGAAGAAATGACACCGATTGCCTTTATTGCCGAGTCAAAAGAGCATCGTCACCTGCTGCAACATCCTCTTATCACCAGTTTCCTTTTCCTCAAGTGGCATCGACTCTCTTTAGTCTTCTACATCAATTTTTTGTTGTACGCTTTCTTTGCCGCCTCGATCGTTATCCATACGATGCTGAAGTTCCGCGAGAGCGAACAAGAAGCTCTCACTACCCTCTTCGGCCTATTTTCCTGGATCGGTATTGCCTACATGACTATTCGCGAATTGATACAGATCATCATGTCGCCCCGCCAATACTTTCGATCACCGATCAACATCTTGGAAATCGCTCTCATTGTGCTTTCGGTGATGACGTGCGCTGAACCGAGCTACGATCGCGAGACACAGCGCGTAATAGCAGTATTTACGATGCTATTGGTTGCTTTGGAGCTGTGCTTGTTAGTCGGATCACTTCCGGTTCTTTCTATCTCGACGCATATGCTGATGTTGCGTGCGGTCTCAACCAGTTTCCTGAAGAGTTTCACACTCTATTCAATCTTTGTGATCACTTTCAGCTTATGCTTTTATATTCTGTTTGGAAAACCAGAAATACATGCAGCCACTCCCCTTCCTTCGGATGAAAATGGTGAATTCAATAAGTTCACAAATCCTTTTGCAGCCATCATAAAGACGATCGTAATGTTAACGGGCGAATTCGATGCTGGAGACATAGATTTCGATTCTCTTTACTCGTATCTCGTATTTCTGCTCTTCGTTTTTTTCATGTCCATCGTACTTTTCAATTTACTCAATGGCCTTGCAGTTAGCGACACACAAGTAAGGCAATGGTTTCCCTGATCTCACACCGTCCCCCCCCCCTCACCCCGATCAGTCGATTTAGATCAAAACTTTAATCTGTTTTCTCTCTCTTTTCAAAACGTAGGCCATCAAGGCTCAAGCAGAACTTAACGGTTCCATATGTCGCACCCAACTGTTGACTCGTTACGAACAAGTGCTAACTGGTCGCTCCGGTCGAGCTACTTTTATCGTTCAACATGAACCTTTTCGCAGCGTTTATCGCCGCCTAATGAACCTCTATCCGAATTACATGGCCGGCTGTCAAGTCGCCATATTGCCAAACGATGGCAATAAAGTTCTGATACCGCTAATCAACTCGCATGAAATTAATGCAAAGACGTCGCCGCAATACAAAGATACAGCTCTTCTTCCGCTCGCTGGCAATGAAAATCAACAAACACAAAAGAAGATACTCGATCCGCCGGTGCGGTTTCTGCCGTGCTGCTGCTCCTGCATCACTGGCCGGTGTTCGGAGATAGACTCCCGTACCGTAAAATTAGCTTTGGCCGTGATTGAGCAGAAGACAGCGTCACAACGTGAACGACAACGCCTGCAGAGCACCGAACGACGTCTGCAGAGTATCGAGGACAAGGTGAATAAAATGTTCGAGTTGCTGCAAGAAATGAATTCAACGGGGTAAAGGTGAAAGGTGAAAGGTCTTTATTGCATTTAAATTTTTCTTTCATTTTTTAAAATTAGTTCATTTTTTTAATTATGTTTTACTTTTTTTAATTATATTTTTACTTTGTTTTAATAAAAGACGATTTATTTCTCATGCGTTTATGGTTTTTATAAACCCATTTAATTAACGAAATAAAAATCTAATAATCGAATATTGATCTTGCTGTATCTTCTTGAAACCCCTTTACTGAAGAGAATTGCCAGTGGAATCTCGATTAATCCGTCGTGTTTTTCCTTATAAATCTCTTTCGCTCCATAGAGACTACACTCAAAAAAACTTTATTTAATACAAAGTGCTGTGACGAAATAAAATTACACTGCAAACATTTTTTAAAAAGAAAAATTCAAATTTATAAACACCATTTCAAACATTTATTTATTACAGATGTCATTTTGTTAATATTCTTTGCTCGAATTTTGGTTTTTTAAACATACAAAAATTTTAACATTAATTTTATGGAAATTAATACTTATAATTATGTTTTGTCTTAAATCGCGCCAATAATAATTATTTGTGCTTTTATCAGGTAATTATTTTTTATAACAAATATTAAAATATTTGGCACCAATTTTTGTCGATACTTCATTTAATTTTACTTTTGCACTCACATATATTTTAAAATACATTTAATATTTATCCTAAAATTATTTCTACAAAATTTTATTGAAAACGTATAAAAATGTTTGGTTTAATTTTTGTTGCCTTTAACACCTCAATTAATCTTCTCTTTTGGAAATTATCAAATATTAAAGGAAAGATATAATTCTTATAACGCTTGGAGCCTGTCTTTGTGAAACAACTGTATAAAAGTCATACAAAGTCAGTTCCTTTAAATTCTTTTAAAATCGTTAATGCCTAATAATGTTTGTTTTAACCAAACAAACGATCGATTGAGCGACCGACCAATCACGACAATCCGACATGACCATGCCTTTGTGAAACAACATCATCAACACCGCACATCTCCGTCAGTCAATCAGATTTTTGTTTGAGAAATTTATTGACAACCAATCAATACAAGAATCCAAACGAAATCTGTTACGACAAAAATGAAATCCTTTAGCATCACTCTATGACATCGTACACGAATGACGCTTTAGTGAAAATTTATTTGACGCATTCTTGCGATTATTCTTCGATGTTGTATAAGATGGCAACGATTGACGACGTCTTCGAACCGCCGGACTCAGATTATAACGTATTTTAGCTTGTACAAGTAATTCTTTGAATATATCCATGATGCCAATGTTGTCCTTGGCCGAGCATTCAACGTAACCACATTTCCAATCCTCGCAAACAACCATTTCAGTGACTTCATGTTGAACGGACCGTTCCGTTTCATCCAAATCAATTTTGTTCCCAACAACAACGATGGGTACTTTTAAACCACGTGCAGAAATTATCTGAAAGATATCAGTAAACACATCTTTTAAGTCTGAGTCTTAACATGAATTCATCCCTCACCGCTAACCCCCACGCCACCCCACCCACCAATTTACCTCATTTCGTAAACGTTCAACATCGTCCCAAGACGACGCATTATTGACCGCATAGACGAGAATAAAAGCGCCCGCAGTTGATATTGATAATGTACGCATAGCAGGAAACTCGAAGGCACCCGACGTGTCCAATATATCGAGCGTCAAAGCCGAACCGTCGGGCAAATCATATTCACCACGATGTAATTCCTCAATTGTCTGTTTGTAGCGAGGTAAGAATTTATCGTAAAGAAACTGTGAAATAATGCATGTTTTGCCGACTTGAGCGGCGCCCATAACTACCACGCGTCTTTGTTCTTTGCGTATCTGTAAACCTTCGGCAACTTCGGTGCCATCGTTCTTACCGCAAACACTAATATCCTGCATTGCATTGAATATATTGGCGCGCGACTGACGCACGAGTGTGGATAAAGAGGGCAAACGAAGACGTTGACAATACGTCGGAGATCCTGTAACGTTAAGATTGTCTTTTCCGAAGCTATTACTTACGACGCCGCTAATGCGTCCGCCACAACAAATACTACCGACGCTCGCGCTATGACTTTTGCCGGCGCTAACTGAAGCCATCTCGTTTATTTATTTCGTGTGCTAATTTGCGAACGACTATTTCTATCGATTTCTAAAGTAATCCTTACGACTTCAACAAGAATCCTTTTCGATGTGTTCAGTACCCTTGAGGCTTTTCAGAATATCTTAGAAATACTTTCTTTACAGTCTTCCTACGTGATTACTTTAAAGTTTTCAGTTCGATGGCATCAAAGAAAAAGTTTTCCAAGTTTTAATATTTTTTTGTATATTTTTACTTCATTATTTTCTCTCACAATGTTCATCTTTCTTTCACCACAATCACTTTCAACTTATTCTTTTTGTTGTTTGGTATCGTCGAACTGTGAAGATTATTAAAAATATTTAATAAAAACTTTCAAAACAAAAAAAGCAAAAACAAAAGAAAAAGTAACATTTCATCGAATCAGACTAAGGAAATACAATTCTTCCAAAAAGCAAACTACCCTTTATCTCACCCTCTACCATCTTGTTATTCTTATAAATTTTCAAAGAAGTTACCGAAATTATCGATTTACACACTCCCGCTCAAAATTTCTGAAACATTTCACGTTTTCCTACTGCCGCATAAAAGAATCTTAACCTTGCCTGACCGAAGCATAATTACAACAACAACAACAACAAAAATATACACCATCTCCAAAAAATGATTACAACAAGACGAGAATGATCTTTAGTCGAAATGTATATTATTACAAAAATTCCAACGAAGGACACTTTACATGTGACAAATTAAATGACAAATTAAAAATGACAAATGAAAATTAACAAAGAAAAAATTATATGACAAATAAAAAATAATTTTAATTAAAATTACCGAATCAAGGAAAACTCAATAAAATTTCCTTTCCACGAGCAGCGGAAAGAAACGAATTATTTCGAAAGCAATTAATTTTTTACATTTTTGTTAATCTTCCTTAAAAAACGCACAATTAATCATTCGTCATTCTCTCAAACCTTTTATCGGTTCTTCAATTATTTAATAAATTAGGTTTATCTGTTTTTTGTGACTTCGATAGTCCCAAATCTTGTCAATTTTTCGTCTACATTAAATAAGTTAATTTGTGTAATTATCTCTACTTAATAGAGAAGAGACAATTAAGCAAAAGTTAGTGACAATACTATTTCTAAAACTTTCGTAATAATCTAACAGATTTAATCAATTTTTTTTGGCTCTAACGCAAAAATGGTTTTGTCGGAAATGGAGAGGAATTTGTTTTTAATAAGGTTTGGCACACGCTTTCATTCGTCTTCCTTTTCTAACTCACTGAGGATTAAATGACTTAGAGTAACTTAAAACTTTTCGGGACTAGAGGCTTTTATTTCTATATAACACCCAGCCTCTCCGCCTTTCAGGGATCATAAAAAGTCCAGTGAGCTATGACTTTTTATTATTAAGCACCCCCCCCCCATCGCGCCACACACACACACACATTTCTTCCCTTTCAAAAATATTTAACAGGAAACCGTGAACATTGTGGAAAGAAAGAAATAATCCCTACCGTTTTTTTCTCTAAAGCAGTTTTATTATCACTTAGTTATCCTGAAGGCAATCTTTTCGTATTGTTCGTCTTTACGTTGACGGCATTACTACGTTGCCATTTTAATAATTCATGAGCATTTTTACTGTCGCTAGAGCTTCTAATGAAAATGCTATCACTCACACTCCCTTGAAGTAATTTTTTGAGAATTTTATTCCATCAAAAAAGGATATTTTTGGTTTTTTTATTGCTATTCCTTTTATAGTGTTTCGTTTTTTCACCTCTATTCTTTCCTTTTATTACTTTTTGCGCAAATTCAGCTTTTCGTTGTTTATTGCTAGACAACCGTTTGTTTTTGTTTTGGTCTACTTCAATTCTTATCAATTCGTAACAAACAAGAATTCAAATAGACCAAAATTTAAAATGGAAAAAATCTGTACTTAATTTTTAGAGCACTTTAATTTCTTTACAAAGGCAAAGTAAAAAAGCAACTGTTGCTTTAGATACAACGAACCAACTGATGCCGAAAGCACGTATACCTATGTATTTGTTTATTATAAAAATATACGTTTTGTAATAAGAATAAACCGTAACTAAGGAGTGTCTTTCATTCCTCATTTCAATACTCATTCCTTTTGGAAAAAAATTTATTAAATAGAAATTATGGTAATTTTAAAAAACATACGTTATTAAAAAATTGTAATACTTCTAAAAATGCTGAAAATATCTTTATCTTATTTTAAGGCTAACCGAATTTAAAAGTGTTCAAACCTAATCTTGATTTTGGTAATTTCCCTTCAATTGCTTATACTCTACATAAATTAACAAACAACATATAGTAGAATAAAATACAAAGAAATTAGTTAACCAATTGATGAATTAAATTAAAAGTAGAAATATATAAAATAAACTAAATGAATTAAACAAAATTAAAATATTATTAAAAAACGGAGTTATTTATTATTGTTATCAATTATTTGAATAACTGCAAATACTGCATCATAAAGTTTTAATACCACACTGATCTACTAACACACTCACGCGCTTGGACACACAAGCACACTCATGGACATATAAATACATACATTCTCCACCGCAATGAATTATTTCATAGAATTGGAGAAACAGTTTAATATGAAAATTCGGCTTGATTGAAATCATGTGTCGCATATCACACCCATTTTGCTCTCCTGCACACAACTCATGTACATACACACATGCACATACGTGCGCACCCCCAAGCACGATTACAAATTCAATGAAGCAACAGTGATATGGTCTTAAATGATTTTGTTAAGACCATTAAAATTCAAAGTGGGTAACGTCGAAGCATTTCAGACGAGGGAGCGCGCTTGGCAACAGTTGATTGCCATTGTTATTGTTATCTAAGGCATTGTTGTTGTTATTATTTTTATTATTATCACTATTGCTGTTGCAAACCTTATTTTTTCGATTTTATTAAATAAATAATGGCTTTTGATAAGAATAAAATTCTTGCTAAGAAGGGTTCAAAGGTAAAACACATCCATACTCGCGCACACATACACATGCCCACCATACTTACCACACTTCTCAGATTCTCACCGCAGATTCTCAGATTCGCTGAACACTTGCGAAAATGTTTTACCTTTTCACTTTCAATTTGAACCGATTTTTCGTAAAAATATTCACGAATTGGGAAGGAATTTTATATGAAATTAATTAATCCCTTATATATATTTCCAGACATATTTTTTCTAATTTATTCCCAACACCTCAATATTCGCAAATCCTGTAGCCACGACCGTCAGCAGCAATCTGATGTGTCTTTCCTCTTAACCGTTACTTTTATTTCCCGTTTCGGGAAATTTTTGATTCTAACGAAAGTAACAGTGCGCAGTGTCAGTATCACCGTTTCCTAATTTTGGGAAGAGAAGCACCAGCGATTCCGTTGGCATTAAGTAATCCTTGAAAATTGTACGATATTTTTAACACAGAAAATTGTCACCTATAGCGCAACAGAAACAACAAAAATATCAAACAAATACACAAATATTAGGAATTTATTTTGTGTTTTACTTGGAGTTTTGGTAATAAGTGGGGGAAGTAACAGAGATAGAAAGAGAGAGAGAAAGAAAGTCCAAAGTAAGCGTTAAGCAGCAACAAAAGAGAAACAATTAATTGCAATTTCATATTGCCAATTAACAAAGGAATTTTTGGAAAGGAAAAAATTAAAAGGAAAATTAAGTGGCAGAACCGATGATGGCTCTCGTAATAAGTCGCGATCACATTAGTTACATTTGGTATATCGGGATTTGGGTAGTGGGATATCCAAATACCCGATTTTTTATTTTCTTGATAATTTTGACACTCTGAAAGTATTTTATTTAATGGTAACAGTTAGTAGTGGTGGTAGAAGCAGTAGTAACAATAGCAGTAGTGATAGTAGTAGCAGTAGGAGTAGTAATGGTGGTAGTGGCAATAACAGTAGTGGCAATAATAGTAGTGGTAGGAGGTCACACCGTATGGTTTCGCTGTAACCCATCCTCAAAACAATTACTAGGTTTGGCAGTATTCATTTTAGTTACGCATAAATCCAAACCTCCAGGCAAAAAAGTTCGAACACCTGTCTCAATGGAATTCACTAACTAATTAAAATCAAATATTGTATTAAATACATCTCTAATTCTTCTTGTTATCTTTAATTAGAAAAGTTCTACGAAGTGGTAATAGACCCACTACCCTTCTAGTTCTTGTGGCGAAAACACAACTGTTCTGCTGTTTAAGAGTTGCCAACTTATCTGCTAGAATTTAGATGATGACTGCGTGTTGTTTATTTTTTCATTTCTCTTTTATGGTTCATATTTTCTTTTCGAGATGTTATTCATTAAAACATCATAAACCAATATGATCGTTGGTTAATCATCGTGTAATCACCGAACTTCATTTACTGCCAATAAAGCGGTTGTCAACCTAAATACAAGCGCACACATGCACACACATACGCACATATTTACCCCTGTCTGCGAAAGCTTTTTCATTACAAAATAAATGATTTGAGCAACGGAATATATAATTTTGGCCACATAAAAAAGACTCGAAAAGGTTGAAAGAAACTAAAACAAACAAAAACTTGTCATCTACGTACAAGATCTCTTAAACGTCTCTGTGTGCGCGAGGTCAAATAAATAAGAATAATAAAAATAACAAGAGCAATAAAAACAGGAAAGAGCCGTCATTCCATTTTAAATATCCTTACGTTAAAAATACCCTCAAAGGACAATAAACTCAGTAATCGCACGTTTTGGCCGAACATTTGATGAACTCTACCCTTTCGTCTTTCTATTCTTCTTCTTTATAATTTTAAATTTCAAGCAACCGATAAACGATATGATTTTTTGAAAATTGAAAGCGAATGTAAGTTCTATCATAAGCTTTCTTCAAGCTTTGTTTTACGCTAAGCACATAATTAACTCTCCAGATTGTTTCGATCGCTGCTTTTCTGCTTTTGCTTTTCATCTTCCTCGGCATGGCGTTCAGCTTCAATCACCATGCAATCGATCTCCGCTTGAGACTGACAACCTTTTTCATTGCTGGAGGTGATATTCTTATCGTTTTCTGCGTTCATTTCCTTAGCCAAAACTTTGAGAATACCATTGGCCGCCAGATCGAATGTGTCTTCAATTTGCTACTTTGTCATTTGTCATTTGTATGTCACACTCTCAGTCATTGCTCGACGAAACTGTCATTGCCACGTGTACTGCAATGTTCAAACTTCAAAGAAAGCACATAAGACGAGTTGAATCCAGTTGTGATATATGATTCAAATTTAAATTCCGGAAAACTATTTCAATGCAAAATTCCGCGATTAACTGAAACTCGTATCTTAATCGTGCATTTATCGAAATCGAGTAAAATACATTGTTGTGAACGTCGTTTAAACGCTAAAAGGCGAAAAACAAATTTGCTGAATGATCAAAAATTATCACAGATTCAACAAGAAATCGTAGACATATGATTGCGATTATTCGAGCAAAAAATTAGCAAGAATAACCAGAGCAGACTAATATGCTGAGAATAAGAGTGGAAAGAAAGAGAAACACACAAAAACTAAGAGAAAGATGATACTTATTATTTTTACATTATTTTTCATAAAAATTCAAAAGAAAAACAGTTTAACCTTCGTTAAGAAAGAATAAAAGAAAATATGCATATTTTTATTAAAATATCTTTTCTTTATTGTAATCGCTGTTAATTTATAAAAGCGATATCTCTCCGACCCGATCGCTTTCTCGCTCTCTTATTTCTTCTCTTTGTTTAAATGTTTATCGTATTCTGTTCTTGAGTTTTATAAAGGAAAAGTTATAGAGAGTCCGATGGATCAGCGCAGCCTATATATAGGCACACACACTTACACATATATACATGCTCTTACACACTTTTACACACTTGCTCCTAAACTGTCTCACAAACTATTCCTGAAAACACTTAAACACATGAAGTGACTTTAGTATTACTGAAGATTCATTCGGTGCAAGTTTGAATAAATTAATTTAAAATTGCAAATCGTTTTGAAATTATTCTCATTAAATAAAAACAAAGAAAATTCAGCATCAACCCAAAAATGAGAAGAAAGTTTCTCAGAGGAAGTTCAATTCATGGAAAAATTACGGTAAAGGAAATTCAAATAAAGAAAACATAAAAAATTAAATTGAAAAATAGAAATAAAATAAGAAAAATTAACCGAAAAAACAAAATTCTTCTATTTCAAAAGATAAGAATAAAATCTGATTGAAGGCAATGGGGGGCCGGGGGGAGGGGAATGAGTGAGTGATGTGGACCAATGATCGGAATGAGAATTCCGATATGCGAGCAATTTGTGTATATACTAAGAAATTTCATGCCGGCAACGTGCATTGGAGTCAACTAATTCCATGTGTTTGGATTATAATTTTACAGATAATGACAATACGAAAGAAAAGAAGAAAATAATACATATATATAAAAAATAATGAATAACAAGGAACGAAAACATCAGAAAGCAATCAAGGGTTAAGGTTCAAAAGAAAAACCGATAATTGGTGGGGAAAATTTCCGTTTTTTCCTTTGAATTTGATTTGAGTTACTTCCTGATTTTCTTTCTTCCTTCCTTAACTCTTTCCTCCTTTTCTTCCTTCTTTCCGGCTTTTCCTTCCGTAACTTGCAAATAAATAATTTTAACCACTAACCCAAAGACCAAGACGATTTCTTCTAAATCTCAAAGTAGTATTTATTGCATCTTGGAAACTTTCGAACTGACCTTCAAATCCTCCGATCAAAATCAAAATCATGCCCAAATTTTTACTTAAAAAAATTGCCAGTAAGTCTCACGGCGTCCTTGTAGTGTTTTAGATAAGAAGGAAAGAGAAAAGTAATTAGAACGTGAAAAAAAGAAATTTGAAATTTCGGGCACGTAATTGAGGAAGTTTTTTTAAACCTAAACCAGTCCACGGATTATTGCGTAAATAACTTTTTTACAAAAATCAAAAACAAATTAATCGAAAAAATTGATATTTGATTCGCTTTCTTCCAGAAGAAGCAAGTCGAGGTGACATTGAAAAGTTTGTTGTATAAGAATGAAAAACAAAATGTTGCAAATTCTAACATAGTTCAATTACCATGAACAAATAACAATCATCATTATTAAGATAGTTTTGATAAAACAATAAACTTTTCAGTTCTTACTCTTATTTAGCGTGAATCTCTTAACTTTTCACATTAATTTTCACAGTTGACGATTTGGAATACATGCCTTTATTTCTTTATCATATTTGGAGCCACTCCCGGCCCCTTCCTTTCGTGGCAATCAACAGCAGAAGCAGCGAAAATTTTAGCCCTATTCGCGCATCCCAGTGAGAGCCATTTTGCCATTATGAGTACCGTCGCGACAGAATTGGCCAGAAGGCAACATAATGTAAGTTTGGCGTGAATCCATTTAAGTTATCCATAAATTTGATCTTCGCTCTTTCCCATCCCTTTAGGTTACCGTTATCAGCAGTCATCGCCTTAATGAAGATATAGAGAATCTGGAAGAGATAGTTATTGAACCGGAATATCCATTTTGGAGTGAATGTAAGAACTCTGTAAACGAATACTGAAGAAATCTTTCAATCAATGTTAAAAATATTTCTTCTCTATCTCTCTCTATTTCTCACTCTCTCTCTCTCTCTCTCCACGACTATATCACAGTACAATCGAATGCAAATGTAAAAGATGGTCTCAACGGTTTTACAAAACTTTCGGATTCAGATTTACAAGACGCTCTTGCCGCAACTGGTGCCGCATCAACAGAACATTTTCTTAAACACAATTATTTGCAACAAATAATGAACGTGCCATTAACCAAATTCGATTATGATTTAATTGTCATCGACCTCTTCTACACGGAGGCGCTTCTCATGTTTGCCGAGCTCTTTAATAAACCTACCATTGCATTGATTGGTTCGAATTTTGGTCATTACATGACACGATCTGTAGAAAGTATGACGCCTGTTGCCTGCTCACCGGTTGACTACGATGAGGCCAGTCAACGCAGTTATCCTGGATTTCCTTTACGACTGGCGAACATTCGTAAATGCCTGGCACGAAGACGGCAATTCAGGGACAGAAATATAGCGTTACAGCAGGAACTGATCAACAAATATTTTCATCTTGCGAGAGGAGGTGCGTGGGTGCTTAGTGATTCATACTTCCTATAGTAAATTGCATTCTTCTTGTTTCCCGCTTTCGTAACTTGTAGAATCCCGTGTGCCGACCGTCACCGAATTGCAATCGAATCTCGCTTTGCTATTCCTCAATAATTATGTGCCGTTAGCCAAACCACGCCCACTGCTGCATAATTTTATCGCTGTGGGCGGCTTGCATGTTCGACGGCCTCGTGAACTTCCCTGGCACTTGCGACGCTTTCTTGACGAGGCACGCAACGGTGCCATCTATATAAACCTTGGTAATGAGTTTCGTTGCGAACAAATACCAAAGGCCTCTGTAACCATCCTCTTCAATGTTTTGCGACGTAGGAAGGAGCATGTTATTTGGACCTGCCACGATATGGAAAGCTTCCATGATATGCCCGCGAATTTAATGATCCAACACTGGGTACCGCAAACGGATATTCTGGCGCATCCCCTCGTAAAGCTATTCATCATGAACGGAGATTTAACCAGTCTGCAGGAAGGCATTCTAAGGCATGTCCCGATGTTGGGAATACCAATTTTTAAAGAAGAGGTAAATTCGGATTTTTTTTTTTCAATCAACACTATTTCGATTCAGTATGATTTCAAAAAAATCTAACGAAAATTAAAAGTTGGCATTTGTTTAATTTTAAATTGTCGTTTCCAGCACGAAAATATGGATCAGGCAGTGGCAATGGGCATTGGTTTCAAACTTGATTACGTAAATTTTACTGAAGCTTCATTCAATTGGGCTATGGAACGCGTGCTAAAGGATCCTCATTATCCTACCACGATACGCGAGGTTGCAGCCATGTTTCGCAATCGGCCGTTGGGCGCTTTGGAAACCACCATGTTCTGGATCGACTATGTCTTGCGTTACAATGGAGCTTCTCATATACGAGCACCCAGTCAGGATATCAATTTGAGTCACTTACATTTGTCGGATCTTTTCATCAGTTATTTTGTAATGACTCTGATAATTATCGGTGCATTAATTGCATTAATTTTCGGAACCCACTTTTGGTGGAAACGCCAACAAATTAAAAAAATTTATTCAAAATTAAATTAAACTGAAATTATTTCATTTTGAGATTTTTAATGACTGTAGGGCCTACAATTTATTTTAGTTTCTTTTTTAACAGAATTATTAATAAAAAAATTCCGCGTTTCGAATTCAATTTACAATTTCATGATATTTTACGTAATTTACGTTCGCACTATGGTCGAACGCATCTATTGATTGCTGTGTTTACACATGGCTCCCTTTACCAACGCTTTCAATTTTAAGACTTCTTTGAAAACAAATACGTTGCATAATTTTAGGCACTGCTTTAAATGAACAGCTATAAAAAATTTTAATTGAAAATTTTGCTTTTCATTTAATTTTATTTTCAAGTATTTTATATTGGTTATCACAACGAAGCACCAATATTGATATTTCAAACAAAAAATAAAGACCTCCGTTCCGTCTCCGACACAAAAGCCTGAATGAATACCGTTTTTATGAAAAATAAAATTTGCTATTCATTTTGCCATTTTTTGCAACCATCAAAACGGTCAATCTTTATTTCCTCATTTCCGCCGTACCCCTGGTTGCACCCTGACTAAATTGTATATTACCCATTTATATGACACAACCAATCCATCTCTGAAGACAAAGAATATCTAAAAAAAGTTCACATCAGCCCAGCTCATTCAGTATTCGATAAAAAAGTTAAGAATATATTTTAACGTGACCAAAAATGCAATATAATTCTATACAGCACGAGATGAAAATTCAGTCGTCCTTGGCCATGACAGAGACGCAAAAGGAGGAGACGGACAAAATTATTGCTTCACAGAAAGGTCACGTTTTTAATGTAAAATCAACAAGGATTCACAAGCGCACATACTTACACACATGTAAATTTACACGGTCAGTCATGAGGGGGATACATGCATACAAACGCTGAACCTCATGACGATATGAACGTTGACATCCGTAACGAACACGTGAATACAGCCAGCAATCAGTTGACGTCACCCTTACCATCCACCACGTCCCTCAAAAACAAACACAGGACACATGACAATCAATAACTCAATAGATGTGCCGGCACAAACCGTTTTGTATTAATGTAGCGACCGTTTTTAAGTCCTGTAAAAGTTTCATAAGTCTACGTTACGCCTTTGGGGCTGTTGATAGACTCGATGATTGGGGATACATTCAAAATCACACGAATGTTGCTGCACGTTGAATAAAAATCAAATGAAAACGTTGACTCAAAGTTGAGACGAATATGAATATATAATGCATGAATATAAATTAAATATTTTCCCAAAATGTCCACCAAAATAAATTGACAATGAAAAAGGAAACAAATCTAATTTTGTGGTACGAAATTTGAAAATGCAAATTTTGAAATTATTTCTGAGAATAAACGCAAATATGATACTAAGTATAATAACAATAATTATAAAAGCCAAAAAATGAATATAATAATAGTAAAATTTTAAATATAATAAGAATAAAAATAATAAAATATAATAATAATAGTAAAAATATGAATAATAATATTAATAATTAATATAGTAATTATAATTATAATTGTAGCGATGATTTATAGCCAGTTTAAAATTTATAAAAGAAATAAATCAACATTAATTTATAGTATTTTTTAATCAGAGGTTTTGCCAAAAGCAAAAAAAATAATAAAAATAAAAATAATTCAGATTTGCTGCCACCACTTGCTCCACACATTTCAATTCACTCCCTGACTAGATTTCTTTATGTGGGAAAAAAATCTGTACGCAATCTTACGTGGCTTCTGGTATTCTAATAAAAGGCTTTTCATAAAAGCAAGAAAGAGCTATTATAGAAATATTTTATAATTTACTCCTTTATTTTGGCTTTGCACCATTTAATTTTAGAACGGCTCGCTTAAGGAAACGAGATCAGCATTAACGTTTTATTAATAATTTTCAAAACTATTTGATAAGTCTAACTTCAGTTTATTCAAACCCACATCAATTAACAGAAAATGTTTGTATGCATGCATGGATAAATATATGAATCCATATCTCCACGGGTAGTTTTCAGAGGGAGAGAGATAGAGCGAGAGAGAGAAAGAGAGGCATGTCAGGCATTACAACGTAATGGAATCTGCATTTAATGACTCTCTTGATTATTGCAGCAAAACAATAACAAAAAACACCCCCGAACCGCATCAATCTAAATCGAGCTGATTATTTAATTATTAACAAAACTATAATAACAAAATTAGCAATTAAAAAAGCTGCTGATTTTTAATATAAAAACTTCCAGACAAACAATTTCTTGATCTTTTCATTCGCAGAAATTAGTACGAGCTACGTCCGCACATCAAAAAACCAATCGTTAAAGAATAAAAAGTTTTCGAAAAAACAAATAAATATATATTAAAAAACAAACAATTAATAAACAATTAATAATATCAATAACAACAACAAAAACGTATATCATAATCCAGCGATTTAAGAAATGATAAAGAAAGTTAATGAAATTTACGGAAAGAATTTATTTTTTTGCAAACAATAACACATTGTTTAACTGTTGAAAGTTCAAGTTTAAAAAATTATTGAAAAATAATAATATATTTTTCTAAAGGAAATAAGAAGGAAATAAGTCAAACAAATTCGTAATAATGAGTCACGGGATGTTTTTGATGTCTGGTGTTATCAGCGTTTTAGTTTTTGTGGTAAATTAAAAAAGGGAAATTTTGAGGAAAATCCTTCCTCTCTCCTTCTTTCTAACTGCTCCTTAATCCACACCTTTCGCTTTTGTATTTCTAGATTTTGCAACCCATTAGTGAAGCTTATATTTCTGATTGTTCAAATTTACCAAAACCAATTGTAAGTTAACAAGAATACGTATCACCGTTATATTATCATTTTGTGAGAAAGATAACAGGACATTAAAATAAAAAAAGAATATATGTTATATTAGGGAGTTAAGTCTGTAATTTTTTAGAAAATCGTTCGCAGAATTTATATCATTTTCCTCATAAACTTCATTGAAAACGTTAAATATAATTAAAATTATAGTTAGTGCTTTCTCCCTCCAATTCACCTAAAAAAGGTCATTACTATTATACTTGAATACTTCCTATCTCTTTCTTTAGCAACTATATTATCTTTTTTATAAGAGAAAGGGCTAGATTGAGTGTGCGGCAAGCAGGAACCGTTTTGGTTCCAGCCTCATTTCTAGTCTATGATTATTTTTTACCTTGGTTCTTATATTTTAGCGCCCCCACGAATGTTGCCGCTTCCCGCAGCTCTTCGAACAACACGCTTTAGCCCACTGCACAGCGAAGCAGCAAATCAGCAATCAGGTAAAAAGGTTCAAAAAATATATTTACATCATTAAAAATATACAGTTCGAATTCTTTTCAGTGTTTCTATGAATGCGTCTTTGAAGCGACTGAAATTTTTCGAAATGGCAAATTTAATTATTTTAAAGCCGAGGATTATGTGGATTGGGTAATGAAACCTAGCAATGTATTTTTACCGATTTATAAATCAGCCTACCGGAAGTGCATTGATAGAGGTTGAACACACTAATTCACAGTAAATTATCGTTTAATCATTTCATATTCTCATAGTTCAAAACAACAAATTCAAAGTAAATTATTCTATTTACAAAAGTGGTTGTAATCCATTGCCGGAAATAACATTTCTTTGCGTTCAGAATGAAATTTTTGCTTCATGTCCAAATAGTCAATGGAATTACGATGTTGCAGATTGCAATAATCAAAGGAATTTTATGAATAATTGTATACGCCATGAAGATAATGTGAAATTTTATTAAATATTACAAAAATAAAAATAATACATAATACGGAATCAAAGAAAATTATTTCGAACAAAAGCTTTGGGGTTTGTTATTTGCTTTCAATCGAACAGTTCTATTCAGTCAATTTGAATACCAACCCTGCCATCATTATTCTCACCATAAGTCGAAGATTTCGAAAACAGTACCAACAACCTAAAGATTACGACAACTCCCCTTTCTTAAAGTCTTCTGACAGAGCTCAGGACGTGTTCGGATACTTCTTAAGTGTTTTACAGGTAATATTTACAAAATTCTTTATCAAAATCATATAAAAAGATTTCGAAAATTGTCTTCAATGTAATATCGTGATAGAATTTTGTGAGATACCATTCTAAATTTATCAAATCCTAACACGTGTAATGTTTTTCTGTTCCCGACGGCGACGGTAATGTCGATTGTCAAATATCATATCGCTTAAATGATTGAGGTTAAGGCGCATATTCTGTTGACGAATTAACTTAAAAAATATAATTTTCAGATTTGCAGTTGAAATATGTCCGCTGCCACGGCCACTATTCGCACTCGTAAATTTATGACGAATCGCCTCCTATGTAGGAAACAGATGGTTTGCGATGTTCTTCACCCTGGTCTTGCCTCGGTCAATAAGAAGGACATCCGTGAGAAGTTGGCTTCTTTGTACAAAGTGACGCCGGACGTTTGCTTCGTTTTCGGTTTTCGTACAAATTTTGGTGGTGGTCGATCAACTGGATTTGCTCTCATCTATGATACTCTCGATTACGCAAAAAAGTTTGAACCCAAATATCGATTGGCTCGTCACGGGCTTTTTGAGCAAAAGAAACAGACTCGTAAGCAGCGCAAGGAGCGTCGAAACAGAATGAAGAAGGTTCGGGGAACAGCAAAAGCAAAAATTGGACAATCCGCTAAGAAATAGAGCAAATGCGTAGATTTAGGTCCCCCGGGTAAATCCCTTGGATTTTTGAAAGTTGTATATTTAATTTTTTCAAAAAAAATTGAGAAAAATACTCATGTTTTTATTTTAAAAGTATTTAGGTAGGTGCTTTAGTGAACATTAAAATGTCTAAAAGGTTCCTTTCGAAAGGTGGAGAAGGCATTTAAGAGAGATTTTCGCAAAAATTGCTGCATGAATTAATGAGAAAATTCTTTTCCAAAATATTCATTTGCCATAACGTCCTTTTTAAAAGTTCGATACCTTCCAATTTCACTCTTTTTCTAAGTCGTTACTTATGCAACCATGTTTGAGCTCAGACATCCATAACAAAGATTTATTCATATTAAACAATTTATTCATGCAACATATTACCGGCTTCCTCTTGGTGGATCATCTACATAGTTATTTTTTATAGATTGGGAGATATATGCGAAAACAATTCAAATTGTAAGAGCTTAAGGATGAATCTTTTATATAAATGCATAAATTTATGTGATTTATAAAGCAGTAGACAATTTGAAGTTCTTCCGCGTTTTACTGTATTGAATCAATTGCTTACCCTGAAATGCTTGAAAGAGATTTGGCAAGAGTCAGTATACATCGGTAAATTGAATTTTTCAGATGCACTATTGGACACTAATTTACAACTGGTAATTTTGAAAAAATTACAATGACATCCGCCATCAATATCATTTTTAAGAAGAAGCAGACAACAATATGCTACCTATAACTAAAACAAGACAACTAGACACGGAAACCTAGAGCTGGCAATAACGTATATATACAATTATTTTCACCACTTTTCAAAACGTGCCTAATGGTTGAGCAATCAGCTGATATAAATTCTTACAACGGGGATTACTCGTAATGGCTAATTTCATACAAAAGCAAAATAGGATATATTTGTTATTTACTTCATTTTAAATGTGAAAATGATCAAAAACGATATTAAACCATTCACTCAATTGGGACTGAAACCTTGGTTAGGGAAGCAGTTGCTGAAATTGGGTAAGTTAAGCAAATATTTTGTTATAATTTGCTTGAATCATTCATAATTTTAGGTCTAAAAGCTGCCACACCAATTCAACAAAATTGCATTCCCGCCATACTCACTGGCAAAGATTGCATAGGAGCCGCAAAAACTGGTTCCGGAAAAACATTTGCCTTCGCATTGCCAATTCTTGAGCGTCTAAGCGAGGAGCCAGTCAGCCATTTTGCATTAGTGCTAACACCGACCCACGAGTTGGCATATCAAGTAAGTTAGGTCAGAAATAAGGTTTTAACAACTTAAAAAATCTTAATTCATTTCAGATATCAGAACAGTTTCTTGTAGCTGGTCAGCCGATGGGAGTAAGAGTTTGCGTTGTGGCAGGCGGTACAGATCAAATGATTGAGAGCCAAAAGCTAATGCAACGCCCTCATATAGTGGTGGCCATGCCTGGACGATTGGCCGACCATTTAACAGGTTGCGATACATTTTCCTTTGACAATCTCAAATTTTTGGTTGTAGACGAAGCTGACCGAATGTTGAACGGAGATTTTGATGAAAGTCTTTCTGTAATCGAGAGATGTTTACCTAAAATTCGTCAGAATTTATTTTTTTCGGCAACTATGAAGGACTTTATTAAAGAATCTAGCATATTTCCCATTGATAAAAATGTAAAATAAAAACCAAGTAACAGAGATCTGAAAACTAATAAGTAAATTCCATTTTCAGCCTTTCGAATGGTCGGAAACGTCGAGCGTAGCCACTGTGGATACATTGGATCAACGTTACCTATTATGTGCAGACTATGATCGTGACATGGTTTTGATAGAAGCAATACGTAAATTTCGTGAGGATCACGAAAATGCAAATATCATGATTTTCACTAACACAAAAAAGTAAACTTTTGTTTTATTTTTATATGATTAATGTTTTATAATTATTCAATTAGATATTGTCAATTACTATCCGTAACATTGAACAACCTCGGTATTGAGAATGTTTGTTTGCATGGATTTATGCGCCAAAAGGAGCGTGTGTCGGCTCTCAATCGCTTTAAATCGAAACACGTAAATACTTTAATAGCTACAGATGTCGCCGCTAGAGGACTAGATATACCTAGCGTGCACTTAGTCATTAATCATCGCTTACCTCGCACACCCAAAGAGTATATACATCGAGTTGGTCGTACTGCTCGTGCGGGTCGCTCCGGCATGGCAATTTCTATATTCCGATTCCCTCGAGACTTGGAATTGCTTGGCGAGATAGAAGCGGCAATTAATACTAAATTAACTGAGCATCCTATCGACCGTATGATAGAAAACCTACACGTCTTTAATTTTGCTCTTATCTAACAGTATTCAATCGTTTTTACAGAGCGTATGGTAGAACGAATATTCATGCAAGTTAACGTTACCCGCCGCGAATCTGAAATGAATCTGGACAACGCCGATTTCGATGAACGCACACAAAACTATCGGCGCAAGCAATGGATATTGGAAGGCAAGGACCCTGATGAAATGGAGGAGCTGTAAGAGATTTGATGATCATTTGCAACAACATTTCCTTTTAACGTTTTCCTCTCAATTTTAGATATAAGAAAAAGCAAAAAATGAAAGAACGAGAAATGCGACGCAAGCGTAAAGAATTTAAGAATGAAATGGCTACCAAAAGTCCTCATTCTTTGATGGACGATGCACGATTCAAAGTAGTGAATACGGACAGATTTGAAAGGAAATTCAACTCCAAAACAATATTAGCCGATAATTCAAAGGAGAAACCCTCAACAGACCTTGAGATTAGCAATAAATTAAAAAATATGAAAAAGCTAAACAACTTAAAGCAAACCAGGAAAACAACAATCAAAAATAAAAGAAAGGATACTAAAATATCTTAAACCAAGATGATATATAAAAATTTTATTTTTCTAATTTCTAGTTAAAATGCAGTACTGATTTTTTTCTAAAATTCACTACAATTTGGAATATTTCACATTCATTTCCATTATGGCAAATAAAAAACAAATGCATAAATCGATTTCTATACAGGGTGGCAAATATCGTATATAAAAATTAAATGCGAACTCAATACAATGTGCTTATAAATAGAGTTGTTGAAAATTCATGACGCTTTATAATAAATCTTAAATATTTTTCTACACTTGAAATAATACCACTAGATTTTTCGATGATCCCCTCGAATTAATCCAGCGCGATGGCTAATAGTGCATCTTCTGGATGCACTTCTAGGAGCACCTTAGCCCCATCGTTAAAGGGATAAGAAATGCTGCCGTCAATAACAAGATCTGAAATTTTTAAATAAATATGTTTTGAGTTATATGTATCCAATAGAAAATTCAGACAATGCAAAAATATGTCGCCAATTGAGATAAACGTAAATGTCACTGAACGCGAACAATATTAAGAAAGCTGGATACTCTTCACTTTTTCTATAAAAGGAACGATCGATTTTCTCTTCACATGACTTCGTAGAAATTGGAATGTACTTTTTATTTTCGTATCTTTTCTATTTATTTTACTTTAAAGAAATGTGCACCGATTCTGGAAATTTATCATTAAATAAAACAACACAAAATACGAGAAGGCCCTTTTATGGCAAATGTAAAGATATACTTAAGGTTTGTTAACCAAAATAAGTCTGTACAAACCAACTCAAATGTATCTTACAGAAAAACAGCTTGGCATATGAATTTCGAACAGAAACGATCAAGCTTCTAATCTATAATTACGTCATTGTTTTGCTAATAGCAAACCAAGAAATTGGTTGGAGTTACCCATTCAAAGGTTTGTGGATTCTGTGAAATATTTACAACGATTACAGATGAATGATCGGCTTTCGTTTTTTCCTTGGAAATTTATTCAGCTCTTTTATCTGCCCCTGCAGATGTGGAGGAAGCAAATCGCTATGGCCACGAATTGATAGCACCCAAAATTTTAACAAAGTTTGGTTTTATGTTCCGCCTGACCACAGTAGTGTTGAACACTTTAGCCTTGCGTGCCATTATCAGTCCGGTATTTAAATTTTAAATTATGAATTTGTTTATTGAAAATTTATCTCTATTTCTTATTTTAGAAACGAAGTTTGCGCAAATTTTTACTGCCTTCGATTTTATGGAATATCTATACAATTGCTGCGATAATGGAGAATATTTTAGAGATTGTTTGGACTATGTTGTTGCTCGACATGCCCTTCCAGCTCTTCTCGACAATATTCATTGTAGGACTTTTCGTTGTTTCTTTGCAAAGTAAACTAACTCTTCAAGTGCTGCGATTTTACGAATACTTAAACTATAAATAATCTTCGAAAAATATACTCACTTGCATCAATACATCGCGATTTCACAAATAAATTCTTAACAAATTTTCTTGATGTAAAAGATTTTGGATATGGCCAAACACCGACACAGATCTGTTCCCGTATCGAATAGCACATACGCGAGTCATCTAGCAAAAATGTGAAAATGTTTATTAATTTATTTAAATCAAAAGAATCCTTTAACGTGTAAGCACCTGGGGCAAAAAGAAGATTCTGGTTATACTGCTGAGCTATAGCTTCGGCATCAACATTCTCTAGAATGGATTTCGCAGGCAAAATTCTCAATAAATCTTCTACTACTCGTTTTGTTATACGATTAATGCTAATTTAAATTATCTTCTCTTAGTAATAATGATAGATAAATTAAGCAGATTATATGAATTAAGCTAACCTTGTATGCCAAGATGTTGAGCCAGTACCGGTACTCACACACAAGCCCGAGCATTTCGTCTTGTTTACAATGTCTTCGTGATTAATTACTAGCTGTAAATGTGAAACTCGTGCGGAAAGATGCTCTCCAATGAAAACCTATAAAATTATATTAATTTAATTGGCTTTTTCATCATCAATAATACGATATGTATATTAGAAGTTTGGTTCTAAATCGAACCTCATTGAGGGCTAAGTATGGTAGCACACGTTTCATAATTGCCTTATACTTTTTTGATAATGATTCGTTTAAATATTCTGGCTCAGTCTTCTCCTGTTCCATCTTGCACACCGTGTGACGAAATAAGTCGGTAGATTCTGGTATTTTTCCATTGTTGCCCAGAATAGATGTGCGTATGCGAGATCGATGCATCCACTGAAAATCACCCTGAAATTAATTATGATTATAAAAAGTTTAGCCTATGTGTCCCCTTTATTTGCAATACTTTACTTACAGACTTAATTTTGGCCACTGCATCTTCAGGATTTTCTGAATAATGCTTGGGCAGCATTAAACGACCTTCGGAACGTTCTGGATCTGAATTGAATCCCACTATTGGTGTCTTCTGTTGACTCTGGGCAAACAGAGGACTTGCGCGTCCAGCAGCAAGTAGAAAAGTGCCATCGCCACCAATCGGTACAATAATATCGGCCCATTTCATAACTTCTTTACTCAACGAGGTTCTAAATTCAACTCTAATTTTAGTAAAAAGCAAAAAGCGACTCGACGAAATGGACATCATGGAATGAAGTTACGTGGAGGATGGGGCAATCGATGTATTTGCCAGCAGATGTACGAATGTATGAGTAAATAAATGAACATCAACAACAAATAAACGGCTCACCTGTTGGCCAATTTAACCTCACAGCCGACATCTTGGAAGCACTTCACCACCTTGCGTTCGAATTGTTTATTTAAATTGTGTAAATATATGAGTGCATCGAAATCTGTGCCACGGTTACGTATCAACTTTTCCAGCTCCTGCTGATTGAGATTAGGATGGCGCATTTGCTCGAACTCATAGCGAGACAGCTTTGAAACAATCAATGCCCGCTGTAGCTTAAAATTAGGCGGCGTACATCTCATGGAAACACTTTTCGGCTTTCGCAAAGCACCAAATTCTAAAATCGAAATTAATTATTGATTAATGATGATTAAATCGATACGATTTATATTTCACAAGAAACGGTTCTTTCCTCAGTTCAAATACCTTATCGGTAACTTGAGTTCGAAAAGGATCAAATTGTACGCTTTCATTCTTTTCTTGTAATATTTTTTCCATTTTATATTAATTCATGATGTTTGCATGATAAGATCGGTCTATTTTTAGACCAATTTGCTTTTTATATAATTATATGAATGCTGATAACAAGATGATTTATATATAGACGGAGAAATTATTGTCGGTGCAAACCGACGGCACTAAACGAGATTCAATTTAACAGAAATATTCCCTTCAAAGGAAGTTAATCTACGTTTGGTTTTACTGCTCCATTTACACCAATAATCGTAATAATAAAGGAATATTTACTTAAACATAGTATCTGTTCTAGGACTGGAACGATTAATAATTTAGGGGGCAACCTGAAAGCTCATCTTACCTCTGTTTATCTTGTAGGCGAATTTTTGTGTTTTTAGCATGTTGGAGCGATGTAGTGGTTAGCAGGGTGGACTGTTTAAAGGCACTTGATTATTTCTTCTTCTTCTTCGTTGGCAATATCAGTTAGTGGAAGATGTAATAATCCAAAGCCCCCAATTCCAGAACGTAAATCAACTCAATGCCATTCAAATTGGCAGAAGGTACTTAACATCACTTGAAAGGCTTCCGTAGTTTCAACGATAGCGCAATTTTGAAATTTTCCTGTTTTTTATTTTAGTCAAATATTTCTCTAGCGTTGCAAAATGAAATGTTTGCTTTTTAAAGTCTCTCGGAAGTAATTCGAACCGGTCCGCAAACAACCATTATCACCATAACCACTCTCAAATCAAGACTTTTTACTACTTTCAATTCTCCGTGCTATGAGAGCTGTTTTATTCCTTAGTGAAATTTCTCAACGCATTTTTCAGTTTCACTGATAAGATGGGACTGCATTTAGGGACCGATGAACATTATCAGCTTCACTTTCGACCATACTACAACCCCCACCCCACTTGGTAAATATTATTTACATTTTTGATTAAAAGAAACTACTAAAATTTAAAATGCTGACTGCGCCATGGATTCATGACAATAGAATCAGATAGAATTGCCAGAGTTAACTTAAATTGCCGGAATATATTTACATCAAAATTGCAAATTCCTTGGCTGGAACCGTTCCTACGAGATTTTCATAAACCGTTACGGCACGAAGCAAAAATTCATAAAATTTCAAATTATTAAAAACACAGACGATTAAAGAAAAAATTGCATTTCTTTTTATTTAGGAATCATATGAATGAATTCTATTAATATAAATCAAATTAATGATGTCAAGTAGAATTAAGTTCATAAAAAATATTCGATTACTTACATTTCTTAATACTAAATTTAAAACTTCGAAAACTTAAATTTGAAATTTCGATAAACGGAAGATTATAAAAGGAATGAAATTCATATCAATTATTTACGGAAAAAAACAATAGACCCAAGGAAAATCTAGGCAAAACGATGATTAAGTGACACACCACTCGTACGAGGTATAATTTCGCAGTTAATACCGTTACCATCCGAGCTAACTACATCTCCTCCAGGACATTTATATAAAAGTGGTTTTTTCTGAAAAAAGTGAAATTTGTATGAGATCTTAGTTACGTTGGAGTTATAAATAATTCAAAAAAGGGTATTCCACCTGAATGGCATGTATTTCTTTTTGTATCTTAAGATCGTAAAGCGGTTTGTGTTTAGGTTGTTCAACAAGACTTTGAAGAAGTTCCAATGCTTTTGAAGCTTGTTGTTGAGGATTATTAATGCTCAGAAGAGTGCGCAGACTATTTATCGGTCTGTATGTGTTATCTTCAGACCTGTGAATAGACTCCCTTCCAGGTGCAATCATTAAAGACTTCGCAGCAACACTATGTGTTGGGAGCAACTCAATCGATTCTGCAGGACATTCAATAGTCAAATCATTGACCTCGGATCTTTTTAATTAAACAATAATAAAATTATTACTTAGAGGTAGTAAACAATTAAAATTACCTAACGAAATCATTACTACGTTGGTTGAGAGACTGGGCGTTGCCATTTGTAACTACGTTGTTTCCACCTTTCATATACCCATTAGTACATTTATTATTAATATGATTATTAATATTATGATTATTATTATTATGATTATTATTATTACGAATATTATTATTATATGGATTATTATTACGAATATTATTATTATATGGATTATTATTACAGAATCCATTATTATTGGATCCATTGTTATCGTATGCATTGTTCTTGTTATATGAATTATTAGCATTGCATCCGTTATTATTATTATATCTATTATAATTATACCCATTGTTTATATTGAATCCATTATTGGATGCCCCGTTATTATTTTTACCATTATTGTATCCATTGAATACCCCATTTCTGAAATTGCCATTATTATTTGCAGTCTTTCGTCCATTTTTATCGTAGAAATTTGTTCTATTATTATTCCGGTTGCCCCAAGCTTTGCTTCGAGGATTGTTTTGCAGCCTTCGCTCTTCCACTAGGCTTTGTGGTATTAACGGCGGCATACCTGCCGGACGTTGATTCATTACATTCGGTCTCGTAATGCGCCACTGCTGCGAGTTTGCCTTGGGTACATCACCTTGAACAGTTTCTCCAAATCCAAAGATCTTATTACGCAAATCAAATCCTGGATTTTTCACTGTGGCCTTATTGTTCTCTTGATGATTATTCGCAAACATTAAGTCTATTTCATCATCATCTGGCATATCTAAATCAATGTAATTTATTCCAGAAGATGAGAACTTTCCTACGTCGTTTGTTTCTAAATTTGTATCATCGTTATCATCTTCACTGCCTTCCTCGCGACGTTCAGCCTTGAACTTTCTTTCACTTTTGCTCTGAACACCTTTCCAGTTGCCTTCCGATTTGTGGCGAGAGATATATTCATCTGACAAAGATTGCTGATGATAATAAAAGTATATTCCGAAACAGAAACTAACCTAATGATATGTCCATGATTTCGTCTGTATTAGAAGCCACCTAAATAGGTTTTGTCCACTTAATCCTTTCAATCTGAACGTACTTAATACCAATACATATTAATCCAAATAAAATTCTAGAATATACTCACGTACCCCTTGCAATTCCTTTTGAACTTTACCGTTAGTGGAGAAGCGTGATTAAATTGATAACGTGGCACCATCTATTAGTGGGTGAATGTACCACTACTTGCATATGGGTACTAAAGTTTTTATTTCTAAACTTTGAACGTAATAGCCATTTTTTCTCCAAAACTCGAAAGTGATATAATTTTGTTATAAATATGCCTTCATATATTTAAAATATCTGGAAATACATCTAATTTTTTAAAAATTCACTTTTCAGAGTCTTTTAAACATAAATTTCCAGTAATTAATTTAAATTATTAATTTATTATTTTTTAATTTATTGATTTAATGCCAGTGCATTAAAGCAAAGTTTGTTTTAGGACAATACGAAAAACACAAGAACAGTGAAAGTCAGAATAGTGAATATCACATATCTCATTTTCTCTACAATAAACACGTTATCATAATGACTTCCGACAGATATGGAGTTGTAAAAATCTCTTAAAATATTACATTTACACTTTTAAAAGGTACTTTCCGAATTAACTTCAAATGAAATTAGTTCTAATACAAACACAAAAGTTGGTATCTCTAAACCAGCATCGTCTTGTCTAAAATCTACAACACTATTTTATCCACAGAATCCATTTCCTGTCGCACGACTCGACCATTTCGTTTTTGATCATGGAGCGGTGTGGTTCTATCGATTGGATCAGTGCGGTGCGATGCAATGCAATGCATATATATACATAATTTGAAAAAAGCAGGTAAATGAAATTAATCGGTGGAAAGTATTTTAGATTTTGTAGCAAGATTATATATCCTTTATCCAAATCAATATCTTGTATTAAGGAACAAACGTCTTGCCAGAGTAGTTTTTTAATAATGCTCTCGAAGAGGCCTCATGCAGTAATAAGATGGGTTCCAGAAATGTAAAAGCAAACATTCACAGATCAATATGCAGTTTTATATAACTTTGTTTTAAGTTCATTTAAAACGAAGATTGAAGGCTGCTATACAAACCAGCAACCGGTACCAATTAGTTAGCCTCAATAGGAATTTGGCTAATGCTAATGTGGTCTATAAGATTGCCATAGTTTGGTCAATATTACAGGTAACGAAAATCAAAAATAATTTTCACAAATCGAGCCAGAGTCACTAAGTCAAAGATTACTTACTTTTATTAGTGCTTTTTGTGCTCGAAGAACAATTAGATCTTCGCCCAAGCAAAACCCGAATCTTCGTAATGAATTCGCGGTGCATATTTCTTGCGAAAATTACAGTATTTATTTATAGAATAGAGGAATAAAAGTTAACTTAAATTTTGTTTTCAACAGTTCATAGGACAGACATAAAAATGTGGTTCCGTCAAATGCGCAAATCAAAGGACAATTGGAAATGAACGAAGGTAAATATAAGGAAATGTTTTGATCTTCAATAAGTACTGCGGACTAAAAAATTGTTCATAATCTTTTAAGTTCGGTTTGAAAGTGTTGAGGTCGACGGCACGATCTTCAATACTTCAGTGTTCATTGATAAATCTTTTAGGTTCTTCCATAACAAAGGATGAAGTTAATTTCTGACATCTCTAATGAATTATAATGATTTTGTATATATATGTTCTGAATTTCGTTTTAATAATTTAACTTTATCGAGTTTATTTCGCATCTAAAATGTAATTATTTTCAGTTCATAGATTTTATGGTGTGCATAATGGAATATCGTTTGGACTTGTATCGGGCAGGTTGTGTCAAGAGATGTCCGTAAGCTTGATTCTGAAACCGAACTCATTTAAAACTAATATCGGTGTGCTTTAAAATTGGAGTGATACCAGGTAATAAACAATTTGATGGATACATTTAACGGCCTATCAGAAATTCTTAAGACTGATGATCATTTAAACCATTCACAGACAACCGTATTTAGTGGTGAAGTATTGGCAAGCTACCTCAATATTCTTTTGAGGTCTAGTGCGCCGTACTTTACCGATTACGGATAATGGTAGAGAAATTGGCTCTGAATGTTATTTAATTTAAAAATAATTTTATTATCTCATAACGTGATTAAAAAAGGATTTTTTCTTTTTAGGTTCGATCGGGGCACTTCTGGAGGCAATTTAGATAATGTCCTTCAGCAAGCAATTCTTTAATCCTTTAAAACTGAATAATAAATAACACATTTTGAAAAATATTGCATTGGTATTTATTGAGCTTCCATCATGGACGAGGTTTTATTCTGTATGTATAAAAGCGTGTGATTTAAAACGCTCAATAACATTAATGTGGGAATCCAAGAGGGCGAATTTATTTAGAGGTCTATTTTATTTAGTCTGGGAAATATTGAAATTGTATACACATAATATGCGAGGCATGGTCTGTTGCCTTTTCTTTATAAATACGAACAAGCCAATATTCATTTTAATGCCAGGATCCTTTCTACCGTTAGGTTTAATCGTGAAGACCTTGAGAATCCATTAAATAAACTAATATTTGTGGTGCTTCTGAGATTTAAAAATATAAAAGTAGCTTCTTTTCGTATGAAACTCCACTCCATAATGGGTAGCTTTACAGCTTTTATGCCTAAACTAAAAGTCATTTTTAACCAAATGTGCTCGATCTTTCAGAGCTAGCTCATTTTCTTGTTTCGCTATCATGCGTTGACCTTTGGACTTTTTCCCCACACCCAATTTGGGGAGACCTCTATTCAAACCCTCGAGCAGTACGCAGGCTTTGCATGGTTGCTGTGACGAAACGAATCCGCATCGCTCACATATTCCACGTATAGGTGTTTTTATGCAATCCCTAAAACGAAGCTGTTCGGCAGAATATATAATATCCATGATCACTACTGGTCGCACCCTTTCCATATCTTTAAGATATGCACGTGCGTGTCCCCTATAGGCATTTGGTGCGAAGGTACACTCGGTAGAAAAGTATATTAGTTTTTTGTAGTGGGCGTACATAACAATTTCTTTCTCATACGCATATTTCAAAGGTTTTACACGCGGTATTGAATCCTCACCCCCGCCTGTTTTAATATTCGTGCAACGACGCAGTCTGGCCGTGTCACCCCGTAAAATGTTCATCAAAACCGTTTCCGCAATATCGTCGGCATTGTGTCCCGTAGCTATAGATTGAACTCCTAGAAGTTTGGCACCACGATCTAGAGCCTGTCGCCGAAATACGCCACAAAATGTACAATTATTTGTACGTCCTATTTGTTGAACGATTTTATCCATTGTCCAACCATAAAGCTCTTCATAAGAAAGAATTTTAAGTGGTAGTTGATAATCATCATGATTCTGCTTGACCGTCTCGAGACTATCATCCCGATATCCACTGATGCCCTCGTCAATTGACAATAGTATTAAATCCAGACCGTAATGGTACCGATCGTTTAACAGTTTTAAAACGTGTAACAATACTGTTGAATCCTTACCACCGCTGGCTGCTAGTGCTACCTTATCCCCTTGATTGAAGAGTTTATTCGAACATATCGTCTGATGAATTTCAATTTCAAAAGCAGCAAAAAAACAATCCTTGCATAATGCATGACCTGTTTTGGGTCGCTAAAAAACAATCATTGTTTCCTTTTTTTATAAGAATTCCCTTGTACCTTTAACACAGCCTTCTTGCCGCAGTTCCCTTTACAATTTACTGGCATTTTATTATTTTATCGACGCCGGACACAACTCCCAAACCAAAAATAAAGACATAGGACACCTAACCAAATATGAAAAGATAGCAAGATGGGACACTACACATGCATATGTAAATTACTGATGATCGTATAGTGGTGAAAAATGTACTTCGGCGGAAAATCTCGTATTTCGCTGGAAAATCGTGCGCCTTGTGTCCATACCATACAATCAAAAGAATATTCCCTAAAAAACGTCAGCATGAAATTTAACATTTATAAACGCTTATTTAAACATTTATTTCACTCATGTTTGAATTGTATGTTTAAGATTTGAGCAGTCATAAAAAATGTAAAACTTTAAATTGTGCATTACTTATTTAATGAAACATAACATGAAACATTTCAGTGGGAGTATTTGGAAGCCATGTGGAAGTGACATATTTAGACTCATGAAAAGTTAAAATTTCCTCCTTCACTTTTTTAATTATAAAAAGAAAAAACTGCAATATTTTGTAACAATATCGTGAATAATAAAAGACAAGATACCATTGAAATTCGTGATTTCTGCAACGATTGTAACAGGGTCTCATAGAGCAGTATGTCCCTCAACTCAGTACCAAATATTGTGTTTTAGCAGCTTGAGAGACTGTTACATTTTCGGTACTCAAAAATATTTGGTGTTCGGCTGGAGTACACTGATTAGCATTAACAATATTTGATTATTTCTTTTCAACCGAATTTTTATCTTCTGCTTATCAACAAGCTGTCAATGTAGAGAAAAATTACGGAAAACACAAAAAGGAAATGAAGAAACGCCTTTGTTGCGGTTTTTGTAATAAGACACTATCTTTCTTATTTTATATTATGAAAAACAGACCGTCAATGAATTTATTTGTAGTGTAAACAACCCTAATCGAATGTCAGTTTCGATTTTCAGGGCCTTATTGACATTAGAGCAAATTATTGCCTTTCACCTTTTACGTCTCACGTTTTCGATGGTACAAAATAGTCTATGTATGCGTATATTTTGATGCTATTTAAAAAGGTAACAAGATAAATGAGAAAAAGCTTTTAGTTCGAAATATCTGTTTCTCGTTTTTCCGTCTTCTTTTATAATTTTCAAAAATTGTAATTTTTAAGTTTCAAAGACCATAGATTTATCTTTGGTGTTAAGGAAATATATTCATTTAAAAAATATAATGTAAAAATAAGTATAAAGTAACTACGTTAAGTATTTACTAAGTACCCTACACTTTATAAGAGAGTAAACTTCCCTACCCTTTAATAAAATGGGCAACGCAGGTAGTATTAGCATGAGTCGTGAACGCCACAAGTCGAGCGACCTTTCTACTCCGAACTCACCCTTCCGTGATTTGCCAGCGGCACCTAATGCTTTAGTCGTTGGTACTCAGGTAGGCGGTGTCAACAATAATGGTGGTCAGGCTTTCACAATTGACAAGAGGTCAGACGCACACTCAGTCTTACATGGCGGTTCATCGCAGGAAGACGAAGAACCGTACTATACTAAACCTGTTACTTCGGTAACTCCCGAATTTCCGGAGTGGTGCACACCTCGCAGGCGATCCAACACAGTTTCTGAAAGCCCAACAACGAGCACATCAATTATGTCTAAGAAATCAGAATCAAGCGATGAGCAGCAAGAGATGGAGGAGCCTCCAAAAAATCCAGCTCTTCCAACAGTATTGCGCTGGGATGGTGGTGGCCGAAATGTCTTAATATCTGGGACTTTTAATAATTGGAAAACCATTCCGATGGTTAGAAGTCATGGAAATTTTGTGACGATCATCGATTTACCAGAGGGAGATCATCAATACAAATTTTGCGTCGATGGAGAATGGAAACATGATCCAAAAATGGTAAGAAAAATGATTAGAGTAAATAATATATATATTCTTATATGGAAAATCAATATATAATGCTTATATGCGCCGAAATACCCACGTGTTTACGTGCCCTGCTTCTATTTATAAAATTAATCAAGTAGAACCATGTCAAATAATCATCTTGCATACCATAACCCTGTTAATTTGCAATGTCGTAATATTTCTAGAGGAACGTCGACAACGAACATGGACAAAAGAATAATTTAGTCTCAGTACGCCAGTCTGATTTTGAGGTGTTCCAGGCTCTCGCCAAAGACAGCGAGGATGCCCCTAATTTGGCTGAAAAAGAATATTCACAGGATGTGCCACAAGTTAAGCCATGGGAGAAGGTATCCGGGCCGCCAGTTTTGCCACCACACTTGCTACAAGTCATTTTGAATAAAGACACACCAATATCGGTTGGCTCAAACAATATTGTATATTTAAAGAAAATTTTGCTAATTTCTCAAACATCAAACGTCTTCCCTCCTCCCTTCTCTCTCTTTTCTTTCTTTTTGTCTATGTATTCCGCGTCTCTGCTTTTATTACATAGTGCGAGCCAACTTTGCTTCCAGAACCCAATCATGTCATGCTAAATCATTTGTATGCATTGTCCATAAAGGATGGTGTTATGGTCCTCAGCGCAACGCATCGCTACCGGAAGAAATATGTGACTACTCTTCTATATAAGCCCATATAATATTACAACCGATTATATAGTGGTGCCAAGGGTACATAATTTTTTCTTGTTAATTTACTGTACAGACAGAAAATGGTTCAGTTGCTAAATTTATTAATTGCCTTAAAAGCAAATTGAAAGAAAGGAATAAAATATTTCGACATTGCAGAAACTAGAGAAAATAACAAATCAAAGGTTTTTTGTTTCAAGATTCTTCTGCTCTTTTTGAAACTGTTTCTGCTGAGAATAACTGTTTTATTAACAAATAACAGAAATTGCTCTCAATTTTGTGAAACTCTCCTCTCATTCATAAACGATTTATTTCAAATATAAAACCCAAATATCGGTGTTAATAAATTTGTTAAATGAACCATATACATATTTTTAAATATATATTGTATATTATATATTACATAGGAATATACTTTTGGAAGGTGTACTCCCTAAGAAATGATATTGCTCCTAAACAAAGCTACATCATACATACAAAGCTACTTACAACAACGATCAATAATTAGTTGATTGATTCATATTTTTAGAAATAAAAAAGTGTTAAACTTCAACCACATTTTTTTAATGAACGAGATTTATTTTTAATAATACACTATAATTCATTCGTTGAAGCCTTACGAGATTATTCAGTTCTATTTCGAAAGAAATAAAAAAATATTTTTTGCTTAATTTCTTTCAAATGTTTTCGATAATTACCTTTATGTACATATACATACGTCGCTTTTATAAATCCAACCAAAAATGAAACTTTTGGTACATTTTTAGATACATATTGCTTTGAATCTTTATTTTTTCTGTGCAATTTATTGTTATTACTATCAGTGTCCAAGTGATTGGGATAGTCGGCTTTTATACATCATTAAGAATATTAAAATTGATGTTTCTATTTTAAAAACAAATAACTCTTGCATAGTAAATACATGCGATATATATAACTGCACTACTACGACTAGATACTTAATTTCAAAAGCATTGGTATTGGTTCTACAATTTCTGAAAATAATATTCTTAATATTATGTATTTATATTAACTATTATAGAATTTAAAAAGTAGCTGTTATTGGAAACTATTAGCACATTCTTAGAGACGGAAATATTGATGCAATGTTAATTGTGATTATTTTGAAAATATTGAATTATTTCTGATAAATTGCCTAATATACATCTTTCTATACGTTCCGTAAAAATTGGTGTAAATTTGATATTTGTCAACACACTACAGATATCTCCAAAATATCTCTTATATTTCAAACATTAAGTTCTTTAAAATAAAAAAGACTGTTTTAGTACCCTTTTTCTCCCCGACCCGTATTTGTACGCACAATAAATGATCGACTTAGATCGTCGCTATAATTTATCACTAAGATAAGTAGGATTAAATGTTAAGACTATTCTTATAAAAACCGCAATTAGTTAAGCTATGTTTAATTAAATTACATTTGTTATTATCAATTGAAATTATTTCCATCGCAATCGACTTTAATTTTAAATTATAGATTAATCTCATTAACTACTTCTCATGGAAGTGGAAAATTCAGAGCTCTGTCAGCCCTCAAAATCCCTCAACATTGCTCTAAAGCTAATCGAATTTATAAACTAAAACTTGTTAAATTTATCCACCAAATCTTCAGTGGCCGTGGGAGTAAATTGTGTTGCTTCTATGCCTTTCACAGTTATAATTGCACCGACATTACCACTGCCAATATCACTCTCACGATTGGCTGTTGGTAAAGCTTTTCGTTGTAGATATTTTTCACGGAGTTGTTCACTTGCCGTCTGAAATTCTCCGTCTTCATCGAAGAGAGCCTTACTGAAAAATTGTGTGAAGAGCCGAGCCATATATTGATCTCGTGTAGATGGCCACCAGCCTTCAAGGAAACCAATGTGACCACCACGCGCCGTGATAACAATAGCTACATGCGTACATTCTTCAGCAGCTTTTATGGGTATCGCTAAGGATGACAACGAAGAAACATAAACAAGTTATTTTTACCATAATTAATGTAATATTATCTTAAAAAATATATATCCATTAGATGATAATAAAATCAAATATTTACCTTCTAAAGGCTGAAAAGGATCATCTGCGGCGCTGAGACACAATAGGGGTACAGAGATACGGTCCAGTTTGTTATGCAAAGTGGCATCTGAATAATAATCGTCAACATGGGCATAACCGAATTGTTTGGAAGTAAAGAGTGAGTCGAATTCTTTAATAGTCTTACACTGTAATTATTGAAAACCATAATCAGAAATACCACATAGAATTTTATGCAGGAAAAACATTCCGAAGTAGCATTCAGTCAAATTATAGAAATTGGATAAAAAGTCGATTGATAGAAATTGCATACAAGTTTATTATAACTCCTCTTATTTAAATGGTTTAAACTAACCGCTAAAATTCGATCCATATCAATATCCGTTTCCTTGAATATCTCGCAATTGCTCAGAGTACGGCTCAGACTATTGGTAAGATGACGACCTAGTAAGTTGTTAATAATCGGTTTCTCAATGCTTGCATTACCTTGAAATTAAGGATATTTATTGATTAGTTCGTATTTTTATATTATATAATTCACCTTTGTGGACATCCCATGGCACAGAAATAATTTTAGCTGCTGAAAGATGTGCATGAGCCTCTTCACTTTTGTGAGCCAAATAGTTACCTATAAAAAAATAGGTGCCTTTTGTTAAAGACTTCGAATTGTTCCTCAATAATAACTCACCCAATATTAAACCACCCATGGAGATACCAGTTGCGCCCAATTTGCAATGTGGTACAACGCGTCGCACATGATGAACCACCTCGGTTAAGTCCTCACTATTCGAAGCAGAATAAAACCGTGGCGTTTTTAGCTCGATACCACCAAGACCACGGTTATTAAAGACAACTGCTCGCATACCGGCATTATTGGCAGCGAGTACTAAGCATTTGATATACTCAGCTTGTGATTCGCCTATAAATTAAAATAAAGTTACTATTAATTAATTGAATAACTTGCTTTTAAAAATGGTAATTATTTTTTACCCGTCAATCCCGGTAATATTATTATACATGGAACATTTTCAGCACAACCTTTTTCAAACCAATCTAGAGCAACTTCACCACCGTCTTTTAAAGTTAAAATTTCTCTTGAAATATAATAAATATTATAATAATATAATAAATATTAAAAATATTTTTTTAGAATTCTGAGTGTCAGGAGTTACAGATATAGTGGTTGTGGATTAAAAAATATTGAGTTAAAAATTTCGAAATTCCTTTGGAAAAATGAATTATTTTTGCAAAAATAATTCCTCGGTAACGCACGCAATCGGCAAGAAATTGATGTATTGGAGATCGATATCTTAGAGTATGCTTCCTTTCTCTTTCACAAAAACATTTTTTATTGCTTTGAAACTCCAGACATTTGCGTGATTCCAAAGAATTAAAAAATAATTGAGAGAAAGAATTGCTATGGCATAAAAAACAGTGACGAAACTGCAAATGATCATTTAATTATTCGTTATGAATACATACCTCCTATAATCTAATTTCGGAAGTGTTTTTGCTCTTAGAATACTTGCAAAAACGGTTTGCGCCCGACTTTCTACGCACCAGAACGTTGGCCAGAATTTCATTTCTAAAGTTGGCAATTTTTTCAAAAGAAATCTTTTGAATGGACCATCGGAACAGGCAAGTACTGGACGCTAAATAGCATAAATAAATTAACAAAAAAATATTTTTTGAAAAAACAATAGAAAAAGTAAAGTAACCATTATATTCTTTAAACTGGTTTTTTTATGAATTTTAATTAAATTTTGATGGTATTCGAAATTAATGTGATTATATTCGAATTAATCAATAAGGCTATATTGCATTATAACGCGAAAATGATAATCGTGATTACTATTACTTATTGAGCTCACCTTGACGACCTGAATGAAGTAATAAATTACATACGCTGTTAAGGCAAAAGCAAACACGTGCCAACGTGGCAAATTCGTCAGATAAAAATATGTTGAAAAAAGCATTTTAGTTTCTGTAGTATCCTTTTTGCGTTGTTTAAGGCACTTTATTCTTTATTATAATAAATTTCTGAAAATACATTTTTAATAGATGATTCAATGTAACAGATAGTAATTCTATAATCTCGAAAAATATACTCCAAAATTCCAGTAACTGAATTTCAATAATAACCTCTAATTTCATATGTATCTCCTTCACAGTTATTGCTATTGGAAAAAGTGGAAGATGTTTTTAATTACGATTAATAGAATAGAGCTTACCAGATTTATTATCTTCGACATAAGTGTAAAGTCTAAAGACTAGTTTGTAAGGCTTCGATTATCTTATCTCTTCAACTTACGAGTCTGTAAAAGTAAGCAAGTGCGTTACGCACACCGTAGTATTAATATTCTTGCTTTTATCTTGCGTCTTCACCGACTTTGTAAAACCGTTTAATACCCTCGGAAATTTATATTCTTTTTCTCCTTTCAAACATCTCTACCTCATCAAGTTCTAATTGGGACTAAAAGTCCAAATCGAAAATAAACTATCTCAAATTTTGAATAAATAAAAATTAGTATTAAATTAATAACTATCAGTAAGATTAAGAATTTAATTATTTTTTTAAATGAATATAATTGTCGAAATAAAAAACATTTAAAAACGAACGTCTACCTCGCCCGGCTACAGAATTACGCCGTTCTCTTCGAAATGGTCAGAATATGTATCAGTTAAATACGTCGACCATGTAGGACTTTTTCTATGCGAATCCGTGACAGTAGTTTGTGGAACCCAATTTAGGAACTTATGACGATATTCAGAGTGTTGATCCTTATATGCGTGCAATATATTTTGTGAATATTTCAATAGCTACTTTTATGTTCTATTCTATAATTGTTTCTAATCGTGGTAAAAGATAATGAATTAAAAGATTTGAATAATGACAAACCATGATAATGACATCACCAGATATAATTTGTAGCATTTGAATTGCAAATCTTTATCGAGCAAGTGTGCTCGATAGTATTATATATTAGGCCATGTGGTCCAAGTAATTTTTCAATGATTAACAAATTGACGTTCCCGAAGAGCTTCTTCGAATATTGCATGACAAAACGTGTTATCAGTTGCTAATTTATTTGACTGATACATATTTTGATCACTGCGAAGACAATGGCGCGCCTAGACATTGCTTCAGGCAAAATAGGTGCTGGTTTTTAAATGATTTTATTCTTTCTAAACATATATGCATTCAATTGAAATAATTAATGCTCTAATCTTACTGATAGTTCTTGATTTAATACTTATTTTTATTTATTCCCAATTTCAAATTATTTATTTTCGATTGAAAATTTTTTACTTATTCAATTTGAGGTTGAAAAAGTATTGACTTTCAATTACGTGTTCGATTAATTATCTACTTAGTGGCTTAGTTCGATTAATTATCTACTTAGTTCAAATATCCTTTCTCATTTGTTGTATAAATCATAATGACTACTCGCTGATACTCCCCCTCCTTCGTGTAGTGTGACGCAGGTTTCCATTTATGCAATGATTGATTTCAGATTGATATGTCAACTTTTTCACTATTACTACGAAGAAACAAATTCTGTTATTTTCTGGTTTTATGCTAAATATTCTCGTTCAATAATTAAAATCGTTATTCATAAATTCAGACTGGTCAAACGATGTAAATATTAGCATTGCATAATAAAGCCCAATATATAAAAAATCAATATCTTTGGACGGCTTTTCTGTTTATACTCGATATTATTAATAACCAATTTATAATAATAATAGTAATCAATTTATAATATACTTTTTATTGTAATTTTAGTAATCTGTAGGTAGACAGAAAAAAAGTAATTTTATTTAAATGGAACTTAAGCGCTTATACAACTTAAAGTAACTAAGTATAAACATTTATATTTCCCGTGGTCTAAAGTTCCATGTTCGCTGAAATTTTAATGCCAATTTGTTTTTATATCTTTTTGTTTACAAAATGGAAAATTAGATTACGCTGAAAATGACAATGATATGCCTCTACTTTTTATTCCTTAATTAATACAAATAACAATTAATACAAATCTACGAAATAACCTATAAATGAATGTTTTTATTGTAAATATATTTAGAACTAATTTGTTCCACTTGCTTTTCCCCATTTGATATTTGTTGGTACGGAAATCTGCACAACAACAGTGTTCGCATTGTGGGCAGCAAAACCGGGAAGAAACTAGGTTTTCATTTTTTCCTTCGCAGCATTGGAGATTTTCCACAGAATTATTACTCTTCCTTTTACTGTTTAATTAGGTAATTATTGATAGAAATGATAAATCTAAACACATTATTATTAACTTGTATACAACGACACTGTATGCATATAATATTTATTGCACTCATTCATAATATTGCCAGAGCAAAATTCTATAGTATTAAAGGAATGGCCATTAATATTTGAGATTTTCTGTGCTTTGTGATCAATTGTAATTATTGTGCGCGCTCAAACATTGTATCTCCCACTCTGAATTCTAACAAATTCGGCGCTAAACTGATGTATTAAAGAATATTTTGCATACGTTATAACAAGCGTTACGAAAGGTGCGGTACTTCGTAAGTGGAATGAACAGAAAACTTCTTTGAATTTTTTGAAATATAAATACCTCGGAATCAGTTTTATGTATTCAACATTTTGTTTGTTTTCTAGCTGTTTTACTCTTTATTGGTTTTGGCCTAATAGGAAATTAATTTCGGTAATTTGCTTGATTTACATTTACATTTCTCTTCTGTATTGTATTTACATGACTATTTTCTTTTGACTATTACATGACTATTTTTACATGACTATTTTCTTAACAAGTTTTTATACATAATTTATTTTAACTCTTGAAATGAATTACATTCACAGAACAATTCCATTGAATCGGATAATACCGGTTTGCCTTGACGACTTAATTATGGAACCAAAAAAATTTTATTAGGCATTTCTTCTCAATCAGAGCAAGAAAAGCGTAGTTAATAATAATGTAAAACGCATTTTATTTAAGAAAATCATGAAAAATTAATTTCATAAATTTTAAAAGTACCTTTCTATTATTGCTCCAGTTATTCTGAAGATTACATCGCCTCCAATTAGATTGCAATTAATTGTTTACCCAAATTTCGAGCATTTCTTGCAGAAGGCATTAGTTGTATATAAAATGTATATTCCGCGAAGATTTAATTATCTTCTGTATAATAATGGAAATACAAATTACATATTACAGAACTTAATCTTAAAATTTAGTCCGTTATGGATCTAATTTAAATTTATCTAAAACGGCAGTTCGTAATTTTCTTTTCCAAATTTTAGCCAGTTTCGGTAGATTAATTAATTACAAATCTGAGAAATATTAATTTAGTTCACTTTTGGACAATTTGGACTTTTTGATAATACTTTTTAATTTTCATAGATGTATTCCAACATTTCAACATTCTGACTTTTACCAATTATTCTTATTCTTTTCTCATATGTTTATTTTCTGGTTTTTTTATTGTTTGATAATAAAATCTATTTTCCTTTTTGTGTTTAAATTTTTTAATAGATTTTAATCATGGACTGCAAGATTATAGACATGTCTTCATCAAAAATATTTACCAGAATATGCAATTAAAATTGAATTTGAATTTTGTTTAAATTGAATTTGAAATTTATTTAAATTGAATTTGGAATTTATTTAAAATACTTACACATTAATGAGTGAACTATAGATATTAATCATGAAATTTCTAGCATCTGTCGTAAACTTTATGTAATATTCAGATCTGTTTTTACAGCGTTAATCAGTGAAGCAATAATATAATAGAAAATGTCATTTTTTATTAGCTCACATTTTAAATTTCGTCAATTTTTGCTGTATGGCTTAACATCGGTTTTATTCACAACGTACGTAGATAGACCGTAGCCGGACATGGCTTTCATGACTACTGTAATGCTCTACTATACAAATAATAAATCAATGAAATTAACAAAATAATTTTATCTAAACCAAATAAAATATTTGAAAAAAATAGTTCTATTATGTCAATGTGTATTGATGCACTTCTGGGAAAAATGATTTCACTGTTTTGACCTTGATTTTGCAATTTATATGTAATTCCATAAACATACAAAGCATACAAATAAATTGTCACGATTTACTGATTGCTTACATTTCTAATATTTTCATACCGATTTAGAATATTTAGAAATAAATTAGTCCACAAAGGTCGACAAGCGACAAAACGCATTTGTTTTCTTTTTTAATTTTATTGCAACGAAATTTAACATAAATTCATTTGTTTATTTTTTATACTATTATTTCTTTTTTGCACCGAAAAAAATGAAAAAATCGATTGACTAAGCCGCATACGAGCTGCGCCCGCGGACGGCCTTGTACTGATTGCACTGGATTATTTGCAGCAATAACTGCAAGTATTTTCTGACTTCAAATTGACAAACTTATGTTCCGCAGCAATTCTTCTAATCTCCTTTGTTCTAACCGTTACACAACCGTAACTTGGTCGGAAGTAGACTGAATGCTTTCGGTTAGCTAATCTCTCTGTATAAATTCTCTAGAGGCTAAATTTCGAAGAGAGAGCTTTTTCTCTTTATAGGAAATTTTTCGAGTAGAACTGGCATGAAATTTGCGTCTGCAAATGTATTGATAGCGGTCACGTAAGGTAACACGTGACTGAACTGATAGTAAACCAAAAGAAACTAAATTTAAAATTAAAGACGACTCCCAAGTGATTGTTCCAAATGTCGAATATGAACACGTTTGCATTCCCCCTCCCACATTTTTTAATGTTTTGAACCAACCATCTCACATACCACCTCATGAAAAATATATGAAAACAAAACATACACATATATATAAAACATATATTTAAAAATTAAATGGACATTAAAGCACATCAAAATAAATGTAAAAAGAACATATTGATATAACTTTGTCATGAATACATACTTAGTAATTTAAATTAGGGTTTTGTTTTGTATATCTACAGGCGCGAATTAAATAGTATCGTGGCATAAAATTTTCTTACAATTTTATATTCTCCAGTGTTAATGAAATATCTGTCTATAACTTTTGTTGTTAGTATGAAATAATGGATAGGTTAATAGTAATGTCCCTAAGATGTAAATTTACTGAATCATTTTCTTAAAAGTCAGCGTCCAATGTAAAAACGTTATCCAAACGACTACTTGTTAAACCCATTCTTTGATATTCGCCAACACGCTTCTCGAAGAAATTTGTCTTGCCCTCTAATGAAATTAATTCCATAAAAGGAAAAGGATTTTTTGTGTTGTAAATCTAGATAAAATTTCCAAATTTACCATTTGCTAAAAAAGATATGATGAAAATAAAACATACCTTTCCAACACCCAACTCCAACAAGAGACGATCGGCCACAAATTCTATATATTCAGACATCAATTTACAATTCATACCAAGCAAATTTACGGGTAAGGCTTCTGTTAGGAATTCCTTTTCAATTTCAACTGCCTCTGATATTATTTCAATTATACGATCCCTACTTGGTCGTTGTACTAAATGTTTGAACATTAAACAGGCAAAATCGCAATGCAGGCCTTCATCGCGTGATATTAATTCATTTGAAAATGTAAGTCCCGGCATCAGGCCACGCTTTTTAAGCCAAAATATAGATGCAAAACTTCCGCTGAAAAATATGCCTTCAACGGCAGCAAAAGCAATTATACGCTCGCCGAAATTAGCCGATTTTGACGATATCCAAGACAAGGCCCATTGTGCTTTACGTTTTACTGCTGGCATTGTTTCAATAGCATTGAATAGATAGTCTCGCTCATGCGGATCTCTGACATAAGTATCAATCAATAGGCTATACATTTCAGAGTGAACATTTTCCATAGCTATTTGGAAACCATAAAAGCATCGAGCCTCTGTAATCTGCACTTCTTGGCTGAAACGTTCAACCAAATTTTCATTAACGATGCCATCAGAAGCAGCAAAAAATGCGAGTACATGTTTAATAAAATATCGTTCATCTTCCTTAAGATTATCCCAATCAGTTTGGTCTTTAGATAAATCCACTTCTTCAGCGGTCCAAAAGGATGCTTCAGCCTAAATAAAGATTTAAGCAAAAATCTCTCTTTACAAGCATTCAAAATGAATACTTTATATATATTGTACAGTTGCAGTTAACTTCGGTGGCTCAACACGTATAAATTTTGTTTGTTTTACACGTATAAATGTTTTTTAAGTAGTTTGTTTTTAAATGTAGTCTGATTAATGGATCCCGCAATTTCACGCTGGTTCAATATTACTGTTTGATTCAAAAATATTGTGTTCCCAATAGGCAAAATGCCGTAAATTGTGATGACTATATAGCAAAACCTTATGAAAGCTATCAATTTGATCGCTTTTCACGCAGCAAAAAAGTCGCCTTTCGCTCGGAGGGAGTTGAGTGAAAGGCTATTTTTTGGAGGGCTGGGCGAAAATCGAGCAAATTGATAGCTTTTGTAAGGTTTTGCTATATAGTCATTACAATTTACGGCATTTTGTCTACTGGAAACACAATACAGCGCCAGTGGGATCCATTAATCAGACTACTAAAAACAGATAGACCCAAAAAACGATACAGTATTCTCTAAGACTGAGTCATCATCGAATACCATCGCCAAATTTAAATACATTTGATTAATTCTTATTGATAATGAGTATGATCGCTCCAAGTGGTATAGGGTATTAACACTCATAAAGATTATATTGTGAAACTTACCTTTTTATACATCATCCAAATATCAGGATATTCTATTGGAAAAATTACAAAACGTCGTGGATTATCCTTGAGAAGTGGTTCGATGCTGGGATCAAATGGTACTGCTGATTTATCAGCTGAGCTTACTGCGCCATTAGCGCTACTTTGGATATCTTCTTGTTGTCGTTTCATTGGTTCATCTTCGGTGGCCAGAGACATCTTCCGCACATTGTTGACGTTTTCTGATAAAATCTTCCTAGGACTCTATTTAACTTTATGTTAATCGGAGACATTGCCGCCAAATTATACACTATACCTTTAAAGTAGATTTTTCTGCATTTTCCGTATAATTCTCTTTACCTACTGTGGCCATTGTTCTGATGAAGCTAGTTTATGCACTTCGATTACCTTTATTTAGTTCACGAGTAACTACGACCTTCCAACTGAGCAACACGTATAATAATGGAACCAGGGAATAATGTTTTTATGGAAAGTTTGTGAATCATTTAATTTGGCGGGCCGGCTTTGTTTTGGCGGGACTATAATCCATTTGTATAAAATGACAGTACTTGTCATTTTAGTCCGAATGTGAATCGTAATTCACAATACATAATAGTACCCAAAATAATTCAGTTGACTATATATAATGCTACTACGCACTATGTAATTATTTTGGGTGCGTTGTTTCTAAAGATATTGGTGTGTAGGAGCTGGAGAATTTTTACAGAAAGTGTAACAACGGACAACATAAAACAATAAATATTGTACACCAAACTTGGCTTATCGAAGCAAAACGACACCTTTTCCAGTTTCTATGCGCTTATGAAAATAGAGATAAGCATGTAGCCGCTTTAGTTAGCGTCGATAGCTATCCACTCTAATTCAATAAGCGACGATAGGACACAACTAATTTTCTTGTGTAATTTGTTGGAACAGGACACATCTCTCAGTGTCAAAAGACAAAACTAGTTTCTGTCATATCACATCACATTATTTCGTCTGACCAAGTGTTCTTATTTCCCGTGCAAATAAAATTATATTTGTGGAAGGGACTGAAAACAGCTGGCAGATGGCGCCACAGATGATGACAGATCTCATGAGTTGCAATTATAACTGACTATAGCTGTGTTCAACTAGTAATGCTGGAAACAGATAGCAAATCGCTCGCGATTTATGGGAATTGAGAAAAATAAAATATCGGTGCTGCCTCTGACGAGTTCACTAAAAAAACTGCGAAATTCTTTATTATTCTTTGGAACAGGTCAATGACCCTACTGCAGCTCCTATATTTTTTGTTGTTTTTTTTGTGTTGTTGTTGTTGTTGTAGACCACAAAAACACCTAAATTGGGCTTCGCTCGCACACAGTTTAGGAGATATAGCCCATTAAAGTTTGAAAAATCTATTAGCAATATCTCATTAACTGTACTATGGAATCATGTGGTGAAGGTGTTATCACATAGATCTTGTCAATATCTTTTATTTTGTTAATTACATATTTTTTCGAAAACTTTATACTTTTCAAGAAAATTTGATATTTGCATTTTAAGTACCTTTTTCTCATTCAAAATTTTTTCATTCATTTTTTGCATTGTAAAATAAAACGAATCCATAGAGATACAGATATTGTAAGAAACGGTAGCTCAATACATAGAAAACTATCGTAGTTATAATATTGTTTACGTAAAATATGTTTACATATGGCGGCCTTCGGCCGCGGCAATTGTTTCAACCCTCAGAACGTAGAATACTATCGCAGCTATAACATTGTTTACGTAAAATATGTTTATATATGGCGGCCTTCGGCCGCGGCAATTGTTTCAACCCTCAGAACGTAGAATACTATTGCAGCTATAACATTGTTTACGTAAAATATGTTTATATATGGCGGCCTTCGGCCGCGGCAATTGTTTCAACCCTCAGAACGTAGAATACTATTGCAGCTATAACATTGTTTACGTAAAATATGTTTATATATGGCGGCCTTCGGCCGCGGCAATTGTTTCAACCCTCAGAACGTAGAATACTATCGCAGCTATAACATTGTTTACGTAAAATATGTTTATATATGGCGGCCTTCGGCCGCGGCAATTGTTTCAACCCTCAGAACGTAGAATACTATTGCAGCTATAACATTGTTTACGTAAAATATGTTTATATATGGCGGCCTTCGGCCGCGGCAATTGTTTCAACCCTCAGAACGTAGAATACTATTGCAGCTATATATTGGAGCATTCCTTATTTGTCTCTCATTCATAGTTTCCGAGATATAGCAAAACTTTTTTTGATTTTTAATGAGCCATTGCTCCGAAACGAAACGTCAGCGAAGCAAGTTTATATGTTTTCTGGGGTCGGCAACACTAGGAAAAACGATGACAAGAAATTGGGAAAATTTGGAGCTGCAGTTAACACCTTGACTTAAGCCTATTCTTTTTCTGTTGGAATCAGACATTTGGCATTATTGACTATTAATGCTTAAACACAACCATAGCACCAAAATTTGGTGAATATGGTTGATCCTTCTGAAGATTTTGATTACTTTTCACAAAATTTACTGCGATTGTTAAAAAATAGTTTAAAGAAGATTAGGGAAATAATTGTGGAAATTAGATATTGTTTTTGGTCCCAAGCTTTTAAAACACAATATTTGGTACTGAGTTGAAGGACGTATCGCTCAATAAGACTCCGTTTTAATCGTTGCAGAAATTACACCACTTCTGTATGCGCGGAGAAACATGTTTTCTGGAAGCCAGATGATATTTTTTAACAACCACGAAGTAAATTTATTTGTTTGCACCCTTGCGGCTCTGAAACTTTTAATGGTATGTATAATTTGATTTCGATATTGTTTTATATTTGGCAGAATCATATGATCCAACAATACAGATAACCTCTGCCTAACACCGGGGACAAATTTGATAAAAATCCATTTCTGCCATGCAATGTCTGCAAATAATGATCACCATATAAGGCATGAATACTGCAAAACGCGCTTACGTTATCGACAAGGAAGACAGTTAACCGCTGTTAAAGTAATCACACATTTAATTTTGTAAGTGCATGCATTTATTTGAATTTTTGAAGGTGTATACCATAGCCAATGAATCTGTACATTTACTCGTCTTTGGGGTACCCAAAATAAATTTGCATCAAGAAGTGAAGCGGACTTTTCATAGATATGGACGTATGTGTAGTGTTGGCTGTGTAACCGAGCAAGTTAGCAAGCATGGTAAAAAATTCAACGGCAATGGGTGGATTCTTATTAAACAATATCATATTAGTTCCCCTAGAACTCTTCACGGATGTGTTCCACCTGAAATTCCTTAAGTTGGAATATGCTAGACGGGCCAAACGTTTCATGGACGCGAAGGAGTTTTATGGTGGTATACTCCATATCTCGTATGCTCCTGAATATGAATCCCTGAACGAACTTCGTGAAAAGCTTAAGCAAAGGCAAAACGAAACACAATTTCGAATGCATCGTAACGCGCAAGGAGAGGAAACAATTTTAAAACAGCACACAATTTTACACAAATGACATTTTATTAAGATGCTTTTTACTACCATCGAATGACAAAGTATGGTGACGACATATGCTATATATAATTACAAACTATAGTCATTTTAGCAAAGTTTAATTTTGAATATTACTTAGATTTTCGCCACTCGTGGTATACGTTTAATATACTAATGCGGTGCACCCACACCTGAGTGCCAAAGTAGGTCCAGAAGCTAAAGTATAGATTCAGTGGAACAATTTGAATAAATTAAATTAGAATCAAGTACTTACATTCCATATAGAGCACCACTTAAATGAGCTGCGTGATCAAAAAATTTCCAACCCATTACGCAACCCGCGAGATCGATGCCCATGATTACTTTTATGGCCTATAGAGAAATCATTATTATTTAATTATATTACCTTTATATCACTCACCGATCCAGCTGAAAACGTCACCATTGGCAAAAACAAAATACTCAGCTGTGTATCGGGATATTGTGTGCAAACATACGCCAAAATAGCCATAATTGCTCCCGACTGAAAAATGTGTTGTTTTCTAAAAGTTGTGTACATTACAAATTGGTAATATCTTACCGCGCCTAGTGATAATCCTGCCTGTGATGTCATTGCCTTATAGAGTATACTACCCAAGCTTGCAATAACGCCGGCACTCAAGTATACTGCGAGAAATTGTTCTTTTCCTAACGATAAAACGGCGGCATTTGAAAAACTGTGCAACACGTACATGTTCGCAAATATATGAAACGTTGAATAATGGCTGAACGTGGAAAGGAACATGGGCCAACAGACAACACCTTGAATTATAATAAAGTGAATGACAAATTTGAATTATAATAAAGTGTATAACAAAGTGAATTATATTCACGAAAACTAAATTTAAGACATACGAGCAGCTGGATTTGAGCAAAAATACTTTAGCATTGTGGTTTTTAACGCCGGTACTCTCCACAAGCCAAACACAATTAGATTGAGAGCACATAATGGTACGAAAACTTTCTCGCCAGTACTTAGTCTTTCCCAAACATGCGAAACTTCGTGTTTTAAGTTATTCCAATAACCTGCCTCATATGACTGTTTCCTAAGCCAAGGAAATTTTGGCCTCCGCGTCCTTTCAATGATTAGATTACGTGCATTCTCGTATTCCAAGATCGTCGCACTTATGAAACATCCGGCACTAAACTACCAAATAATTTACATTCAGGAATATTTTTTAAATTGGGTTGTATTATTCTATTTACCGATCCCGTAAATATTAAAGCTTTCCATATATTGGAAACAGGTACTGGACCACCGACACCTACAGAATGACTTTCGAATGGATTTGATTGTATTAAGGGTGTGCCTGGCGAATTATGTCTCCTGGCACTATTACGTAGGGAGCGTGTTGAAAACTGAATGCCTGCTTTCCTCTGATTCAATAGGGCATTGTGGCGGGCTGACAGAAGTGGCGATGTTGGTTGTCTGCATCGAAAGCTAGATTTGGAATTCGAATTAATAATGTGAAAACTTACATAATTTGTCGGTGCCATCCTTGACAGAAGAACCTTTGGAAAAGCATTCTAAATTTTTGTAATTTCGGTAAAATTATAATTCCTAATTATTCTGCATAGCGAACATTCACTGCTGTCTTCGGTTTTTGACGTTTGATGACAAATATAAAGGCTCTTAATATTAGACCCATTCATTATACACATCTCTAATATCGAAATTTGAAGTTCAGGAGAGATACGTTTTTTACTTTTAATTTGGACTTTGTTAACTCCAGTTAAAAGTTGACATTAGTTCAGTTAGGTTTTGGCAACTGATAGCAATAAGAAGTTTTACCGGCTTTTAACGTGATTTTATTTTGTAATAATACATCAGAATGTCTTATATTGTCAGGAGGCTTTAAAATATTTGAAAACATTTCAAAGAGGACTGTGTATTGCAATCAAACAATTACCTTTACATAACTTCTCAGACATCTGTGATTTTAGTGGGTTTTTTGAGCTAATTTGTTGCTAATTTTGTTGTACTGAAAAAAATTTACTAAAAAATTGCAACGAAACTTAAAATTCCATTTATTTCCAAAACATAATATTTCGACCAAATATTATTTAACCCGAGCTCAATAGTTTTTATTCGATTTTAGCTTTAACTCTTCTGTTAGCGTGTTTCGAAATCAATAAGCCAAATTTTAGAATCAATAAATACTTCTCGAGAGTAACATTTTATAATTGATATCGTTTATCGGGTTTTAATAATTGTTATCTTTTTATTGCAGTTGTTTGACAGCTTGATATTGTATGTTAAACATGACATCTATATTTGGCATTACTATCAAAGTATATTTGACGTGTGAGTTTCTGTAGTTTCGTTGTCTAGCTTCCCACGGAAATTTGCGGATTGTGATATTTTAATTGAAATTGGGCAAAATGTAAAGAAAGTCCGTTGTAGAAAAGAGACTGATTGGGTTAATATAGTTATTGGGAGCATGTGTTAAATTCGCAACAAAATATAACTTTCGCGTAAAAAAAGAGCAAGCTTACGAAATACCTAATATTCAAAGATCAACAAAATCGAGCTTGATTAACGTGTCTCATAAAAAAGTTTCAGTAATGAGGAGGCAGAGGTAAGGATTGACTTAGAAACGTTGCCGTAGTAATTTTATCAAGTTTCAGACGAGGCCGTCATTATGCTCATGATGATATGCTTCCATCAGGTTACAATAGCTTTAATGGTAGCGACACTGACATTGTGCAGATGGAAAATCTGCTTCCTCGCTCGAAAATGTTTCAGAGGATAGGCAATATTATTGAAGCCAAGGTTCAAGAAGGCGATACACTACAGGCTTTGGCGCTTAGATTTCATTGCACGGTTTTGTCTTTAATTTTTAAAAAATTTATGAATAGCAATTCGTATTTGTCGCAACAGGTAGCCGACATTAGACGCCTTAACAAAATCGACAAGGATAACGAGATTTATGCCCACAAGGTCTTAAAAATTCCCTTGACTGTACATTCGGTTTTGTTGGAAACTCTTCCAATCGTCCACAAAAGTGGGAATTGTAGTCCGAGTTATCATTCGACTTCGGAAGAAGAAACGCTTTCTGGCAAAGCACAAGGCTCTCTACAAGATGCTAAGGTTGAGCTAGAGGAGAAGTTGCTGGTAGCATCGGTTAATGCTGCGGGTAACACAACTGAAATAAAGCCAGATTCATTAAATGTGACGATTTTAAGTTCCAAACAAAGTTTGAGCGAAGCTATCTCAAAAAGCGGTAAGTTATTCTATTTACATATTTCATATCCAATGAATTTAATTTATCCAAAAATTCAATTCGATTGTAGGTAAAACTAGATATTTTGGTTAATGTAGTGACTTCTTTTTCGGAAGTTAATTCAAGAAAGGTCCCACATATAAGATCTTGAAATATTGTACAAATAATTTTTTTTTGTAATTTTGTGAAAGTAAATCCTATTGGTAAGATTTCATAAAGTTATTGGTAGGAAGTTAGCCATAGGGCTATTATAAAATACGTCATTGGCTTAAATCGTATGCTATGTTTTTTATGCGACAAACATTTATATTTAACTACCGTTCATCCATTAAACTACTTTTTTAATACTTTTATACTTAACACAAAATATACATACCTATAAATTGAGCCACTGAAGTGAAATGTCTACAAAAAAATCCAGAAATAATAGTCGAACTTGTGTTAATACAAGCGGTATAATAAATTCCGTACCTCATGAGAATTGTGTTAAGGCAGCTTTTTGGCTTTGAGAATACTGTTTCTCAGTTCAGACTTTTAATAGGTTTTTTGTGTTATGCAACTCTGATTACGGACAGCAGCTTGCGTAATATATTTGGCTCTTTATACGTCAGTAATTGAGGAAATACAATTTGACAGCTGACTCGTTTCGTTGCCAAGTTTGTATTTGTCAAACTTTTGTCGTACAATTTGTTTAGTCATTTTGCCTCGATTTCATATTTAAAGTGATTGGTTTTGTAAAGAATTAAAAAATATCTCTAAAATGCCGGACTATTTGGGAGACGATCAACGAAAGGTTAAACATGAGGAAAAAGAGGAGAAAGAAATTAAGTCTCTCGACGAAGGTGATATTGAATTACTAAAAACTTATGGTCAGAGTCAATATCATAAAGCTATCAAAGCAATTGAGGAAGATATACAGAAGGCTGTTAAACAGGTGAATGAACTAACTGGAATAAAAGAGAGCGATACAGGTTTGGCACCCCCTGCTCTATGGGACTTGGCTGCTGATAAGCAAATTCTCCAAAATGAGCAACCCTTGCAGGTAGCAAGATGTACGAAAATTATAAATGCAGATTCCGACGATCCGAAATACATTATTAATGTAAAACAGTTTGCAAAATTTGTGGTTGATCTGGCTGACTCCGTCGCGCCTACAGATATTGAAGAAGGGATGCGTGTAGGAGTCGATCGGAATAAGTATCAGATACATATTCCCCTCCCTCCTAAAATTGACCCAACTGTTACTATGATGCAGGTGGAAGATAAGCCTGATGTAACGTATAGCGATGTGGGTGGATGCAAGGAACAAATTGAAAAGCTGCGTGAGGTAGTAGAAACGCCTTTACTGCATCCGGAGAAATTCGTCAACCTCGGTATTGAACCACCAAAAGGAGTGCTGCTCTTCGGTCCACCTGGTACAGGCAAAACTTTGTGTGCTCGCGCTGTAGCTAATCGTACTGACGCTTGTTTTATTCGAGTCATTGGTTCCGAATTGGTTCAAAAGTACGTGGGAGAGGGCGCGCGTATGGTGCGTGAACTTTTCGAAATGGCTCGCTCTAAGAAAGCGTGCCTAATTTTCTTTGATGAAATCGACGCAATTGGTGGTGCTCGATTTGATGATGGCGCTGGAGGTGACAATGAAGTGCAGCGCACAATGCTGGAGCTAATAAATCAATTGGACGGATTCGATCCGAGGGGTAACATTAAAGTTCTTATGGCAACAAATAGGCCAGACACTCTCGACCCGGCATTAATGCGCCCAGGTCGTCTAGATCGGAAGGTTGAATTTGGCTTGCCTGATTTAGAAGGTCGCACTCATATTTTTAAAATTCACGCTCGGTCTATGTCTGTGGAACGTGACATTCGCTTTGAGCTTCTGGCACGTTTGTGCCCAAATTCAACGGGCGCTGAAATTCGTTCAGTATGCACTGAAGCTGGGATGTTTGCAATCCGCGCACGCCGTAAAGTGGCTACAGAAAAGGATTTCTTGGAGGCGGTTAATAAAGTTATTAAGAGCTATGCAAAGTTTAGTGCCACTCCGCGTTATATGACATATAATTAAATACCATAATAATTTTTTAATAATTCCAAATGTAATAAATATTCCAAATAAATGCGAATATCTAGAAATGTACATATTTGTAATTCAGTTATATTAAATGCAATCAGAGGAATGCATAATTGGAATGCATATTATTTCAAGTAATATACACACTTGTGTCTAGGGGCCTCACAGATTTATGCCGTGAATACTTCCACAGCATTTGGTTTTTTGTAAAAAGGATATATCACAGTTTCTAAAACTACATTTTTATAAATCTATGTGTCGTTTACGCTTATATTCTAGATTCCCAACGGCGATCGGTATCATCAACTGACGATATCAGTCCGGATATTACAACTCCTCTTCTTGGTGATCTACTAGATGAAAATATCCCACATCCGCGTCCCATCCGTGGTCCTGCTTTAAGTGCGATTGACTGGTCTGGTTCGGATTGTGATATGTCTTGGGTCTGTCTGTTCGTTTTCATTCTGGCACTCTGTTTTGTTATTCCCCTCCTCTATGTATTATATTTAGCGGAACATCAGCATACAAATCACAGTAATATGACAACGCATTGATATTGAACTATTTAATTTTTGCTGAACAAATTTATCTTCCATCCCTACGTTCCATGTTATTTCATTAGAAATCTTAAATATTTGTGAAGGTTGTAAGGATTGTGATTTCTAGGGACAGCAAACTTTTTAATAGGTTGTGTGAAATTGTTTTTTGCTTAGTTTCACAAGTGCCTTCAATATTGTACTATTTTGAATTATGTTTTCCTTTTAATAGTTTGACTAAATTTAGTTTTGCATATTTTATTTGTTCAGCAAATAGTAATATATGTAGTGGTATAAACCTTGTAAATTGTTAATAAGAATTGGAAGAAAGTATTTTCTAACTTAAATGAATAAAATTTAGTTTTAAGAAAAATATAAGTAATTACTTTTAACAGAAGTAAAACATTCGAAGTTTTTTATTGTATCGTATTTACGAAATAACTAATGAGAAACCGTTTTTGTATGTATTTTTCCAGTGAAATTAAGTTTAGATATATTGTGATTATAGTCAAGGTTTATGTTAAAAAATCGACAAAGGTATTCTCCCAAGGATTTATAAACTTTAATTTAATTTACAAATTTAATTTATAAATTTAATTTTTGCAAAAAGACATCGTTTGCAGGAGTTTTTAAAGGAGTTTCTTTCCTTTTTGTATGCCAGGCTGTAAAATTACTGGCGCCGTTTTTAGAATTTGAATAAATTTATTAATGTCAACTGTCTTCCTGTAATAAATAAACTTACTAATGGCCATGATAAAAGATGATCATCTCAATCAATCAAAATTTTTCACATCCAAACGAGTGATTTTAAAGCATAAAACGGGTTTGTTTTTTATGACTAATAGCTTTAATAATGTATGTGTATTATTCCTACACAATTAGCTCCTGCGTTGACGGTTGCACATTGACTATTCTTTAAGTTATAAACTGGCAGCTACGTAAGATACAACATTTGATAATTTTTGATTAAGACTGCATACAGGAAACATAAGTTCAACAGCTTTAAATATGAACTACCATTTAAGAAAGTCAGCTTTAAATATTCACAAATTCAAATTAATTTGAAAGTAGCTTTTATTTAAAATCTACAAAATATGAGGTATGAAGCAAGGGTTTTTATAAGTAATTATGTAATCTATGACAATCATTTTGGTTTATAATTATTTAAAGTTTTAAATAAGTTGAAATCATTAACATGCTTTATTATCTCCATAAATTTAATAATTTATTTTTAAATATTATAGTATAATAATATAAATACAACGGAATTACGATCAGTTTAATCACGCTTGCCTCAAAAGCGATTTGTTAAAATTTTTTTCTTATTTTTATAAAAAAAATTAGTACGAATTTAAATGGATATTATTAAGGCCGAGTATGATGTCTGTATAATTCTACGATATATAATAAAATATTTGTATATGTTTTATACGGAGACTAATTTTACAATAACTTAAGACATGAAGACATTAAAACATAATCGATTAATAATTAAAATACAATAGTTACTCTATAACTTTTTATATTTTTGGTTTTATAAAGGATTTGTTAATGAAATCGATGCCTTTCTTAATCGAGTTGGCTGCGAAAGCCTGTTACCCGTATGAAAGAGATGGCACGTTTTAAAAAGATTGATTAATTGCTATGCAGCATATTATTTTAAATAATAACAAATTTGTTATTATTTTAATAAGCATCGCTTATTAAAATAATAACAAATTTTGGGGTATAAGTACAAGAATAAATAGCGAAGCGTGTTCGAATTTATATCTGGATATTTACTTAAACTTTAAATTCTCAAAGAAAGCAATATTACTTTGCAGGAAACCTGAACGTACTGGCACAGAGTTGGTTGTATCCAAAGCAGTTGTTTCTAATGCATCAACAACATCGGTGTCTGTTGCTCCATGTTCGACGAGAGGATCTCTAAAATATTGTTTGAAGAAATATTAATAATTTTATAAAACAATAAATTTGGATGCTTACGTTTCTAATGAAGATAAATCTGAGGCAATCGTAGCGTCATCGGCTATTTCTGCCAATGACGGAGCAGGTTCCAGTTTTCTTGTAGGCACCGATGGTGTTGGTGGACTCTTTACCGGTTCTGGAGTTGTTACCTGACGGAAATGAATTTATAATTAATTACGCTGAATTAATTCGATGCATTTAAACAATTTTTTTAAAACTTACTTTCGTGGACCAACGGCGTTTATTTGATGTTTGAGGACCCTTGTGGGATGTCATGAGAAAAGCTTGTGCCAATGCTTTAACCGACGGCAAAGCATGTGCCACTTCATCTTCAATTGGACTGCGCTCCACGGATGAGACCTGAGGCTTAATTTATGAAGTTTTTAAAAGAAAATATTAATTTATTAATTAATCTATAAAAATCAAGCCTTACCATATCTTCCTCTTCGAATGATAGTACTTGATTAGGATTAATTAATTTTCGTTTGGGTTGCAAAAATTTAAAAGCCGTAGGAGTTGAACCTCGGTTACTCGCGATTGTTGAACTAGGAGATAACATTGCTATTGGTGCTGATTTTTTAACAGTTTCATTATCGGCATTATCGCTGTGTCTATTAATTAGTAGTTCTGTTGGACGCTCTTTAGGCTGCGCAGTCTCTGAGCATGGTTTTTGCCGCGTCAATTTGGTTGAACGCTTTTCTAAAGAGGCAGAATTGGGCGAAGTATTCTCCCTGGATGTCTCACGTATTACTGTTGTTTCTTGATTTTTGAAATCATAAATACGTATTGTATCGGCATCGTCGCTAGTTGTTGTAGTTGTTTGTGATTGTATGGATTGATTGGATATTGTGGATTGTGTTTCAAAGGATGTGGAATCCTCTATTACTTGAGCCGGCAGAGCTTGGTAAATATTTTCTTGTGGCATGATTTTAGCAATTTTCTTTGCTACTTCATCACTCTGTAAAATGCATATAATTTTGGAAAGACGTTTCAATGTAATTTTGTGTGTTTTGAATAAACAATTTCGAGAATAAAAAACTCCAAACAAGAAATTGAAGCTAGTAAAAGCTTTTTCGAATAATAAAACACTATTAAACAAATCTATTTGAAATAATTGAAATTGATGAAATTGGGAATATTTCCTTTCATAGTTTCTTATAATTACTATTCAATCTTAAGTAGAGAGCAATAGCATTGAAATTGCAAATTTCGTGAACGCTTCCAAAAGACTTTTAAAAAACTTTAATAAAATTATCATGCTAAATATATTTTCTAGATGCTTTTTAGAATTTTTAATTTATTTTTTAATAATCTCCAGAAAATTTTCTTCTTTGCTTATATAAAAAAGTTCTTTTAGAAAATTCGTGGGGAAAATTTAGACAATTTTAACGAACTGAAAACAACTTTTATGAATTTTGAAACAAATGCTGTTAGTAAAAAGATATTCCAAAAATCGTTCGCTAATCATTAAAAGTAATGTTTCATTAATGTCATCGCGCTTTTGTGTTTAACCGCGCTAGACGCGCTTTTGTATTTGATGAAAAAATGTTGGCTACTCTTATACTACACACTCGAAAGGTTGGCCAGGTGGTGGAGAGAGGAGGGAGGTTGCCCTCTCTCTGGGCGAGAGAAAGAATGGAAAACAGAGGTGTGGTAAAATCAAGATAAGTAAATATTTGGGTTCAGTCAGCCCCAAATTCAATGTAGTTATGTCGGGAGGAGAAGAAATAACGATATGGTCATGAAATTGGGCGTCAGTATTCTCTGTCCATTTACTTTCTTATTTAAAATTAGAAATATCGGAATTGTTTTACACCTGCTTTTTCTAGCGAGTTTTTCGAGCGAGTCTAATTTCAAACTAAAATTTTATGATTGTGTCCAACGCTTTAGATAAAAATATAATTTAAGAAATAAATTTCTATTGATCCAATGGTTCGAATTCTGCTTATACCACGAGTATACTCGTACTACATGTACACCATGCAAATTTTGGTACGGCAGAAATTAGCTTGCTTACTTGTCTTTATTTACTTACCAATTTAATGAAAAAGCCGCTTTGGATTAACTCGTGGGTTTTTTACTAAAAACATTTGTTTCTTGACTTTATTTTAGTTCAACTAAAAATTTTATTTGACCAATCAAAAATCATAAAATTGATTAATACAAATTATAGAAATAATAAACTTTCTCGTGCGTATTTTAACAGGTTTAGTAAAATTAGATAAAATATATATAACATTTTCAAGCTGCACTTCTAGATATTATCTAAAGCTAAATCCAGATACTATGTGTTTATTATCTAGATATGATCTAAAATAATAAATTTAACCAGGGTTACATCTTAATCGATATAAAATAATTTTCTAATGCATTCTGAAAAGTGCTATTGAGGTGTTACAGATTTTTAAAGAAGCGCGACAAAACATGCAAAATGAATATTTCGAAAGATTATTCAAATATGAAAATTATGATAAGTCGAAGCTCAGTGTCATGAAGAAACATGGCTTCTAAAGCGGTCTATTTTATCAATGTTTGTATTAAGCGATAAATGGGCAATCTAGTTTATCAATATTTATGGAAGGAAGAGCCTTGATTTTTGTCCGTGCTTGACTCTATAAATAATGGCACTAAATTTTGATAAAAATGCTATACGATTACGGTATTTAATCATGATATTTTGACTACTGGAAGATGATACTGATGAGAATATGTTGATAAAATGATGCCACTAGATTATATATATTACTAAATATAATTTTTGAGATTTGTGATTATTAAAAATGTAACTAATTTTTTAATTATGTCTGAATGGAATTTGAATATTTTTTCATTTCTGTTATCTTCGATTATCTTATAATTTTCACCGATAAAACCTCATTCGAAGAATTAATGTTAATTTTAGTATATTAGTAGTTTGACATGAACACACATTCATGGCAATGGCATTAAAGTTTTGCCTATACTTTAATCTTCCTTTAAAGCAAGAAATCATAGTTTTCATTCATTTTAGTTTTCTCTTTCATCTCAAGTTCTATACTTCCATTTAAATAACTACCAATGCCCGAATCACTTCTTTGATAATCGGTGTGTGCTGTGGGTGCGATCTTAGAGTTTTCTTGATAAAAATTATCTTTATCAAAGAGAGGATTTAGCACGAACTCTTTTGTGGTTGTGGATATGGCGCGAAAGCTGTTGCGTTTTAAATCTTTGTGCAATAAATGTTTTTCGAATTGTGATAAAATATTTGCGGTGGCTAATTTAGAAGAGTGTGGTGTAGCATAATTTGTGGGTGAGGGAGATGATTTACAGGAATTGTTTGAATAATTGTTAAATCCTAATGAAGATTGTGCACGACGTTTTGGAAGTGTTGCAACATGAGTTTGTCGTGAATTCTGTGAGAGCGTATCGTCATAATTGCATATTGTGTTATATTCAATACTATCAAAAGAATCTCCATTGTTCTTTAGGTTATTGCAATCGATTTCGTTACGGAGAGTGCGTTGTCGGCGTTGCCGCTTCTTTATTGTTTGATCGCTTTCTACGCAGTAATGGCTAACTGATGTAGAGGTCTGTAATGGTGGTGGTGGTAGTGGTGGTGATGATCGGTTATCTAAGCAATTCAATTTAGGCGAACTTTTACTAATGTACTTAAGAAAACTGTTACGGCGTAGAGGAGTGGACGTTGTCCAAAGTAATTCTGGATTCTGATTATAATTGTGATTACTAATATTACTTGCTTTGTCATCATCATCATCATCATCATAATCACCATTATCATTGCCATCAATCATAATAAATCGTTTGTGATTTACCTCATTGGAGTTGCTGCTGTCGGCTTGGTGTTGAGTGAAGTCTGAAGCTTTTGGTTTTGTACTTGATGCAGAGGATTTGTTATCGTTAATGTAATAATCACGGCTGTACCTGCGAAAATCGAAATTTAATGCTCAATTAAAAATTCTAATTGACAAATTAACTATTGGCTTACCTTTTATACTCTCTTTCGTGCAATTGTTCCTTTTGCACCTCATTTTCTAAACCATTTTCTCTCTCTATCATGGAAATGGGATTCAATTCTGTGCTGGGATTTATATTGGGTATATCAATGTATTTCTCCTTGCTACCACTGATACGTTGCTGCAGAGCTTCTGGAGAATATGGATTATTAGGCATATCTACTGCATTGTACCATTTTTTGTATTCACGTTCTGCGATTGAACCTGGTTTTTAAATATTCCAAGAAAAAAAATTGGCAAAAAATTTAATTTCAAATTTAAATTTGAGGAAATTAAATTTGTTATAAATAGGTTTAACTATTCGGTAAAATTCGTAGCTTACGAGATCGCTAAACACAAGGAGAAAGACGTTTAAGGTAACAATAACAACAACAATAACAATAACAACAGCAACAACATATAAGTGACAACACAACACCGAGCAGGCTAGGGCCTGGTTTTACCTGGCAGAAATCGCCTGAAAACCAATTTATCAACAACATCCTTTCTCTCCTCTTTATCAACAGCTAAAAGAGACTCTTCAGTACATGCTGTTAATTTTAGAGCGCCACTAATGCTGGAACCAATTCTTATATTACGGTTATTAGTAGTAGATGTATTAGTATTTGCAAATAACGTATTCTTTATAGAGTTGTGGTCGTTAGTTATAATTTCTCGATCTACGAAGAAGTTGTACGATATCGTTGTATCAGTTTCATCATCAATACTCTCTACAGCTGTTATTTCACTCTCCTCTATGTAATTTCTATCAGAATTTAACTGATCTGAGAAGAGAATATGTGTAATGAAATTAAAAGTCAAATTATTGAAATTTCCTACAACATTTTTTTCAGCGGAGTTTTCTTTCGTGCGATCATCAAGGGTACTACCATTATCTAAATTATTTGTGGGCATTCGAGACTCAAATGCGTTTTGTTTCGATTCGAATAAATTGGAAGTGCTCAAATATCTTTGAATAAGAAGGGTTTGACGTCGTCGGCTTTCGAGCGATGCTACCAGTTGTTTGTCTTTGATGTAAAACTTGCAAATAGTTGCCAAGAGATTAACCTTCTTAGGCTTACTCGATGTCGTGTCATCAATATTGCTCTGTCCAGTTAGTGCTGTTCTAGTTTTATTGGTTTTAGACTGACCTTCAAGTTTTGATTCATCAGTTGACTCTTTACAATTTGTTTCAGTGAAATATTCACATACAGTTATTTGTTCACGCACTGAGTCACTCTGTGGAATTAAGTCTTCAGCTTTGGAATCTGGTAAGGAGTCATTTTGTTTAGAGGATAGTAATAATGCCTCATTTTGTGTAGAAGATTGTGATAATTCTTCACTTTGTATAGAAGACTGTGATAATTCTTCATTTTGTTTAGGCGATAACAATATTTTCTCATTATGTGTAGAAGAACCCTCATTTTGTTTAGGTGATATCAATAATTCCTCATTTTGTTTAGATGACGTCAATAATTCCTCATTGTGTGTAGAAGATTGTGATAATTCCTCATTTTGTGTAGAAGATTCTTCATTTTGCTTAGGCGATATCAATAATTCCTCATTTTGTTTAGATGACGTCAATAATTCCTCATTTTGTATAGAAGACATCGATAATTCCTCACCTTGTTTAGGCGGTATAGAAGATTTCTCTTTTTGTTTAGGCGAAATCAATAATTCTTCATTTTGTGTAGAAGGTTGCGATAATTCCTCATTTGGTTTAGGCGATGCCAATAATTCCTCACTTTGTGAAGAAGATTGCGATAAATCTTCATTTTGTTTAGGAAAAATCAATAATTCCTCATTTTGTGTAGAAGATTGTGATAATTCCTCATTTTGTTTAGGCGATGCCAATAATTCCTCACTTTGTGAAGACGATTGTGATAATTCTTCACCTTGTTTAAGTGATATCAATAATTCCTCATTTTTTATAGAAGATTGTAATAATTCTTCATTTTGTTTAGATAGTGCCAATAACTCCTCACTTTGTGTAGAAGATGGTGATAATTCTTCATTTTGTTTAGGCGGTGCCAATAATTCCTCACTTTGTGAAGACGATTGTGATAATTCTTCACCTTGTTTAAGTGATATCAATAATTCCTCATTTTTTATAGAAGATTGTAATAATTCTTCATTTTGTTTAGATAGTGCCAATAACTCCTCACTTTGTGTAGAAGATGGTGATAATTCTTCATTTTGTTTAGGCGGTGCCAATAATTCCTCACTTTGTGAAGAAGATTGTGATAATTCTTCACCTTGTTGAGGTGATATCAATAATTCCTCATTTTGTATAGAAGATTGTAATAATTCTTCATTTTGTTTAGGTAGTGACAATAATTCCTCACATGGTGTAGAAGATTGTGATAATTCATTATTTTGTTTAGGCGGTATCAATAATTCCTCATTTTGCTGAGAAGATTGTAATAATTCCTCACTTTGTTTAGGTAGTGCCAATAATTCCTCATTTTGATTAGGTGATATCAATAATTCCTCACTTTGTGTAGAAGATTGTGATAATTCCTCATTTTGTATAGAAGATTCCCCATTTTGTTTTGTCGAAATCAATAACTCCTCATTTTGTGTAGAAGATTGTGATAATTCTTCATTTCGTTTAGACGATGACAATAATTTCTCACATTGTGTAGAAGACTGTGATAATGGCTCATTTTGTTTAGGCGGTGCCAATAATTCCTCACTTGGTGTACAAGATTGTAATAATTTTTCATTTTGTGTAGAAGATTGTGATAATTCCTCATTTTGTATAGAAGATTCCTCATTTTGTTTAGATGATGTCAATAATTCCTCATTGTGTGTAGAAGGTTGTGATAATTCCTCATTTTGGGTAGAAGATTCCTCATTTTGCTTAGGCGATATCAATAATTCCTCATTTTGTTTAGATGATGTCAATAATTCTTCATTGTGTTTCGAGGATTGTGATAATTTCTCATTTTGTGTAGAAGATTCCTTATTTTGTTTAGATGATGTCAATAATTCCTCATTGTGTGTAGAAGATTGTGATAATTCCTCATTTTGTGTAGAAGATTCCTCATTTTGTGTAGAAGATTCCTCATTTTGTCTAGATGATGTCAATAATTCCTCATTGTGTGTAGAAGATTGTGATAATTCCTCATTTTGTATAGAAGATTCCTCATTTTGTTTAGGTGATATCAATAATTCCTCATTTTGTTTAGATGATGTCAATAATTCCTCATTGTGTGTAGAAGATTGTGATAATTTCTCATTTTGTAAGGAAGATTCCTCATTTTGCTTAGGCGATATCAATAATTCCTCATTTTGTTTAGATGGTGTCAATAATTCCTCATTGTGTATAGAGGATTGTGATAATTCCTCATTTTGTGTAGAAGATTCCTTATTTTGCTTAGACGATATCAATAATTCCTCATTTTGTTTAGATGATGTCAATAATTCCTCATTGTGTGTAGAGGATTGTGATAATTCCTCATTTTGTGTAGAAGATTCCTCATTTTGTTTAGATGATGTCAATAATTCCTCATTGTGTGTAGATTGTGATAATTCCTCATTTTGTGTGGAAGATTCCTCATTTTGCTTAGGCGATATCAATAATTCCTCATTTTGTTTAGATGATGTCAATAATTCCTCATTGTGTGTAGAGGTTTGTGATAATTCCTCATTTTGTGTAGAAGATTCCTCATTTCGCTTAGGCGATATCAATAATCCTTCATTTTGTGTAGAAGATTGTGATAATTCCTCACTTTGTATAGAAGATTTCTCATTTTGCTTAGGCGATATCAATAATTCCTCATGTTGTGTAGATGATGTCAATAATTCCTCATTGTGTGTAAAGGATTGTGATAATTCCTGATTTTGTGTAGATTCCTCATTTTGTTTAGATGATGTCAATAATTCCTCATTGTGTGTAGAGGATTGTGATAATTCCTCATTTTGTGTAGAAGATTCCTCATTTTGTTTAGATGATGTCAATAATTCCTCATTGTGTGTAGAAGATTGTGATAATTCCTCATTTTGTATAGAAGATTCCTCATTTTGCTTAAGCGATATCAATAATTCCTCATTTTGTTTAGATGATGTCAATAATTCCTCATTGTGTGTAGAAGATTGTGATAATTCCTCATTTTGTGTAGAAGATTCCTCATTTTGTGTAGAAGATTCCTCATTTTGTCTAGATGATGTCAATAATTCCTCATTGTGTGTAGAAGATTGTGATAATTCCTCATTTTGTATAGAAGATTCCTCATTTTGCTTAAGCGATATCAATAATTCCTCATTTTGTTTAGATGATGTCAATAATTCCTCATTGTGTGTAGAAGATTGTGATAATTCCTCATTTTGTGTAGAAGATTCCTCATTTTGTGTAGAAGATTCCTCATTTTGTCTAGATGATGTCAATAATTCCTCATTGTGTGTAGAAGATTGTGATAATTCCTCATTTTGTATAGAAGATTCCTCATTTCGTTTAGGTGATATCAATAATTCCTCATTTTGTTTAGATGATGTCAATAATTCCTCATTGTGTGTAGAAGATTGTGATAATTCCTCATTTTGTGTAGAAGATTCCTCATTTGGTGTAGAAGATTCCTCATTTTGTTTAGGCGATATCAATAATTCCTCATTTTGTTTAGATGATGTCAATAATTCCTCCTTGTGTATAGAGGATTGTGATAATTCCTCATTTTGTGTAGAAGATTCTTCATTTTGCTTAGGCGATATCAATAATCTCTCGTTTTGTGTAGAAGATTGTGATAATTCCTCATTTTGTATAGAAGATTCCTCATTTTGCTTAAGCGATATCAATAATTCCTCATTTTGTTTAGATGATGTCAATAATTCCTCATTGTGTGTAGAAGATTGTGGTAATTCCTCATTTTGTATAGAAGATTCCTCATTTTGTTTAGGTGATATCAATAATTCCTCATTTTGTTTAGATGATGCCAATAATTCCTCATTGTGTGTAGAAGATTGTGATAATTCCTCATTTTGTGTAGAAGATTCCTCATTTTGTGTAGAAGATTCCTCATTTTGTTTAGGCGATATCAATAATTCCTCATTTTGTTTAGATGATGTCAATAATTCCTCCTTGTGTGTAGAGGATTGTGATAATTCCTCATTTTGTGTAGAAGATTCTTCATTTTGCTTAGGCGATATCAATAATCTCTCGTTTTGTGTAGAAGATTGTGATAAGTCCTCATTTTGTATAGAAGATTCCTCATTTTGCTTAAGCGATATCAATAATTCCTCATTTTGTTTAGATGATGTCAATAATTCCTCATTGTGTGTAGAAGATTGTGATAATTCCTCATTTTGTGTAGAATATTCCTCATTTTGTGTAGAAGATTCCTCATTTTGTCTAGATGATGTCAATAATTCCTCATTGTGTGTAGAAGATTGTGATAATTCCTCATTTTGTATAGAAGATTCCTCATTTTGTTTAGGTGATATCAATAATTCCTCATTTTGTTTAGATGATGTCAATAATTCCTCATTGTGTGTAGAAGATTGTGATAATTTCTCATTTTGTAAGGAAGATTCCTCATTTTGCTTAGGCGATATCAATAATTCCTCATTTTGTTTAGATGGTGTCAATAATTCCTCATTGTGTGTAGAGGATTGTGATAATTGCTCATTTTGTGTAGAAGATTCCCCATTTTGCTTAGGCGATATCAATAATTCCTCATTTTGTTTAGATGATGTCAATAATTCCTCATTGTGTATAGAGGATTGTGATAATTCCTCATTTTGTGTAGAATATTCCTCATTTTGTTTAGATGATGTCAATAATTCCTCATTGTGTGTAGATGATTGTGATAATTCCTCATTTTGTGTAGAAGACTCCTCATTTTGCTTCGGCGATATCAATAATTCCTCATCTTGTTTAGATGATGTCAATAATTCCTCATTGTGTGTAGAAGATTGTGATAATTCCTCATTTTGTGTAGAAGATTCCTCATTTTGTTTATATGATGTCAATAATTCCTCATTGTGTGTAGAAGATTGTGATAATACCTCATTTTGTGTAGAAGATTCCTCATTTTGCTTAGGCGATATCAGTAATTCCTCATTTTGTGTAGAAGATTCCTCATTTTGTTTAGATGATGTCAATAAATCCTCATTGTGTATAGAGGATTGTGATAATTCCTCATTTTGTGTAGAAGATTCCTCATTTTGCTTAGGCGATATCAATAATTCCTCATTTTGTTTAGATGATGTCAATAATTCCTCATTGTGTGTAGAGGATTGTGATAATTCCTCATTTTGTGTAGAAGATTCCTCATTTTGTTTAGATGATGTCAATAATTCCTCATTGTGTGTAGAGGATTGTGATAATTCCTCATTTTGTGTAGAAGATTCCTCATTTTGCTTAGGCGATATCAATAATTCCTCATTTTGTTTAGATGATGTCAATAATTCCTCATTGTGTGTAGAGGATTGTGATAATTCCTCATTTTGTGTAGAAGATTCCTCATTTTGTTTAGATGATGTCAATAAATCCTCATTGTGTGTAGAGGATTGTGATAATTCCTCATTTTGTGTAGAAGATTCCTCATTTTGCTTAGGCGATATCAATAATTCCTCATTTTGTTTAGATGATGTCAATAATTCCTCATTGTGTGTAGAGGATTGTGATAATTCCTCATTTTGTGTAGAAGATTCCTCATTTTGTTTAGATGATGTCAATAATTCCTCATTGTGTGTAGAGGATTGTGATAATTCCTCATTTTGTGTAGAAGATTCCTCATTTTGTTTAGATGATGTCAATAATTCCTCATTGTGTGTAGAGGATTGTGATAATTCCTCATTTTGTGTAGAAGATTCCTCATTTTGTGTAGAAGATTCCTCATTTTGTCTAGATGATGTCAATAATTCCTCATTGTGTGTAGAAGATTGTGATAATTCCTCATTTTGTGTAGAAGATTCCTCATTTTGTTTATATGATGTCAATAATTCCTCATTGTGTGTAGAAGATTGTGATAATACCTCATTTTGTGTAGAAGATTCCTCATTTTGCTTAGGCGATATCTGTAATTCCTCATTTTGTGTAGAAGATTCCTCATTTTGTTTAGATGATGTCAATAAATCCTCATTGTGTATAGAGGATTGTGATAATTCCTCATTTTGTGTAGAAGATTCCTCATTTTGCTTAGGCGATATCAATAATTCCTCATTTTGTTTAGATGATGTCAATAATTCCTCATTGTGTGTAGAGGATTGTGATAATTCCTCATTTTGTGTAGAAGATTCCTCATTTTGTTTAGATGATGTCAATAATTCCTCATTGTGTGTAGAGGATTGTGATAATTCCTCATTTTGTGTAGAAGATTCCTCATTTTGCTTAGGCGATATCAATAATTCCTCATTTTGTTTAGATGATGTCAATAATTCCTCATTGTGTGTAGAGGATTGTGATAATTCCTCATTTTGTGTAGAAGATTCCTCATTTTGTTTAGATGATGTCAATAAATCCTCATTGTGTGTAGAGGAGTGTGATAATTCCTCATTTTGTGTAGAAGATTCCTCATTTTGCTTAGGCGATATCAATAATTCCTCATTTTGTTTAGATGATGTCAATAATTCCTCATTGTGTGTAGAGGATTGTGATAATTCCTCATTTTGTGTAGAAGATTCCTCATTTTGTTTAGATGATGTCAATAATTCCTCATTGTGTGTAGAGGATTGTGATAATTCCTCATTTTGTGTAGAAGATTCCTCATTTTGTTTAGATGATGTCAATAATTCCTCATTGTGTGTAGAGGATTGTGATAATTCCTCATTTTGTGTAGAAGATTCCTCATTTTGTGTAGAAGATTCCTCATTTTGTCTAGATGATGTCAATAATTCCTCATTGTGTGTAGAAGATTGTGATAATTCCTCATTTTGTATAGAAGATTCCTCATTTTGTTTAGGTGATATCAATAATTCCTCATTTTGTTTAGATGATGTCAACAGTTCCTCATTGTATGTAGAAGATTGTGATAATTCCTCGTTTTGTATAGAAGAGTCCTCATTTTGCTTAGGCGATATCAATAATTCCTCATTTTGTTTAGATGATGGTAATAATTCCTCATTGTGTGTATGAGATTGTGATAATTCCTCATCTTGTGTAGAAGATTCCTCATTTTGTTTAGATGATGTCAATAATTCTTCATTGTGTGTAGATGATTGTGATAATCCCTCATTTTGTATAGAAGAGTCCTCATTTTGCTTAGGCGATATCAATAATTCCTCATTTTGTTTAGATGATGGTAATAATTCCTCATTGTGTGTATGAGATTGTGATAATTCCTCATCTTGTGTAGAAGATTCGTCATTTTGTTTAGATGATGTCAATAATTCCTCATTGTGTGTAGAGGATTGTGATAATTCCTCATTTTGTATAGAAGATTCTTCATTTTGCCTAGGCATTATCGATAATTCCTCATTTTGTATAGAAGATAAAAATAGGTCATAATTTTGTTTTGGGGCTAGCAACAATTCGTCATTTGGTTGATCACCATGGTGATCATTAATCATCTCAACAGATTTATTGACTTCGAGTAATGCAATGAAAATTTCAGTTGATGGATGTTGCTCATATGGGTTTTGCACTGCGTTGGGTTTCGTAGCTGAAGAGGAATTTATTATTTCAGTAGTCTCTTTTGTATTTGGTGAAGTTGGGTCTACAGCGACAGAAACCCCATCGACGTCTTTAGTCTGCGGCATGATTTTTTCTTGATTGGGTTTTGAATCATTAGAGATCTCTAAATCTGTTTGGTCGTTTTTAAAAGATGAGATACATGTGTTTTCTAGTACAATGTGCTCAGCAAGTTTTACTAGTGGCGGTGGTAAAATTATAGATCCTGATGTTAAAAATGTCTCATTTTCCATGGTTTCAGCATTTGCTCTTTCAATTTCAGATGCTCCTGCTATTCCGTTGGTAGAATTCTCGCATACGGCTGCTGAAATTTCCACAGCCGTGGTGACTATTGATATATTCTCTGACGTTCTTGCTTTCGGTAACTGTTCCTTCTGATCGGTTGCCGTTGTTAAATTCACATTGTGTGTATATTTCGTGGAGACTCTAGGCTCTTCTTGTTCTGCTTTTTGTAGAACGTTTTCCTGCACTACTACTACTACTACTCCTACTGCTCCTTCGTCGTCCTGTGGAATCTCATCTTTTTCTCCGAGAGTTTCCGAGGGTGTAGTAGAATTTTCTAATTCTAAACCGAGCACTTTGCGAAGGGGACACTTCAAACGTTTTTCGGGGGATTTTATGTTATCTATTTTATGATCAGGTGGTGTTGTTTCTACGTGCACCGGTGTCTGCGTTGTCCTATCGAATTCGGTTTCGCTCCGGGGCGTTTTAACCAGCGCAATTGTGAAATTTTGCTGCCAAGGTTCTAATTTCTGCTGAGCAATTTTTGCAAATGAAGAATATTTATTCATCTCTGTTGCGGAGAGATCACAGTTTGAATGCAAACAATCTGTATTATCTGATTGTTCAGCTATGATACATACATTGCACGTCGCGTACTCATCCACTGCATCCGTTGGCTCACTTGGCCCTTCTCCTTTTGACTCGGATGTACCTTCAAAATCGCAATTCAACGATTGAAGTTTCTGGCCAATATGCGTTGTATGTTCGCCTGTTCCTTCAATTTCATTATCTGCTTTCTGATATACCGTTATTTGGTCAGTCACTATGTGCTCAATCGGATGTTCTTCAGCTTGCTCATCTGGCTTGCGATCTGATTGCACTGTATTTTGTGCTACTTCCATAAGCTCTTTCGGCGTAGTATGATCCATTTCTTGTAACTTCACTGGTGAATTCAGAGGATTCCGGATTGTCACAGAGTCTAATTCCGGATTGGTGTCCTTTTCTGCATCCTCCGTTTGAATTATTCCATCGTATGATGTTTGTTCATTCATTTCGAATGACGCCGATTTATTAGTATGCGGAATAGTGCAATATGGCTGGTGAGAATTTTCTCGTTCTAGATTTGAGAAAGCGGATAACGATTCTGGGAGTACTGAGCTTATGTTCTGATTAGTTTGTTGCGAGTCTTCTGATTTGTCTTCCAGCGTTATAGGGATTTCTTCTTGCGCTATTGCCTCTTGCGCTTCTGCCTTGACATATCCTGCAATCTTTAATGATGTAACAGAGAGAGCTTGTTGATTATCTGCATTGTTTTCCGCTTCCCTTCCTGCGTTCATATCTTCTGATTCCGAGGAACAAATCATGGAGTCGAGATCTAGATTATGGTCAATCTCAAATGCCACATTCCTGGTTCCAATATTTTCTTTAGACGCAACATGTTGTTCTATTCCTGGATTTAAGGAGTTATTAGAAGGAATTTCGGAGTCTTCTTCTTGACGCTCTGATCTACAATCAGATGACATCGATGTCTGCTTAGCCGGAACTTGTTCCATTTTGGCTTCTGATTTGTAATCACGTTGCGTTATTGATTGTGCGTAAGACTCTATTTTACCTGGCGAATCTGATGCCAAACAACTCTTTTCTTCATCTTTTTCTTCATTTTCTTTTGGGTTTGAAGATGAGTTCGGCGATTCCATTGGCTCAGTATTTAAATTGAGGTTAGTTTTCGGAACCTGGTCATCAACATTTTGTGTAGATGCCACATGTTTTTCTACTTCTGTTTCGGAGGCTTTCATATCGGTTGCGTATTCAAATAATACCGATGCTTGTTTGAGCGTATTCTCATAAATTTCATCACCTATCTTGTGGACATCTCGTACTATTGTCTGACCATCAAGTTTAATCTCCTCTGAATTGGGAATTGAAGCCAACTCTGAAGACGTTGAGACCACTTCCTGCTCACGACATTTTATCGGAAGAGTTTTTTCGGATAAAATCTGTTTATCCATTTTAGAGTGGATTGGCTCATCATCTAGAGGAATCCCCGAGTAAGATTCTGGTAAACCTTTTGCACGTTCCACTGTTTCCACTGAGTTTCCCTTTGGTTTTAAAGCAGGTGTCGCTGAGTCTTTAGGCTCACAAATGAGATTCTGTTTGGTTTGAAAATCGAGATAATTAGGCTCAACAATTTCTGCAATTAAAACATGTTGCCCCACTTCTGCTTTGGGAATATTAAGAGGAATATTTGAATCTGGTTCTTGAGAATCATTTTTGTAACCAGACAACGTTGTTATTTGTCTAAGGGTTTCGGCACCAATTATATTCGCATTTCGAATATTTTGAGTTGTAGTCTGGTCATCGATCTCCACATCTTCTGGTTTGTGAGGAGCTAAACGTAAATCCAAAGGCGCAGAAAGGATCTCTTGTTCACTACATTTTGAAATATTTCCTTCTTTAATAATCTCTCCAATTGCATTAGTTGTGTTCACTTCAGACCGAGAGGCTTCAGTGTCTGGAGAAATAGCACTATTATGTTCTTGAAAATCGGATTTGCCTTCAGATAGGCAAATTCCTTCTACATGCTCCGCAGTCTCTACTAATGTAGAATTTTCCTCTGGTTTTAAAAAAGTTGCAGTGTTGCAATTGAGATTTTGTTCGATTTGCGAAATGATGTCATTTGGCTCAACGAATGCAAGTAAAACATGTTGCTCGGTTTCTGCTTCGGGATATTCAATATTATCACGAATATTTGAATTTCCTTCTTGATCATCGGCTTTGTGATCAGATGGTGCTTCTGCTCGCTCAAGCGTATCACCATCAATTTCATTATGTATATTGTGAATATCTTGCGCTCCAGTCTGATTATCGTGATTCACGTTTTCTAGTTTTGGAGGAGGTGAATGTGAACCCAAAGGTGCTGAAACTAGCTCCTGTTCACTGCACTCTGTAGGAGCTCCCTTTTCAATTATTGCTCCTATTGCATTAATTGTATCCACCTCACTCTGGTATGGTTCATAATTTTGTGGAATATCATAATGGTCTTGTGAATCGGTCTTGCTTTCTGTTTGACAACCTCCTTTTATATTTTCCGCAGCTTCCATTGATGTGGTAGACTTTTCTTCTGGCTTTGGGGAAGGGACTGCTGAGTCCATAAGCTCAGAATATAGATTCTGTTCAGTTTGCGAAACCAGATCATTTGTTTCAGTTATATCTACGGATGAAGGATGTTGCTTCAATTCTGTTTGGGAGGATTCATTATTAACAAGAATAATTGAACCTAGTCCTTCACTATTGATTCTGTGGTCAGACGATCCTTCTGCTTGCTTAAGCGCATTTTCATCAGTTGTCTTCCCTAGCCTGTGACCAGCTGGCACTGTGGTATTGTCATCAGGGTCAAGTTCTTCTGATTTGGGAGAAGTTAAATGTGGATTTAAGGGCGCAAGAACTACGTCCTGGTTACGTGAATTCATCGAATCGGCTTCATAAAATTTGGACTGGGATGGTTCATCATCAGGAGGAATGGCTGAATGAGATTCCTGTGGATCGGTCTTGTCTTCGGTTTGACAACCGGCTTTTGCATTCTTCGTAGAATCCGCTGATGTAGAGTTTCCTTCTGGTTTCAAAGGAGGGGTCGCCGGATCTAGAGGCTCACTATCTAGATTTCGGTCGGTTAGAGAAACGAGATCGTTTGGCTCAACAGCTTCTGCAGAAGAAACATGCTCCACTACTTCATCGTGGGATTCATTTTTAACCGGAATATTTGAATCTTTTCGAGCATCAGTTTTGTGATCAAACCGCGCTGCTAATTGATTACAAGCATCTGGAAGTTCTTGGGAATCGGTCTCGCCTGCTGCTTGGCAATTTCCTTTCATATGTTCCGCAGTTTCCACTGATGAAGAACTTTCTTGCAGTCCTAAATTAGTTGCTGAGTCCACGGGCTCGGAATCTAGATTACCGAGCGGTGAAATATGTTTCTGCATTTCTGATTCAGTTGAATCTGCTTCTTGAGCGCTCGCACCAACTACATTCTCTAGCATGAGACGATCTGGCGCTGTGGTCAGGTCATCAATGTCCATCTCTTCTGATTTGGTAGGTAGATCTGAAAGCGGAAGTAATTCCTGGTCACTGGAACTTGTCGGATCATTGTTTGGATTCAATGTAGAGTTTGGTTCTTTAATATCTGGGATATTCTCTTCAGTTTTTTTCTCTTCCAATACATTGGGAGCTGACTCATCTAGTACAGTCTCAAAAGACGCTACCGAATTTGTCTTCAATAGCTCTATAACTTGATCAGTTTGGATTCCTGGCATTTTGTCTTCAGAAGGATTGTTTCTCACAAAATCATCCTCTAATGATTCTTCTTCTATGACCCCCAAAATGTGATGTGTTGAACTCATATCTCTTGCTTTAATTTCCTCAAGAGCTAAATTGCTTAATTCCTTCAGAGCAACCATTTCGGAAGGGCTTAATGCCGATTGTTCTTCTGAGGCTGGAATAGCTAACATTGGACCCAAGGCTATTGCCGCTAAAATTTCTACGACAGATGGAGTGTCAGAGATGTCACATGATTCAGTGTCGGCAATATTGTGATCGGAATCGAAAACATTGACATCCGTATTAAATCCAATACAGCTTTCGGTATCAAGAATGACTTCAATTATATTTAATGGGGCTGAAAACACAGGCGACGTCTGAATGTTCGTTCTTATTCAAAGGTACTTGAGCGTAGTAAGCGGGTACTAGGGGACTCTTTAGCTTACGATTTTATAATGATGCCAATGAAGAAAATTAAAATCTCTAAAAACTACGTCATGGGTTGTGAGTGAGTTTTTAACTTGCTGGATAATTTAGTATAAGTTAACTGGATTTCTACTAAAAATAAGCCCTTGAGATATCAAAGTAAAGCAATTACCTGCTATCGGGTTTTCAGCATCAGCTTCTAGATTCGATCTTCTGTTTCCGTTGTCATCGTAGTGCGTTAGAGATTGGTGCAATATTTTTTCAGGACTGTTTTCGAGCGATTTCATTTCATTGAAGGCATCACTAATGGCATCATTAATGGCTTCAATCTTCGTTGTTTGGTTGCATAAAAGCTCATTCGCAGTTTCGGTGCAGGTGGGTTCGTGTATCGTTGCAGAAGTTCCGGGTTCTGTACTACTTCCTTCGATCAATTCATCTAGGGCTAATTTGGTATTTTTTCCGCCAATTAAATGCTTATTAAGTAAACGATCATTAAGAGGATCTAACTGGTTGTGTATCAGTTCAAGAGAGGAGTCAGTATCGGAACCCATTTCAGATAAATCGCTTGTTTCGTCTGCAATTTTGTCACCGATTTGAGCCCGTACATCATCCTTTGGAGCAGGCACCAGCATGCCAACACTGCCAGCAGTGACACTTGAACTGAGTGAATGTGAGTGCTTCTTTTTCAGCAACCAATTATTCTCCCAATTACCGTCTCCGATTTGGCTTGATGTAACCGAAGTACAGTCCGCTGAAAATATGGTTCGGTTGAAAAACCTTCAATTTTCACTTTAGTTTTCGACATGTTTCCTACCATCCTCTTCAGATTCAGTTGCGGTAGCTGAAAAATTCGGTAATGGTATTGTATGGGAGGCTATATAATCGCTTAAAGCAGATTCCCGGCCAGTAACTAGCTGCGATTTTGTAATAACATCGGAATATATGCTAGGATGTGAATCGAAATCATCCTCGCCCACGCTCAACTATTGAATGGAATAAAGAAGAGAAGTAAAGGATCTTAAGAATCCAAAGTGTAAACAACTTTCAGTATCTCATTTCATTACATTTAACATTTGATCATTATCCGTTAAGCTCAAATCACTTCGGGGCCTGCCTGAACTGCCAGAAGATGAGCTGCGATTATCTTTGAAGTTTTGGTTGGTATCCGGTACTACTAAATCGGCACTACTTTCAAATAAATTATTCATATTTCCATGGGTATCAGCAATCTGTAAATATTGATTAATAAATTATTTTATAATTTATATTTCTTGCTATGAAAACTTTGTATAATCTTCTCAATATATTGATTGAGTTATGTAAGTATTTATGGTTTATAATGTTTAGTCTTCTGTATCGGAATTAGTAGGCAAATGTGAGTTCTCTATTTCCATATCGTTTGTGAAGCAAAGCTGTCGATTGTCCTTGTTGTTTATTTTCGATTTAATTCGATATTATATCATAAAGTTTATCCAATTTATGAATTTTAATTAATCAAAATGGTTTTCAAATTCTGAATTGTTTTTACATTTCCATTTTCTTCCTTTTCCGTTTCCATTTTTGTAGAATTGCCTGAAATCGGCTTTAATTGAAACGAGTCGGACTCCTTTGTAGTCCTTTGTATTTCAGTACTTTTTGCAACTATGCAAGTATTTTAATTGTAAAATATTATATTTTGGTGTTCGGAATAGTTCAACAGCTTCGTTTAAAAGTTAGGAGCGAACTAATTAAGTCTTCTAGAAAAATTGATGTCGTTGGCTACCACCGTTTAAATTAAAAGTGCATTTTTTCAGAAGTCTGGTAAGACGCGGAAAGAAGCCTTAGAAGAATGCAAGAAGGGCTTGAAAAAAAATCGATAATGAATGTTAGAAAAATTGGAATAGGAAATTTTTTATATCGATCAAAAGAAAAATAAAAATCTAAGAACCTAAACGTGAATACCGATTTATGTGGACGTATCGAAGTGAAAACGGTGGCGACATGCTTCTAAAGACGAATTTATTTTTAGAACGGCGCCGGTGGTTGTTGGGATTTTTTGTGGCCTAAGTGTAAGGTATTCAAATCTTTTGAAGCCTTGCTTTAGTCGTTGGTATATCCGCGGATATATATATATATATATATATATATATATATATATATATATATATATATATATATATATATATATATATATATATATATATATATATATATATATATATATATATATATATATATATATATATATATATATATATATATATATATATATATATATATATATATATATATATATATATATATATATATATATATATATATATATATATATATATATATATATATATATATATATATATATATATATATATATATATATATATATATATATATATATATATATATATATATATATATATATATATATATATATATATATATATATATATATATATATATATATATATATATATATATATATATATATATATATATATATATATATATATATATATATATATATATATATATATATATATATATATATATATATATATATATATATATATATATATATATATATATATATATATATATATATATATATATATATATATATATATATATATATATATATATATATATATATATATATATATATATATATATATATATATATATATATATATATATATATATATATATATATATATATATATATATATATATATATATATATATATATATATATATATATATATATATATATATATATATATATATATATATATATATATATATATATATATATATATATTTATTTATTTATTTATTTATTTATTTATTTATTTATTTATTTATTTATTAATTAATTAATTAATTAATTAATTTACTTATTCATTTATTAATTTATTTATTTAATTATTTATTTATTTATTTATTAATTAATTTATTCATTTATTTATTTTTTATTTATTTATTTATTTATTTATTTTTTTATTTATTTATTTATTTATCTAATTATTTATCTATTTGTTTATTTATTTGTTTATTTATTTATTTACTTATTTATTTATTTATTTATTTATGTAGATCAGTTTTAATCTAAAACGTACCTTATTCAGCACTGCTGTGGCCAACAGTTCCTGATAGATTTTTGGCTCAAAATAGTGATCGATGCGTTTATTTCTAATTAATTTGGCATCACCATTTCCTTTAATCTGAGCCATAGAGCTGCGCTCGGAGTTGCTCTGCGTATCGATTGCCATTTCGGAGACGGCATTCGATGAGAGCGTCAATGGTAAACGTAAAGCTTCAGCAATAATAGTTTCAATCAGCTGACGTAGTCGAGTTTGTGATAAATCAATGAAAGTCGTTTCATTGTTATGATTGTTGTTGCGTACGTTATTACCGTTCGGTTCATGATTTCCATTGATAAGTTTAGGAAGATCTGAATAAAAGGCAAATAACGAGAAGAAGAAATAGAGAGAAATGATTAGAATTTCGCTATTTATTTTAATCCAAATACCAGAATAGTTTCATGCTTTTATTGTGATAGTAAAGGAATGAATACAAAGACAATGACATGCAAAAATTACATTCTAAAAAAATTAATACAAAAATGTTTTTTATATAAATGATCAGAAATAATTTCAAGCAATAATTTCGAGCAATGATTTCGAGCTCACCTAATTTCACTTCGATGATATAAACGATATACGATATAACTATAGCTACAACAGCATAAATGCCGGTTAAAAATCCCAAACTAAAGTCCATAATTTTTTTGTTATTTTTGTTTTTGTTTATCGTCAATTAAACACTTTTAAAATTTTTATTTGTAAGTCCTAATATTTGTGACATATTCTCCCATCGACTCCATTTGGATTTGTATATTATTTCGTTATTTAATATTTTACCAATATTCTAATTAAATTTTTGGATTATTCCGTTAATACAATCAATTAAAAGGATGTTATAATATTTTTTTCAAATTTCCGCATGCTCATAAAATTTTATAAAAAATCCATTGCAAATTAAATTTTCCACGCTTTCTTGTTTTACCTTTTTGAAAATGAAGTACTTAATAATAAGAAGAAAAAGTCATCAGTTTAACTTTTATTAACTAAATATTGGTGTAGTCAGTCAAAGGGTGAAATTTAACCCTTAATTTAAATTGAATCTTTATATTATTCTTGGGTTTCTTGTCGGTGCATGACAGTTTCTATTTCTTTCTTTATTTTTACAATAGTGTTTGACGCAATTTTACAAATATATATATATATATATATATATATATATATATATATATATATATATATATATATATATATATATATATATATATATATATATATATATATATATATATATATATATATATATATATATATATATATATATATATATATATATATATATATATATATATATATATATATATATATATATATATATATATATATATATATATATATATATATATATATATATATATATATATATATATATATATATATATATATATATATATATATATATATATATATATATATATATATATATATATATATATATATATATATATATATATATATATATATATATATATATATATATATATATATATATATATATATATATATATATATATATATATATATATATATATATATATATATATATATATATATATATAGTATATATATATATATATATATATATATATATATATATATATATATATATATATATATATATATATATATATATATATATATATATATTATATATATATATATATATATATATATTATATATATATATATATATATTATATATATATATATATATATATATATATATATATATATATATATATATATATATATATATATATATATATATATATATATATATATATATATATATATATATATATATATATATATATATATATATATATATATATATAATATATATATATATATATATATATATATATATATATATATATATATATATATATATATATATATATATATATATATATATATATATATATATATATATATATATATATATATATATATATATATATATATATATATATATATATATATATATATATATATATATATATATATATATATATATATATATATATATATATATATATATATATATATATATATATATATATATATATATATATATATATATATATATATATATATATATATATATATATATATATATATATATATATATATATATATATATATATATATATATATATATATATATATATATATATATATATATATATATATATATATATATATATATATATATATATATATATATATATATATATATATATATATATATATATATATATATATATATATATATATATATATATATATATATATATATATATATATATATATATATATATATATATATATATATATATATATATATATATATATATATATATATATATATATATATATATATATATATATATATATATATATATATATATATATATATATATATATATATATATATATATATATATATATATATATATATATATATATATATATATATATATATATATATATATATATATTATATAATTAGTAACTACGAAATTACAAATTACTTATAAATCATAACAAATCAGATAAATAAAGAGAGCATGCTATACACTATTGCGTAAATTTTTAAAGAGGATTCGGAAAAAAAGAATAAAAAACAAGCGCAGTAATTTTGTGTTAAATTACACAAAAACAGTTAAACTTCATGCTCAAAGTGTAAAGGCTGATTAAATTGTAAAACAGTTTTAAGCAATGACTTTAGAAAAAGTCATTGCTATTATTAATTTATTTTATCATATCGAAAACAAAGAAACCCAACATTTTTCTTTGCTCACTGATAATCGAATAAACTACTTAGTTATTACTATGCATTCTAGGTATTCATTTCTAAATAATTTTAATTCTATTGAAGAGAAAAAGAAAAAATCTAATTTTATTGTTTTCTTTATAATATTTTTTCTAATATTATCTTCTGGGGTAGACGTAATCTATTTCATGGAAGCAATGTTAAAGCTTTTAAAAGCGTCGTAGTCGTTGTCACGATTGCGAGTTGAGGTGATAAAATTTGTTGTATGTATTTTAATTCAGAATCTTGATAATAGATGATAATATTATATAGAATATAATGTAGAAAAATCTGAATTATATTCTCGAATTCTTTTTATTACTATGATTGAGGTCATTGTCTCAATAATTGCTGATTTAATAAAATATACGCACACGGCATATTCGATTGTTTCATGACAAGTTGTTCATGATTCGTTTATGATGTGCGCAATATATTAGTTAGAGATGCGCTAGCAGTCTTATTGCGTTAAGTTTTATTGCGTTGCATAAAACTTATCACACACATAATAACTAGTATGTTCTGTATGCTGAGTATGGGGCGTGCGCGGATGTGTATGTAATGGGATGTTTATGTGCATATGTATGTGTATGCATGTGTATATGTGTGTATCCGTGTGTGTATGTGCGTGTATGCGTATAGAGCTGTGTGTATATATGTGGGTGTGTGTACGTGCTTGTGTGAGAGTGGTTTCATCATGTTCTGCAGCTGAAATGAATCAATTAATTGACTTCTGTTTATTAAATTGATGCACATTTTTTTAGGTGTAAACGAAAAACGGCGTTTTATCTTCAATTGAATACATTTTATCCAGCTTTCTTTCGATCAAAACCAATTATGGTTATATAAAATATATTCAATTATGGTCACATTTATACCAAAATAGTAATCTTTCAAACCTGCGGTTAGTGACTGTATCACTAATTGTCATTAATTATCATTAATTGCCATTAAAGCATAATATGTGTTCATCATATTTTGCGAATCGAGCTTTTTTGTCGACTATAAACAGATTTCGAGTTTAATTAAATGTTTTATATATAAAACTTTTCATATCAATGATATGAGTATATTTTTTCATAATTTATTTCATAATAATAATTTTTGTTATTAATAATTAATAATTCATAATAATAATAATTTTTTTTTTCCATATTTTTTTTCTTTCCATCTTCTCTGTGTTTATTATTTATTTGTAAGCACACTTGAAGTAATTAATTTCTTAACCTTTCAGCTTTCGTTGGCTTTTCAATTTCGCTGTCATTGCTATTACACGGTTAATTAATTTTCCTATTTACGAAAGGCTTTTTTTAAGATATTTGTTGTTGTTGTCGTTATTGTTAGTAATCGTTTTAATTGTGCTCAAAGTTCAGAAGTAAACAACTTGTATAACTAATATTTAAATATTTATTGTAGTTGTATTTGCGGGTATTATTCCTGCTATAATTGTTATTTTTCTCGTATCGATGCCATTTTTTCGAGTAAATTTTTTGCAATTCAATAATTATTGAATTTAGTTCCGGAAACAAAGCCGGAGAGATTAGAAATGCTTAAAAGATTTAGAAGTTATGTCGACTAAATGAAGCGTTCGAGAACGTCCTTCGTGATATGGTATCCGAGCTTATGATGATGATGAGAAATTTATTTATTTATAACATCATTACCATAAGTATTTTCATTAGATTTTTAAAATTTTAACATTCATGTCCATCACATTTAAGTATGAAACCATTATCGTCTTTATGGGGAACCGTCTTTTAGATTACCATACGATTTATTATCTTCATTATCGTCTTTTAGATTACCATACGATTAATTACAGCAACAATTAATTAAAAAATCCCAGAAAAATTAGGCGCCCATAAAGAGCTACGGTAATATTAATATAGCTACGGTAATATAAATATTTTATATATTTAATATAAAATTAAATAACTTCATATTTTACATGGCTAGAATAAAACGATTCTACAGGCTGGACTAAATAAAATCAAACATCGTTTTAGTAGACTTTGAGAGAGTGAAATTTTGGAAAGGCAATTAAAAGCATTTTGTGACCTGATAACGATAATAATAACGATAACCGTAATTAAAATAAAAACCAAATTTGTATCTTCTTCATAAAGATAATTACTTCAATCATATAAAATAACTTTTAAAAAAGAGCGAAAATTGAAAAAAAATTATATAAAATCATCGCAAAATTTTTAAATTTTAGGATATTTGCAATAAGTTTGTTTTCAGAATTTCGTTATACGATTTAGCGCGATCCAAAAATGAAGTATAGCAAATTTCTCTTTAAACAATTCTTGTTTACATTATGATAACTTTCAAGGTCACTAGACGTGGTGCATAAATTAGTTCCACAAACGGGATTAGCAGTGGACGCTAATTAACGTGTGTCAACTACTAGCTAGTTTAGTTTGTAAAAGAATTAATTAGTTCATCATCCGCACATTTGGAGAACATTTCACTGCTATCAAAAATTATATAATCATAAATGGCGCAAATGGAAAAATACACTTTTAAAAATATATGAGCCGTAGGCAGAACTTAAGCGAAAGTCTCGATAATTTTATTTTCATTATGAAAACGCGGTTTTATATTTATTCCGAAAGATACTTTCCACACATGATCGAACTTTTTAAATTGAATATCGTTTACGTAAATTTTTATCAGTGTTTAAACTTTTGATTTCTTTAACACATTTGTTTGCTTTGTTTGTTTTATTTGTTTTTATTTATTTAAAAAAGTATTTTCTATTTCAATGGTAAACAATGATGATTTCTTTTGTTCAGACTATTGTTGTTGTCGTTATTGTGTGTGTTGCCAAATTATGTTTTTGTTGCTTGCATTGTTCAGTTGGGATCATGTCATTGATGGCTCCACGTTTGTTGGCAACGGAACTCGTGACTACTGCATAGGTTTACAAGTTTCTATGAAACTTTTTTAAAAGTTTTAATCCTTTTATTATTATTCATTGCTGTATTTTTTATGCTAATGGATTTCTCCACCTTTCATAAAAAATCAATGAAATGATAAATGAATTCAAATTTTATTTAATTACTTTTGGTTATAAAATAAATATTTATATATTTTTTTATATTTAAAAGTATTTGACAATTTAGAATAAATAATTATTTTCCAGAATTTTATTATTCATAGCCTCGTTTGCTTTTTTATCTTTAAATTTTAGTTTTTTTATCTTTAAACGTTTTTTCCCGAACAATTTGCGTAAATACTTGTTAATTTCTTTAACACACTAAAGTCTATGAGATAATTTTTATAAAAATTTTATCCGTTTTACGTTTACTATCATCAAGTCTCTCCATTTTTTTTCCTTTTATTTGTTCAAAAAATTTAACTTATGCTTTACGTTGATTTAAACAAACAAAATGAAAATGAAAATATGACGAATTGCGAGTTTCAACTGATGTGTTGATGATCCACCAAAGACTTGAACGGAGTGTAATCAGTTAAAATAAAGCGTTAGTGAAGCAAAAAAAAACTACAATTATTTGAAACCAACAGAGCTTTTTCTGCTTCTCCTTCATCCTCTGTTTCTCTCTATTTCTCTCTTTTACTCTCTATCTTTGGAATTCGTATTTTTCTTGGCGCCACCTGTTTTACTCTCAATAATACTCCTATCTCTTTGCTTGACATATTTGATAAGATTGTCAAAAATTAAATGAAAAAATCGATTTTGAGAGATGTGATGATAACTCTTTTTTGTGTAAATTTGGTAGAATTTTTCGAAGCAATTTTGAAAATATTTTCTCGGTGAAAATATTTTCTCTCTCTGTTCTCGCCTTAAAAGTGGATAAACCTTAATTTTATCGAGGATATTATATAGATTCTCTTAATTTTTTTAAATTTTTCAACAAAAATTTCTAGTTCTGGATTTTTTAGAGTATCATTCTCTTTAATCGGGCATATTGCACTGCAATCCTCTGATTAGTCGAGCTCTGAAGAAGATCACTGCAAGAGTTTTCGCAAATTTTTTATTTAAATTGGAGTTTTTATCACGTCCGAATATCAATACAATTTTTATTCTCGACTCTAGAACACTTTTCTGTTTGATGTTTTAACATACAAATGACAGTTGGCAACAAATTTAAGATGATTTGAAACTTTTCAAAGGTATTGCATTTTTGTCGAGATTTCATTTAATTCACTATTATTTCAAAAGGAAATTAAGTCACAGTCGGTTTTTTCAAAATCAAAATGGGGTGATGCCAAATTGAGAAACATGCTATTAAAAATACTAAAATTAAATACATATTTATGCCAAATAAAACTAAAAATTGCGGTTCTCAAAAATACAAGGAAGTTGCGATGTTATTCATTATCAGAATATCACATTGCAGTTATTCAATGAAGCTTCATTAGTATTGGTTTTACGGTTGTGATTGCTGCTCTCATGCAATTTTAGACTGCTTTTCACCTAAATAAACTCACCTCGCCTGAACCACGCGGCATCGTTAAGTGCATTTTCCAAATTAATTAATAAATTACTTAACTTCGAGTGATATTTTCGAAAGAGAAGCATATCTTTTGTAAAAATTATTTGTTTAAAATGGAAGAGAATAAAAAAAGATATAAAACAGTTAAAGGGATTCTCAAAAATATTACAATAATATCCGTTTAGGTCACTACAAATAAGTTGACTTCAGCCAAAAAGTAGGCAATAATTTTCATATTTTTTCTCAGAAATTCTCAAACAACCTCAAGTCGAAAATCATATCCCAGCTATGGACAAAATTTATAAAAGCAATGCTAAATCAAAGTTTACACGATACAGCTTCTTAACGCGGCACGAATTTGAGCTATGTTTTGAAAAATCCGTGAAACGTGGTTGTTCTGACACCTTTATATGCTATGCTAAAGTAAAGGTGTTGGTAGCGTCTAAACCGCCACAGAAATGTCTTTGCATTTGGAAACATTAAAAAATTTAAAATTAAGCCAAACCGATGCATACTTACAATTTTCGCTTTTAGAAATCTGACCCACAGCTACATTATCTAATGATCCTCCGAGCATTTGAGCAACCACCTCCTCAATATATTCACGGATTTTCAGCTTCTGCTCACTGTTTACACTAAATCTCGTCTCTTTCTCGCCAATCGGTAATGTTGCATTGGAGCCACTCTCGCCTACTTGACTGACACTTTCAAAAACTGTTGCCAAAAGTTATAAAAAAGAATGAAAGGAAGAAGAAAGGAGATAATTTTAATATAAAACTTCGCTATAATCTTTCGTTGTAGACCTGATTGGTTGTCATCATGCTCGCCGTTTGATACTTCGTGCATGGCGCTGCCTGATTTCTTTGAACCATTGAATTTTTGTTGATTAAAGACCCATGAGTTAGTGTGCGCCAACGATTGTTCCATCGGTCCGCATCGTTGACATTCCCAACGAGCATGAACGGGTTGCCATTGCACGCATTTCGTGTTGCAACAAACGGTTTTCTGACAGATTCCGCAGAGTACCGAACTGTGTAGGAAGTGAAGTAAAAGATTTTTTAAATAATGGCAAACTCAGAAATAACATGAAAAATGAGAAATTTACCCTGATGCGTTTTCACTTGCATTTGCAACACCGCAAACATTGCAACCATTTACGTCTTTTTGTTGTTGTTGTTGTTGTTGTTCCTGTTGTTGCTTTTTATGTTTCTTTTCAATTATTTTGCTGCAAATAAAACAAACATTAAAAAAATTATATGTGACTGAAACTATTGCGGTGATTAAAAGCTAAAAACAGTTTTAGGAATAAGAGCAAGATTATGCTCAAAGGAATGAATGACAAGTAAAGCTGTTGACAAATTTATGATGATCATCATTTACTCAAAATATTTTTATACGAAAATTCAAGTAATAATAAAACTAAAAGATTTATATTAAATAAGTAAGAGCGCGCAACTATGACCTGGTCGAAGCTTATGAATCCAACACCAGCGAAATAGAAAGTTATGGTTTAAAACCATGGTTTAAATCTTTTTTCGGGCTTCTTTAGTTCACTAACTCATCTTCAACACAATTTTTTTCCAAATATGTTCACGCGTGATATGCTATAATAGTGGGTGGCCATTATAAATCCACCATTCTGAGAGGATATAGGCGTATCACGCCTATAATCATACTTTACAATGAGTTCGTGAATCTAATGTAACCAAGAAAAGAATTGGTTTTAAACCAATATTTTTACGCCCTACACACCCTACACTCACTTATTTCTTCCGTTTGTGACGCGCTAAAGCAGGTGGGCAGGTGGGTGATGGTGGGTGGTGGTAAAGGAGGTGGGCATAGAAAAGTATATATATTCCTGCTCAAAATAACCTCGTGAGTCGATTTATGCACAGCCAGTCCGTCGGTCTGACTGTGAAAATCGCGACTGCAGTCGATATGAGGAAGATATCGACATGAAGTCTGACGCGAATATTCACTGTCATCATAGGTTGTTTGTGATTGGAAATTGGCCAAATCGGACCAGTGTCACGCCTACCTTCTAAACAAAATCCCCTTTTAAAGTCCGATTTCTCAGTTTTTATTTTCTAAGTTTCCTAAGTTTTCAAGCTCGGATTTTATAGCCTAGATGTTGGCATTAGATATTATCATTCCACAAAAAATGGCGTGTTCCGCCCATCATAATGTGTGCACTTTTCGGACAAAGATTGTGTTGAAGATTAGTTAGCAAATTTAAATTAATTAATACAACAGAAATGTAATATTAAAAAGGGCGTGCACCGCCATCTGATTATTAAGATTAAACTGTAACTTTATACTACAGGTGTAGGGTATACAAGCTCTTATTTGTCTCACTTAATTCTTTAAAGTGTATTCAGAAACTACAAGCAATAATTACAGTCAATAACAATAATTATTATAGGAGAATTTACAAAAAATATTTTATTAGAAATTTTAATTTATAAATAAAAATTAAAAAAAACATTTTAAGAATTAATAATATAATTGCAAAAATTTACAATAAGTGCAGATGTATGCGTGTTTTTTGTAGAGATATTTCCTATGAATGTATACTTTTTTTATTTCCATCACAAATCGCGTGGTAGAAAGTGCAGCGACCTTAACAGAAAATTGACTTTCAGCCGGTTTGACTTCTTTATGAGATTGAAACGTATTTTATTATTTTACTATTATTTTATCTTTTAATGCTTTAGAATAATCAATAATAGAATATGTTTGTTTTTCTTTTTTTTTTGAAAACAACTCTAAATTCCATTCGCTCACTTCAAATAATTTCAGATATAAAAAAATGCATTTGATGGGCGCAAATACTTTCACTACAAATACTTTCTTCCATTGTTCAATTTTGATTGTATGCATTTTTTATGCACGTGTACACTTAAATCTAAATCTTTATTGTAATTTTTCTTAAATTTATTTTGATTCGTTTGTTGCTTTTTTCATTTAATATAAGCTTAACAGCAACTGTTAACAGTCTACTGTTGTTGTAACAGTCGCTGCTGCAATGACGTTTGGTTGTTGTTGTCGCTGTAACTGCTGCAACACTTCCTGATCGAAATGCTGCTGACGTCTACGCTGACGCATATGACGATGCGACCAACGATCGTAATTATTACGTAGTTCCTCGTAATAAATGTCTTCCTCGTATTCACTGGAATCGCCATAGTCCATTTCATTCAGAAGAAATCCATGACCACCGCCACCACCGCCACCGCCCCCAATACTGTCAGCCTCGTCGTCACTGTTGACGCTGCTGGCGGTCAATTTCATGAAGACCACTTCAAAGGAGCAGATCATGAAGAGAAACATAAAAACGACCAGATTATCGTTTGTCGTTGTGGAGAGTTTTTCCCAATTGCCGATAAAATTTGCAGGAAGAAGGATCATTTTTAGAAATGACTTTTGTTGTTGTTGCTCCTGCTGTCGGTTATTGTTACGAAGTAAAGGACGAACGAGATTGTATAAACCTTTCTTTGTTGTTTTTTTTAATTCTTGAATTATATTAATTCCTCTTTATGTTTTGTGTTATGTTTCCTTCTTCTTCTTATTATTATTCTTTTAAACTTTATTGAACACTGCAAAAGCGCGTCTGCTTTGTACTCGCTTCAAATTTGTTATGAAATAACTTCATGGCGTTATCGGCGTCCCAAGCTGTTGCAAAAGTAAACTGTTGATTTTTTTCTACTCGTCAGCTGAGTCGCGAATGTGCGAATGAAAGCTTAGTAGGATGAGGAGAGGGGGAGGGTGTGATATGGAGATCTTTTACTCTGCCGTTTACGACGCACAGTGGTCGCGAATGCTTCGATAAGATTCACAATTTTATTCAGTGAATTCTAGTGATACGAAAAATATTTATTGCATTTTTCGAGCATTTTTTGAAACGTTTATTTCGCTATCGTTTTCAATTATTTAATTCAAATTTAATTTAAATTCCTGAAGACTGAAAAGTATTTAAAAATATTTAGCATTCTAGATAATTAGCGAATTTTATTAGTTTATTTCTCTTTCTTAAATAAACATTTCATTTATACCTTCTTTTGAAAATAATTAACGCGCAGTGACTTCTAATGAATCAGAATGAATATGAATTTGATTGCTTTTTTGAACTTGATTTGATAAAAGCACGTTCTGCCATTTGTCGATCGCAATTTACGGTTTTGCAAGTTTTGCCTTAGCCTTTTGGCTTTTATTTGTTTAAAAAACATGTAAGTATTATTTGTAATCATATTTAAAAATATTCATCATCCATTAATCAATATTATTGTTATAATTTTGTTGTAGATTTTATTAATTGACTTCCGATTCTAAAGACAAATACAAAATCAATCAGAAAAATTGCATAAAATAAATTAAAAAACCAAGTAAGAACGTTAACTTCGACCCGGCCGAAGCTTATATACCTTACACCCATAATATAATTTCATAGGTTGGTTTTAATAATCAGTGGGCGGCGCACGTCTCTTTTAATATTACATTAATCCTTTCTTTATTAATTTTAATTAATTAATTATACATTTTCAATCCCTATGATGACAGCGAATATTTGTGCTAAATTTCATGTCGATATTTGGACTGCATTCCATTGCAGTTGTGATTTCTACACACAGACCGATAGACAGACATAGACGGACGGGCATGACTAGATCGACTCAAGAGGTTATTCTGAGTAGGAATATATATAATTTTCTACACCTATCACGCTTACTTTAATGCGTTACAAACGTAAGAAGTAAGTGAATATAGCCTATCCCTTTGGGTGTAGGATATAAACAAGAAAAAAGTAGCTTAAGCAACGAACGACTCTAAGCAAAGTAAACACAACTAAATTGAAAAATCAAAGTGAAACTGCATTGAAAAAAAGTAATAGTAATAATAATAGTAATATTAATAATTACAATAACAATAACAAAAACAAAGCTCTTATATAATTATTGTTGGTACTAATGCATTATTGGCGATTTGTAAAAACCAGAGAAAAAATATAAATAAACTTCTCTTAAATTGTGCTTGATTTGCGTGTGCGTATGATTATTCGAGCGTAATTGTGTAAATCTGGACTAAAAAATACATGCAACATGTATGACATGCTTTCATTCATCCAATAATTTCCTAATTCAATCTTTCTTATTCATTTCAAAATTATGAATTTCCATTCGTTTTTAAAAGCTACGTTTAGAATTTAGCAGGAGCCTGCAAGTATGCAATGATTTTTTAACAAAGTGCAAACATCCTATACTTCATATGTTGAGTCTTGAAACGAATTACCTTAAGTTTACAAATATTTCATTTAATATAACCAGGAAGAACTTAAAACTATAATTTATTATTTTAATGACAATTTTTGACGAAAAACATATTGTTCTGTTATTCAGAGATTACCTTGAAATCTATACTTCATATTTGATAATCTGATGTGGGTTGTGTTGTTTCAATGGAATTGAAATTTAGTAGAATTTTAAATTTTATTAAATTTATCAATTTTATTAAATTTATAAATATTCAAATTTTTAAAAATAATTAAAAGCATTAAAAATATTTAAAAGTAATTAAATAAATTGTTAATAATTAAATTAAATAAATACATTTTGTCCTCTTATATATAATTTAAGAATTAATGAAATTTATTTCTTAAAAGATGTTTTTAAAGAAAAACATTTTTAGCCGGAAACAACAAAAACTAGAATACTTTATTTTGTAATGCCAAAAAAGTTTTTCGAAATCAAGTAAAATTTACCTAAAAAAAGTGACATGATATTTAGAACGAACGCAGCAAAATAAAAATAAAAATTATATAATAAAAAAATAATGCAATTAATTATGAATGGAAAAAACTAATGCCGCAGGTTTTACCGGAAGGCAGCAAATATGAACGATTAAGTCGCAAAATAAACGGATCTATTCTAATTCTATAATTTTAATGTTCGCAAAAAGAAATTATTGCTAAAAACAGTAAAATGTTACAAGCTCCATTCTGGCACCGCAAAAATAATCCACACCGCATTTTGGCATTGAACTAAAAAAGTATTTAACAGAAAGTGTTTGCAAAATATCTTTTCGTTGTTATTATTTGACTATTATTTATGGGTTATTATTATACAAAACTGTTTTTCTTTCTTTAGTTTATTTTTGCAACCATTCTATGTTTCATTAACAGTATCAAGTGCATGACAAAAAAAATAATAAAAAAGCGACTAATTAAAAATGTTGCATTAATTTTTTGCACTATTCTGTTAATTATTAGACAGTCCGTCTGACAGTACGTTTTAAAGGAAAACTGACAGACACAAATAAATTAACCATTTCAGATTGTTATTTAATTTACAGGCTTTACTTCATTTGAGAGTAAATTGAACTTTATTGTTATAAATTGTTGAGGGAGATGCCAGGAGGGTTTAAGTCATTTATGCAGACCAACTAAAAAATCAATAAGTTTCTACCAAAGAATCAATGAAAACTAAAATAAGATCAACAGAAATAACTATGGCAAGTAGTCAATGGAAATATTTATTAAAATAATATGCCAGCGATTAAATAAAATGAAACGATTAATTTTTTTAAACCAGTCAGCTGTTATTTTCACTTTTATTTAAAAAAAATTGCGACATTTCATTCTGAGAGTTTATGACTCAAGAATTTTATTAACCAATATTTAATATTTAATAATTACCGTGATTATACAACGGTATAATATAACAACATCAATTGAAGAAATAATTGCAATTAGTTTTGCGGTCGATCAATTTTTTACAAAGAAAAACATTTTTAAATTCGATAATTTTCAATAATTTTATAGTTTTATTTACGATAATACTTTCCTCTGTTTGAGCCACATCGATATTTAATAACCTTTAATCCTTTAAAGGTGAAACCTTTAACAAAAAGATAAAAAAAGAATAAAAAACAGAAAAATTTACTTCTTTCCAAAACGCTGCGTTTCTGTGACAAAATTGACAAACTCGCGTCTGGCTTTTAAATGCGTTTCAAAACGAATTATGTAAAAAGCAGGTGCTCATTTCCATGCATATTGCACCTCTTTCATTAAAACAGGAAACTATTTGTTGGTTGAGGGAGACTGATGTCAGCGAAAAAGCATTCAAGCAGAAACTGGCCGTTACAATTCTTTTAATTAAAAAAATTGGTTCATAGTTTTTTTATTTATAATATATAATGGCAAATTCATTTTAATTTAGAAAAGAATTGGAGTAAAAATTGTTTAAAAAATAGAGAAAATTAATAAGTATTAACAATAATACAAATTTTTAAGATCTTTAAATTGATTCCTGTAAATAAAAGATGCAAATTTTAAAAGGAAAAATGTTATCAATATCATTGAAATGAATGGAGATTAATTCGCAGTAAAAAAGAAGAAATAACAACAATAACGATAACAACCAGCCTTTTAAAACATTGAATACCACTAATCTTCCAAACGAAAATAACACTAGCTTCAACCACGGAAACACTTTTTGGCCGAATCCATAACGTTTGTACTGCGACGCAATGAGAGAAGCGAACAAAGAGAAAAAAAAAAAAGAAAAAAGGCGAAGAAATAATACAAAGAAAAAAAAATAGAGCGAAATAGACTTTTGCAAAATGATTAAGCAGCTTTTACTTAGCTTCACCAAACTAAAGTTGAATTATAGATTAGTTTTATTAACGTAATAAAAAAATTTAAACGACTGAAATTAAAATTAAGTTTAAATTACCACGAAGATAAAAGAAAGAAAATGGCCGTGTGTTTAAGGAAAAGGCTGTTTTATCGGGATGACATTACAACATTTACAATATGTCGAACTTTTGTAAAAAATGATGAAAAGACAATCTTTTATGTAATAACTTTTAGCAGAACTTTTAAATCTTACCTGACAAAACCGCTGGTGGTTATTAAATAAAAACCGCCGATAAGCCCAATAACGATACCGATACTCGCAACGAGGTTATTACAATTTGTTAAAGGAAGCATAAAAACACGTGAAGGATAATGCATTTTTGTAAGATTTTGTTTTTATTGATTTTGTTTCTGTTGATTTTTCTTTTTGTTTTTGTTTGTTTTGATTTTGACTAAATAAATTCTAACGAAGTTGAAAAAACGAATCGATATTAATAACAATAGCTCTTTATCGGTTTTCAATGAAAACGCGAACACAATGTTTCGATGGAAATTTTTCTCTTATTGTAATTAATTAATATTAATTAATTGGCTTATAATTGCTTAATTGGTCTTAATTCAAAATGAAAGTATTGCTTTTTAAAATTTAAGAAAAGGATAATTCACTCGAAGCAGATGGAGAATTAATCTTTCATGAGTATTCATTGACCTTGATTTGTTTCATTGATTTTGCAAAGAGTTATTAATTTGTATTTTTATTAAAAATAATTTTGCAAATTTTTTATTAAATATCTACACCGCTTTATAAACTCCTGTTTTAAATGTTTCCGCTTTGGATCAAATTGATTCATATAGAAATGCAATAATCTTTAAAATGTCCAAATGTTAAAATAACATCGGATTTTCCTCAATGATTCTTGAACGATTCTTCAATGACTCAATTTTATTGCGTAAACCTAAAAATATGATATCTATCGGAATATTTCTGAAATTGAACTACTCGAACTACTACTGAGTTTATATCATTATAAATAACGAATGTCATAAAATAAAAGAATGATTGATAACGTGAAAAATGTTTAAAACGTAATCCGTACGTGCGCTTTTATTAGAGTAAATTAAATGGAAGATGGAGTAACGAAGTTCATTGAAATTCATCGACTTAAATGCAATACAATATAATTACCGAGAAGAAGATGAAGAAGAAGAGCACACAGAGGACACTAGCTGCGGTACTTTATGTAATTACATAATTGCGTAATGACGTATGCAAATCAAATAACTTAATGGGTGCGATCAATCAACAAATTCGTTGAAGGCGTGGTAAGAGAAAGGCGAAGGTGATGACGATGAAATAAAAGTTAAGATTAAATAATAACAGAGATATGTTTGAATTATAAAATTAAATGATGACACGATGTCAAAACTTTAACGTCTCTAAGAAATATGGCTTTAAGAGTCTCAGTTTTCGTGGTCTGGCAAGACAGTTTCTGGTCTACTATTGCGTAAATCCCTGTGATATAATAAAGTAACTAATTCCTAACCAGGTGAGAAAGGGAGGAGGAAGGCGGAGGGTAGATAAACCAGTAGGAAATCTATTGGAGTCAATAAACTTGACATTTGACAATCGATAACAAAAGCTATCGAGGTTATTGAAGGGCAGAGAAGAAAGGAAGATGAGTGAGATAAAACAAGAGAAAGAGAGAAGGGGGAAGAGTGTGATTGCTTAAAAGACCGCGTTTAAAATTATTTATATCTTCATTAATACAAATATCTGTTCATTTTTGGGATTTTTAATTAATTCATGTCGAATCGATGGTCTTCTGCCTTTTGGTAAATATTGGTTTACTTGAATTTTTCGGTTTCTCAAAAGTTTTGTTATATAAAATCGCTAATGAAGTGGTAAAATGCTGTTGAGTCCAATTGATTTGTTTTTGCCTTTTTAATTCTTTTTTGATTTTATATTTATTTTTGGACTTATGTGAATTATGTCTTATAATTCTCTATCAATTAACTCAATTATGGGCGATTCAGTGTATAAAAATGTTCGTCAATTAAAAAAAAATTGATGCAGAAATGCACGGTGACAATTTCGTTACATTAATGAGGTGCAAATATGTAATAAAGGAGAGCAAAAAATGAGGAGAAAGTATTTTTTTCTACATTTTAGGAATATTCCCCTCATTAAAGCAAATTCCATGACGCTAAACCGAAATAGAGTCGTGAGATCGATCGAATTTGGTTCGATGTATGCGAAGAATAATAAAAGAGATTAAGGAAGCGATAGACGAAGAAGGAGATCGTTTTCGATAAATATTTTCAATTATTAATTAAAAATATATCTTTGTATATTTTGTGCGCATAAAAGCTTCTGGGTCGTGAAAGTTTTCTTCAAAATGTATTTCATAATATAATCATCTGAAAGAATGAAGGAGGACTTTATTATATCCTACATTACAGGGTGAGGGGAATATTAAGCTTGTCATTTGGTTTGTAAATTATTAAAGGAGGCGGCGTAGCAGGCATGGAAAAGTATAGATATTACGGCTCGAAATCACTTCTTGATTCGATTTAGCTATGCCCACCCGCCTCTTTGTCTCTCTCTCTGTGTCTGTTGAAATCGCATTTATCGGAAAACGAAATGAGATCTCGTGAAATGTTTGTTATGTCGAAAATGGGAGAAATCGGATGAAAACCACCCATAGAAAACCATATATGAATAGATCTATATCAGTAGTAGTTCACTTCTAACGTTTGTAGACTGAATTGGATGATACAATTTCACGCCCCAAACTTACTCGCGAATACCAAGTTTTTTGAAAATAATAAAACGCTAACTTAGTTATGTACGTCGTCGGAATGTTATCACAAAAGCTGCCACTGCATCACAAGGGGTGACACAGACTTAGATCTCAATTTTTGATTCATAAAATTTGTTACCTCATTAGTATTAAACAAAAACAGTTGCCACAAAAGACGTAAAATTATCAGAAAAATTCAAATAGACCGTTCATAACATTTGAATTGTTGAATACTTATGTCAATATTTTAAGATTAATATCGCTCTCACAGGGTCACAAAATTATCACACTTGGCAAAAACAAAATTTTTCATAATTAGCTTTATCTTAGAGGAAATTATCAAAATTTGATGTAAATCGATTGATCCCAACTTGATCCTCATCCCACCGAACCACTATCAAAACTGTTTCTTGGTATTTTCCACTGTCCACGCGTTCTTGAACGTTAGATAACTTTTTGACTGTGATTTCTTTTGAAAAAAACAACAGCGAGTGACGTTTTAAGAATGATTTCGATCTCAGCGATCGCGACGATCGTAACTGGAGAAGAGCGATACAATACGATTTCATGTGAAAAAATTTTACACAAAATCTCCAAACGAAAATGACGCGTCGCCACGTGATGATAAAGTTATTTAATCGCGCAGACGCAGTTGCGAATATCTTGAACTTGAGAGATGCAGAGCGCACACGGATTGTTATCGATTGGAGAAGCTTTATTTAGTTGCACGGCGACGACGGCGACGACGGCGATGATAGACGTTGTGAATGAAGAAGCGGCTATATTTGTAAATTCGTTAAATAACGTACGACGCAACGTTTTTATCAGTTTTTGGTGAATACAATTTTCACGGCTGCGACGAGTAGGGATTATATGATTTTCTTCGAGGAGAGTACTCGTTCATCCGATTACACGTTGTGGAAACTTGTTATCGTAACTATTATGTTGTTGCTGTTGTGATCAATTTTTTTAGAATTCATATAAAAAGGGGCTTAGTTTTTTGTCTCTCTCTACCTCTCTCTCTCTCCCTTCCTCATATCTTTTAATTAAATTTTTTTTGTTAAGGCAACAAATGCAAATATTTTGAATTTAATCGAAAATCCCGTTGATCGATTGTTTAATAATGGTTTCGATTTTATTATTGTTGTTGTTTTTGATAGTGTAGTTAAAGTAAAAAAAATAAATAAAAGCTGATAAAAAATGAAAGCGATAAATAAAATAATCTTACGATACTCTCGATTATGAAAAAGCTGCAATTGAGCTTTCGGAAGATTTTTTAAAAATGTTTTAAATGTTGTGTTTTAGTTTTTTTTAACTATTAATAAAGAAATTTGATTTTTTTTTAGAAATTTTTAGAAATTATTTTTATAATTATTTTAATTATTTTAATTATTTTAATTGATTATATAACTGACACTGTTAATAATTTAATAATATTCGTTTGCCTTCATAAAAGGCGTTACGGATGATACTTAAAATAAAAACTAAAACGTTATGAGCATTTCATGCGAAAACATTAAACTTGACTAACGGTTCGTTGCGGTAACGTAAAAAACAACCCTCGTAAATTGACAGAAAACGATCCACCCTAAGAAGAAGAAGATGGAAAGACAGAGGAACAAAAAATAGCAATGTACTTAAATATTGTGACAAAAATATAAAATTACATAAACCGGGATTACTTCGAGGTTTCAGATGTCTTTAATAACGGCCGAAGACACTGAAGCGAACCAGTGGTCAGTACAATTGCCCGCGATTTGTCGTCAGGTGCGGAGACAAACGACTGCGATAGAGGACAGAGGCGTAGCCATAACATAACGAAAAGCCGAACTCTATTACATAAATAAATAAATCGTATAATAATATCTAACATTTCATACCGTCATATCGTACACTTTCTTTGGTTGACAAAACATCGTATTAGAAGCAAAATTAAAGGTTTTTACAAAATAAATTATAAAGTAATTTTTCATGTTACGCCACTGGTCATTTTAAGCCATATAAACAAACATTATCAAACAAAGAGAAAGAATGGCGACAGATGAAAAAAATGAGAGACATAAAAGAATCAGAATAGAATGTTAAATATTTAACAATTCAAAAAAAAAAAAAAAAAAAAATCCAACAAGCACAAAAACAAATTTTTGTAAAACTATAATAAAGAAAAATAAAACCCATGAATCAATAAAATAAACTTTAAAATGTATATAATTCCTACAATAAACATAAATATTAGTTGAATTCCAAAATATTCGACTTTAGAAAAACAATAGTATTAGAAAATTATTAGAAGAATTTTATCGATTATGCTGGATGTTCGGTTTTAAATCAATAAATGAAAAGCTCGGTTTTCTGAATTCGATGACTGATTGCATTTTCGGTGGAGTCTGTCTCTTATAACAAAAAAGTATGCAGGGAAATTTAAAAGGAAAATTAACATTACTGAAATTGATAACCTCAAAACTTTATTTTTTATTTTAGTTTAAATTTTTGAATTTTTTTTTAAACAAAATATTTTAAATAAAAACATAAAAATATTGTTTTAAAATTTCACTTTTATTTTATCTGGCAACGTTGTTTTTTTTTTTGAATGAACGAAAAAATATAATTTTGAAAGATATTCCTTTTTCATTAACAGTTTGAATAAAAAGCTGAATAAATAAAAATATTGAAGATAACAAATAAACAAAAATGTATAAATAATCTAACGATTGAATGAATAATTATTGGATAATAATAAAACAGTCGAGGAAAATTAGCAAATCAAGACAATAAAACAAAGCGTTATCTCGTTGAGATCAAATTGAATTCAGATTTGATGAATGAATTATTATCAGAGACATTGCAACATTGTTGCAATATCACAGCGTTTTTTGTTTTACGAATTTATTCAGCATAATTCAGCACACTAATAATGCGTAATGAAGTTCCCACGAATTGAAAACAGAACCGCAGAAAAGGAAGAATAATTCGGAATTTGGCAAATAAAAACAATTGAAGAATGAATTAATGACATTCAATTCAAGTAAAATATTCCGAAATGAGGTCGCAAAAAGTCATCGTGCTAAAGAAAAGATGAAGAAGAAAGAAAGGTGACGAGTGGAAAAAGGCCACTTCAATAAACTAAGCAAATTAATGCAATTCTAAAAGTTCTCTGTCTCAACCGAAATGGAATTCAATTAAAAAATGAGGCTAAGGTACGAGAGGTTGGGATGCCAACAACAATATTAATAAAAGACAGTTGAAAAGGAATTTCTCCAGACGTATTCTGAGGAATTATTCTGGCCTGATAATTCCACGCAAATGAAATTAAATCATATTATGCTGAATTGAATTCCGCTGAGTAACAATGTATTTGCATAAAGTTGAGCTCAACTGAACTGAAATTGAGCTGAATAGCAAAGGGAGTTGAATAATTTGTCCCTGTAAAGTATGCAATGAAATTAAGACATATTAGATTGAGTTCGATCATACTGAACTGCGCTGAATTTATAAAATTGAGTCGAACTGAATTAAAAATGAGCTGAATAGAATAAGGAAATAATCCAGATCACTCTTTGAAGCATGGAATTGAAACTAAGTCAAACTATGTTGAGTTCAATCTAGCTGAATTTATAAAATTGTGTCGAAACGAATTAAGAATGAGCTGAATAGCATAAGGAGATAATTCAGATCACTCTTTGGAGCTCGAAATTGAAACTAAGTCAAACTATGTTGAGAACTATGTCAAACTATGTTAATTTACTCAAGCTGAATTGTGCTGAATTTATAAAATTGAGTTGAAACGAATTAAAAATGAGCTGAATAGTATAAAAAGATAATCTAAATCGCTCGCTGGACTATGCAGTTAAAATTTAGTCAAAATATGTTGAGTTTAATTAAGTTGACTCGCGCTGAATTTAACTAAATTGAGCCTAGCTTAATTATAAAATAACTGAATAGTATAGTGATATATTAAATTATTTGTTGAAGCATTCGATCGAAATAAAATATGTTGTCAAACTATGTTGAATTCAATCAAGTTGATTCGCGCTGAATTTTGTTAAATCGAATCAAGTCGAGTTTAAAGTGAGCTGAATAGAGACAAAGAGAGAATAAAGAGATATTTTAAATCGCTCGTTGATGCATTGATTTGAAATTAAACCACATTCAGCTAAAATCAATTGAAAGAAAGTTTAATCGCACTGAAAAATAAGCTTTGTTCTTTTACTAAATTTGGGTTGGGTTTTATTTGGGTTTGCCACTGATGGGTTTTCGTCCCCCAACGAATTTGTCTAGCTTTTTTTACAACGTTTTCTAAAGAACTGCGCAAGTTTAGGAACGTTTCATGAAGCGTTGGTGGTGTCTATTTTTCCTGATATTTATTTTTAGGTGAGGCAATTGTTTACTATTAGTCACATCGAATTTGTAATTCATATCATTATAATTTTTTATGGTTTTTTGAGGAATCATGAATTTTTGAGGGGGAATCATTTTCGGAATAAATACATTTTTCGTAAAATTAAAAAAAAATGAATATTAAAAATTGTGCAATTTTTTATTTTATTGTAGGAGATTGCAAAAATTTAAAAGAGCAAAGACTTACCTCAGACGCTCCCGAAAAAGTTGGTACATTTCTTTATCTCGTTCCAGCAAAGCAAGGATGCGCTTGTAATCCTTTAGTTTGCGTTGCAATTCCATTTCGTTAGTTTCGACGCCAATGCCACTGTCAAAACTACCGTCAAGCAATATCGGACTAACACTTTCCGGTTTAGCGTTGCCAGCGTTAGTGATTAAGACATTTTGCATCAGATTCCGGCCATTGAATTGTAAACTCGCGAAGGGAAGGTCTGATCTGTGAACAGATGTTGCGGAAGTGTGAACTCGGTTGGGTGGTGTTGCAGGTGAAACAACAACAATGGGCGAAATGGGCGTGTTCACATATTCAAACATTTTGGTTTAACACTTTTCTTCGCGAACTTTTTTGTTTCGCAATTTGTTTATTAAATTATTTTCCTAATTAATTAAAAATTAAAAAATATTTTTTAATAAACAACAATAAATATTTCACAAAAGTTCCTTCGTATTTTCTATCGTTAAAAAAACTCGGCACTTCGTCGACGATTAAGTCTTGGTAACTCTGAAGTATTTCGACTACTGAAAAGATATCGATAAGACTTTTGTATATTTTATTTAAACTTGAAAAATATTGTTTCTATTTATTTGTTTTTTGTTTGTTTGGTGTGGTTTTGTTTTTGCAGCCTTTTTTCTTTTGATTAGATTAATGTATTTTATCAGTTGAAGACACTTGTTTGATTTTGCCCACTATGCAAATTTAAGGAGTTGCCAGGCGGGTGTCCTTTGCGTGCTCTACAGAAAAAACAATAATACAAGCAAATAAAAAGCAATAAAACAAGCAAATCAAGATTGAAAATATATTTCGGTTAAATTAATTTTATAACAGAAAAGTCATTAGCGACTTAGGTAAGAGCGGTTGAAGCCGAGTTGAAGCTGATTCAGATGATTTCAGTTATATTTTTGGTTTCTCCTATCTGAACTATCATTTCCGTAGAAATCCCGAGGATCTGACTTGATTGATCCGCTTAAATACATTTTCAAATCCAAGATTTGTTTAAATTTTTCCATTTTAACGACTTGAAGCGTTAGAAGCGAGTAATTTTTGCATTTTTGCAAATGCATTTTGAAGTCTCTTACGATTTTGTAGTCTCTTACGATCGTCGGAGTATGTTTGAAACATAATAATTTATGCCGATATTTCTGATATAATCGATTGTTGTCATATTTCCATTGAGGAAATTATTCCGTCGGTCAGTCTGGTGTTAATGAAGAAATACTAGAATTTCTCTTTCTCTTACAATTGTTTCTCCCCTCCCTTCTCTCTCTTTCTCCCAATATCTGTTCAAGAACTGGTTGATATTGGTATCTACTTTAGCATCTACTTTATAGACTGTCATCACCGGTGGAGGATCCGGTGCATTTAGCCAACCGTTTCAAAATCCATTCAAGCGATCATTTATCTGACGGTCTTACTTGAGGTGACGAATACACGTGTTTATCTCAAATTTCGTTGTAGCTTTATTTGTTGTTTTTTGTTGTTGTTGTTTAGTTGTAATTGTTGTTCATAAATGAAGTATACTTATGTATATTCATTCCATTCATTCATTCATACAAAAAAATTTATTTTTTCTATTTGTCGGACGTGAAAACATATTTCGTTTAGTTTTCTTTGTTATTGTTGTCTACAACTCAACTTGTTTCGATTGTTCGTTCGTCCATTCGGTCTGTCATTTTTTATGTAAAAAAACAAACTACTTCGTTACCCCCGGCGGTTAAATTTTCTCTTTCTCTTTCTTGCAAAACCTAATTATTTGCGATCGATTCAAAACAGAAAAATGTGAAGCTTACTTTTCTGAACAATATGTTTGTTGGTTTTTCATGTTGAGAAATTTTTTTCAGAAACTCAGAAATCTAAAAGTTTTCAGACATTTAAAAATTAAATTATTATTTATTAATTTTTTAGTAATTTTTTTTAAAAAGATATTTAACAAATAATTCAATTCAATTCTAATCTGGCTTGTTTTAACCACAATAAAACATAAACTTCCGTTTGTAAAACGACACGAAACAACAAAAACCCAATACAGTGAGGAAGCGAGGGAGCTGAATATTAGTAGCAAAACCGCGAACTTTTTTACAAAATTATTCAACAGTGTTTAATAAAGAAAAAATGTTTCCCTTACATAATATTTTTCTTCTTTCAATAAAAACTAAAAACAAAGCAAAAACAAAAAACTACAATGAATAATGAATATAGTAATCAATAATAAAATTTCTTAGGTTTATAAAAGCTTAACCCGCACTTGACCACATTTAGTTTCTCAGATTTTTTCACTTTTGTGGCTTTGGGGCATTGATTTCGTTTTTATGCGATATTTATTTTAACACTTTTCGTAAACCCGCGGCGCATTTAATGAATTTCACACACCACAAAATCGTCGATTGTTCTTAATTGGTTAAAAATATCGATGTCGGCATTGTCGTTATTTTCGTAATTGCCATCAAATTAAACACCAACAATAACAGCAACAATTTTCTTCTTTTTGTTTTCTTTTATTTCTTAAGTGAGTTCTTCTCGGTATTGTCACTTTTTTCTTTCATTCATTAATAATCCTTTTCTTCCTTTAATTGATCTCCTCTGCCATAGTGCATTTCTTTTGTGAATCGTTACGATTGTGACGGTTTGGAGCAATGACTTGATTTGAATTGATCAATAATTAATCTATTAATTCAGGATATTTGCAAAAAAATCGTAAAACGGGTAGCACAAAAATCCCTTGAGAATCTCTTGATTGATTTCAAAACTCATGTCGACATTAATAAATACAAAAAGGTCCTCCCTTTCGAAGGGTAGGTGATGACAGAGAAGACTGCAAATCAACTGTTCAATAACAAGCGATTAAAGTTAAATAACAATTTATGGCAATATATGGGTTAATGATTGATATATTAGTATGTGAAGGGTTAAATCAGACAATCAAGTCTTACCAATTAAATAGTTAGCAATCAAGCAGCCAACGATTAAATAATTAACGATTGAATAATTAACGATCCATGAAAATAAAACAATTTAATTTTTCTTCTCACAATATTGAATTTACAATTTTTTTTTTGATTTGCGATTTTACTTTAATTTTTCTATTGAAAATTGAAATTGTTATTGAAGATAATTGTACTATTTTTGTATTGACCCATTTCAGGTTTAATGTCTTTGTGATTATTTTCAAATTAAATATAAAAATATATGAGAATTTTTTGCAAAAATATTCTCATTTCTAGGATTCATTTCGAGTAGTGTCGATAGATTAAACGTTGTTGTAATTGTTGTTGTTGTTATGGCTTCTAGTATAATAATCACGAAATGAGATAACAGATTTTATTTTTATTTCGATGAATAATGCGCAAACTGATAACTTTTTAAACGATTGATAAATTCATTTCAATCAAAATCAAGTGCATTCAAGAAAGAATAGACTTTATTTAAAGCGAAATTTTGTTTTAAAATAACTTCGAAAACGTGTGACTTAACATGAATATGTGTGACTTAACATGAATATTTAAAAATACCTTTATAGATTTATGAATACATTTAAAATGTGTGAGATGTGATTAAATCAAAGAAAGAAATTTTATGACCAAAATTTTCAATGAATCAATAAAATCGGTTTCCTGAGTATTTAAGCGATTAATTTCTATAGTTTTGAAAGCAATCAATTAACTGGCCAGGACTGGAATTGAAACGATGTATTGACTGACTGACTGACTGACTGAGTTGACAGAAACTATCGAATGGAATGAATGAAATTTCAAATGCTTTATAAAATGCCCTTCAATAAAATATGTCGGTAATTTGAAAAACCACAACTCACCTAATTTTATCGCATTTTGTTGTTTATGTTTTAACTGCCGTTACAAATGAATGCTCAGTTTTAATAATTTTCTATAAACATTTTACAAAAAATACTTTTCTTGCATCAGACTACAAAAGGAAAACAAACAGTAATTTTGCAAGATGGGTCACACACATAATTTCTTTGGTCACACGATTTTTTATGATTTAAAATTTACAATAATGGTTTTACGAAATAACTGGAGAGGCAAAAAAAAAAAGAATGAAAAACGTAATAAAAACGAAATTCAAAAGGAAATAAAGACTCGTGAATTCGCATTAATTGTTAATTTTTTTAAAAACTTTAATCAACATTTCTGTTGGTCTTTCTGCTGCTGCTGCAGTGATTGCTGTTATTGTTGTTAGTTTTGTTATTGTTATTGTTGTCGTTGTTGTTATTATTATTCTTTTCGTACGAACTTGCTAATTTTACGGTTATTTGCTTTTAAATGCTTTTGTTGTTGCTGTTGTTACTGTTGTTTTTGTTATTGTTGTTCTCGCTGTAGGTTTAACGACATATTCTATCGACAACAACAATATGCCATCAAATGTTGTCGCAAACTTTTTTCTTTATTCTCTTTGGTACGACTGAAACTTTTAGTATTGTTTGCTTTGGCTTTAATAATTTCTTGTAACCGTTATTTTTTGAATTTTTGAAAATTATGATTAATTTTAACTTTCTGTTAAGGAATTTTATTTTCAGATTTTTCTTGTGATTTTGCTTTCGCCTTTTGTGCACTCAAGCTCTTGCAAATTATTTCGAAATAACTATGTTTTTGCTTTTATTTCTTTATCTTCCGTTTCGTCAACATTTCTGAAAGGCTTCTTATTTCTTTTTGTTTCTTTTAAATTCCATTTTATTATTAAAATTATTCGTTGTGTAAAAAACTGTCATCATTATTTTAACGATGCTACTTTTACCCGTTTTTGAGTTAATTCATCGCTTCAGTGGCGCTCCATGGCACACAATTATTGCTGTCCCTTCAAAAATTGTTGTTGGCTTTTATGCTAAGCCTCGCCCACCGAAAGACCCGACAATGCCACCGAACGCTTTTTTGCGTTATACGAGTTTTCAAAATATCGTCTATTTACTTTTTAACAAACACCAGAGCTCCGCAGCGATTCCACTCCACTTCCAACGAAGGCTGATTTGTTAATGATTTGCTGGAAAGAATGCTTTGAGTCTGGCTCAAACGTTTAACAGCTGTCGTTGCTTCGTAGCGTATTTTGACGTTTAATTTAGAAACTCCGAGTGAAGTTTACGCGCGAGAAAACAACTTACTGCGCACCTAAAATACACGGCTTAATTAATACTACAAATAATAACAACAACAACAAAGAGTAACATCGTGTGGAAATCTCTCAGAGTACAAGAAAACAACTAACAACAAAAACAAAGCGAAAGGAGATTAAAAAATGAGTTCATATAAAATTTATATTAAAAATTCATGAAGTTTTATTGTTGTTATTCGTGGTGCGACTGCTGATGTATGAGAAACAGAGATAGATAGAGAATGAGAGAGGGAGAGGTTGCGAGAGCTATGCACATAATTTTGTCTCTCTTAAAATTTGAAGCACACTCAAATGCAGAAATAACTGAAATTGAGAATAATTTTAAAATTATTGCAATTAAAAACACTTTTAAAATTTTTTTAAAAATATTCTTAGGCGAATTTAATTGAATAAATTTACGTTATAAAACAATTGCGTTAATTTCAAGCATCATGATAATTAAAATTTATTTAATAATTATATTTATTATTAAATTTTATTTAATGTATAAACATTGTTTTTGTTTTATTCAACTAATTTTTTCTTTTTGCTTTTTTTTGCATTTCTCTTTTTTTATTTCTTAAAACTGTTTATCCCTCACCAATCTATTATTTATGACTAAAATAATAACAATAAAAACCATCAACTCACAAATAGTGCGAGCCTCTTTGGGCCTGTCATTCTGTCAGCTCAATGAACAATGTCAAACGGTCTGGTGACGCCGCATACAACTCTTTCATTTGAATTTTGTTTTGATTTTTGCAGTTGTTGCGGCAATTGTTATTCACTAAAGCCTTTGTCGTGATTGTTGTTGTTGTTATGGTTGTTTTTATTCTCCAACATATCCGTTCGATTCGAGTTCAACAATATTTACTAAAGTGGCAGTCGCAGCATAATCGGCGTAACCGTGATGATCCGCTGTGAGTTGTAAACAAAAGCAAACGAACACCTACGAACAACCCTGTAGGAAAAACTGTATGAGTAATTTGCGTAAACAAAATTTCTAGTAAATACCTTTTTCTAAATTATTTCACATTATACATTATATTGAACACGCAATTTCTCTGTGTGTAGTCGAATTACTCGAAACAATTATTGAAAAACATTTAACCTTGTATACTGCAAACATTTTCGTCCTCTCATTTCCTACCGGGTATTTCCTTGGTTAAAGTAAGCGGACAGAGATTGAGGATTCGGCAGTCGTTGGAAACGTTTCAAACTGTTTGTTATTTCTCTATTTAATTCTATTTTTAACACTTGCCGGGTCCGCCACTATTGCTTGCAAAGAAAGGGAGCGGGAGTCTTTATGGAAATGTACATACTTGAAAGCGACGCATATGGAAGACGCCACAACGGAAGAGACCACGAAATAGGAAAACTGAGAGAATCCAACAGACCAAACTGAGGCAAAGTGACCGAAATTGGTATCACCGCACATGCTGGGAGACAAGCAAATGGCAAAATCAGAGGCGACAGATGCAGAAGGGAAGCACATATTTAGCAAATTTCTTCTGCTTCGTATTTTTTTCAAAATGACAAAAAACAGAAATGGCAGCAATAATGACGAGGCGGCGATGACAGCAGAGTCGCCACTCGTTACTAGTTGATCAACAACAACAAACAGAGAAATGGGAAACGCGACGATTTCGTAACGGTCTCTGGTCATCACCGTAGTTGGAGCCAGAATCGACCAAAGTCAAAGTCGGAGTGGAGTCATTGTGCTCTTGCTTGTTTCTTCTGTCACTAAATTCCGCGCTAGAACAGTTTGTCTTGTTATTGCGATTGTGTTTATAGCAAATATTTCGGCCTTTAGGTTGACATTGCCGACAACGATGGAATTTGCTGGCGATGAACCATCACTGGCATTTCACTTGACACTCGTATTCAGTCGCTTCCTCCCGTTCTCGCAGCAACGGCAGCAACAGCAACAACCTTCCTTAAGATTTCATAAAAGTTTGCTTTTTCAAAACGGTTTTATCTGAATTCTTGTTTTGCCTTCGACACCAGTGTCATTACCACCATTGACTGTTGTTGTTGTTGGTGTGGTATAGTTCGTTTACTAGGGATAGGTTTGTTTTCTGGCCTATTTCTTGACGATAGCCATTAACACGTTAGCGTTAACCACAAGATGACACTAATCGCTTGTCTTGTTCTACCCACTGGTTTTATTTGTATAATTAATTACTTTTAAATAAATAATAATAGAAACTTGTTTTTGTTGTTATAGGCGAGCTAATCCATAAACGGGTTAATCTTTAGAGACCATAATAATTATTTTATGACAAAATTGTACGTCTTATCAAATTTTTAATATGATTCCAATTCAATAAAACAGAAAAAATCACCCCAATAAAAGTATCAAAGTTGTTTTATGGTTAGAAGTATTTAAAACTTATTAAAACAAATTATTAGTAATTAAAACAAAGTAGTAATTAAAGTAGAAGTATTACAACAAAAGTTATTTGACTTCTGAATGAAAGGTGATTTATATTTTGTCCAAAAGCAATTGAAAAGGCGATTTTAAATTAAAACCACTTTAGACTATTTACGTCATTAAATCGTTTTAGTCTTCGTGTTGTCCGATTTCATAGATTTCTGCTAATTAATTAATATTCTAATCATTGATTATCATAAATTACTACACACGGTAAAAAATCATCAAATGTTTTTGTGAAAATAATAAATTTCATTATTGGTTCATTTCCTTCATTCTTTTTAATTATGAAACGGGAGACATCGCATTAAAGACAAATTGTAAAAAAGCTGTGCATATTTCTAGGCTCGCTTTATTTGCATCAAGAACAGTCGACAAGCTGGCCATTCGGCACTCATGATTATCGCACATCTTCATAGAGTCCGTGGGGCAAGAACGTTCACTTCTGTAAATTATTTTGTTATTTGCTAAACTAAATTTGTTTAGTTAATCAATTAGTTATGTTATATTAACATGTTTTAATAGGATAATACGTCATTGTTATCTTTTTTATACAAATTGTTATTCTTATTTACCACGCATAACTGTTTATTTTGTTATAAAAAGTAGGCTCAATCAATTTTCATTTCATTCACTTCATTCATAAACTCAAAAAAATGGCACTAATGGTTAAATAAAAAATGTTATTTTATGACACGTTTCTCATATTCTCAATTTTGTTTAGTTGTATAATAAATACGAGAAATTAATAAAATTCGCTTTCATTATTTAATAATCCTTGCATAGGCAGTTAATGGATGTTTTAACTTTTAAAGAACAAAAAAAAAGAAGAAAAAATAAAGCGATGATGCAGGTACGTTATAAGTTCTAAATAAAGTTCTTATTGTAAAATATATACGATCGACTGATCAATCCTATTGATCGATCGTCCAATTAAATTCAAATTTATAAATTTAATTTAAATCTATAATTCAGTTAGCTTTTACCACTAGTTAGTCAATCAACCAGCAACATCGATATCAACGCTCGTGTCCGTCACTAAAGAAGGTTACGTCTTCAATACCTATTGCCGGCGATTCATTTCAGTACAATTAAATTCATTAAAAATTCAAACATATTCTAAAAGTAGAAAATTATTATTATTATTATTAAAGAAGAAGCTGAATTAAATAAATTAGTTACTAAGTCGACAGGCATAACGATGGAAGGCTATGTAGCGCCGTTGCAAATATATATTTATTCTTTTTTGTTTTACGGCTACTTTTTTGCAAACGTCAGCAATTGAGACTAAAACCGATGTTAGTCTGGATGGCGCACTTAAAACGAGCGGTAGCATACTAATATGGAGTGACTGATTATTCGTGATGATAAATTGACGTGTAAAATTGAGAGAATTAAGACCACCAATAACGAAAATCAGGAAATTGTATCAGAGCGAATTTCATTTATTTCAATTAATTTCAAGAAGATTTAGGTAATGAACGAATCAAAGCTATATGAAATTGAATGAGATTTGATCATAATTTCAATAGTTTACAATAGTTAATATAATAGTATACGGTAAAAATTCATCATAAATATCGAAATTAATAAAAAACGTATTCACAAAAAAGAATTAATGACAGTTAGATCGTGCTAGAAAATTCAAAAAGTGATCCATCGATCTATATTAGTTTCACAGAAGTCATTTGATAAACCCAAAAACAATTTAATTTAATTCGTTAAATATTGTTTTTAACAATTTAATTGAATTTCCTGATATGTCTTTTCTTATATGATTTTTGTAAAAATCACGTATTATTGAACGAGATTTCTGTACATTGGCAACTCTTAGTATTAAGCTTTAGATGACTACTCTTCCACAATAAACTGAATATTAGTAGTTACTTTTCTTCTTTCTGAATATTGCGTTACTTTCCAACAAATACTGAGCTGTATAGTAACTATAGTACATTTCTTCATTTAATTTTGAAACCTTTTCTAAATAAGTACTATGTGTTTTTCTCACCTCAAAGTATCGTATTGGCAACATTAAACAATGTCTTAACCTCGGTTTTTTATTAATTTGAAACCGGAGAGAATATTTTAAAGCCGGACGGCTGGTGAGAGCGCATCAAAGAGAAGAGTAATTTATCATAATTAAGTTTTGTTTAACTGAGCGTTATCCATACGTTTTCTAGATTTGTTAAAAATCTTGCAAATGTAAAATAATAAAAAAAAGGAAATTATAACACCATTACCTTAAAATATTTTAATAAAGATTTTAGAGAATTCTTATAATTATCCCACTGTCTTAATTCTTTTGAATGCAATTAAATTTCATTTAAAATATTTGAAATTAATTTATTATAACGTAAGACTAAAAGTAAAACCAACATTAATAATCGGTTTTGAAAATTCTAAAACATGAGCAAAATTTTAACAGAAAAGCTTTATTTTTAGCTTGACTGTTGAATTAATTGAATGATTGATTGATACTTGATTTCTGATTTAAGGGATTTATTAATGAATTTATTATTATTTCTTTTTAAAATGAAGCACTTTTAACTTTCACTTGTTTGTATCTGCGCAATGGAAAATCAACTATAAACACTTCTCCCTCCATTTCATCGCACTACCTGCGATGAAATCATTCTACCCATTGTTTCCTTTCTTCTTTTTCCTTTTACTTCCGTCGCTTGTTCGTCATTTTCTTTTTCTTCTTCTTATTTATCCGACCCCAAACGCGTGGTATGAGGAAAGCTTAGTTTTAATCGTTGGTCGCTTTCATTTCGTTAACATCGAAGTTAACCTTACCGTCTTTTGAAACTCGCACCACAAGATGGCGCAACGAGAGTGTGGCAGTGCTTAAAAGGATAAAAAACTCGAAGAATCAACGGAAATGTTTTTAGTTGGTTGGTGAAAGTCGTCGTTAAAGGTCGTCCGAAATCGGCAGTCGCAGCAACGACGATTCGAATTGAAAGACACGCGTTCGAATAAACCCGTCCTAGCAAATTTTTATAGTGTGTTCGCGTGTGTTCGGCTCCGTATTTGTGTTTACCACACAATAAAATATTTATATATGAATAATAAAGCAATAGAAGTTTTTTCTTAATTTTGTGTCATTTCGTGTTTCCGGTTAACATAGCAATTTTTTTCTCGAATTTAAAATAAAAAACGGTGTGAAATTTGTAGGTTTTGTTTTAAATCGTAATCTATTCAATTAAATCTGGTCAATTATTCAATTCATTTCAATTTCGCGCTTTCCTTTCAAAATCCGGCTTTCAATTATTCTCGAATTTTTTTTGTTCAAAATTTCAATTCTTCCCGAACACATTTATTTTATCTAATAAAACATTCGGAATTGTTGTTGTTGCTTTACAAAATGTGTTGTCAAAGTCCGCAGTTTATTTTTTTAGTTACAAATTATCGAACAACGTAGGCGGTCGGACAACCGGGAAATTATCCCAAGTGGTCACTACTCCTTACACCTGTTCGTTTTGTTTATGCGAATCTTTACACACAAAAGCAAAAATAATCGTTGCATTAATTTCTTTTTTACATAATTTTTTTTGATTCTTCAAAAAGGGTAGAGAGGTTAAAAGTGCATAAAAAAGGAGGTTAACAGAGTCAACAACAGCGACACTCTTACTCCCGACTCGACTGGATCATCTTTTTATCTTTTTTGTTGTTGTTGTTGTTTTGCTCGACTTTTGTTGTTGTGCTATGTGTGTCTCCTGTTGATGAATCCAGTGAAAGCAAAGTCAACAAAAAGCAGTTTCTGAATTTTGATACAGTGGGTAAGTTCATTAAATTTTATTAGTGAAGTTTCAAAAGCTTTCCCTTTTATTTAAAATTTTAAACGAAAGTTGCTTAAATATTTTTAATAAATTAGCTTTTAAAAAACAAAATGTGAACAGATTTATCTAATCTTTGATATCGCAGAATTAAATAAAATATCGTACTGTAATAATTATTCAAACGTTTTATCAATTTACAAAAGGAAAAATTAAATTGGTTAACAATTTGTTTATAGATATTGTAAATTGCAAAATGATATAAATAAAGGAATTTATTTGATTAGTTATCCGTTTGTAATCAATCAATCAGTTGAGTAATCAGTTGAGTTGAATAATTATCGGTTTTTAAAATTATTAAGTAATCGAGAATTTTCTCCTACAAAAAGCGTTAGTCGAAATCTTAATTAAAACTTTCGTCAAACTAATAAATTTATCAAGATACTTATTTTTTTTCAAAATTGAAATATTAGAAAGAAAATAAATAACATAAATTATAAAATTAAAAAATTTAAAGTTTTTCGTTAGTGCTAGTTCTTCATTATGACATTTTTCATTCAATAATCCATATAGTTATTTCAATTATTTTACTATTTCCAGCGGTTCAGAATATTAGACTTTTTTATTATTAAAAAAAGAGGATTTAGGGTTTAGAGGAGAGAAGATGTTACCGTTATAACACTAGGCTCAATTGACTTTAGATCTAGTCTCAATCTTAGATCTTACTGTGATGAGTCTTGAAATTATAATGGAATGAAGCTTTTAAGATTTTCTGAAAATATACTTTAAAAGAAAATATCGTAAATGGATGTAATTCAGTGCATTTGTACTCCTTACTGTCCATAAAATTTAATTGCACTTACTTTTTTTTTTAAATTTAATTGCAGTTGAAGTATTTTTTCATATATATTTCTGCTCCACGGTATTTTTTAAATTACTGAAACGTCACAAAACAGCTGACTTCGTCTCCTCTCTCTCTCTTCTTCTATTTTTCCAAATTTCCTGCACTTCTTTTTGTCCTTTTTTGCTGTCTGTGACGAAACGAAATTTCAGGAACATGAGTATATTTCTGAACGCCTAACTTCTTCCGCACATTTCCTGCCTTATTTCATATCCTGTTTGGTCTATAGTTTTTATTGTCAGGAAGCAGAGACATCGCCCACACACTCGCACTCACACATATACAAAGATTCTGAATGTGTATCTACGAATACATGTTTGCGGTTAACCTTGGGAAGAAGAGATAACTTTTTCGAAATCAAATAAATGGATTGATTGAAAGCGAGACACTTGAAGCAGCTGTCTTAAGAATATACAGCTAAATATATGTCTGAATGTTCACTGAATGAAGACTTCCTCTCATCTCCCATTTTTTCTTTCTTCTCTTTGATGTCTAAGCAAGTCAATGACGTAAACATTTTTTAAGTAATTATTGCATAAAATGGGAGCAGGTTGGCTGAACTGCTAACAACTAACACACGTTATCATCACCTCCTCTAACAGCGGCACTAATACCACCAGCCTTTTAGTCAGACACTTGTTAACCTTATTTTTATAAATCACAGATAGAAATTCCTCCAAATAAAAAAAGGATAGCGAATACACAGCAACGATAACAATGACACCGACATAGTCTTTTCCTCTCCAAGACATCCCTAAGGAATACCTTTAGGAGGTCACAGACAAATTATGCATGAATCATGTATGAAGTTTTATTGTCTGCTTAATTTAATGTGCCCGAATTTTATCTATGTCAGATTTAATGAGAGGCACTTTGTACCTCGCAATATGTAAAATTATGTGAAAATGTATGTTATTTAATTCAATTTTAAGAAAATGAATTATCTGATGAAGGAAACAAACGTGAATATTCGTTACATAATCTTACATGATGAGGCATCAATGAATTCTATAATTATGAACTTTATTTACTCAGACACACTTGCACAGAGTGAGAAAGAAATTGACAGTAAAAGCAGAAAAATATATATTTTATCCTTTCTGATGAAGTAAAATTATAGTCTTTCTGAAATTTTTAAGCAAACAATTTATAAGAAGTAGATGAAGAATAATCAGTATAAGAAGGTAAAATAAGAAATAGACAAGAATTAATAAGAATGAAATAAAAGCGTTTATAAACTTTTCTCAAGAGAGAGAGGAAATGCTACGAAAAGGATTTATTGTTGATTTTTTTCGAACAACGGCGGTGACGCGGATGGTTTCAGTTAATGATGACTTCCTTTATCATGGAAGACAAAAAGAGTGCAAGAATGAATGGATGGCATTTGTTCTTACAGTCTTCAAATAAACTTTCACCTTTTGATTGCATTAATAGTCGAGCCGTTTATTAAGAAAGTGTGCCGAGTCTAATATTTTTGTTTTAGGATATCTTGCGGTTTGTAGTTTGGATAAAAATGTCGTGGTTTTTAAAAAGGATTCATTTCTAAGTTGGATGAGTATATGGATATCATACGAGATAACAAGAAAAGCGCACAATAAAAAACACGCTATTAATAAGCGTTCATTACGATTTAAAGTGTCTCTTCGTCCAAAAACGGCTTTCAAGAAAACATACCGGGGTTAGGTCGATGAATTTTTTATTTGACCATTTATATTCTTATAAATTTTCATATTATTTTTATTATCATTTTTGGTTATTGTTGCTTTTGTTATTGTTTTGTTTTTGTTTTTGATAATCTTTGTAATTTTAACTGACTTTTTTCGTAAATATTTGTTTTGCATGCAAATTTTTTTAATAAAGCTTAAGTACTTAATTTGCATTCCATGCGATTTATTACCCTACGCTAGGTACATTTTGACCCTTCACTTAGTATGAATGAGGCAATGTGTTCTCGAATGTAAAGAAGTGCAATCCATTCAGTGCATTTCTCGTGTTATCATTATTTTCTTTCGAAAGTTGAACTTTTTCGCAGCCCTCATTTCAAATTTTATTATCTCCAGAACAATATTCTTTATTGATTTTGACTTCGCAGTTAATGCTATAAGTCGCACCGTTCATTATCTCGTGATATGCGCTTGGGACAATCGGAGGCCCTTCCAATCATAAAACTCTTGATAACTTCTGATAACTATAGCCTCGTTTCACTTTTGATAATTGCGTCATTGAATGAAGTAAATTGTAGGGTGTACAAAATGAGTTCGTTCGTAAATGAATATTTACCTGTACAAATTTTACAACGATCAGTTTTCTAGACACGTCTTTATAACTGCAAAAAGATGTTCTCTCGGGAGACATTGTCTCGAAACAGCTTTGCTTTCAATTGCCTTTTGCCTTCAATTTTGACTTTTAATCATTATTAACAACCGTTTCAGACTTGCTTTATTTGCATTCGGTATTTACTTTCTGTTTTAATCATAAAATTATTCATGCAAATACTCATAAAAATTACTTTGTTTCATAACTTGTTGCTTCTTCTAAGACGATGATTATCTTCCAAAGAGATGCAGATAAATTCCATATAAAATTAGAAAACACGTTTCTCTGTTCACACGTACTTCCGTTAATTATCACAATTAAATAAAACGTTCATTTTTAAGTGAAATTAAAAGAATTAAGAGGGTGGTAGGCTTAGAAGGCGGGCGTGGCCAGCGTGTTTTTCTCCCGGGATATGTTAAAAAATTAAATGGAGAAATGTAAAAAAGTTAAATTTAAATAAGAGTTTTAATTAACTATTAATAATTGAAATTTAAAATTAATATAAATAATTAAATAAAAAATTAAGCATATAATTTGTCTTGTATATAAATGTAGTAATTAATTATGTATAATAAATGGGCAGAAAAACTGACGAAATCTAATATCAGTCTGCACAAATTCATTGCAAAAGCTTACTCGCGGGCCATCTGTTGGCCATGCTTGCATTAAGACAATTACAGATTTCACGAATTTCCATTAAATATCATGACTTACGAAATTTACATAGCATTTATTGAGGGAGTATTTTGATTTATTTGACTTTAATTGTCAGTTATTGTTAATTAAAATAGTTAAAATTTATCAAGGAATAATTTGAATTTTTCGATTATTAATCTAAAGTTATAAAACAATTAAAAACAATTATTTCCTGAAATTATCTTTTAAGTACTTTTCGAGTCCTTCTGAATTTATGAATAATTAAGAGAAAATTTTGAAATGATATTAACAAAATCTTCTGAATTGCGATTATTTTTAAATGATAATTTGATTTGTTAATTGATAATTTTAAAATTTTGTTATAATTCTTTAGCGGTTTATAATTAACAGTTAACGTATGGCAAAATCGAATGAAACTATTTGTAATTTATTTAGCATTTCTCATAAAGATTGTCAGACAACAGACAACAAAGTCACATTGAAATGCATTTAGAAATTTATTATTTAATTATTATTTATCCTAGAAGTTTGTAAGAGTTCAATTTATTTAATCAATTAATTTCCTTGTCACTCGAAATTTGCATAATTTCCATTTTAATTTTAGCTTTTGAAAGGCTAGGATTGAGGTTTCAAAGAGCTTGAGATAGAATAAAGTCAACTCATTGAAGACTTAATTGAATCGATTTTGATATTTATTCCAGCAACAAAAACAAATTATTGTCATTGTTGTTATTGTTATTTTGGTAAAAAATTACATTTTAGTTTTCATTCTTACTTTTAGACATCTAAACAGACAGTTTAGTTTACCTTTAACAAGTTTTTTTAACCCCTTCTCTCTCCGACCTTTGATTTGTTTGGTTTGTCGATTTTTCGCACTCCCTGGACCATCGCAGTCTCCATAGAAAATTGTGAGGCGGCCCACTTTTATTACGTGGGCATTACGCCCACTTTTGCTTTATTAAGAATTCGTTATTCAATTATCTGCAAATCTCGTCTTTTATATTATGGTATAAGAGTGGGCGTGTCATTCCTATTTCTTACGAACGACCTCCACCAATACTGAAAGCCTAGCAATAAAATTTGAATAAATCAACTGAGTTCACTACTATCTCTTCCGGTGCAAGAAGGATGGAGTAAATGCATAATTAAAAGAAGCAAAAGAAAACGACTAAAGGGGAAAAGGATAAAAAAGAAGTCTATAAAAATTATACAATTTTTTATTTACGGCTTCTGTCAAGAAAAATTTGCTGAAGTTACAAAAATTTGTTAGTCATTCAAAAGCGTTGCGGAGAAAAAAATAATGGTCGAGTTGGTTAAATCGGTTCGGAGACTTTTGAAAATTAATTTCTTCTCACATTTTTTCTGAGAGGTAGTGTAGTTTAGAGGTTCATCCTGGCATCTAAGACGGGTAGGAGGAAGGACAGAAGTGAGGTGAAAGATGACTGACTTTTGGTGGGTTGAAAGAGATTAACTCTTTCAAACGAATTCGTGTTTGGTCTACACGGATATCATTCGTTTAAAAAAAGTATTGGAACTAATCTGACTGAAATAGTTTTATTGTTTAATATAGTTTTTTTTACCAAATTGATATGATTTAATTTTTATAATATATAGTTTAGTATACTTTCTTAACTTGTTTTTGTCAAACAGTTTCCAAATTCAAAGCGAATTTCTGAAAGAAAATTTCTTCTCAATTTCTTTTTCAAACCGCAAACCGAGACTCCCTCGAATTCACAGGAAATCCACAAAACAAACAATCTGAAGTTTCAGATTAATCTCCTTAAGGATGTCTATTGTTAGAAGAAGAAATTTTGTAACAAAGCCAGAGGGTGCGGAAGTGAAAGAGATAGATGGACAGAGGGAGAATTGTAGCGGGTAAGATAGAAGTCACAGTTTCTACGAGTTACAAAGCCTCAGAAGATAACAAAGTTTTATGCAAACTCTTACGAAAACCTCAAGAAAAAATAAAAAGTTTAAAAAACAATGCGCGAGAATAATCGCAAAACTTGTATATATTAATTGATTGGAAGGATTTGTCAGCAGTCCAAGATGTATACAAAACTTAATTACTGGTTGTTGTTGTTGTTGGGAATGTTGTAATCCATGCAGCGTTTCCGTCGGTTCAGTAAATAACGCTGTTATTATTTATAATTCTACAGTTTTCAAAATGTCCAGAGAGTGCGCTGGTTCACGGAGGGTAAGAGAGAAAAGGTGAAAGAAAATGATTTGACAATGCAACTAAAAATGGCAATAAATCATAAAATATCTAAAGGAATGTCATTCGTTCCCGTCGAGATATTCGCTCAGATAAAATCTTCTTCAGTAATTAACGAATCCTTTTAAAATAAATCGAATCAGGTTTTTGTTATTGTTCCGAATGAAACTGAATCAGAATTTCAATAAATGACATCTAAACAAAGAATTATCAAAGAAAAAATGGTAAGAAATTACAATAACAACAACGAATATTAAGAATAATTGAAGAAACAAACGGACGAGAAATGAAAGTTTTTAAGTACATTTTTGTAAAACAACACGAGAAAAACTTGTGTAATAATTTTATAAATAAAAATTATTATAAGAAAACAATAAAACAAGGAGAAAAATAATTGTATACAAAATTAATTGGGAAAGCAAAATAAATTAAAACAAATAAAATGAATATAAAAAAGACCACAAAGAACAATTTGAAAATAATGAAAACGAAGGGAGAAATTGAAGGTAGAAAAGCTTGAAAACCAAAAAGTCCTTTGTGTGACTAACCCTACCAGGAAAATTCCGTGTAAGGAGGAGCAGGGAAGGGAGGGGCTGGAAACAAGAAGTTAAATCATATTCAGTTGGTCGGAACCGAAAATCGTTCCACTTTTTATTCTTTTATTTTTGGTTATAAATTTCTTTGCGTTGCGTTTCTTTGGCCCGATTTCGTCAAGGCCGTTAGTTTTTGGTTGATTTTGGTTCTTTTAGAACGAATACACGCGAAAGAAATGCTGGAGAAAACGTAAAAGAAGAAAATGTTAACAAAAAATCTGACTAAAAACTATTCAAGTGTTATGAATAATATCAAAACTGATAAAATAAATAAGCGATAAAAATGAAGCCTGTTTCCTGAGTTTACTCTTTTTTCAGTTAGCTCGGTCGTGAATGTTCAACGATGATTACCAGCGTCAAAGGGGTTTGTTTAGAACTTCACTGAAGGAAATATTCCAAATTATGGAAAAATTTATATTAAATTTTAGCTTAAATATAAAGTAATAGCAAAATTTCGTAAAACGGAAGTGTGAAGTATATTTGCAAATGTAAGTAGTTTAAGGGAATTGTGTGTGTGTGTGTGTGAAATAAGAGATTGTATTGAATGTAATAAAACACATGCAAAAATAATTCGCCATAACGAGTTGGGAATTATACAAAACCCCCGATTAATTCGATGCATATGCAAGAATAAGTAACGACCAACAGCAGCAACAACAACAAACACCATTAACAGCAATAACAATGGCGAACAGCAATTCTGTGGTCCGCTACTTCTCTTCTTTAATTAATAATAAAACAGAAAGAAATAAGAAGACCTTCATCGAAAGCATAAATTTGGCTTTACGAATTCGCAGATTGCATGGAAATAATGAATAAACAGCAATCACAACAACAACACTCAAGCAAAATAAACAAACAATTGTGGGTAGCTTACTGAGAGAGTAATTGTGAGTAATTTAGACAAATCACAAAAAGCAAAAATAAAAACGAGACCACAAACAAAAGGTTTCCAACCAATAAAAACTTCGATGAGAAATTATAAATTGAATTTAATTGAAATGCAATTAAATAATGCTGACAAATTATTTTCGCTAGAATTTACTCAACCCTTTTTAGTTGCAGTTTCCGTTTCCGTTCTCACTTCCATTTCGATTTCGTAGGAAAAGAAAAAGAAACAAATACAACAACAAATACTACAAATTTTGCTGACAAAATTTTAAACAAAAACGATGGCAAAAAAGTCTCGGTAAAAAATCAAGTGCGGAAAAGGAATTACTTCCGTTTCGTTAATGGTTGAGGGGTGGAGAGAGGAGTAGAGAATGTTAAAGGTTTCATTTATCATTCATTCAAACGCGTTGAATGAGAGATGATTATCCTTTTACAACGTTCAAAATGATGACATTTTCGAAACAATGTCACTTCGTTGTTCGCCAACTGCCAAAGCATTGGTGCGTTTGTGTTTGCGAGTATTTGTATGAACACGAGTACCAGTGTAATTTCACCTCCTTCTTCTTCTTCTGACATTTATAAACAATTCAGTTCATTCACGCATTTCCCCACGCATTGCCTCTAGCCACACATTGCCTATCATTGAGAGAAACAGAGAGTCACACACTTCCTCTCTCAACACAAGCTCTCAAACACAAATGGAATCACACATTCGGGTGCCCTTCCGGTTAAGGGAGAAGTTTTATTTGCTGATTTTGTGGTAATCGCCATTTTGTCAATGCTTTTAATTAATCCATTAATTTTTTTTAGGATTCCGGGAGAACTTTTATCATGCGCTTGATATTATTTTTACATCTATTTTTTGTAAATAATTTTTTATATTGAATTTGCGCCCATAGACATATTTGTTTTAATTTATAATGTTTTTATTTTCATTTGTAAATAAAAAAATTATCGTGAAATAGTGTTAGGGATATTTAGGATTTACGTTGTGATTTTTTTGCAATACTTCGTTAGGGCGATAATTTTTAATTGTTTATTTTTTTGTAATCAATTTTTATTTACAAAATTGTTTCTTTCTTCCTTGTTCTATTCATTAATTTGAAACATTAATTAAAAATTGTAATAAAAATAAATCCCTAAATTTATGATCGTTTTTCTTGAAAGCATCTTGTGAAACGTTCTCTTAAAAGAGAACTTGTTAAACTCTCTCGCTCTCTCTAAGTCTTTATTAGTAAGAGTAGTTGATAAGGGCAAATAAAACAACAACAACACTAAAATGTAAGAGTTACAATAACAATAACAAGAACAACAACAAGCATTACCTTTAAATCGTGGTTGTGAAATTAATTACAAAATTTAAATAAAAACGATTAATTAAAGAAGTCCTTTTGAATACACAAAATCAAAAATTGGCTTGACAAAAAGTTAAATAAATCTTGTTTTCGTTGTTGACCAAGCAACATTAAAAGGAGCAGATAACATAAGTAGCGAACTTAGCATGTGTCAATATGCGAAAGGCATGAATGTTTTTATTATCTTAAAGTAATTTTTTTCTCATTCAGAAACAATTTCTTCTTTTTTTTGTAAGCCCCTTTTGTAAACCACTTGTAAGCCCCTTGCAACTCCATCACAACAACACAAACCTTCCAATCCTCGTGCATTTTTTAGAACTCACTTTTTAGTAACCCGTCGCGATCCAGCTACTTCCCTTCGTCGTTCACTTTTCCTTTTCTTGTGCAACAATTCCTTATGGTTTTATTGCAAAATCCATGAATTATCAACTCAATCACGGGTGTAAGTAAATATTGAAGAAGAGAAAGAGAGTTAAAGTATATCGTATTATTTCCGATGATGTTTCTGCTAGAGTTGTTGCCTTCTCTCTACGATTATTATCGTCGTTTAGTTAATGTCGTTTCATTATCGATATTAGACTCTTCTTTGTACCGATCGTGTTACTTTTTTGCCGTTGTCGTTTTCATCGTCTTTGAGGGCATTGTTAGCGCTATTGTTGTTGTTGGTATCATTGTTGGTTTATTCTTAAAACAAATAAAACTGTTTTAAATTCTCATTTGGGGCTCAGTTTTATTTTATCGATCGAAATAAATGCTTGTGATCGCAAAAAGTCGCGCTCTGACTGTCTTCTTTCAAATTTCTTTCATTTCGAAATTTTTCTTTTAATCCTCTTGAAGGTTTCTTGAAAGTTCGCTTTCAATTTTATTTTATTATTCTTTTAAATATTTGAAATTGTGAATTCTTTTATGTCCTATTTTATATTTTATAAATATTTCCTCATTTTTTTTATTGAAGAAAAAGCATTCCATTTTTTATCAAATTTGTTTGTTTTGGGAACGCTTCGAGTAATTTTTTTAAAAAGCTAAACCAAATAAAGGGTAAGATAAACATTATTACTTTTTTAATTTAAACGCGAATCAAAAAAATGGTTTTAGAGCATTTTTAGAACGAATTGCAAAATTAAAAACTGAATGCAATTTTTACTAGAAAGGTTTTGTTCTATTTTTCGAAATTTTAATTTTAATTTTTTTTTTGGTTTTTTTAAATTGAAAAAACAATTTAAATAATTTGACATGCATGTAATATTTTTTTAGGATGAATATTATTTCTTGACTTAATTGAGCTCGCGTAATTAACGCTTTCAAATCAAATCTGCTCGCGTCTGGAATTTTTTTTAAACTATGTAAATTGTTCTCTATTCTAAAGTAATCTGATTATTTCATAAATCGTAAAGTGTATTTATTTAAAAGTAATTGTGGCTAATCAGAAATTGTCTATATTTTTATTAAGAAGAAGGCAAAGTTATTAAACCATATCTTCACGGTTTTAAACAACGTTCGTATTTGTTTAACAGTTTTTTGCGTTTTATAAATTTTTCACAAACTACTCGAATGTTTATTATATTCATATAAGCCCATCTGTATCCTGTATACGAGCATTTCATACTTTTTTAATACCGGTCTTTTTATTCCACAATCGAGAACGGAATTAAACTCAACTGACTTGACACGTTCTAGAAATGGGATTACCCTTTTAGAGAGAAATAGGTTTAAGTTTTATTTATTAATTCTTACAGTAATTTATCGTTAAAAAATACCGGTTTTTGCAATACATTAAAATCAGTTAAGTAGAAAATTATCGCAATTATATGCGAGATTTTAATTCAAATTGATCGTAATTATAAATTAAAAACCATTCATTTCTAAATCAATTCAAAATAATTAAAAATTCATAAAATGCTTATTTAATCGTTATAAGTTTTTATTTATAAATTTAGATATTACTAATAATTTACTATAAAACGTTTATAATACTGGCCCGTATACGATTCGTAACAGAACCGTTTGGGTTCCACCAGCCAATCCTTTAACACATTGCACAAAATGAAGAGATGAAGATAAAATTATATAAGAAATCTCTTCACTCGATGTTATTAAAACTGCTTTCCTTATTAGAGGTCTGCACAAAACATTTCCAGACGACCTTGAAAAAATGGAAAGTTTAGAAACTCCGATTGATCGCTTTCTCTTATATTGCATAAACGATCTTGGAGAGCCATAAGTCTACCTTCTTCACACACTGCTCAAAACAACTGTACAATCAGGTTTGCTATGCATTAGACAACCTTCTGCTTCCTTTTACAAGTCATAATGTATTGTCCCCAAAGCCTGGAATCGTCCAATTGAAAATTAATGCTAACTAATGGTAAACTTCTGTTAATTTTACTGGATTAATCATCGATAACATTTGACACCTATAAGTCAAAACTTCTTATGGTATGATGCCCTAAAGAAGACAACAATGATCAATTAAGGCAAAGCTTTCCATTCCAAATTGAGTTTCTTCCGATTTTCCAAAACAGATTAATCGAAATTATCTCCAATCGCGATTGTATTGTTCAGTTTTTCTTTACAACGATAGCGATTATTAACGGCTGTAATAACGTAAAGGCTGTAATAACGTAAATAATATAATAATATTTGAATAACGTGCTGAATTCAATTAGAAAACAAATCTTTAATTAATTAAAAAAATTGTTATCTAAAAATAATAACCGTTTAATCTCGCTTACAAACGATGTGAACAAAATAATAATGATGATGATAATGACAAACTGAATTGAATCGAAATGAAACTGAGTTGATGATAATTGTAATATTGACATTATTGACAAAAATGTTGCTTGTATAAGCGCAAATACGATACAATTTTAGATAGAATTTTGATAAATTTTTATGGCTGACAAATAATAAAAATTAGTGATAGAGCATTGCGCGATAAAATACTGCAAATGAACTGAAATTTAAATAATGCATCCAGCAGGCATGCACCAACTATCGCCAATACTGTAAATAACATAAGTAAAATACTTTACGGTCATTCTCTTCATCATCTTCTTCTTCTACTTATTCAACACATAGAAGCTCATAAATTCAACGATGTCAAATGGATCATATATTATTATTCTAAAGTCAGTTCCGGCCACGAGCAAGTTCCGAAAGTCCGAAAATGCTCTAATCGAAAATGACTTGAGGGAAAGAAATGAAGAGGGAGAAATACAAGAATCGAAAATGAAATGTGACATAATCTCAAAGCGCAAGCTTGCCTGAGTGTAAGCTTTAAGGACGGGAAGGTTTCATGAATTATTTATAGACAGCCCGAATGACCATTTGGTCGATGGCTATAAAATTTAGAGAAATTCTGTTTTTTCCTTTATGATTTTTGGTTTTTCTTGAGATTATTTATCTTTTCATTCCATTTATTATCACTTTCCCCCAAAGAAATTGTTCTTTTTGTGCAATTCTAAAAGGTATTAAAAAAACGTTGGTTTAAGTCTTTAGAATTAAATGAGGCGACGGTTAATTTTACTTTGAATCAGTTTGGAAATCTTTGAAAATTAACATTTTATGAAATCGCTTAAGATAAATTCTAATAAGCAACTATTTAATCTTTTTTCTTCCTTTTTCTTTTTCTTTTTCTTTTTCTTCTTCTTCTTCTTCTTCTTCGCATAGAATTCTAGGAAGATGCATTCTTGAAAAGTTTCATCTGACCGGAGCGGTTCATATCCAGCATTTTTTCAAATAAGCGCGTGCCAATTCGTCGCAACTAACACCGTCCTGTCGTCGCTCATCCCCAACCACGAAAATCGCTATCAGCATCTATCAATTCGTCGCTCTACCGATTTAAATTTTTCTAATGGTTTTGTCTTAAGCAATCGCCACAGAATACTTGAATGGGTTGCTTCTTTGAAATACTTTAGATAGGTCATCATCTTCTTCTTCTACTACTTATTGCCTGATTTGACCTGATGCTGCAGAACAAGAGCACTTTCGATTAAGAGCACTTCTATGCACACCGGTAGTGACCCCAGTCCACACCGTTACCGTCACCGCTGGCAACTGCAAACAGCAACAACAACAACAACAACGAGTTCTTGGGGAAATCTTATAAAAAGAAGAAGGGAGAAATGGATTTAAAGCATTCCAACGTTAGCGGAAGTACGGATGAATACATCGCTACGAGCAGATCGACAGATCTCATTAAACCAAAGGATGCCAAAGAAATTGCGGTGACACGACAAGGTTTGTGATGATGGCATATTAACATTTCTTATGTGTGTGTGTGTCGTCGTGTCTCTGGTATTGGTATCTTTTTTTAGTGTATGAACGGAGATAGTTTCAATCTTTTGAGATCGACATAATTTATCAGATTTTTTTAAATCAGTAAACGAACAACAAAAAATCGATTTTTTCAAATTGTTTTTAAAAAAACTAGAATCGACAAAATCTCAATCAAACAATATATTTATCCTTTTGTTTGTTTTGATTTAAGGATATCTCTAAAACCTAACCTAGTAATAATAAAGAAAGGGGTAAGAGTGAGAGAGAGAGAGAGAGAGGAATAAAGCAATATTCGGTTTTAGCCCATCATATCCTTCCATTGAATTCACATGTTAGAAAAGCATAGAAGTGGTTATAATTACCGTTACCGTTTGAGAATTCTACCGGTCTGCGTAATTGAAAGGATAATAAAAGGAAATCCTTTCCTAACATTTTTTAAATAATTCCGAGAGTGTGCGGTAAGAATGTGTGTGTGTGTGTCTGTGTGTGTGTCCGCGTGTGTGCGTACGTGTTTACATGAACGCGTGTATAAGTTTGTGTGTACGAATAAATATTATACATGTGTGACGTCAACTACTGCTCTTGTATGTGTGTGTGGTTGAGTAACTCTTGACCTACAAATAAAATGAACGCCTGCCTGGAATTCATAACCTTTGCTTTGTTTTTGTACTTCTATGGCACTCGTCACAAGTCGCTGTCGCTTGTTTCGTAAATTTTTCCCCAATACCACTTGTCCTCACGACAGGGTGTCAAACGTCCACCATCACCCCCCCTCCTTCTTCTCTTCCACTTTGTTTTTGTCCTGCAGCAATCAAATGTATTGTACTTGACCTTGACAGAGGGTGGTGTACCATGAGTGTTGACGATGTGATAAAAAAAAGTCTACGTGGGCAATCGGATCACATATTGTGGCATACATGTGTGTGTGTAAATGTGTGAGTGTGGATGTACCGAGTATTTCATTACGAGACACGAAGTCGTCAGACACGAATGTTTATTTTTATTCACGTGCAAAATTCGTTGATGACAAGTCATTGACGAATCATTTCTGGATTAGAGAGAGTCATTTATTCAGGCATTGAAGATCTGAAAATTGTCTTCTAATTAATTTAACTTCTTTGTTATTCATCCTTCTATTGGCCTTATTTATATTCTCGCTAACGCTTCCTTTAATTATCTGTAAATGATGATGAAAATTCATTCATGATTCGTTCACCATTTATTAGAATGACAAGAAAGGAATTCTGCCTCCACTACTAATACATGCATAAACCGCACTATCAGTTTTTCTTTGCGCTTCTTTCAAAGCAAATCTTTTTCTTACGAGAATTAAGTGTAGCTAAAAATAAATTTCTGAAAGAAAAAACTATAAAAAATCGATAAATAATTTCTGAACAAATTCCAAGCAAACTTTATATTGACGTATTTAATTTTATATTTTAATTATAAAATTTTAGTAATTACAATACTTGTGTGTTTTATGATTTCAATTTTGCTTTCTTCTTTTTTGTGATTTTTAGGAAACAAAACAAAGATTTGAAAAATTATGTCGTTTATTCTTTCAAAATAAAATTTAATGAATTTAAAATTGTTTATTTCTCTTTTCTTCTTCTTTATCAAGATTATAAAGTATACAAACGCCGCTGGGCGGTGCTAATTTTATTCGCGATTTTTTCCGCCTCAAACGGAATGCAGTGGATCCAGTACAGTATTATTAACAATATTATAACAAAGTAAGTTTTAAATATGACAAAATTAATATGATTTCTCGTCGATTGCTTATTTCCGTTTCCGCTTTTATATTACTTTCTATCAGATATTACGGCATTAGTGACAAATGGGTTGATTGGACCTCAATGATTTACATGGCCCTTTACATACCATTCATATTTCCCGCGAGCTGGTTTCTGGATAAAGCGGTAAATGTTATAAAAGTGTTATGAAATCAACCACTACCAAATTAAAGAATTCAAAAAAGGACAGAAAAAGTGGCTTCTGATTTACTTTTTTTAATTTCGCGGCGAGGAACTCTAGCTTCTTCGGTCTGGCGTATAGTAGTAGGGCAGTGCCACCTCCATTAGTGGCAGAGTCAACACTTATAAACGAATCCTTACAATCTTGCTGTCGTTTTCTGTCATCAATTATTTCCAAACATTTTCTTTTATTCTGCTTAATTAGTTTTTTCATTTTAGGGTTTACGTATAACAACTTTAGTTGGTGTTATTGGAACCTGCTTGGGATCTTGGATTAAAGTGTTCTCAGTGGGTCCTAATCTTTTTTACATTGGCTTTATTGGTCAATCGATTGTAGCATTGGCACAGGTAAGAAGAAGATAATTCCTTCAAAGGATCACAACACAGAGAAGATAAAGCCCGTCTTTATAATACTATATTATAAATAATATAACTGCTTTCCACCACCTTTTCTTTCTCCTTTGTTTTTCTTTCGTCTATTTTCTTCATGCCTTCAAACAGCTTTGCATTTTATCCCTTCCCGCTCGGCTTGCAGCGGTTTGGTTTGGCCCTGATCAAGTATCATCAGCTTGTAGTGTTGGTGTTTTCGGTAATCAGGTAAGTAATTTTACCCTTTTCTGAAAAAATTCAGCATATTCGAAACAGAATAGTCGGATCAAGCCAATGGGTCAAAATGACCCACGGAAATAGTAAGGATTTCGGGTGTTAAAATTGTATAAAACATAAAAGGCCCTTAAGGACTGAAAAAGGTAGAATATAGCAGTTGAAAAGCGTGGGAGTGGGAGGTAGGTGGTGGTAATATTCTGAACATCAGTGGAAGAGGTCTTATAAATCCATAGAAAGGAAGCATGACCGAGTAAAGGAAAACAGTTCTAATTAATCCTTGACTTTCAACCATTTCAACAGTTTTCAATTAATTATAATTATTCCTGCCTCTTTTTATTTAAGCCCGTAGTATTTTGTATTCTTCCCCCGAGTGTTATAAATCATAAAATTATATTTTTGTTGTATTTTCGCAATGAGTTGCTTTGATGCAACACATCATTCTCGCACACCAAAAGTGTCCTCGCGGGTAAACTTTGCTTTTGTGTTGTGCAATCGTTTATATGATTGTTATTTAATTTTAATTGCTATTGAATATTTATTAATTATGAATTCTCTGACAGTCGAAAATTGTTAGGAAAAATGTATTTTATAAATAGCGATAAAATTCGTTTTTGAAGGGGGAAAATATCGATCTCTGTTTTACTGATTTATGAATTTTGATATTTAAAAATCTGGTGGTTTTTTAAGACGCCATTGCTGAAATCATTATTTAAAACAAAGCCTTCTAAATATATTATCTCTCAATTAATTAATTTGATTTCATTCTTAATTAAGTTTTCATAAGATTTGCATTTGCAAATTGATTCATTTTCTACACACTTTGCAACTTTTTGCCATGCCTTTTTATGAATGACAAATGCGGCGTCACGCCTTTTTGAAGTTTTCTGGAAAATAAAATCTTTTTTAGGTGATTTTTTTAGAAAGTACTTTCGCTGAATTAGTTGCATGTATACTCCTCCTCCTCCTGCCCCCAACTAACTGTTTTTGTTCCAACTTTTATTTATACTTCGTTACACTTCACCGCTTACGACATAGCGTATTACGAGTCACTTACGATTCCTTATTTGACAGTTAACATGACAGCTCATAAATTGTCAAAAGTGCTTGTGCGGAAACTCGTTGTAAGAAACTGATATAATTTTCATTTCAACGAATAAAAAAGTGTCCTTTTTCGAGTCGTAAAGAAGAATAGTTCTAATGTTATAAGAAGAACAAATAAGCTCAACCACAAAAGCCGTTGGCTCTTTTTAACCTGATCCTTAACCTATCCTCCTTTTTCAAATTATTCTTTGAGTTTGATCAATGAGCCGTGTTACCTCATTTTGAAGTTGGATATGAATAAATTTGTTTTTTGACCTCCATCAATTCCATTTGGACTAAGAGAATACTAAGAATTCATCTTTTTGAACTAAGAGAATACTAAGAATTCATCTTTTTGAACTAAGAGAATACTAAGAATTCATCTGATGAACACGTATATGGAATGAAGGACATTGCTAGATTAATTTGTTGAATGCTTCGGTTCGTCCCTTTACGACGTTGACAGCTTGTGATTAGAGTTTAAGAAATTGTGACACTCGAAGTGAAAGTCAAATGGAAGAGAAATAATTTAATTGCCCTGAAGTAATTAAAGAACGTTACCAGTTAATGCCTTTAGAAATAGAATAAAAAATAAAATAAATAAAAAGTAAAATGTGACAGATCACTCCTATCACGGTTTGGAAATGTAGTTGTGAGTTCGGTTCGTGTCCGGGGAATTAATTTCTAATTATGAACGATCTAAAATGGAACAATTTATCAATTTTCACTTTCTATTCAATACTCGAAGAATTATAGTGTAATTAATGAATTATAGTGTCTTAGTATACTAAAGGGATTCTCAACATTTTCACTTGAACAACATTTTCATTCTCAACATTTTCACAGAAATGAAGTTGAATGAGCAAAATGAAAGCAAAGCGCAAAAATTTCAAATTTCAAGTTGATTTGCTTTACTTCACCCTCGGAGCCAAAGCAATGGTGTCGTTAGTGCTGTTGACATTAAGGATGCTGCTGCCGTGCTCAAATGCTTCTCAACACGGAATTGAATTTTCGAATGAAATGTGAAGGAGGCATTCGTGTTGTTGTTGTTGTTGTTGCTGTTGAGTAATTGGCTTCTTACTCTAAATGTCTATATGCAAATTTCTGTCACGTCTGTCAGTCAAGTTAAATCGTTAAAAGAGAGAGAGGAATCACTATTAGCTCTGTAGTACCTTATCGGGGTTTTAGTCAGGTTTACAGCGGTCAATGTTACTCACCACGAATAAAATCAATTCACACGTACACAACACATGTACACATACACGCATTCACTCCCAGGAATTATGGCAGTGCGATATGATATTATTTCTGACGTGATGGCTTGCAATGGAAAAGTATTCAGAAATATCTAACCAAAGAATCAACGAATCTAGTATGATGTCTCATTCATGCGTGTAGATCCTAGTAAGAAACCTAGAGCAATCGTTGGTGAATTAGCTTTGAATGTAAAATGAAATTAATGTCATATCGAAAATTCGTCACGCACAAGCTCTTCGTTCTCACTCACTCTCTTGTTGCCAATAGGTCGGTCTGAGCTTACAGCCATAATTCAGGAAATTTCGTCACTGAATCACAAGTTTTTACTTATGAATGACTTTACTTGACCTCCACCTTATGGTGGGAATATCTCTCACAAGGAGGCCATTCCAAGAGAAGTAACAGTTGTTTACAAAGGAAAAACTGTATTTATTTTTCACTTCAAGAATTTAGAAATAATTTTCGCAACATTAGAAATTCATACAAAATAATAAACTGAAAAGAATAAAAGGAGTGACAATAAAGGCACTCAAAGGCAAAATTCTAACTATCTAACAAATGCGAACATAAAATAAGGATGGCTCCTCTTTAGTAACAAAAGAATATTTATGGACATGTTAACTCATTTGCTTTTTTTTAACCATTTTTACTTCCGTTAGTATAATTTTGAATTGGTGCCTCAAAGCATGCTAAATTTTTTCACGTCTTGCACTTCAGGCAGAACTTTTGCTTCATATCGATTTAACGATATTCATATAACTTTTTATTTATCTATATAGTGATTATAGATTTTTTAATAGATGGCCATAACCGCAAATCGATCAATCGGTTAATCGATCAATTCAGCAAAATAAAAAATTGCAATTTGCAACCATTTGCAACCTTTCATGATTTGCTTGAAATATCCTTTCCTTGGTCATGATTTTATCCATATTTAAATAATTGTGCCCTTGTCCATGACAGTTTACGCGACTGACATTAACCTCCGTGCGCTCTAACCTTCCTTACTTCCTACCCTCTCTCTTTTTACTATTCTTCCGCACGACAGTACCCACCCAGTATTAATGACTTTGATAGAGCCGTCACGGTCTGTCTGTTATCTCTTTAACAAATTGTCTAAAGAGCTTTAAATGAAAAAGAGAATTATCTTGGCATAAAATCTTTAAACGCAAAAGAAAACTATTTGAAAACTGAACAATATCTTTTTTGAACCAAGACGTAGATGATTTTCCTTTGATCGTGTTCGTATTGAAACACTCGAATTCAAAACAAAACCAATCAAAATCAATTGAATGATTCAAATAATTTAACTTTTAGCTTTTTTAATTTTCAATTTTCTCGAAACATCAATTTAGTAAAATAATTAAAAAGAATTATTTAATAAAAACTTAATTTCGTTCGTTATTATTCAAAATGATCAATTAATCTCAGTTTAATTTGACCCTTTATTAAATTGCAAGACAAGACACTAATGGTTCGTCTCAGAAAATTACTTAAAAAAACACAAGGCTGTCGAAAATTTGAAAAAAGAAGGCAACTGCAGGGTTGCCAGACTTTTGTTGGAAGGAGCGGTTTTTTTAAAAATTAGAAATACCTCGAAGAGGGAAGAATCAGTCAAAAAAAGTGAATGGAGAAGCGTAAAAACTCTCTGTACAAACTTTTACAAAAATAGAAATAAACGACCGAGTACGAACGTGAAGCCACAGCTTACCATCCTCCCAGCCTCCTCCCTTTGGGGCCGTTACATTAATCAATATCAAGAAGAGGATAAGGGGAGGAAAGCAAATCCTTAGGAGAAGGCTAGTCTGCGTACGCGATGGTGTCAGAGGTGACGAGTCTCAGGATTGATGGCTTCGAAACTATCGCTCTAACGAAAAATTAACAACAACAAGCTGTTACAACAATATATTCACCACCAAAAAACGACGTTTTAAGGATCAGCTAACGTTGACGTTGCTAAGGATCAGCAACAATTTTGCTCTTAATCGGCAATGATTTGCATTCGGTCGGCGCTGAATTGATTGTATTGGCCAAAGTGTTTTTGTACCAAATTAAATCGCAACGTGATGCATAAGCGATAAAGCGATAAAGTTTTATTCGCGTTTTGAAGAAGTAGGCGAAGGTGTGAGTGGGGAGGTCATAGAGGATTTACATTGATTTTTTTATATTGCCAAAGTTGAGAAAGATTTATAGTTTTTAAAAGTAAATAAAGATGCTTGACCAGATGAAGACGAAGGCAAAGAAGTCTTTTAGGATTTGAAACGGTTTCAAGCAATTTCCAAAAAAATTTTACTCACAGATAAAGAAAAAGAAAGAGAGAGATAGAGAGTGAGAAAGAGGGTGTGAAAAGTGAAGAGGGGGCAGTGAAGAGCAGACAGATTATGGAATTTCTCTTCAATTTTTTTTAGATAGACCAGGATAAATATCAAAAAAATTAGCATTTTTTCAAGTCTTAACATAACCTTAGAAGTGACCTTAGAAGCAGCGTTTTAAAGCGCTACAGACTTTTATAAAAATTTTCGAATTTCTTTTTGACATTTTCAGCTTGGTATTGCCATTGGTTTTGTCCTGCCGCCGATTCTGGTCAGAAATTCTGACAATCTCGATGAGATCGGTGATGACTTGCAATGGATGTTTTACTACGTTGCTGGCGCTACAACAATTTTAGCCATCCTGATGATATTTTGTAAGATTGACCAACGAACACCAAATTATTTTCTTTATCTTTTTTCGAAATTCTTCTCTCGATACTTGATTTCCGCTTTCCTCCCCCATTCTTCTTCTTCATTGTCATCTTTTTTTACTTCCATCCAAAATCAGTCTTCCAAGATAAACCGCCCACACCGCCCTCGGCTGCCCAGGAAGCCACTCTGCCAGGCGCTGAAGAGGTTTCTTTTGTGCAATCGCTTAAGAATCTGATGCTCAACCGGAATTATGTTTTGTTGTTGTTGTCGTATGGAATGAATGTGGGTGCGTTTTATGCCATTTCAACTTTACTTAATCCGGTGGTCCTTAAGCACTATCCCGGCCATGAAGTCGATACAGGACGCATTGGTCTAATCATCATTATATCGGGAATGCTTGGCTCAATTTTATCCGGAATTATTTTAGATAAAACTCACAAATTCAAGTAAGTCAATTCGGCAGCGCCAACACCGGCTTCTGAATGACCGGGGTGGTTTTTGTAGAGAGACGACCTTAGCGATTTATGCCTTTTCTATGGTGGGAATGTGGATATTCACCTTCACCCTGAACACTGGGCATATTGGTGTGGTCTATTTCACAGCTTCTTTGTTGGGGTAAGTTTGACCCAGGCTCTATTTTTGGGGAGTGTTCTGGATTTGGTTCTAACGATAATGTTATTTATTTTGGACCATTTCAATTGTTACCACCTCTACCCCCCTCCACCCTCCCAACATCCGTATAATAGCTTCTTCATGACCGGTTATCTGCCAGTTGGTTTTGAGTTTGGCGCCGAGCTAACCTTTCCCGAACCGGAAGGCACCACTTCAGGTTTATTGAATGCTGCTTCGCAGCTATTTGGCGTCGCCTTCACGATGATCTATTCGGATTTGTTGGGCACATACGGTGATATTCCGGCAAATATAACGATGGCCGTCGCGTTGATAGTCGGCACGATCATTACGACACTGATTACACCCGATCTTCGGCGTCAGACGGCACATCAGATTAATGGACAAGCGCCAACCAAAGCGACTGGATCGAGCAATAATCCATAGAATAGGATTGATTTTGTTTAAGCGCGGCTTTGCGTTTGTTGTTTTTCTTTTTGAACAATTTCGTCTTTGTTTTGACTTTACTTACAGTGGGGCAAAATGAAAACGACAAATAAAAACAAAAATGACGAAACCGACTTAAGCAAAATCAGTTGCAAAAATTCAAATTAATTATAAAATTTAATAATTTAAATCACTCTCTCTTTCGGTTTTTGTTTACAAGAAGCAAAGAAAGAAAGAAAAGTAGAAGCCGAAGGAAGAGAAAGAAAGAAATGAAAAATTATTGGTGCTTTTTTATATTTCGTTTACAAAACGAGAATATTTTTAAAAGAGAAGATAAAAAAAAGGGTAAGGAAATTATTCGAATACGTTGAAACAAAAAGTGTCTCCATTTACGCGAAATACAAATACATTTTGTAAAAACAAAACATTTTTCATAAAACAACAACAAATTAGGTAAACCTATCCCGTAGATATTGCAGAACTCCTTAAAGGATTTTAAGGATATAATTTCCTTTAAAAAATACATCTTCAACGCTAATAAACCGACGCGCGTAAATGGAGTCAGCGGTGATATTAAATGCTGAAGACATTTCTGAAGTATTAAATATATTTTTAAGTGTATTAAATGTATTATTAAGTGTAAAAAATATATATTTAAATTTTATTTATTTTACAAATTTATATAAAGGAGAACATGACAATTTTTGATTCATTAAATTTACTTCATTTAAATTAATTTGTCTTCTGTTTTATTCAGACGCTTAATTTTAATTATTATTCTTAGAGTAATAAAACAGGTTGTAATTGTTATTGCTATTACTGCGTTGTTTTTAATTTCTCTTGTCTTCTGTTTCATTGTTTTTCTTTAAACTAATTTTAGAAATACGTTTTTTGCAAATTTAGCGTTGGTTGTTTTAGAAATTTTTTAGGACAAATTTGCTACACTGTAAATAAATTCAAGAGGAAGCACAAAAATATATTGTTATTGTTGTTAGAATCACGTTGTTTTACAAATTTAGAATAGAATGATGAAAGTTTAAAAAGATTTTAAAAAAAGAATAAATAAATAAAATAAAATAAAAAATAAAAAACTTAATGTTAAATAAAAAATTGTTGGTATACAGAGGCAATTAGTAGTACCTTAGAATGTTGTGTCTACACATATTCACCCCAACACGCACACATTGTTAAACCATTCAAAAAGCCGTTCCGTCGATTCAGATCATTTACAATTTTATTTTGAATTTATTTCCATCGGCATTTTCCACTGCAGCTGCAGCTCCTCGGTTGCAGCGCGACTGCAGCTCTGCCCTGCAATTGCTCGAACACATTTTCGCTACTCGTTTCAGAGCTCGAACGAATTCATAACAATCGTTTTATTATAATACTCGTAGTAACCGGCAGACGATAATGCAGTTCCTCACATTCACGTTGTTTTATGAAATTTCTCAGCTATGCAAAAAAAATTCTATAAAATAAATACACATAAATCCACACGCACAAAGCCAACACAAATAGCAGAATTGTTGTTATGAATTTTATATTGCTGAACCGAAAAGGAAATAAATGACAAAAAATATCTGACCGAAGGGAATTCATACGTTTCAATAAATATCTTCGTAGATTGGAATTATTGAAATGTTTGTTTTAATGCATATCAAATAATAAAGGATATATAAAAAAATATATGATTTTTTAGGAAACATATATAAAAATGCTCAATTAGAAATAGTGCCAAAAATAAAAAATACTAAAAAATGTGAAGTATACGAATATATAAATTAAGAAGAAGTTATTAATATACTTTGTTAAATTAATTAAGAGAATAATTCGATAAAAGATAAGAATTCGTTAAAAACAGAAATTTAAGAAAAAATTGTTTCCGTTGTCTCAAAGATTTTAATTTGCAAATATAAATTGAAAATTATAAAGAAATGTTTAAAACTAATTCAGTTAAAATTGATTAAAATTCACCTCCAGCAAAATGAACATGAATTGCAATAAAAAATTAGGGAATCATAATTACTTTATCAGAAAGGATTTACATGCATAATTATATAATTGTCTACAAAAAATATTTTGAAATTGTTATGAAAGAAAAACGAATATACAAAAAATGGGAATTTATTGCAAGGCAAAATTAATAATAAATATATAAATTCTAAGTTAAAAAGTATAATTATTATACATTATAGATATAATTATCATTTCAGAGAAATGGAAAACACAAAATAAAAAAATTATAAGAAAAAAAAAAACGCAAAACATGACAATAACATTCAGCTTATAAAGCAATTTTTATTTTTAGTTTTATATAATTTCTTTCTAATTTTTAATATAATAATCTTTTCGTAGTACAAATAATTTTCTTCTTAAAATTTAATCATTCATTCCGATTTTATCACAAACACACAATTTAGAAGAGAAATATATATATTTACGACTATCCTGTCTAATCTTTTATATAAAAGATCTGTTTTTCTGTGACGTTTTTCCATACAAAATTTTTACTTGTTAAATTATCTTTCATTATAAGCAAAATTCGTATTCTGTGCAACAAAATCTTTAACAGAATATGTTGTAATCCGTAACAGAATAAAGATTTTTGTGTAATATTTTAATTTAAAAATAATAGTAATTTTTTTCAGTTTCCATTTTTCCAATTTTTAAACACGAATTCTTTAGAAATTCGCCTATTTTGACATGCGAGTTTGGATATCCGTTAACAGGCTTTCATAAAAGTTCACAATGCAGAATTCCACTTTTAACAAACCTGTTATGATCACGATCTGTTATGAACTCATAACATAAATTTAAAAGAGAATAAGAGAGAAGCCTGAAAAGCGTCAATTGCAAATCGTTGACATTAATTAGGTCAGTGTTGTAGTCATAATTATTTTTATTAAATTTTATTAACTTTAACTTTTTATTAGTTTTCCTTAAAAATTGTAACTCGAAAGTATCTCCGAAAGATAAAAAATACACCAAAATCTATTGAAAATGTTTAGACCAAGAAAATTGTTAAAATGTTTAGCGAATAAAGTAAAAATTGTAGAGTATTGTAAAGTTCTTAAATGCCTCTTTTGCCGTCTAAAATTATGCCCGTTTTAAAATTATGCTCTGTAAACTATAGAAAATATTAAATAAATGAAATTTGAAAATATCAATGATTAAAAAAAAGAAAACATAATCCTCTTTTAATTCCGAATTTTAATAAGAAACACTCTTCTTTATGGTAAAATTTTCTGGTATACTTATTCGTTACTTGAATTTATTTTCCAGCGTGGATAAAGTTAGGTTTAGTAGGAGCCCAGAAACGTTCAACATCTAAATAATCTACTGCTAATTAAGAAATTCTGCTAATTGAAAACCTTTGCCATTAATAAATTTATGATTTTCGTGTAGTCGCCAAAATGGCAATGAATCTCGTTACTTGCAACGTGTTTCGCTCGACGTTCTTTTTTTGCCAGGTATCAGGCGTGCAGAAAGTAAGTTGAATTCATCACCAGTGACGCCGTGACGATTGTATTTAATTCAAATATTGTAAGGTTTATGCTCTTCAAGTAAATACCCCGTAGTGATATCTTTTATCGAACAAAAATTAATTTGATTTTTTGATAGCGTTTTTATTTAAGAATATTTGATCGTATAATGGTTAATATATAAAAACTCCATTAGATCGTGTAATGATACAACATAAAGCATAAAGAATATGTCTATAATACTTATAATTTCTTACATCATTTTATAGCGAAATTTTGAAAATGATAGCAATCAATCGAGCGTATTATGTACGAAATTAACAGAAGATTAACCCTTTATATTATAAAATTATCCTTTATCAATACGTGATCGGATCGTCAACGGATACTGACAAGACAGCGATGTTGACATAATATTTATAAAAAAATCAATAAAATATAATAAAAACTTATAAAAGAAAGTACAATAAATTACAAGAATTATCAAAAATATTCAACGAAAAGCAGAATTAAGCGGAATATGTTATTTTTGTAGTTTTATTTTCATCTCCTTTTTGTGCTTTTATGGTACTTCGATACCATGGTATTTGATCATCGATCTCATATACTCGAAAAATGTTCATCCAGTCGAAACGAAATCACGAATCGTTTGCAGAAAATTTCACTTCTCATAATGTACAATACCGATAGACTACAAGTGACAATCGATGGGTCGTCTCTTTCTGAGCTGGGCAAATCTACTGCGGTGGGCCCCACGCACGCAATAGAGTTAACGCCTTATTGAAATATGCGCACCATTCTTCGCGCTCTTCCTTTGTATCGGCGGAAAGTAAATAACGCACTGTTGTTGTGCGTCCGTTTGGCACAATAATCAAGGATTCCTGATCGTTTTCGAGGGCTGGGCGTTCACATTCTAACAGCATTGTATGTAGGCGTGCGCAAATATCACGTGGTGCTATTGTCACTTTCTGCGTGGTGCAGGAATATAAATCGATTGATCCCATGGGTGTTTTCTTCTTTTCATCATCTGGATATTTCCAAAAGTTCAACACCGTTCCACTGAGATGACACCAGCGTCTATGCCAAGCACCAAACCCCGATACATCCTCGAACATTGTAAGAAAGCCTTTGTGTTCGACTGAAACGGATAACTCGCAATTGACCTTCATATGAATAGTGCCCTCCAATGGACTAACACCAAGTACCTGCAGGTTAAAACGGGAAAACATTAACGAATGGCTGCCTTAAAAAGGCCTTTATCATTCTTACACACACCTGAGTCAAACTCCAGGAAGTGCGCTGGGTTTCGCGCAAAGAAAATATTGCAAATCCATATTGTACCAATGCCGGTGTGCGTACTACATTCGGGCCGGCAGGACTCTGTACTGGTGGCATAACCAAGCGATTATCATTTCCCTTTTTCTTTGGAGTCTTCTTATGATTAATATGATACTTTACTTCATGCGGAAGAATTTCCCTCTGGGCGGTCATTCCGTAAATTTCTACAGTAACCTGAAACAAAATTAATAAAACCGAAGAATAAAAATCAATAAGGGGGAAAACGTCCCTTTCGAGCTCTCATTAGTTTCAGCTCCGACAGAGATACTCACTCGAAAATCTGCGAAGACGTTATTTATTTGCAATACATCGGGAAATTTCACTGCTAACAAACCGGGTAATGTGGGCACAGTTCTTGTGGCCAAAACGAATTCGTTATACTTCAGCAAACAGACCAAGTGATGTCCAGAGATTGTGTCCGCTGCTAGCTTTCGAATATAATCTTGTCGTAGCGGCAACGTTATTTCTTTAACCGTCAAGTTACCCTTTTCTTTAGGTGCTCCAAGAGGTCTAAGCGCTCTTTCGATGCGCAAGCGTTGTATTTCATCAAGGCAGGCCTGTCGACGATGAGCTAAAAACAGTAATAATTAATGAACAAATATTAATTAATAAAAGCCTTTTATCGGTGTTTACGACTTACTGGCTACGAGTAAATGCCTTTCACCTTCCACCGATTCCGTGGACCCAGAGAATTCGATGGTGGCAGCACACAAATTCAAAGCCTGACTGGTTTGTGCAATCACTTGCTGCTGTTTGCACACTTCATCAAGAAGTTTTTTGATTTTTTCTTGCACCAAATGGGCGTCGTGCTCATCTTCCGATTCCGCATCCGAAGTTAAATCCTCTCCCCCTTCGGATAGAATTTCTTCAAACTGATTCTGTGATGATTCGTTACGCGTATGTGAGAAATTTAAATCAGTGTTACAAACGTTGCCATTTGAAGGGGTGGAACGTAAGACCTTCTGCTCACGACAAATACGACGGACTGGTGTGGAATTATTGCTCTATTGAATGGAACCTGAATTAGATGTGTTAGAGTCATATTGCAATACTAACATTTGCTGTCTGTTGTTTTCGATAAAAGCTAACCGTATGCACCAGAGTAACGACATTATCCTCCTCCTGATTGACACTAAGTTCTGAAGTGACTGGTTGGGTAACTGTAAAAGACGAAGATGAAGTCGTAGGCACGTGATAATCATCTACCTCTTCCGAAATCGTTTGACAATTGCTAAATCTTTTCGGTGTTTTACGAAATGTGAAACTATTCGAAGCAGCTGTTCCTTGGCTCTGAAAGAGATATTCAAAAGTATTTTAATATTTTTAAAAAAATTTAATTTTTCTATTACCCCTCTGCTGGTCTTATTTATATCTTCATCATCTTCTTCACTCTCCTGAGTGTAATCATCATCTCCATCGTCATTTTTCTCATCCAGTGCTTCATCAAGATAATCATCAACACCCATCGATGCTTCAGAAGAATTGAGTGAGCTGTCAGCTCCGTAAAACCGATCCTTTTCGGAATAATGGACGCCCTGAAATTAAATTAAATTTAAACATGGATAAAATCTGAGCTTATTCAGATGCAGATTATTTTACCTTAACTTTGCTGACGTTATGATGCTGATGTTGTTGTTTTTTATTTCGGTTCTGGTGATTACTTCTCACTACTTGTAGCACTTCTCGTCCTAAACTATTATTGCCAAGATCGTCATCATCATCCTCTGAATTCATATAACTAAATTTTTTGAAGATTTTCAAGAGAAAGGGAAAATCAGTGAGAGAAAGAGATAGAAGCGGAGCGAGAGGAAGAGAGAAACAATTAGGCGATATTAAGATTTGAAAGAAATTTATTTTCGATATATTTTAAAAATGTAAAAGGCAAAAATCTTAAATTAGCTTTAATTAAAATTCTGAAGATTTGTACTCTTGGTATTGGCATTTGTGAGCAAAGCTATATTTGATACAATCAGAAGTCTTTAGTCTCGATTTGTAGATTTATAGCAAATTACTGAAGGCAAAGTAAGAAAAGTAGACATGAATAGCAACCATCCTCCCACCTGTCATGACAATTCCTATCATCGTCCTGCTCTTTGTGTTCACTATTTCCTCCAGTGGCACTTTTCAACCCATCCCCATCTTCGCCAGCATTACATTCCGAGGATGCAGGAGTAGCGGTTGTCCCGCAAGTATATGATTCGTTCGATTGTAGATCAGGTAACATTGGATACAGACGCTCGTTAGCCGAAGAGTCAATTGCATCAATACTAGTCTTGCGGGCCCGTTTAGTTTCATCAATAATGTCACCAGCTAAATCATTTTGGAGAAATAAAAAAGGGATAAAAGTGAAAGTAAGGAGCTTTTGAAGAAATTCAACACACAAAATACTCACGTGAGCGTCGTTTTGCCGACAGTAAAGCTCCTGCAGTTGAATTCGTTTTCACTTTTGGTAATGGTGGTGGTGGAGGCGGTGGTGAAGGACGTACCGAGGCAGAACTCTTTATCAAGGAGTCACTTCCAGAATAAGGTCCTTTAGTTTTGCTTGATGGCTTCGCATCAATCAATTTCGTTTCCTTATCTTCGTTTTGTGATTCAGGATCACTTCTGAACGCTTCTCGCTGCTTAACAAAACGATTGGCCAAAATCTGCATGTCTTCCTGCCGTTGTTTATTAATATCTGCTATAATTTTATTCTCTGAAATTGTTGAAGAGCTTGCCACCAGAGCAGCAACTTTATCACGTACCGAACTCTCAACAGAAGGTTTAACACTTGTAGGGCACGAAATAAGAGGCGCTGCGTTGAATAAGAACAACAAAAGATGTGACAAGGTTATAAGAGAAGAAATTATGGAGTGGACCATTTAAAAAAATTTATTTATTAATTAAATTAATGATTATATAAAACCATTCAAAGAGCAAAGCATATCAAAGCCTAAATTTTCATAACTCTGAACGATTTCTTATTATTCTCGTCATACCTTTGGGGGTCTCTTTCTTGGGTGCATTTTCATGACGGATCTTATTGATCGGTGGAGCCATACCTAAAGCCGCCTTCGGCAGTAAAGCCGAACCCTTATTCTTCTCGAAGAGGAGCATGCGTTCCTTCAGGGGCAATTCAGTAGGATCCTTCTGAGGGCGTTGCTGTTGTTGATTTAGAGCTGCTGCTGCTGCAGCTGCTTTGTTTTCAAAGACTGCTGCACGTCCCGAAACCAAACCTTGTTTAACCGAAGGAGGCATCCTCTCCGAAGGGTTCTGTATTTTCTTTTCTACGTGAGCAGAATTGAAAATCTCTGGTGGCGTCAATTTACTAACGGCAGATTTATTTGGAGCATCTGGCTTCTCTTGTTCTCTCTCATAGCTTTCACTTTCTAATTCCTGCTGGCGATTTACTTCTTCATATTCACGGTCTTCGTTTGTAGCATACTCGTACGCCAATTTGGCTGCAGTATTCGATTCTCGACGCTGAAATCCTTGCGCTTCTAAACTATTAATTACTTTTGGATCCCATTTCAATTGTTTAGTTTTGTTCCGTGCAGAACTATCAGTGCTGGTATCATTCTTTGAGGCCATAATCGATGTTTCGACTGAAGTAGATTGTATTTGCTTCGTCAATGACGGTGCTTCTGGTACTACTTCTGTTATTTCTGGAGACTGCTGTTTCTGCTGTTGCGCTAATCGTCTACTGGGCAGATCGGGTTTCGGCGGTGGTACATTACACGCTGTTGTGGTTGGTGCAGAATGATGGATTGTATCATCCTCCCATTGATTAATAGAATCCGCCAAAGCGGCTAGTTTAACATATCGTTGTTTAGGTTTTTGTAACGCACATCCAGCAGCACGATCTCCTACAGTATCATCTTCTGCTGAAAATTTGGCTTCCGTCCGATGTATGGGTGAGGACAGATCATCTGGTTTGGAGTAAAGCGCTCCTAAACGTTGCAAACGATTTCGTGAGGCATCACGTATACGAGCTAATGGTTGATTAGTTGCATCACGCGCGCATTTTTCTTGGCCACCTTCAATGCGAGCATTGTCATTTTCGCCATCTGTTGTATCCTGCTCTTCAACATGAACTTCAACCTGAAGAAACCTAGACATTATTGGGAACCTGACAACACTATCAATTTTACCTCTACATTTTTGTCCATCATTATGTTTATTTCAATTCCAAGATCTACGTTCTCTTTGTTTACTGCCGAAAACTGACGCAGCACTTTATTCGGCGAACCGCCAGTATTCGTCGCAACCATAGCGTCATTTGCCTTTTTCTCAACAACTTGAAGTTGTTTATTTGAAGTTCCCATATTTTTCGATGCATATGTTGTTGCTTGCGCTGTTGAAGCGGGCAATGGTTTATTTTGTTCATGTTTTTGTTGACTTCGCTTAGTATGCTCTAATGATGCTGCGCCGACGTTCGCTTCGCTGCTGGCGGTATTTACGCATTCCGAAAGAGGAAATTTACTCGCACTGCTGATGCCCAATACGCGACTTCTATGCTCTGCCTTTTCCAGCATTCGCTGTAAATTTACCGGAAATATCGAAATTTTGTTCCTCAAGACAAAAATAACAAAATCTAAAAAGCCCTGCGACGAACCTGCGTAAAAGGATCCATTTTGTTTATGCCTTCTGTGTATTTCTTCGTATTATCCTGAACAGAACGTAAGCTCACTGTTTTTCTCCTATTTATTAGTTTTTTGAAATAATTTTAGACTATATTCTATACGTTTTAGATATATTACAATTTTTTATTCATTAATATTACACAAATCACTTCCAGCTCGAACAACGCGACGAAATACAATGGAGGACGACTTGTTTTGCAGTTGAAGATTTTTAAATTTTTAGTTCTCAAAATTAACACATGGCGCTGCTGGAAACAAACTAATTTTTAACACTACAATCAGATGGCGCTCAAAGGATTGATCTTTGGTTGGAAGTACATGTTTCTGGACTGTTTCTCTGATAGTTTAGCATTTGTTAAACTTTTTTAATAAAATGTGTTTTGTAATATTGATTACCGATATATTTTAATCCCATATTGCGATGAGGAAATATTACCGTGCTATAACCAAAAAATGGAACATAAGTTTTAAACATTCCGGATAGGGGTTCGTTAAACCATACAGACAATTGTGCTGATACCACGTCTCCGAACGATTCGGTCATCTCGTTTATTCGATTGCCTCCTAAATGCTTAATACTACTATCGCATCCGACTGCCTCCCAAATATTTAATACTACTATAAGCCTTGATGAGTATAATTATGACAAACGGTTAAGAGGCACGAGGCGTTCGGAGATATGAAATAAACACAAACAATCTTTCTAATTCAGGTCTTCGCTTAAAATAAACTATCCCAGATTCTCAATTATTTCTTTCTGCCTAACTCGAGATTGCTTCGTATTAATCAGTTTTTGTTTAAAGTTTAATGAATAATTAAAATATTATAATGAAAGTTAATCGAATAATGAATTAATAATTTTTAATGAATGTACTACGAACATCTTTAAAGTTCTTATAAATGTAATTATGGTAAACACGAAATTGAAATTATGCTGATACATTATTTATAAATCCATCGTTTGATATTAAAAAATGCCTTCAATGTTTTGTGAAAAGAGTGCATATTTGTGCAGTTTTTCAGGGATGTAAAATATGTTTAGATTTATCCTTGAATATCTGGTTGATCAGCTGTTAAATATAATAACCTCTAATATCCCATCTCTTTTAGTTAGACGTCAAATTTCAAAATAGACGGGTGGTAGCTGAATACTATTTTTGGTTGCATGAGTTTCTTTCAACCAGAGATAAATAAAATTCTATGCTAGCTGAATATTATTTTTGGTTCCGTGAGTTTCTTTCAATCAGAAATAAATAAAATTCTCTAAAGGCTTTGTGTTTTTATTGCGTAACGCAGGTTGGGATAAAAGTGGGAGAAGTTTGAATTATTTACAAATAATTATTTCAGCACTAAACAGACAAAAGCATGTCTGAGGAAAACAGGGTGAAGCTTCTTTGGGACTGTGCCTTGGCGTTGAATGCAGAAACGCATACAAAGAAATTGCTCAAATCATATTTAATGTAAGATTTTCATAAATATTTTATGTAATTAAAAATGCATATAATGTACTCCACCCAACAGGTCTACTTGTCGTAAGATTTGCGTGAATAATATCCAAGTGCCAAAAAGTAAATTCTCAGTGTCTGAAATGTGCCCTCGTTGTTCTCTTTTCTGGTCCGAAAACGACTTTCGCATGAAACTCAAATCACAAAAAGTGGCTCTCACTTCAAAAGCCAGGAAACTCATAGCGAAATTGGATGAAGCAACCAAAATGAAAGGAAGTGGTATTCTTACTAAAAAGCAACGCCGCCGAGCTAAATGGTTGAAGAAACGTGCCTGCAGCAGTATTGTAAGTAAATAGGAAAAAGTTATAGGAAAATGCATTGAAAGAGTTTTCTCTAGGAAATACAATGCGAGCACTGTAAAAATAAAACTCGAATTCCATTACAAAAACCTATTAAGCGTCCAGTTACACCACAGCCGAAAGAGGAGGGCGCTATTAAAAAGACCAAGAGGAACAAGGTCAAACGTAAGGATCCTACAGCAGGGCTAATAATTAATGCAAACATCAAAATTGAAAGTAATCGTAAAATTTCTGAAAAGCCTGATAATATTAGCATTAATAAAACCATAACATGTAAGGAGCCTTTAAAAACAGTAACCGAAGGACAATCGGTAAAGCGGAAAATTACCGATCAAAGTTTCTCAATGAAAGTACCAAAAATCTCACATGGAGAAACGATTTCTGCGAAGTCAACAGCGAATACAAGACCTACAATCAATGCCAAAAAGAATAAGAATAAAAAGATGAAAAATCAAAATAACACCTCATCTATGGCACATGCTATCCAATCTAAGACACAGAAGAAAAATTCGCTTCTACAACTAGCGGCTCTGCTAAAGAAAAAGGATACGACGACGTCAAATACACCACAAAGTCGGCTCGAGTCATTACTGAAATAGCGTTCTGTTTATTATAATTACAAAAACTTACTCCTCCTGGCTTCGAACTGGCAAGTTTCTAAATCCAAGCTTGGATTATTTCGTGATTTCCACTAAAATCTCTTGTTATGCTGCGTAGCATTAATTACATACAATTTATGTTTGTTTATTGTTCATAAATTATTAGTTTTTACACTTAAAGATAATAGTTTTTAATTTAATGCTTTCTATCATGTTTTTATATATTTCCATTATGCTAAAAATATATTTAGGATATTCTTTTAAGTGTGTTATAAAATGTTCTAAATTAAGTCCGAAAGTAGACATACGAGCAAAAGCCAGGTCAACAGTTTTTCATACGCGATATTTCGAATTTCACAAAAAAGATATTATAGAAGACAACAACAAGAGTATAGTTTATACTCCTCAAGAGCACGTTTTGGAAAGGAGAGCGGAGTAACGAAAAGTTTAAAAACCTGTCTCATACGCAATGAGTTCAGATCGAACTCGAATGTAGTCAGTGCGACAAAGTCAAGGCTGTTGAAGTGGATCGGTTTTTTATTTTGTGCTTCATTTAATTTTCTTGATGATTTAGGGATTACACTTTTATTAACAAGTTCAAGCTTTCAGGAAGCAATGTGGAATATCTGTATTATACGGTAACCATAACTAATTTTTTTAATTTAAAATATATTTAACTGTAAGCTTTCAAATGCAAACTTATTCTAGGAATTCATTATAAATGAATTTAGTATTTCCTTCGACAATTTTGATTGGAAACCAATAAATCCCGTTTGGTAAATTCAGTAATAATAATCTTTACAGCTGGATAGTTCCAGATGGCTATTAAAGCATCTGCCCACGTATGCTTGCGTACCATAAGAACAACGCCAAACCCGCAACTTTGCAAGTATCCGTTTCAAGGCGAACATTTTAAAAGGATCAGAGTATAAAGAATAAAACACAACTCAGCATGCGCCAAGAATGAAAGGAAAAATGAAGTTGCAAAACCGGACAATTTCCTCCCGGTTTCCTTCTCAAATTTGTGTCTCTCGCTTCCTCTCTATTTCTCATTCTCATTCTTATATTTATTATTAAGCACACATACGCGCACAATTTCATTGCCTTGAAAATTAAGAAACAGCAAATCTCGCAGATATGATCGGACGAAGTAATTATGGCTGAAGAGAGTGGGAACTCCTTAAAGCTACATCTACTAACCAACATAAATTGCTTTGTTAATTCTTTAGTGAGCTACAAAAGTGAAAAGGCGAATCGGTTCTATAATTAGACTCAAATGAGTTTTGATTTTGACCACTGGCCAAATTAATAATATATTCATAGTATGGAAACGTCTATAGAGGAAAAACTGGTAGGGATATTCCAAATGTCGATGGGAGACATGACTGCCACCATTGGTTGGAACGATGGAGACTTTGGATCTCCTCGGCGTGTCGGGAAGGACCATTTGATGGAAAATAAAGATAGGTTATCAACAACTCAAGCCCGATTTTAAAGCTCCTGTTGTAAAAACTTCAATGCCTTCAGCAGTAGTTCTCGAAAGCGTTAAAATCCTTTTAGATAGGAATAAAGATTCGGGTTCTGACTCTTCAGTAAATAGTACGAGCAAGGTCAAGATTGTCGTAAATAAAGAGAAAGAGATGATTCTTGCGGAACACAAAGCAGCCACTCGTAGCTGCTGTATATAAGTATCCATCATATATTTTGGGTCAAAAATCATTCTCCAACGCTGAAAAATAAAAGATGGCTTGGATAACGAAGACATTGGAAAAGGACATACTCATTTCGTTTGTCAAGACATGTATGCCTCCAAGGACAATATATTTTTTAATGTTATTGAGGAGAAAGTGACAAAACAATTTCGCATGAAAAAACAAATTACATTCCACAGAAACGTTATTAAGCCAGCTAATAAAAATTCGCAAAACAAAAACAAAAAACAAAAGGTTTTCAATGATTGAATAGAAGATTATGCATTTAGAAGGATGTCACATCTGTTGAAGAGCAGAACTATATTCTCCAAATAACCAAACTTGTGGGAGATATTTTGTATTTTGTCGGATGTGTATGTTTTCGCTTAAGCAAACGCCAGGACAGACTTTACCATCGTTATCAAAAGTAGAGAAGTGGAGCATCAAAAACTAGAGAAATGTTATGGAAGACTGCGTAAATTGTATTAAATCAGAAATTTGGTATTTTGAGCGTCAGACGAAATGGTTAAGTTAAAAATAGGTACCATAGGTACCACACCATGCCATATCATAAAAAGTACAAGTAAAAAAGCCATATCATATAATAATTTAATAAGATTACATACGATAAGTCTTTGTATCTTCGCATCTTTGTGATCAGATGCGTTTGGATGCATCGATGTTTCTGAATCAGTTCTTTTTGCCATCGGCAGATTAATTAATCGAGCATTCAATCTCTGTTAGTGAAGTATTTTATCATTCCTTTAATTTTAATTTAATTAAAAAGAAAATAATGAGTTTTTACTTCAGTTAATTAAGCATTAATCTATCGTTTTGAAAGTCGGTTACTTTTCTTAAAGTTATGATTATAAATTTTATAGCCCTTTTTATTGCTCTTTGTGTGCTCTGAAAGTCTGTAATTATTATTATTATTATTATTTTTTTTTTTTGAAATCCTAACTTTTTTTATTTCTGTCTCAACCAAGAAATGAGTCAAGTAGTAAAAAAATTGGCGATTGTTGTTGTTTCTTCTTTTGGGGCACTGACTGCCGCTGCGGTTGCGGATGCGGTTATCATTGCTCGTTGTCGCCTTTGTCTGTGGCGTTGTCTCTCTTACTCACACTCTTAAACAACGAATAATAAAACTAATAAGAATACAAAAACAACAACGATGTGCCTTCTTCGGCAAGTGCGATCGACGGATAGACACCAGCAGCAACTTCGAGGCAGCTAATATTGCTGCAGCACGATCGGTAACTCTCAGTGTGATTCGGCGACGGGTTGTGGCAGACGTTTGTCTTTTAGATCGTCTCGGTTCTAAGAAAACGGAAAGCAAGGTACGCATGCGCGCATATTAAAACAATTTTAATGCTGACAGCATAAAAAACAAAAGATACAACAAGAATAAAAACAACAACCGTATTTGTAAAACTGACGATGTTGTTGGTTAGAAATGACCGGATGCAAGAATTGAAAGAGTGAACGAACGAACAAAGTAAGAATGGAATTAGCCGCGAATGAAATTTGAAAGAGTAATATGAAAAACAAAGCTAAAAAAGAACGGCTGGAAGAGTACCAGCAAAAAGGAATTCGAATTGGAAACTACTGACGCGTTTTAATATTCGCCATAAATTTTTATAGATAATTTACAAAATTGTCGGGATTGCATTGACGGTTACAGTTAAGACCATAAAAATTACAGGAAGTGTCAATAAGTTTTTTCTTTGTTCTAGCACCAACACAATGAAACGTGTACGTATATAAAGTATATAATTGTGTGTATGTATGCATGGCCGCCACATGCAGTGCAATGAATATATTGCTGGCCACATTAAGAAGTTATTAAAGAGAAAAAGAGGCAGTGCTTAATTTTGAAATTCAAAGCCTGGAAAAACTGAGTCTCAGGTTTTGCAGTATCGAAATTTTAACACTTTGTTTTTATTTTCTTCTTTTTCTTTCTTACGCTTGACTCGAAAACTAACGATGCGTTGCACAACTTCATGACTGATCATTTTATTGATTGGGGCTATTAATTGTTTTTTTCCTGATGAAATCGCTCTTTGGAAACTATTTTTTGTTTCACGATTTTGATTTTTTACGGAGATGAGAAGGAAGATCATATAATACATGGCTATAACAATGTAAAGGCTATTAATGCACGCGAACAGAAAGATGAAATAAGTAAGAGAGAGGTATATAGAGAGAGAGGGGTGAAGAGTATGTGTGGGGAAGGCAAAGGATTAATAAAAGCACTATGAATTGAAATTTATGGAAAAAATATAGGTCTCGGTTTCGCATCCTGACAAAAGTATCAATATTAGCGTGATATATCTCTTAATTTCTAGACTTCAATTTCTTGATTTTAATTTCAACTTATGGTGAATTCCGTTCAACCGAAATCCACCCATCCATTGTATTATTAGTGTATGTGTGTGCGTGTGTATGCGTGTTTCTGCGAAAACAATATTAAAAACAAACGTTGCGAATTCTCAAAGTTACGACTCCATTTGTTTTGACTTTGAATTTCAAGTATAGGAGTAAAATTATTCTGGAATAGAGAGAGAGAGAGAGAAAGACCAACCAAGCAATTGGTGTAGATTAAAATCGTTAATATTTTAAATCGCCAAACGTCAGATACGCTGATGAGAGGGAAAGATAGAAAGCAAAGATGTAGAGAAAGATAGAGAGAGAGAAGCAAGACCAAATGAAGGCATTAGAGTAAGTTTGAAGGGCTTGAGCCTTAATTTCAGTAAAGAAGGAAGAAAGGAATAAACCAGGGTAGACGCGTAGAAACGTATTTTATAACCTACATCCGAGGGGGGCGCATTAACGGAGGCGCGATAGGTAAAGTAACCTCCAGAATCGATCCAGAATAACCTTCAGAGTCGATTTAGTCATCTCCGTCCATCGGTCTGCTTGTCGGTCTATGGAAATCGATTACAGTCGAATGGATGGAGATCTCATTGTCCCAATTAAGATTTTTATTGCAATTATGGACTAAAATATTTTACTAGAGGAGTCCTTACGTTCATTCATTTATTCGTCCATTTCATTAAAACCGATAAAAGTTTTATAAAAACGTTTGCGTAAACTCTAACATGAATTAAGTTGAAGCCTAAAGCCGTAACCCACTGCCAAAAGCAACGAAGGACGGCCATGTAAGAGAATAAGAATGATAAAAGGCTTATAACAATTTATTAGTTAATGAAAAAATATTGATAAAGCCGAAAATATAAAAGAAATGCTTAAGTTAATTTTGTTTTCATAAAAAAACCGGTTCAGGCGTACGAACGGAATTATTGTAGTAATAATAATCATAATGATATTCGTTTTAGTTAAGGGCTGGGCAGTATGGCTCCCGCAGAAAGGAGACAGAAAATATATGAAACAGATCCAAACTAACCGCAAAATTTGCAAAGCAACGACACAATCATTGTGATTCACATTATTTCTTCATTATCATTATCACCACTGTCATCATCATAATCATCGCCATCATTGTTTTCATCGCCACCATCATCACCATAATCAACGAATAATAACCACCCGATATCAGAATACTCTTGGGAGTAAATGAGAAATGACGAAATCATTGCGGGTGGTGTCTCCTCGGGTTTCGTGCATGACGTAAATTATTGTTCTGCTACTATTGCCACTGTTGTTGTTGGTATCGATGGTGATGATGATGATGTTAGTTATTGTGGCTTGTGTTGCAAGAACAGAAAACCGACTGTTCAAAATGAATCATACGGTTTTCGTAAAAAAGAAACAATAGAATGAAATAGATTTGTAGTTGCTGCGGGTATTAATTTATTTTAAAAGTTTTTTGTAATTGAAATTGATCGTTATCAAATACTGTTTTGTTGTTTTTTTCTATATAAGTATATATGAAAATTGTTTGTTGTGATTCAAATCGTTTGTTGAAAATATTCATTAGATTCACACACATACACGAACACATGCGCAAATGAAGTGTAGACTAAAGAAAATGTTCTTTCTTCTCTTTCTCTCTTTAACTATTAGAAGTAAGTACTTCTCTTTGAACTCTTCGTATTCTTTCTCTCCCTCTCTCTCTCTCACTCTCTTTTGCCTACACGTTTTCATTTTTCGCCACCATTTCCCTTCTCTTTCACATTCTTGGCAACAATTCACGGTCTTTACTTGCTCTTCTTTACAACTGGTGACGATTGCATCCGTTGGGGGAGAGAATACTCCACGCCCTTAGCCTTTTCAATACAAAACTGTCATCGCCTTCCGACGCCACTGTGTCCGCTTAAATAAAGATGTCATCCTGCGAAAACTTGAAGTTTTGGGGTGGGAAGGAAAGTTAGTCCGTCTATAATAAATCGTTCGACGATGTATCGTCTTGCATTGAAGATGGAAAATAACGATAGTAGTGGCAAGCAGACGAGCGTGAGACGAGTCAGCAATATCGGCTCGAGTATTTTGAAGAACTAAAACACTAACCGCAGTCTCTGGTCGGTCAGTCATCGTTCGGTATCCACTGGATAAATTATTGTTTAGATTGTTCTTCAGGACGATTTCTTTTATTACTAACGAATAATCCAACCGGCTATTTGTTGTTGTAGTTCTCAAATGAATTATATTTAAATGTAATCAATGTATTCGCGTATTTTTAGTGATTTTTTGTTTGAATGTGAACAGATCCATAACCGTTTCTCCTGCCTCTGATGGAGATGATGGGAGTGTGTCATCAAGAGAGACAACAGAAATCTCGTCACGGTGTCGTCATTTCTTACTCGTAAAGTTTTAAGCGAGTTCATTTGAAAAATTGTGCTTTATTCGTTTTTTGTTTTCATTGAATTAAAAAGAAATTCTAGACAAATGAAGAAAAAGTTATTCGTTTGCAAAATTATTTAGCAAGTGTTGATGTTTTTGATGTTGCGGTTGTAGTAGTGAGTTTGTGAAAAGGAGCAAGAGAGAAGGAGGGAGAGAGAAGTGCTACGAATTTACTAATTATAAATAGCAAAACAAACTAGAAACAATTAAATAAGTTGGTCGCGAATGGATATCGCATTGTTCGGTCTTTAACGATTCGCTGAGTCTAATACAATGGCGAGATTTTTCAAATTTAAAAAATCAAAATTATTTTATACGAACAAATTCAGTTTTAGTACAACGTTTTTTTATAAATTACAATCAAACTCACACGAACACTACGACGTAGCCAGCGTTAATAATTCAAGAATGTACGGATATATAACTTCGATTTAGTGGTATCGTCAACGCAGGAACGAAGGGTGTATAAATGAATAATTTGTAAAATATCATTATTCAGTCAGGCCTGATTAAGTCAGATTGTCGAGCGTAATTAAGCAGACTGTCATCGATGATCTAGAAGCCGACTGACGTCCAGTCTTTTAAGAAAAAAAGTCCAGCTCAGCAAACTGAGGTTGACTCTATAGAAAAACTTTTATCCCATGGAGTCATAAAAAAAGTTGAATAAATAAACGGAAATGACGAAAAACTACTCTCGCTTCAATGGAGATAGCTTCGTTTTAGAATTGTTTGCTGGGAATTATGATATCATTTTTAATAATCAAATATTTCAGATTTAATTTGCTTCAAATATTCATTGTCTGTTCTTCTTCTTCTTCAGCCTTCTTTACATTTTCTGCCTTACTGAAATAGTAAAAAAAATGAGAATAAAGGCAAGAAAATTGGAGAAAAAACTGACAAATCAATAGGTTTTTCGCCAATACATGATATCATAATTCTCTAAGGGTGTGATGCGGCGTCCACAGATGTTGGTAGGGGGACTTCCTCTAGAGGGGGTGTGGAGAAGAGGCCGATTAAAATTATGTGCTGCCAGTACCAAAACAAAACCATTTTCAACAAAAGAAAATTTTGATTTGCGGGCTATAAAAAATTGTATTAAAGAGTTACGGATTCAAGCAATGGATGAAAGTACAAAACTTTAACAACTAATATACAAAATATTATATCAATCAATGAAAAATTTCAATTGTTAAATTGGGTTTGTAAGATGGGTATATTATTCATTTCTTTGCATCCAAGAAGAGATAAATTTAAATAAATTTTTTTTAAAAAAGAAGTTTTAATATCAATTGAAAATCATATTTCATCTTCAATCAATTTAGATCATTCAATTAATTTGAACTCTCTTTCGAATTAATTTGAACTTTTAAATTAACGGCATTCTTTGTGAAGCGTTATTGTTGCAGAGAAAAATGGAGACCAACTTCAGTCAAACATTTCGTAGTCAATTATTTTTAGAATGATCGTCTGTTATAAAAGAGCGCAATTGGAATTATAATAAACAATAATATTGTAATTAATGTCCGTAGAGAGAGAATGACTAATAATTAAAATAATAAAAATTAACTTCAATTAGAAATATTAATAAAGATTACTGAGAGATTATTTCAAAAAAACGACGATAAATATTTAAATTCCAAAGAAAAATCTTAAGGAAAGAGAAGGCGAAAACAAAATCAATTCCAAAATAGCTTTATTCAGTTTACGCGATATTGATTATTTAAAAAAAGTCAGCAGTATTAATAAGAACCGTTATAAGACTATTATAAGACGTAAGAAGACTACAACTCATATTTAACAAATATTTCAATTTAAAGAAAGGAAAATTAAATAAAAAAAGTACGATATAAATTCAAAAAATTTATTAATTCAATTTACGCACTATTTCCGGTTTTGAAATGCAAATTTAAGAATAACTAACGTGAACGAATAATTTTTTATAATAAAAATGACGACCGAATACAGATGTCCTTAGGATATGATTTAAGAACGAAATAGCGGAAATAGCGGAATTATAGATTTGAAGAAAAAGTACTAGAGTAATTTTTTTGAAAAATAAAATAATTATTCATAACAATTCCTGAAATTTTCAATACTTTCTATATCGATACATATTTTACTGAACATCAAATTGTGATCACCGAATGATCTTGGCGGTCGCTCGCGCAGTAGGAGATCTTCAAATAATTTTAGACGAAACATAATTTTCTCCGACGTCATTGTTATCATGTACACTTTTTATCCGAACCTCATCATGAGTTCATTAATATGGAATTTGATTCGATCTTCTTACGTTAGTCTTTATAATAATGATTATCAGTCCGAAGTTCTTTCGATAATTTGTTGTTTAATATTGAATTAAGATCGTAAACGAGACTTAATATCGTATTATGCAATTTCTCAAGCTGAGAAAATATCGAATTATATTTTATGATTAAATTAAAATTATCTATATTCATATATTGATATCTCGAAAACTTCTTTTGTTTTCTGATCGGCTTTCTGTAACTTAATTCTTGCAGTATTATGAAATAATCCATAAATCAACCATAAATCGAAATATATATTAATCTCTAACATTTTCTATATAAATTCAGGGCGAAGGTTTGGAATTTAGCAGAATTAAGCATTAAATATAGACTGACCTGCAAAATGTTGATACATATTCTCAGCTTTCAAAATTACACGAACTCCTATGATCGAGAAATATATTTGATATCCATTTTGATGCCTAAACTTGTTGTTGAAACACGCTTCTTCTCGCTTCTCGTGAGCTTATTCTCATTTTTACAACGGCAAACCTTAGATCCTAAACCATAATCGTTGTGTTTGTTTATGTATTTGTTATTGTTATTTCTTATTCTCGATTAATATCAGATTGTTAAGCTACAAATAATTAGGAGTTAATTATTTTGAGGTTATTTAAGAGCAAGAATTCTCATCGCCCTCTCTCTCTCACTCACTATAAATATATTAATGATCATTAGCTATTATCCGTTCATAATCATGTGCTCATAATACGCCGACCTGTCAATGTTCTTTTAGTGCATTCTCCTCCAGCATGATATCGACTCCATACATGATCGAAACTTAAAAATAGAATAAAAATTCAACATTATTTTTGGCTTTTGGGAATGAAGAGAATGATAGAATGGACAATGCAGAGAATGAAGAATTATAATTGATTAATTGTATAAACAGATTCAGTTAATAATAATCCATTTTGTTGTCCGCAACGTTTAAATCTATTTATTCTTATTTATTTCTTTATTTTTAGGTGTGCACTCATACATAAATAGAAATGCAATTCTGTGATATATCACAATCAAGTGTTAGCCAGCCGCCCCTCCCCCGCTTATTTTTTATGGACGCGTAACTTTTTTAGCGGCAAAGTATTAATTATTTAAAATAACAAAACAATCTTTTCATCGAAAAATTTTCACAAAAAAAACATGGAAAATAATAAAGAAAAATTATAAGAAATAGTAAAAAATATATCTAAATGAAATGAATTAAAGTGAGTGAATAATAAAGAGAAAAAAGAGTAGATAGAATAAAAAGAATAACATAAACAAAAAAAACTCGCAATAAGATCCACGTCGGAGAAAATAATGGATACAAATCAACAACTTTCTGAAATCGAGCAATTTTTAATCGGTGAGATATTTTATTATATTTTTCCTTGCAATACATAAACATAATTATATTATCACACTTATAATCATAATCACATTATCACACATTTAATCAGAAGTTTATTATCACACGAAAAATGAGGAAACTAACTGTCACATTTGTTGAAAGTATTGCTAGTAGAAGACGCATTATGTAGTCCTGCTACCGAGTACCGTTAGTAATGGTCATAATGGTCGCGGTCTTTGTGAACCCTTTTCTTTAAATAAACGAACAATTAGTAGTATTACTGCACATCACTCACTCACCTCCCCCCCAGAATTCCAAGGTTTTTTTCGTGATCTCTAAAGATTACCCGCATCTTATGAATGACTTAAGCAATCTGTCGAAGAATGTTGTAACCTAATTTTTTAAAAAAAAGTTAAATTAAGACCATTTTTTTCTTTCATTTCGGTCTTAAACTGAGTTAATTGCCGGAGAGAAAAAAGAGTCAGGCGGGTGAGGAAGAGATGGAATATTTCGTGATTTGTCTTAAAAATTTAAGCATGGTTTATTTTCGTTACCGTTACTGTTGTTGTTTTGTTGTTGTTGTTGTTGTTGTTGTTACCGTTGTTGTTGGCAAGTTGGTTGGTTGTTCCATTTGAGTAATGGCTAACCCGTATGCAATTATCCAACAAACACTTCTTATCCAAATTTGAAATACTCTCTTACACCACAATTGCCTTCTACCAGTTTTTCGCTTGAAGCGAATTTCGAAATAATTCTACCATTGCATTTTAGTGAGAATTCTTAAGAATTAAATTTCGTTTTTAATTGCGAGAATTGAAGAGGTTAAAAGATTGCCTCAATTTTGAATGGAAGAAAAACAAGAGAAAGGAAACAACAGCAGACGAACTTAAAATTCGTTTAGGAGGAACTCTATGGGACCTTCTTGCAGCTATTGCTGATGTGCGTTGAAACATGTTGTTGTGATTTTTGTCATACTAAATGGCAGAAAACAATAACAACGATATGATCTAAAATAATTTATAGTACATGTGATGTAAACAATCCATAAGTAATGCACGCCAAACCATTTTTTCGAGGCCGAGATGTTAAGCTATTTGCTTAGAAATGTCTGTTCACTGGTAGCTGGAACACGTATGGATTCTGACCGGTTGGTACCAGTTGGTCTTTTGAAAGAGACCCATTAGGAAATAACTTTACAATTACAATTAATCTGTCCTTTACATGAACCTCAATAACATTTCTTCTAGCGTCTACATAACTCGAACCTCTAAATATTTCGTTAATTTTTTCTAATTCTGATCTAAAATTATGATTATTCACCAGATATCCGTCAACACCTCAGGGCCTCGCTGGAAACCTCCGAATATGAGAACACTTCAAACCTCTTCCACGTCACCGAGGCTGACAGAAGTCTTCAATTGTTGCAGAAATGCGATCAATTGTTGGAAAGATTCGCTGATAAGAATCACAACGTCATCAATACGCAATCGACGAACTATACAAAAACAACAGCGTCAGTAACGACAGGATCAGATACAAAAACTGGTTTGTTCCCAGACAGTAATGGCAATGTCGAAGAAATTTCCAATAGAGCTGACAAATCGGAGGATGGCTCTTACCTGGATATGACACTAAACAAAAAAAGTAAGATGGAATACTCGAAATCAAATTTGAAATTTATGGATTGTTTTCCTTCTCACTACCGCTCTTTCTCTCTCTTTGCAGTTTCAGCATCAAAAGAATACATTGCTCTTAACAACAACAACAACAATAACAACTCAATTGAATTTGTAAAAATCGCCGCTGACGGCAATTTGTCTAGTGTGGATGATTGTCATAAAACGATCGCAACCACCTCTAATGGCGCCGAGGACGTCGAGAGTGATCTCCAGTTTGATGAGGATCCACAAATATACGATATTTGTCAAGTCGTAACACCTATCGATCTCGATGACACGAACAAACCCATAACATCTGAAATAAGTCGGACACCATCGATTGATTGTCCGTATCTGGATTTGCCAGCTGGTCATCTGGCTATACAGCATTCAACTAAATACGGCCAATTGCAACGCATTGAGAAGCGTTTGTTTTTTGATCAAAGCAAAAAATGCTATTGTGGCATCCTTAATGATTGGTTGCTTTGCTATTCCGATGGCCCAACAACACCGAGACCTAACATAACGGTGCATTTGAAAAGTCCTGGCGTCGAAATCGAACATTCGGGTGATGGAAAACGTAGAGAGGTCTGCTTTCAAATTACAACTAGTGATCCCAATAAGAAATTTCTGTTCCAAGCCAACAATGAGGTCGATGCCAAGGAATGGATTCACGCAATTGAAGCGGCTATACGAGGTGATGACACTGCTGTTTTAAAGAATGCACGCAAGTTACCGACTCCCCCCGTTATGAAACGATTAACATTCATCAGTAGTAATGCCAAAACTGAGTTGCTCAACAGCTCAAATCAAATTGATTGCATTTACGAGGAACCGTCACCGCTTTATCATGTACACGAACCAACGGAGTTGTTGATCTCAAAAGGCATTAAAGAGCAATCGCCTCCTCCGCTGCCGGATAAGTTGAACGATGCTAATGCACTGGCGAAAAAATACGAATACGATGTTCCGAAATGTCCGCCACAACCACTCAAAGCGGCCGAAGCTCATGCAGAGCTTGAAACGATGGGTTTATTAAATAGCGGTGAGACACCCTCGTCAGAAATTCCGCACTTCCTCAACGAGAATAACAAAAACAATAATAATAACAACAATAACAATGATGACACTTTGCCATTGCATCCTGCCTCGCAGTCCGCGACAGATAAAACGGATAAGATTGATTTTCAGACGAAGATCAAGGATGTTCATAGCAAGCTGTCTAGTCAATTCGCGGCGGGAATGAATTTACAAAAGAAATCTGCCAGGAAATCCTTATCCTCAAGTTCAAATGAAATACTAGAGCCAACTCCATTAATTATCATTACAACTCCATCGCCACCTTCCACAAAAGAACTGAAAAAACAAAGGAAATCTAACACACCGTCTCCATCTTCGTCCACGTCAACGAAAACGGCCAGTATTGGTAAGCCTAGCGGTAATCATTCGTTCATCCAAACGAATAATGAAAAATCGGCGAAAAATTGGTTCCTTAATCGACTAAACAAAACCACTTCATCCACACGTAGCAGCAGTTGCTCTATTCCATCACCAGCAAAATGTAAACAGAGCGAGAAGGAAAATCTTCTAAGCAATTTGGAAATCGGTGATAGTTATGAAGGTACCGACAGCAACCCAGCCTCTCCAATACTCAAATCGAGTGTAAATAGTGCTGTTGGTGCTGCAAAAAGCAAAGTCAATATGATCATCAATCAATTCGAAAGTAGCGGTCACTTGGCCATGTTCAATGTGGAGACCCTAGCCGGTAATGCAGTGGCCACATTCAATTCATTCTGTGATAGTGACTGCAGTAATTATGAACCCATCATGACCCTTTCAACGCCACCGAGTAGCTTTCTAAAAAAGGTTTAAACTGAAACATTCGCGGGTCAAAGTGACACCCAATAACGACTGAAAATCTAAAGGGACTGAAAGGGATTGAAAGGCTGCCTGGTACTATCGAATCGTATGAATTGATTAGTTAAAAGCTTGCTTTAATTTTAAGCTTATCTATTTAACAATAAGATTCTATTTACGAATTCAGACAATAAAAGAGTAATTAATTGCGATATTTTGCATGCTTCCGACAAGAATATATATAAAATATAATAATAAAGAAAAATATTAATCTATCGAAACAAGTGGTTTCTTTTAGTTTAAAATCATCTCGAATTTTAATAAAAAGTCGGAGGGAAGAGAGCTGTGTGAGTGTGGAATACAAAGCTGTAAAAGACACCAAGGACGAAAACCTGCTAAAAGGACAACACTTTCGGAAAAATCTTTTTATAATATTTTAGAATCTTTTACTTGAAAAAAAGTTTTCTTTAAATTTTTATTTATCAGTAGCTAATTATACAAGGTATAACTGTGTATCAGTGCGGGGTGAAGAGAGCAGTGCGAGTGTACATTTATGTTTTTACTTCCACAGTGTGATACGAGTTTCTAACTTAAAATACAAAATATATTCAGGTCTTTGATGCAACAATTTGCATTATAACAAATATGTAATTTTCTTATATATTTCACTTCTTTATGTATATAAAAATTATTTCATACATGACTGCGTTAAATATTAATTTGATATAATACAAACAATTAAATACGAATTTTGGTCATACAGTTTTTAAGCAGTACGTATTTTTAGAATCTTTTTTCATTTGAGCTGGTGCGTTGGGAATGGATGTTTCCAACATTACAAGGATTTAATTTCATTGGAGAAAAGAGAGAGATGACAAACCAAACGATATGATTATAAGGTGAATAGAAATTATTTAGATTTAAAGTTTGTAATAAAAAAAGCTAAGGATACTTGTTGTATATGTGTTTGTTATATAACAATATTCCGATTTCATTACTCACGTCTTCTTATTATATAAAAGTGTCGTTGTGTCGTAGTGTTTCTTGAACATCTGTGCGTTATTTTTTGCGTTTATGTAGCCTGTGTTTTCGCAATATAATTTATTGAGTTATGTTAGTTTGCGTACTGAGGTCATGTTAGCTATCAGAGCATCCCGTCTACTTTTTTGTTGTAAAGGTATCAATCTTCGTTGACCTTCGTGCGTCGAGAAGAGCCCCATCATTTTTTTGCCTTCTTTTTTCAATTTCAATTCTATACCTCGATCAGTTGAAGCTATCGCATCTATTTCATCCCACAAATGCGCCCATTGTACCTAAAATTTAAAAAAGGTTTAAATAGTTGCTATAATACATCGCCAAATGACTAACCGCAAAGGTTCCGAACAGATCATTTTTGTGAGCGTAAATGACGCGATGGTTTGTTAAGATGACGTACTCATGTTTCGGCATGACTTCTTCACAATGAGAGAAATTATCTGTGCTCGCGTATTTACCTTTATCGATCTCTCTGCAAAATCAATTATTCAGAGAATTAAATTCGGTAGATTTAATTGATATTTTGATGAAATACGAACATTAGCAATTTGTTGCCTTGTGCATCATTCAGGCAGTATGGTCGCAATACCATGTCTTGATGCAGAAAACGTGGCGGACGCAACCGTTGCGCTTCTTCGTGTGATTCTGTGGCCCGCTTGACTGCTTCGAAACTGCCACTAGCAAAATCAACCACGCCCGCCGTGGGACGCGCTACCAAACCAATTGCACCTTTGCCAAGACCCTTAAAGAAGCCTTCAACACCTTCTTCTCGGGCACCTGCAACGGGTTTACTCACAACGCCCGTAACACCATCAACAAAACCCTAAGTTTTAATGCATTTGCGAAGAGGATTAATCATCGTTATGATAGATTTTATCAATTGTTCAAGAGCAATTACCATGACAAGGCCTTTACCACTGCGTGCAATACCTTCGTGAAAGGTAGTCGGCCGCTTATTTAAGTTCTCTCGACGCTTTCTCTGATAGTCTTCATCGAATGTTAGCGCGGCTATGCCTTTTCCTACTGCTCCAGTAATTCTAAAAGGCAATTATGAGTTCATTCTTTTCTATGAAATACAATTTGAAGACAAACTTGGATACTGCTCCCGCTGCTCCGCCAACAGTATGTCCGAATAAGGACTTCACACCCAATACTAAGCCCTCAGCAAATTCTCCGGGACCTTGAATGGCACCCTATAATAATTGTTTAACGATTGTACTTTATAATTGCGTTTGTAATTGCCATTTAGAATTTACCTGGAATGGCTCGTAGAATAAATCTTCTACACCTTTCTTCAGCCCTACAACCAACCCATAAGGATTTCCCAAGACATCCAACCCCAGAACGAGAACATACAGCTGCTTAAGAGCCTGACCTGTATAATGGGTCGTGATCTCTGACATCAGTTGGCGATGGGTGAAAAATCGATATTCACGCTCGAAGAAGGCCAAACGGAAGACTACATCATTAACATCAGTAAGAGTGACACCAACACCCTGTACAAGAGTGGAGAGGAAGCCCGGCAGTGCTGTCGTATCAGATCCCGCCATCGAAAATGAAACATGAATCTTAAGGGGACCCAAATGTAGATTGTCATAGAAATTCTTTTGCTCTTGCAATGACTGGGTCTGCACCAGATCAGACAGTGGTTTCTCAATGGAAAGTACATCCTCAGCAAAAAGCTTGGCAGCTTGCTCTTCATTAGTGGAACTATTAAACAGATTGGAAACCGCGTTAAGGAAAAGAATGTCGACTTTGAAATGGAACTCCTGCATTAAAATGCTTGCGTATTTAAACTGCTTCACCGTAGAATTGGGTACCACCCTCTCCACCATACTGCACTCGATGAATGGTTTTAGTGATGTGGTGGCTGCTACGCTTTTTGGCGGTGGTATTGGAGCCAAAACCACGGGGAAAATGCAATCTCTGAGCTGATTATCAATTTGGATTTTGTTAATCTTAACATGAAGTTGCGTCTGGAATGGAGACGATTTCTGAGATATCCAAATTCCCGGATAAAACGTGCGCTGTATACGCCGAGTTGAGGAAGCCTTTGTTAGAGTCATTGCCTCAAAATTTAGCTGGAAATATATGTTTTAATTGCTTTGCACTACACACAAAAGTAAAGGGATTTAAACCCTCCTCGATTTTTTATTATTCATTTTACCGGCCACTTATTGTCCAAGGAGTATATTTTGTCCGTGTTATTCACGCCTCTATCCAATAGATATTGCTCGTATTGAGCCTCAATCGCTTGCATGTCATGAATATTCATTGTTTTGAAGCGTTTCTTATTTTCTTTCTTTTGTTCCCAAATGATTCCTGGAGAATATTATCATAAAATTTTGTCAGCTATTGCATATTCGAAACTTGCTACCTGAACTTATGATTCCTAGATATAATATATCTACACCAGTCTCGTTATTCACCACCGATAAACCGATCCCATGAATACCAATTTCAATTGTTTGCGTAAGAGATTGAAGCGCTGAGCTGCATTCGGTTTTGGTAGCGATTGCTTCCACTTCAGTAAAAAGCAGTACACGCTGCAAGCCATCCAAGAACGAAACCCAGTACGCCTTGGATCCGTCAGAAAGACTAAAGCATTGTTTTTAAGAAAGCATTATAATTTTTGATGAATCAATTTCTCCAAATGTTTCTACAAAAACCTACACCAATGGACCAACTCCATCCCGTCGAAGATCAGTCTCTGCTTTATTTTTTCCAAACACCAGGATCTTTTCGCCGGCTGGATTCATCCAGGTATAGAGTATTCTTTCGTGTGGATTTAAAACATGTTCGGTTTTGCTGCCTTTTTCCAGATAAATTACGGGTTTCGATGTATGATTAATCAATTTGCCCGGTGCATCGCCGCGATTGTATTGAGTGAACGTTATGTAAATTCCTCCTTCGGTTGTCTGGACATCAACATTGATGCCGCCATACTGAATAGGGCAATAATTGAGTATATGGAAGGGAGGGGGAAAAGATGACAGGCTTTTTCGCTTACCTTGTTTTGCAGTTGCAGCAAAGTGCACTGCATTTCTGAATAATTAAATGCAGCCGTTCTTTGCCCATCAACTCTGGCCACGATCATGTGATCCGAATCATTTAGAGGCCAAAGTGGTTGGCATTCATTAGGTTCAATCTAAATGAGTTTTAAGAAATGATTAGCAGAGAAAAAATTGTTAATGTCAATAACATTTACCTTCAACCAATCATCACCAGGTCTCGATTTTTCTTGCAAATCAATACGGAAGGAACATTTATTGGTAGCCGTATAAAACGGTATGAATGTGATTTGTTTTGTCAATGAATTGTGTGTCAAATGATTATGAACACCAATCTGTAGATGAATAATAATAATAATGATAATAATAATAATAATAATAATAATAATAATAATAATAATAATAATAATAATAATAATAATCATAAAATACAACTAAATCTGACTCTATCAATCACGTTGATTTACCTCATAAGTAATATCATCAACTTTGCAGGCAACTGAACCAACCGACCCAGCAACGTCCAATGGAATTTTCGAACTCCATTCACCATTGCTTACTCGAATCGAAGCGCGTTTTTTATCAAAGAAGAATTTCTCCGTAAATGAAAACAATATTGGTCCATTATATTCTGGTGGATGATAGAGAACATCGACTGTTTCATTGTCGGTTTTATAACTAAGCATTAAACCAGTCTTGTTTATCATCCAAAATGGACTAAATAGAATGACCATCAGGCTGCAATCGTTACGTTCAAAGCTAACAAAATGCAAAAAATGAAAAAAGAAATAAAACTTCATGATAACATCTATAAAAGAGACTGATTAAAGTAATCGCACCGCACACATAAATCGATATTCATCTGAACCGATGAATCGTACGAGGTGAATGTCCACAATTCTAGATCCTTCTCTTCTGAGGAGACTTCAGTAGTGCATGACCAATCCTTCTCGAGATATTGAATCAACTGAAAAGAAGAACACATTAAATCAATCCGTATTGAAAATGGAATTGAAATTAATAAATACCCGAATTACTAGATAACTTCGGCCTTCTTTATTTCTGTTACCTATTTTAACAGTCGGTAAAAGCAGTACGTCACCAGGCTCTATTTGTTTCTCTCCATAATCCAGTAATTCTTCTTTGACTGCACTTTTCGACATATCGACTTTAGAAATATTTATTTCTTCCCTTTGGCGTACCGAGCATCCTGCTACCGATACTGTGATACAGATAGGCAATGCATTTCTTAGGTATAGCGGTGCTCGCAAATGGATTGTATAGAATGCACTCAATAACTTATATTTGGATGTATTCTCGTAGAACACTTCGGTCTTTTTACGGAGTGCACTCATGTAGAAGGGTTCAAATGTATCAATTGGATCACATTGAACTTGACGGCAATAGGAAAGATCCGTAGGACAATCATTCCATTTTATGCCTTGTATCGAAACATTATATCCCTAACGATAAATAAAAGCAATCATTAAAAACTTACAAGCCTAGCTTTCCAAAATTTAATGACTGAATGACCTAAGGACTAAATTAAATATCAATAATATTTCAGCTTACAGCTAGCGAAAAGTATAATTCTTTTTTATCAGCATAAATGGCATGGAGAGGTACGTGATACACTTCACCCGGTGGTATCACACCAACAGCAATTTTTTCATTGGTTTGTGGCTTCTGCCTGTAAACGGTAACACTCGCTGTAAAATGATTGTGAATCTGGAAAATAATTATTATTTAACCAGGAGCAAATAATATGTTGCCCATCTTGAAAAAGATACTTACATTAAGAGCGCCATGAATATTTATTCGTGTGGTGCCAAATTCAGGACGTACTTCTGATAATATACCCCAGGGTTCTTGATTTGTATCACGATATAACGGATAATAACGCGTATCTGATTTATGTACTGACAAAACAATTTCCTTTTTAATATCACCCACCTAAATGTGAAGAAACGAATGTAATTAAAGACTGTATGAATGTCACAAATACGACAGAACTTATGACGGGTAACCTACGGTAACATGAAGATTATATTGTTCGTCTCCAGCCAAACTGATCGTTGATATATTCTTCGTCTGCAAATATGCTTTTCCACCAGGCGAAATTTTGCAATCGCTAACTTGATTTAAGTCTATTTTATTATCAGAGCTCTGCATTTTGAAGACCAGACAGCGATTTAAGGCAGTCGGTGTCGATGCTGAATTTGGCATATGGCATTCGTGTAATGTGAATATACCTCGTTTAAAATTTATCGATATATCAAAACCGGTATCATTTTCAACGACATAAGGTGCCACAACATCCGGTTTAGCTAAACCCTTAGCATCAATAGCTTGTGAGAAGGCTTCGCTCAAGTCACCAATTAATTCGAGGCAGGTTTTACTGACGGTTAACTCCAAAACATCTTCAGACTTGATTTTTATTTTAGTTGTTTGCTCTTCAACGGTCTCATCGAATTCACTCTTTTTCGTTTCAATCCAGAGACCAAAGCTAAGTTCCCACGGAACGAAGCCTTTCAAGCCATTCTTATTAGTTCGCTCAATAAACTCGATAACCGGTTCCCAAATTGCATGATATTGGTTAAAATAATTCATACTTAGGCATAAAGAGCCAGTGATGTTCATCTAAAAAGTAACAAAAAAGGCGGTTTAAAAGAAAATTCGATATTTGAATTTGAATTTGAATTTATAGAGGCATAGAATCGAAAATAGTTGCTAGCTATTTAGATAATTTCTGACCCATGCTTGTGTGAATCCAATAACATCTCAGTATTTGAAAAACAATTTTTTTTTTAATTTTGAATTTGAGGATATAGCAAATCACCGGCAACGATCGACAGAATTCCGTTATAATTGTAGCGTAATACCTTGTAACTCCAGTCGCGTATTGTTGCATTTAATTTCGTATCTATCGATATTAATGGTTTTGTATAGTAACCCACACCACTTTCGACGACCAGAATTATTGATGGAATCTCTATAATGCATCTCTCAGTTTTATATTTAACCAAAGTCTGTTGGCAATCCAAGGTTTCAATAGTATTCAAGACATCTTCAGCTTCATCTGAAATAGCATTAGTGTGAACATATGTTTCCTTTTATCACAGCATTCCATAATGTTTTTTTCTTGTACTCACCCACTCTGATGAACCAATACTGATTTTCTTCAAAACTTGCTGCCTTCCAGAGAGATCTGTAATTGGGTTCTTTTATCGGAGTAACACCTTTTATAGCGGTACTCGTAGTGATTGATAGCAGCGCTTTATTCATCAATTCTATGGTAGCTGGAGAGACATTTATGACAATCTCACTCATTTTTAGATTGATATGAAGACCCTCTTCGATTGGTGTTGATCCTTGTAGACTAATGCCGCACGGGTGAATAATATAATGTTTAGTAGATTCGCGACGTTCGGGCATAAACGAGCACATGTACATTTTTAAGGAGTCTATTTGTCCGTTTATGATCTGTTTCTCACCGGTGCAACGGTAGTTCAAATAAGCTTTTGTCTTTTAGAGAAAAAAAGCGAAGCAATTATAAAAGAAACCCCAAAAGCAAGCCAAGTTTCAAAAAAGTTCGGCTTTAAAATCGGACTGCTTACATTAAATATGATCGCATTAGTATTGATATCTTCTAAACTCTCGACTAGAATAATATCCGGCTCATCAACAATTAATATCATGTTTAATTTGTTCTCTATTTTCTTTGCTTCGGTGGTGGGAGACTCTGCATCTGTTTTTAATTAACAAAACGGAATAATATCCAGTATTAATTTCATTATATTGGCATTCTCAACTTACTAACAACTTGTTTTGCACAAGATTTTTGATCAGTCGCTTTTAAATCTGTTGGTTTTATACTCGAAATAGAGACTTCCTCCGTCTCTTCTGGTGATTTAAAAAAGTTGGCTACTTCCATTAAGAAATCAATACAAATAATCAGATCGAATCCGTATACTCGAACTTCGGCTATTAAGAGATATTTTTTGTAATAAGGATAGGTTTCAATTGCAAGACATTTCAAGTTTTTAACTTACCGAACGTATCGTTTGGTTTTATAATGGCTGTGATATCAACCATATAAACAGCTTCCGAACGGCAGACATCTACAAATTCATTGGTTGGATCGTATTTCGCCTCATCAACTTTCCATTCTTTACGACAAAGATATGTCTTAATAGCACTTTTCGAATTCTGTCGTGTGTCTTCGATTTGGACATTGCATAAAACAATCGAGGTTGTTATTGCGCCGCTAACCATTCTTGTGCCCTTCATTGAAAGGAAATATAAACCAAAACGGGCTAGGCCATCATTGATACCTATAATATAAGATCCATTCGCAAACGATTAGACGATATAGCATATGGCAAAAGCTAAAGAAACTGACCAAGAAATAAATTAGCAATGACTCCATCAAACTGAAAATTAAATTTCAATTGTTCGAAAACCTTCTTCTGCCGCAGAGGAGATAACTTTGGAGAATCAGGTTTATTCTTTTGCTTTTGCTTCATTTTGACTTCCCATTTTCGTCTGACTTCTGAGAGTGAGAGAAGAGGATAACTTGAATTCTAACAAATAGATTTTATACAAATTGTACCGGCTGCTGTTTGTATTTCAACAACGTCAACAACAGGTTTGCGTGGTTTTTCCTGTGTAGGAAATTCATCAGCACCTTCAGTTAAATTGCGATTTAATATTGCCATCAATAATCCATAATCATCCATAAATATGTTTAACTAGAAAGACATATCAAAAATTATTATTGGGAAATTGAAGCGAGCTTCCAATATCCAGAGTTTTACTAACATGTATTGATTTTAGTCGTCCGGAAATATCCATTTCGGGAGCCTCAAAATACCATGATGATGTTAAGTTTCGTTTAACGTCTAAGATGAAACTAATCGGATCCAAAATATTTACATCTGACTTGAGTCCATACAAAAGATCGACAGCTGTCCGGCAAAATAAGCAATTAAGACTCGGGAATTTCGACTAAAAGAGAAATACGACTACTAACTGTCTTTTGATGGATCTCCTCCAAGCGTTGAAGTGGCTGCGGGTGCGATGGTGCATTTCGAACATTTCAAATCTTTTAATTCCAATTGTATATCATCAATCATAGCTGGACCGCGGTTTTCATCTTTTACCTCCACGATTGATACGACATTCGATATTTTCAAAGAACCTAAATCGAGAACAATAGCATCTATGCTTTGCGAATCCTCGGGCACCACAATAATTGGTGCTTTCATTTTAATATCAAATTTCATTCGAGTTGCCTTTTCATACGCTTGCATAGCATTTTGTTTAGCAGCATCTGCCGCAGCGGCACTGGCAGAAGCAACAGCCTCCTGAGCAGCTTGAAAATTATTTAGGAAACTCTGAAAGAGAGAAAATATATATGTGGATTAAACTACTGAAACGAAAACCGAAATACGGGTCGCAATTAGGAAGCTTGCGATGCATTAAGTCGGATCCGCGTACGAGAAAATATAAGAATATTATTTCGCCATGTCTTTTGGGGCACCACTAATTGCAATGGTAATGAAAGAGCTCTCAACGACATTTATCAATGCAAATGACCTAATTAAAAAATGCTAACGAAGGATGTGCTGCAACCTTCATTAATAGAAGCAGAAGACCAACAGAAATTGGTGTGCAGGCGCGTTCTTTTTAACCTAAACTAACCCAACCTAAATCAGATTCTCAATTTTAAATAATTTGTCGTCTTACCAAAACTGAAGTAACGAACCAGTTTAGAAAAACTATTTTAACACAACCAATATCTACTACGATTTTCATATCATCGGAATTATAATCAGCGGTCTCATCTAAATTGTACAGTACTACTTGTGTATTCAAAGCATCTTTTCCAACAATCGATAGAATCTGCAATGAAAACCAACGTATGGAACTTTTTAAAATCGTTACAATTTGAAAAAAAATTTTGCATGCTTACACCCGAATGAATGCTTAAAGGATTGGGATCGATGATAATGATATCCTTTAAACGTAGCGTAACTTCGGTGTAGGATGATTTCATTACTACACCTGCATTGAAATACTTAATGCTCAAGGAGGCCAAAGGACGTTTACGGCAGGTGACCAACAAAGCGACTTGTTCCAAATTAGCAACTACATGCATTTTAATACTCTCCACCACTTTTGAAAGCGGCTTACGTTGCGGTTGTTGTGGCTGTGACTCAGTGGCACCCTCACCGTCTCCATCCTCCCAAATTGTCGAGAGTTTATCAAGAATTCCCACATCTGCAGCAGTAGCGACGCGATCCTTATTATCAGGCGGTTTGCTGGTTAATGCCGTTAATTTGTTTTGAAAATTGTTGGCGAGTTCCATTAAATGCAAAATATATTCCTGATGGGCTGTGATTTGAAGAATAGAGAACGTGATGACAGCTAGTTGTTCAGTTGAATTATATTTAGTAGTGAATTCGGGCGAAGTTTTATTAGCCTGAGTATAACAAACGGTTAACAAAAAGTTCATATCCTTCGAATATTGAGGAGTGTCAATTATCGAAAGCATGTCTTCAGTTTCGTCCTGGCGATCATATTGCATAAGTTTGATGGCACCCAGCCTTCGAAAAGACAAAAAAAGCAATTGCAAATACAATGAAAACAATAAAAGTTTTAGAACTTGGATCTGGATAGGAATAAAGTGCACTCACCGAGCTGTAGCAACCATTTCGTACGTGCGTTGCGCCATGCTCGCATCCAGTTGCAATATTTGTAATGACAGAATTTTACGTGCGTCCTGCGGTCGCTCAAAATCAATTTCTTCAATTTCAGCAACAGCAATCTCTTCTACTGGTGTACCAAATTTTTCTGATTCGACCGGTGAAGACTCCTGTGTTGAACATTTCTCTCCTTTTAAGCATGATGTTTTGTACAAGGTCACACCGATTTCTTTAAGAGAAAATTTGACTTCCAAATCCGTATATTGTATCACCTCAGTTATCGCTAAATCTTCTATTTTCGACGGCTGCTTCTTTTTCCTTTTGGATTCTGGCAGTGACAAGGAGAAAATGGATGTGGAACTTAGTATTTTCTTCGTTAGAGTCGATGGTTCTGGTGTATCGCTTTCAGGTAGTGGAATACTTGTAGCTACACGTAAAGCTTCGTATATTCGATCCTCGGTAAGATTAATATGAATTGATGGTATCTCTATATCGGCACGTGTTTTTGGAAGGCGAGGGTCATCATCGAGAACACAAAGTTTTGCTGTTAGATTTAACGAAGTTGGATTCAGTACGTGCATTTCTGATAATGAAGTGGAACTAAGAATGCTCTCCCAATTTTCTTTGGATTTAGACACTAACACCTAAGAGATATATTTATAATAATAAACAAATTTGCTTCTTTATATAGCCTTGAGTAATACCTGAATGTCATCAAGACTTATACTATAAACGTCATATGCCCTGTCCATCATATTTTGTAAAATTTCATCCTGTGCAGCGCCTGATTCGAAAAGAGTATTCACATTGACTGACAGCTGCTTGCGGGGAGTGGAATTGACGCTGAGCTGGCCCAAACTGACTATAATCAAGGAACTACTATCTGCTTTATATATACCATCACTTGGCACTATAAAAATTGTTGGCATGACCTGAACAACTACTTCGATTACGCAATGTGTTTCTATAATGTATTGCATGCCTGTGGCAGATCGTTCCTTAAAATTTGCCATTCTTTCTGTAGCAGCAACTTCAATCTCCGATAAGTTAACCGATTTTGGTGGTGAAAATACACTGATCAGGTGGAGTACCGTAGGGGAATCGTATATAATTCGTAGCGGCCTCGCGTGAACATTAATACGTTGATCACATTTTTTATCTATTGGATTTGTTTCAAAGAATATATCGAGGAGATTGAACTCGTCAGTTATTTTCGACTCGATGAGGATCGGAGGATCAGACAAGGGCGTTTCTAAGCCCGTAAGTTTCATTTCTTTCATGCATGCAGTCACACTATAAAGCAGTATTTTATTTAATTATTTAAAAAGAATTGTTTATAAAGTTTTAGCCATTTGAGACTTTACCTTAATGCATTTGCTGCAGGACGCTGTTCAACAGAACATTGAGTCATAGTGAAATCCAACAACATAATAGTTTGAAGTTGAAAGACATCAACGTTTTCTTTATCGTTACTCATCTGCTGTTGAGTGTCATCGTATAGACCAATTCTTAACGCAACCAATTTAAAATTCATTTTCAAAGCAACGTATTCTTCTGGTAAGTCCACTGGAATAGTATTCTCATCATAACCGATGGCTGCATAAAGTTTTTCCTTTTCTTCCTTTGTCATAGCAGCCTCGAATTTGTCAGCTAAAAATAATTTTCAAAATCAGATTAATTATCAGATTAATAAAAACTTTAAAGAAATTCTCTTATAAAGTCATGAAAGAACGTACCAAGGTTGTTTTGATCATTTTCACTGGCCTGACCGCCACCAAACCAACCGAACCAGCTACTTTTTTCTGCTGCTTCCCTGCGTTTTCTTTCTCTAATTTTTGTTAACTCAATGAGCAAACGTTTACGTATTAAAATCAAATTGAAGATATCTAATTTCTTTTCTATCAGTGTACACGTTTCCGTAAGATACGCCGGAGGTTTTTTACTTAGTTGTTTCTCTTTGTATTTCTATTATTTAAATGAAAATTAAATTCTAATTATATTTCAACATTTTTCAAAGTAATTATAAACTAATATAAATTTAAACTTAATTAATTATAAACCTATATAAATTCACCTCAAAATAAGTCTTACAGAGACTACGATGCTCGAGCATGTGCTCCCATGACCAACACCGATTTTTCCTTCTAATATCCTCTTCAAGAATAGCGGTAATAGCAAAATTCCACCATTCGCGATAATTTCCTTTGTAAGCTAATAGAAAAATAAGTGTAAATTGCGAATAATTGCGAAAGGAACCAGAGAACGTACGTTTATTGAAGGGACGATATTTTCTGTAGCGAACTCCAAGTTTCATTCGATTCATAGATTCAGCCAATTTAATAATATCCTAAAACATGCAACAAATATTGTGTGGAATACTTATTTTTTTTAAATGGGATGTGATATACCTGAAATTGTGTACTTGTCAATCCAATATTGAGGGTCTCCATTTCTAAGTTCAAATCTACTTTTTGTATTTGGAAAGGAGGGTCATCCGTTTCCGGTCTCATATTAAGGGCTAGCTTAGCATAAGAAGATATTGGGCCGAAAACTAGACAAGAAATATCATGGAATTATTACCATACCAATAGTGAATAAATCGTAGTTCATCTATAGTATGAGTATATGTTTACCGTATGTGTAAGACTTTGGTAATTTTTCTTTATGAGCTATATTATCACGGAGGGCACTGGATACATCGCTTAGCGCGGAATATAATCTTCCTTGGCAATTCATGTAGACAGCCAATGAGTCTAGATTGGCCAATTTGAAGACTCGATTGACCTGTTCAGTGAGAAAGGTTTTCTCCCAGTTCATGTCAGTGGTATAGAATTCTAATTCTTTTAAAGTTATTCCAAACGAAAATGGTGAACCGGTGGTGGTGGTGTCCTCGTAGCGAATGTGAACATTTGCAATTTTCACTTGCAGATTATTCACAATCTGTGCGGTAAGCTTCTCAGTGAATGAAGGATTTCCTTGTTCGGCATCTAAAAATAAACAAAATAATTTAAAACAGTCCACTAGAGATTAAGTGGCTAGAGTGGGTCCCCCCTTTCACCTTTATTTAAGTCCTTCCAATAGGCAACATCAAGGGCTTGTAATGTGGCCTGTTTAGATTGCAATTCCAAATTTTCTTCTTTTTCTGCGTTATATTTTACTAATAGTTTTGGAGTTATTATTGCATACATATCTTCAACCTGTGCTACTACCCTCTGAGTATACAAATTTTTCCATGGTATTTTCAATATAAGTTTGCCTAAAGTTAAAAACAATTCTCAAATATTATTACTCTCATAAAGACATACAAGAGTTATAATCTATGATTTCTTCCTTACCTAAATAACCATAAACAACATTTACGGGCAAGTCTAATTCATCCAAAGCATTTTCACGGAATTTCAAACCGCTTAGCATAACATCACCTGAAAAACAAAGGCCCGAAATCATAATAAAAGGTATTTATTTCAAAATTAATAAAAACTAAGACAATTTTGGAGAGATCACGATTACAGGGGACTAGAGAGAAGACACATCTAATTCTTAATAATTCTCATTGGCAAATATCAAAGAACAATATCATTATAAACAATATTAGAAAAAAGTACTACTGAAAATTAATATATATATATATATATATATATATATATATATATATATATATATATATATATATATATATATATATATATATATATATATATATATATATATATATATATATATATATATATATATATATATATATATATATATATATATATATATATATATATATATATATATATATATATATATATATATATATATATATATATATATATATATATATATATATATATATATATATATATATATATATATATATATATATATATATATATATATATATATATATATATATATATATATATATATATATATATATATATATATATATATATATATATATATATATATATATATATATATATATATATATATATATATATATATATATATATATATATATATATATATATATATATATATATATATATATATATATATATATATATATATATATATATATATATATATATATATATATATATATATATATATATATATATATATATATATATATATATATATATATATATATATATATATATATATATATATATATATATATATATATATATATATATATATATATATATATATATATATATATATATATATATATATATATATATATATATATATATATATATATATATTATATATATATATATATATATATATATATATATATATATATATATATATATATATATATATATATATATATATATATATATATATATATATATATATATATATATATATATATATATATATATATATATATATATATATATATATATATATATATATATATATATATATATATATATATATATATATTTATATATATATTCAACGCTCATTTTTTGTGAAAAAGTTCTAATTGAGGCGTGGGCGTGGCAGTTTTCTGATTTTACCCATTTTCAACACCACCCATCCTATGATGACAGGTAATATTTTTGCCAAATTTCATGTCAATATTTCTATTTTTTACGAATGTACAAATTTTGTCTCGGATATACTATTTCACCTTTACGTTCGTACTCGGAGCTGAGAAATTGAGCTCTAAACACGATTTAAATCACATTATATACCAGAAGCCATTATATACGCCAAAAGCCATTATATATATAAAAGCGATTATATAATGTACCATTATATACGCGTGGAAGTTGTCCGTTTTCGCCCATTTTCAAACCAGCCTATCCTAACACGAAATATCCCTGCCAAATTCCATCATACCTTCATTTGTTCCCTTGTAATCGTGATTTCCACAGGCTGACAGACAGACAGACAGACAGATGAACAGATAGACAGACGGACGGCTGAATCGGCTCAGAAGACCGTTCTGAGCCAGAATATATATACTTTTCTATATCTATTGTAGCTCCTTCATTGCGTTACAAACTTAGTATCAACGTTAATATAACCTTTTTCCAGTTTTCCAGTTGTAGGGGATAAAACTTTGCCATAATAAATTCCGCAAACTTTTTCATAGTCTTCAATCTAAGAGAAATATATAAGGATTCTAGAGGTACCAGGTAAATCTACCTTAAGAGTAAATAAAACAAGAAAAGTTTAAAGATGTTTCTTGATATGCGTTGAGATTTTCGAAAGAGTTGGATTTTAGACAATTTTCCATCACGATCTGTGTAAGTGTGGTGACAAACCGGTTTCAGCAGAAACGAAATTGACACTGAAGTAGACACATCACCCTAACCGGTTTGTCTCCAAATTAAATTTGAAGACGGATGTCCGAAAATCATTCTAGTGTTATATAATTTAAGAGATATTCTCGCTAACTTTTAAGAATATTTTTCATAATTAGAAACGTGTTAAAATTTGTAATATAATAAATTTTAATTGTTTTAAATTTACTTTATAACACCCAAAAATTCAGGGCCGCACCCAACCGGCCCTGAATAGCAAGAGATTGTATGAAGTCACCTTTTCTCACAACTATGCGCATCTAAATGGCAGACAAAAATGTGCAAACAAACAAAACATATACACACACGCGTTGTCATATATGAGGAAAATCAAAGAGAATTGGGTCAATTATCATATGCAAAGCGCAACGAGGAATAACTTGAAGGATAAGGTCGATAATTTGTCACTGCAACATTTTTATGAAAATTGTTGAAGCAGTTCAATGCTCTCTTAATCGGATCGATGCGGAGCATAATTTCTCTCTTGTATTTAAAAAATAAAAACATATAAATACTATTCTATAAAAGTTTCCCTATAGATTATAGCTTACCTCCCCAAATGCCTATGCTAAGCTGTTTGCTATCCAAATTTACTACATAGTTGCCCAGAAATTTGTTAAGTATATCTGCAACTATAGATTCGAAGACCATTTTGCTCCGGCAAGCGACTTCGTCGCTTCGAGGTATTAATCGGAATTGATCACTTCACCCTTATGCACGGAATTCCAAGGAACTACAACGATGACTTTTAAAATTCTCCAACAATCTCTGGGCGAAGATTTTATTTTTATTGATAACAGAAGCAAAAATCGTTTCTTGCACTATAGTAATGCATTGATCACTTATTCGCGTGAAAGAAACTAACAGAATTCAGTATTGATGGGGATGACATCATACCAGAATCTGGGCTATTCGGAAATTGTTAATTTGTATTAGGTTTTAATCAGATATCTTGCTGTTAATTGAATTTTATTATATGTTGTTTTAAGCTTGCTTTTCAGGTTGTATATAATTTATACCGATTTCTGGGATTTAAATTTTTATTTGTAAACTATTCTTATTTGCGTGCACATCGACACCAACTACAACCTAAAAGCACTCCACTTTAATTGAGAATATTGGATAATGTCAAAAATTCGTACAAAAATCACAACAAAGGAAAATAATTTTCAAATCAGCTGGCACGAGTGTTTGCAACTAAAAGCAAGTATGCATAGCGGATAAAAAATACTTGAAGTACGTAATTACTCATTACTTTCCGCTTTCTTATTATAACAGTACCCAATTCCATCGTATTTTAAATATTGATGCTTGGTGCTCAGAGCTTTTATTTGAACATCCGATTCTGGTGTTTTTAATCTTGGTATTCTTATTAATATAAGCATTCGTACTTTGTACGTAATATTAATATCATGTTTACACCACCTGTTTATCTCGTAAAACTTGTTTGACCATTATTTGTAGCCATATATGTTAAACAAGTATAGAAACGTGTTTAAAAATTATACGTCTCCGTAAAGACCAAAATTTTGTGTCAAATGAAAATATATATTTAAATATAAGTATAGCTCATGTGAACTGGTAGCAGTAAAAATGTTTTAGCATGTTAGCGGTTTTGCTTAACGTTACAGATGACTTCAGTTAAATAGACGTTGTAAACATTTTCTAACAAAATGCACAATATATAATACAATTTTTTATTTTGTAGTATGTTTATCGTGAATTGCTATAAACAAACCGGATCCTATTGTGAATATTACAGTTAGCATTTCTGAAACTTTCACAAGTATCACGGATTTGTTTTTGGTACCGCTTATATTAAAATATTTTATAAATGCGTACAATATTGTTGTTCGTTATTTTTGGTTTTTTTACTATTAATTTGGCCAAAAAGTCAAAAGATGATGCGAAGCCAAGTTGGGCCAAGAAAGACATACGGGACTACACCGATGCTGATATGGAGCGTTTACTAGACCAGTGGGAGGTGGGTAATCTAACAAAATATCTAATGTTTTAAGACTAGCTTTATTCCATCAAAAAGGAAGGTGAGGAACCTCTAGAGCCGGATGAATTACCAGAACACTTAAGGCCACAGCCGCAAATAGATCTATCTAAATTAGATCCCAAAAATCCCGAGGAATTGCTGAAGGCTACGAAGAAGGATCGCACTCTCATGATGTTCGTGTCAGTAGGCGGAAATCCCACGAAAGAGGAAGCAGACGCCATAACGAAATTATGGCAGACGAGTCTTTGGAACAACCATATACAACCTGAGCGTTATATGGTAGATGACGAAAGAGCATTATTTGTTTTTAAAGACGGCGCTCAAGCCTGGGATGCTAAAGATTTTTTAGTTCAGCAGGAACGTTGCAAAAGTGTCACTATTGAAAGCAAAGAATATGCCGGTTTGTGGTCGAAGAATAAAGATGGAAAGGATAGGGATGAGTTATAAGCTTAAATTTAATAGATAAATGTGTATATTTTTATAAAAATTTCCGTTAGTAAAAACAGGTTGTCAATAAAACTAATGTCGCGACTTCACAAAACGGTTGTTATTTTTTGTTCATTCCGTGTTTTGCTTTTTCATTTGCGAATTTCATTCCGGTTAAGCCAATTTTTAATAAAAAATTTAGCTAATATACCAACCTATACATTTAGCTAATATATGATCTATCCCTATACATTCTATACGAACCGGTGTATGGCGGTTGATATGCTATTGCGACTTTCAATCATAGCCACAGGTGATTTGCGACCTACTCGCACAACTTGAAAGTAAGCACGGGTTGAGTAAATATCTAATAAATAATGCCCGTCCAAGCAAAAATTGGACCCTCGATACTCAATGCCGACCTCTCTGACCTGGCTGCAGAGAGTCAAAAATTATTGGATAGTGGAGCGGATTATTTACACTTGGATGTGATGGATGGGCACTTTGTACCGAATTTAACTTTTGGCCATCCGGTTGTAAAGTGTTTAAGGAACAAAATTAAGGTTTGTTTAAATTCTGTGCGTAGCATTCTTATTTATAATTCAATGGAAATTTTATTAACTTCAGGATGCATTTTTTGAAACTCACATGATGGTCTCTCATCCACAGCAGTGGATTGAGCCAATGGCTGATGCCGGCGTGAACTTGTATACATTTCATGTTGAGCCTGTGATTCAAGATGTGACTATAGTCTGTCGCAAAGTAAAAGAGGCAGGAATGAAAGTAGGACTAGCAGTTAAACCGGCCACTGAAGTAAATCAATAGCAAATTGTATTGAATAAACCTGATTCCTAGATCTACTTCGAACAGATTGCAACCATTGAACAATATATTGAATTGGCAGATGCGGTGCTCGTTATGACAGTTGAGCCTGGTTTCGGTGGTCAATCCTTCATGACTGATATGATGCCAAAAGTGCAATGGTTACGCCGCCAGTATCCTAGTCTTGATATTGGAGTAGATGGAGGAGTAGGACCGAATACAATCGATTGCTGTGCAATATTGGAGTAGATGGAGGAGTAGGACCGAATACAATCGATTGCTGTGCAAAGGTAAGAAGATCAACTAATTGAATTTATTGAATTAAGTTTTTACCAATCAAATTATTAAGTTATGTTATTTTTTAAAGGCGGGTGCCAACATGATTGTGTCCGGTACAGCTGTAATCCAAGCGCCAGATCAACGACAAATTATTAATATCTTAAAAACTGCTGTAAAAACCAATAATCCTTGATTTTACTATAACATCCATTTAGTTTCGCAAAATTCCAATCCTAAATATTGAACATTTTTAAATATTTCATTAGGAGTTAAATAAGAAATATGTTGACAATTTATGGATGTTTTTTATATACATTTTTTTGTATGCATTGAGTAATTGAGTAATTTTTTGAGTAATTTTTTTGTATGTATTAATGTGTGGTGTAAAGTGCAAATAAAAACTATAAGTAGAGGTATCACAACCAGATCACAAACAGAGAAACGTGTATGAATGGTTTATTAAGGAACAATACGATCACAACCCTATTCGATAATATTTTCATTTTACACATCTCTGTTTACATCAGTTATCCAAATATATGAACTTCAATAGTTTCTATTAGTTACTCCAGTATATATACTAATATTGTAATGTAACATCGTTTTACTTCGGTAAAACCGAGAACATCGAAACATCGTTTTACTCCGGTAAAATGTATGCTCTCTTTATTTTCATGCGTTTTTTCTACGTGGGAACTCTCCCACGTTCCAAACAGTTAAATCGGCCAAAAATGCGATTATAATTAATGTTTATTGCATAATACGAAGATTGTAGAAATTTTAAGAAATTTTAAATTAAGAAATAGTTATCGAAAGCCGCTGAGTATTGCTGTTATTAAGATTTCTTCTCGATTTTAAGCCGTACTTATTAAGAATTATTGTAACGTCTGAAACATAAACAAAATTTAAGTTATGCCTTCTTAATTGGACAATTTTTGGTATTGACTAATATGCTTTGCCTCCGTTCCGTATTCCAAATATCTAATATAGGACTCAACGCCGTAGATCTTGCTATGAAAACGGCTCTAGTTAATTATTATTTTCTATAAATTCATTAAATGAAATAAAATAAATATCACAAAATCATTCCAACTGCAATAACGCCGCATTAAATATAAACGTTGTTAAAACGTAATATTTTATAGAAAACACTATAACAATTCAGCGAAATTCGTCGGGGGGGGGGGGGCGGTAGTGTGACAAATTAATTAATTAATTTAAAACAACAAACACATTTTTTGCCATTAATATTTTAACATTTATTATTTTTTTATTATTTTATTTTACTTTTGATTATTTTGTTTACAAACATTTTTGCTTTTAGTATTTTTCTACTTTTGCATATATAGTATCTCTGTATATATCATGTATAATACTGTTAATATATATATAAATATTCGGCTTATAATTTTATGATTTAATTACCACATTTTGGCAAAATCCTGCCTAGTCCAATCAATGGAAATTGTAGCGAAATTGATTTGATGCAAAGCTATACAATTTACAATATATTTTGTGATTTACTAATCCCTTTTTCTTTGCCTATTATGATTTAATTATAATTATGTGTATATATTTGTGTGTGTCCAAGATTTCATTGCCTATTTTATATATAATAATATTATTTGTTGCTTTTGTGCAGTTGTAACAAGTGCGGCCATTGTTTGTTTTCTTTGAAAATAACACTTATTTTATATTATTTATTAGAATACTATATATTGTCCCTTTTTTATTGTCATGATTTTTCACAAATTTTCTAGATATTTATGTTAATGTGGGTGCGTGCTTGTAAAAGCTTCTTTAAATACTATTACTATGATCTTATTGAGTTTCTATTAGTGTTGTTATTATTATTACTGTTATTGTTTCAACATTTTTCTATTTATTTTTTTAGGATTTCCTCTGTTGCAATACTTCGCTATAAATTACTGATTAATATGTGGGTGGATACATCTATAAAAGTATACATTTTTGAGCTCAACATGGTAGTGTTTTTCTTGTAAAAAGCTCTTCATATTTATTATTTTTTTTAAATATCCAATCGAAATCTCATCGTTTTTAGCTAATAACATTGATACTTCTTTATGTTGAAGCTTATCTTATTTATATACCACATAATCGGTATCAATAAGCATTAACTTTATGTATATGCTTCTCCACTGGATATGCGCTATGTCATCTCTACGCTTTACAATTCTATTTTTGGTATCCTGATATTGCAAGAAAGTTAATATTGGATTGGTAAATTGACACCATCTATTGACAAAATAAAATAAATAGGTTATATCGCAATTCTAATAATTTCGTATTTTACGGTATAAAAACTTTATCATAAAGAGCACATTTAGTAATTTCGGTTGGGTTAATATTTCCTTAATAAATTTTTTGTATCAGGGTCGTATGTTATGCTCTTTGCAAAAAGGGATCAAAAATGAATAAATAACACATATCCTTTGAAAACAAAATCTTTTATGATTTTTCGAATTATTTCTCATTATGAATTTGAATTTGAGGTCTGAAATAACTTCGAGACCTTATATCGATCACGTGGATATCCCACATATACCGTACCACTGACAATATGTTCATCTACTAGTTAAGCAGTAGTTCGATTTGGTTTTGTTAAGCAGATTAATAATTGGTTTTTTTAAAGTAAAATATTTGTATTCACTGAGATGATCCAATGGTAGTGATAATGCTATGACATACACTTTCCCCAATAATACGATATTGTTTTTATTATCATATTCCATTCTTCAGAGGACAACTTTTATTCTAATACACATGACTAAAGCTATTCTAAAGCTATTCTTTGCAGTATTAGGTGTGCAATAACTAGAAATGACCACAGAATTTCAAGAAGAAAATTTCATTTTTAGGATGATTATTTTACACCTATTTTCCAATGATGTTTGAGGTTAAACATTAAAAATAAATAATCAAAGCAAAGGATTTTACAAATACGGACAAATACACACAAAAAATAGTGACAAATTGATTCATTATGTTACATATTCATCATACATCAATTTATATTAACCCATAACACATGTGATATATCTAAATATATATGATCCTTAAATATACAAGGGAGTTTTCCGATTCTGGGAGAAAGGGGTACATTTTCTACTACTAGATATAATTTCCCATACTTTGTTTATTGCACGCCCGGCATAACCATCAATAAAAATATAACTATATTTCCTTATATCGAAGAGGTCACACTGAATTCACTAACATTTCACAAAGAAAGTCTACAGTATATAATTCTAAAAAATTAATTTATAAACAAAATGTACCATTAAAAAAGAGAATAACATTAATAAAAATAAACATTTTTTGAGGTTTTCCTCTCTTATCCATTTATATATATATATATATATATATATATATATATATATATATATATATATATATATATATATATATATATATATATATATATATATATATATATATATATATATATATATATATATATATATATATATATATATATATATATATATATATATATATATATATATATATATATATATATATATATATATATATATATATATATATATATATATATATATATATATATATATATATATATATATATATATATATATATATATATATATATATATATATATATATATATATATATATATATATATATATATATATATATATATATATATATATATATACATAATCATATCATGGTTTAGACTAACAAAAAGCTATAGATTTTAAACAAATATCAATTTTGAAATCTCGTATTAGTATTTTAGTTACGAATAAATTTATATAGTTAGTTAATCCATTATCTTTCATTCAATTTATATTTTTGTGATGCTTTTATGCTTTTCGGTACAAATTTTATTTCAGACAAGATTTTGTTTTTGTAAAAAAGATATTTATTATGAATTGAATTTTGTGTAATATTTTGAAAGGACTTTCTTTCAAAGTCGTTCGGAAACAACATCAAAAGTCTCAAAATAAATTTATTGCATTTACTGAAATTAATGAATTTCAACTATAATAAATTAATTAAATTAATTGATTTACTGTAAATAATTTATTCCATTAAATAAATTAGTAAATAATAATATTAAACATAATAAAAATCATAATACAATTTATACAATATAAACTACATTCGTCGTATAAAAACATAACCACTACTACGTCAACGACTGTAAGTATTTATTTATTGTATAGTTAAATTTTCATATATACCGAGATGTACATATAGTTGTACAAAACTGTTTGCATACTATTAATGAGTATAGATATATATTTGTCTATTTTAAAGCTGAAACCCACGCATATTTAATTGGCTATATTTATTATATGTATATGTTATATCTATTTTGCTTATATAATTAATAGGATCTACATAAGTATACGTTCTGTTTAAGCGATATACGCATGTGTTCATGTATATAGATTGGTGGATATATCTTTTAAGAGATATGTTATGTTATTTAAGTTCTATATGAATCCACGCTAACATTAACTTTATATTAATATACAACTAGCATTTACTGACTTACTAAATATACGTACCAATATATGGTTTCGGATTAATAATTATTCTCTGAGAGAAAAGAAATTATTTCTGTACGGCATGCTATGGTAAAAAATAACTAATTCACATTGCGTTTAATTTGGAAATTAAAATTAAAAAATAATAGAAAATATAAAATCTATAAAATAATATAGTATAGATTATAATCCTACAATTCATGGTTTTAAATTGACATTGAAAACCTCTACAAATGTTTTCCTGTTTATATTTTTATTTAGGAATGCTATTTAATTCTTTTAGTTATAAAATACACTAACATCTCTTACTTTTGCTGAAAAAATTGTATATATTTTTTTCTGCTAAATATATTTCTAGTCCAAAAAAATTATTGTCTTCATTTCTCTTATCAATTACGATATTTTAAAGTAAATTTAAATCGCGCATGCTATTTTAATGCGATCGGAACATTATTTTATGTGCTTGGGTTTTAATTTTAACACGATTTTTTTAAATCAAACTGTTACTAATTTAATTCAATTATGTATATATATATATATATATATATATATATATATATATATATATATATATATATATATATATATATATATATATATATATATATATATATATATATATATATATATATATATATATATATATATATATATATATATATATATATATATATATATATATATATATATATATATATATATATATATATATATATATATATATATATATATATATATATATATATATATATATATATATATATATATATATATATATATATATATATATATATATATATATATATATATATATATATATATATATATATATATATATATATATATATATATATATATATATATATATATATATATATATATATATATATATATATATATATATATATATATATATATATATATATATATATATATATATATATATATATATATATATATATATATATATATATATATATATATATATATATATATATATATATATATATATATATATATATATATATATATATATATATATATATATATATATATATATATATATATATATATATATATATATATATATATATATATATATATATATATATATATATATATATATATATATATATATATATATATATATATATATATATATATATATATATATATATATATATATATATATATATATATATATATATATATATATATATATATATATATATATATATATATATATATATATATATATATATATATATATATATATATATATATATATATATATATATATATATATATATATATATATATATATATATATATATATATATATATATATATATATATATATATATATATATATATATATATATATATATATATATATATATATATATATATATATATATATATATATATATATATATATATATATATATATATATATATATATATATATATATATATATATATATATGCGCATATCGATCTTCTTACCGCAAAACGCGTAGAAAGTTGTAAGGTAAAATTTTGCTTTTCAAATTCTTGGTTTTTGTGCCTGGATATTAAAGAAATATATTAAATCATCTTTGGCGTACACTTCCTTCAAATTGACTCGTTGGGTCGATTTAAATTAAAGACTAATTATTTTTCATTAAGGCCAGGCATGAACAACCCATTTAATTTTAAGGAAATTCGTCAGAAATTTTAGGCCGAATATTAATCATATTTTTGGTAAGAACATAACATTTTTAGTATATTTATTGAACTGTTAGTAAAGTCTTCAACAGATTCTTACTTTTAGGGCCCAAAGGTCAGAACACGTGTCTTTCTATGAATTATAAAATTCGAAAATTTCGAAAAAAGCGTACTGATATGTACATAAAAATGTCCGCATAAATGTAGCATCGTATAATCGTTAGGTTAGGATTACTTCCAATGATTTCACTAACGTCCATTTCAATTGTTAATTATGAATGACATTTAAATTGACGTTTGCTTAGACGTTTTTCTTTGATAAAAATCGACGTCTTTCTGTACAAAAAATCAATGTTTGAAACTTATTCTAAATGTTTATGATAACAATTAATTATATTACGAATACATTGAAAATTATAAAATTATTTTATATATCTGAAATTTTGAAATGATAATAATTCTTCCATAACTTTACCGAACAATGTCTTAGGAAATTATGAAAATATTCAATATGTATAATCTTCCGATATGACCATTTCGTATTGGTAAGAAATGTACCTTTTAGTTTTTTTTTGTTTTTAGTAAATAAGTTCAAAAAATTGACAACGTTTACTTTTATAGCAAAAATCGTGCTTTTTTCAATGCCCTTAGTTTGGGTTTTTTGGAATACATTTTAATTTTGGGTGGCATAAGCACGTCATAAAAAGTGTATGATTAAATAAATTTTAATAATCTACGTCCATCGGGCTACGATTTTGATTATTGTTATTGCCAAGTTGTTTCGAACTGTAATCAATATTATGGTCACTTCTGTATGGACTCGGTCCAGGTGATATATTTAGTGAGCTAGCAGCACCATCTGCTGGTACATTTTGAAATTTCGAAATTCTTCCATCTTCTTTACTTAGTTTTGTATGTCTTTGTATTTGTTCTTGAATCCATGGTATATATTTAATAACATTTGCATAAACTCCAGGTAGTTTTGGATGAGCACACCGAATACCCCAAGAGACAATGCCGCCGACAAACCATTTGTCTCTCACTCCTGGATAAGGGCAAAGCAGTGGACCACCGGAGTCACCCTGTGTTAACAAAATCACACTTGGAAAAATGCCCTTCAATACAATTTTAATAGATTACCTGACAGGCATCTCTACCGCCTTCTTCAAAGCCGGCACATATCATACCATCCGACACGGTGAGATTGTCCAGCCATTCGTCGCATTGCTGATGCTTAATTACTGGTACTTGAACCTCATTTACAATCGGCTCGTAAGTAGCTTTAGCTAAAAAATGATTGCGTTGAATTAAGTAAATACTATTTATCCACGGGGCAATCGAAACTTACGATCACTATCCTCACGCTTGCCCCAACCGATTACTGTGCAAAGAGTACCGGGTTTTATTTGTTTTAAACCGGGCGGAGGCAGACATACTGGCAATAGGTGTTCATGGAATGAAACGCGTTCAGCCAACTAGTAAGAGAGAAAGAGATAGCAGCATTATTTACAGTTGGAACATCGTGGTAGAGAAACTTACTTGGAATAATGCTATATCGTTATCGTGTGCAATATGATTATTGTATAATGGATGAGGTATCACTGTTTTCACCTTAATTTTTTGGCCTGAGTAGGTGAATGAGTTGCGGCGTGTCACACCGAGTTGTATAGTCCAGTCTTCCAAGTCAATAACAGTATGGCTAAATTAAATTATATTAATTGTTTTTATGTCAATTAGCAGGATAAAAAGCATAACACATAGTACGTACTTTCCTATACAATGAGATGCGGTAAGAACCCATTGATCTGAAATTAAAACGCCAGCACAATAAAATATTTTCTCTGGACCACCCAGAACAGCCGCCAAAAATGGCCATGATCCTGGATTAGAGTGGATACCACCAATAATACGACTTGATGGTTTTTGATGACGCCTCTTTACTTTGCCACATTCTAAAATAATTAAAAAAAGGGTAGTTTCAAAATTATTCTAAGACCAATTTAAGGATAATGCAATCGACTTGCCATAATTTATACATGTTAGCTCGGCTATAGGATAATCCTCTTCGGGTCTGCAGCTGGAAAACTCTTGTATTAGGTTAGATCGTTTCTTCGCGTACATTTTCCAAATATGTGTAGAAACGTTGACGGAGGTCAGTAACGGTCTGTGAGTGCGTTGAGTCACAACACTCGTAGCATTTACAGCGCTGTAACCTAGCATTGAACAAACTGCTGTTGGCGATACAGACCTATCCCAATTTTTAACACAGGCCGAAGCCCATTCGTGACTATCGATACGAAAGACCTCTAATACACCCTTTCCTAAGTCACCATTGCGCTCGCTGAGACGGACTGCAAGAAATTGATTTGAGTTCTTCCGAAAACGAACCGTAGCGTTTGAAATAAATCAGAATTTCTCTTTTTTGCAAAGACTTACTGCAATTTCGCTCGTCCTGACCGTACGGACAATCAACGACACCGTCGCAAATATGCTTCGAGCTCATGCAACGATTCTCTCCACAATATATAGCGTCCGGGCCACAAAGATCACATTTAGACTCGTCCGTCTGATCCATGCAATCAAGATGGCCATCGCAAACGAAATCGTTGGGTATGCAACGTGCTTGATCGCATTGGAATCCTTCACAGATTGGATTTCTTGCAGCAATCATTACATTACGCACTTGTTCCAAACCAACACATTCTTCCGAACTTTCGAGATCTTTAAAGAGATTACAATTTAAATAATCCGGAAGGCTTAATCCGAATACATCGAAAAAAAATCCACATCGTCGCATAGTCTCTGTACAAAGGGTTTTACAGGGCGGTACAGTCGAACCAGTAGCACCACATTTTGGAACAAAGAGTGTACAAAGGAAGAGCGAAACCAATTCGTAGCAACGAACATCAACCAATGCTTCATATGCTTCCAATTCCTGCCCGTAGAGAGATTCACTGACACTTAGTATTAAGTTACGCCAATGATACGTCATTCAAGGACACTTACCACCTGTGTCTCCAATTGTCCGAAGTGCCCAATATAATTCGGGAAGACTGTGAAATTGTATGGGATATGAGGTCCTTCGCAGAATTTTACAATGATGGGTAGGCAAGTGCCTGGGGCAGGATTTCTTCCATAACCCACAACTTCTTCGACGCGTATAGTATTAATAATGGTTTGGTTGACAACCTTTACTTGGACGGGATATGCACTAAAGAAAACCGCCAAACTGCCCGCTATAGCCAGTAAAGCAAAAGCATTTACTAAAATCTGATAAAATCTAAAATTTAATCGGCCATTTGTTACGTAAGGATTCGAACTTTTACGACGGTTAGCAATCTGAAAAGTAGCCTGTGCTTTAAAGGAATACGAATTAGTCTTAAAAGCGTCATCTATTTCGTACCTGGTGCTGTAGTGACATCGTGTTGGGAGCTCCATTTTGAAAACGTACAATAGTTTGGAGGCTGGCAGGAGTCGACACACACTTAGTAAGAGGAGACAAAGGAACAGACAGTTCCATATCACAATTGATTGCCTCTCGTAGCTTATCCTTACATACGATAGGATTGGGGGGACCTGTAAGAAGAAGAGGAAGAGTAAGGGAGATTGAAGACCAACGGGATATTGCATGGCATGGTTGCAAACAAAAACAATCCCTTACCGCTGGACAATTTCTTCACGGATGGCAATAGAGGAGCTTCCATTAATTTGGTATTGTAGCCAGGACTCGAATTCTGACTAAAACTGTCACTGGATAGGTTTGAATCTTGTCTATGGCTGACTTTTGTATTACATGATGATGCCGGTGTTTCTGTATTGCCCATTCGAGAATTCGATTTATCACACTCATCGCTTGTATGCTGTTGCCTTGAAGCTTTTCCGGGCACACTCTGTTTAATTCGAACAGCGTTCGGCAAAATTGGAGAGTCCTGACTCTTAGAATTATAACCGGTGCCAGCTGCCATCGAGAATCCATCACGACCTAGATTGGAATCTTGCTTTTGATAGATTTTCGGACAAGTAATTGGAAGGGGTTTATTGGACAATTTGTTGCGTATTGTCAGAGAAGGTGGAGCCTTAAATGTCCTTTCCGATTTATTGTTATTACTCATCGAATTACGACTTCCTTCAGCGCAAGGAACTTGCAAGCGAGTTGGCGGTGTTGGGGGATGGGGTGGACGTTTCCGTTCTTGAGGTAAGGCTAAATTGAAAGCAGCATTTTCACCGGATGTTTCTGGCGGAGAAGATGATTGAACATCCGAAGTGCTTGAAGCAGTTGATGACGTCGACGTGGATGCGGACACCGAAATGGTGTTATAATTAGCTAATCCTGAGCAACGGCTGGATACTCTTGTATCCATCGCCACCTGCTGCGGTTTTAATTGAGGAATTTTCGGAGACAAACCGTATTGTTTCCTCACCGGAATAACGGGTGCGTTCTGACCGGAAATGCATGAATCGTTAATATTTCTAATGATGGTGAATGGATTTGTTCTTGATTCATCACTGTTTAACTGATTATTATATTCCGTCATTACGTTGTCTTGAATGAAGGCGGGCTCCAATTTGAACGAATCTTTCGATAGGGATAAATCGGTAGTCTTTTCGGTTAAGCAACTATCCACAGATGATTCCGTGTCTACCGATGAGAAACGACTGCGAAATTCACCCGTGGAATTTGAGGCTAAACGTTCACTATGTGAACCATAACCCGATGAGGTCGTTATAGAAGAATCAACCGTGCTGCTCGAGGAACGATTGGCACGCTTGTCGGCATTGCTTAAGTCATTCGAAAATATGGGAAATGTTTTGCCAGCAAGTAAACCAATAAGCCCACCACCTTGTTTCTGTAATTTCGCACACTTCGCTGGAGTGGAAGTTGCCGATGATTCATCAAAGACGGAATTTTCCAAACTTATGCGGTCATCATCAGAACTGCAGGCCGCGTCAAGGCCAATACAATTAGACGAATAAAGCTGGCGTTTCTGGACGTCTTCGTACAAAGACGATTGTATGCATTCGGCGTCATTTACAGTTCGATTTTGGAAATGGTGGCATAGTGGTTGTGATTGTTGTTCGTCTTTTTTTTCTGGGTAGAATGATGATTGCTGCTGCTGCTGTTGGTAGCAACAATTATATGCATCTAAATTAGATTTGGTAAAAGTTTGACGAGCATGGTTCGTCGGTGAAGTTTCGCACTTTCGAGTAGGATTTGTTCGAAACCTGCGTTTCGGAATAGGAGGAGGTGAGACACGAAGAACGTTAATCGCTGGCGTTTTAAGATGGTTTTTCTCATTAGTATTTATCTAAAAGGAATAGATATTTTTTTTAAATTAAATTAAATCTGTTATACCGTGTCTGTAGGAGACGACCATATAGTTATTTTAAAAATGATCTTTAAATCGAAAGGAGTTAGAAGCGAAATAGATTAATGTTAAACAAATTCAACACATGCACATGCTTTTTTAGATTTACTCTGATTTTCCTACTGGGTGCATAATGCATAGCAAGTAATCGAAAGGACATGAATGGATAAATTAGTCCATTGTAATCTTGTCAGAACGCATGCTTGTTTGTCTAAGTGTTCCTGTAAATTTTTAACACAGTATAATTATATTCTAGAGGGTGGTTAATGTAATTTAGTTACTTAATTCGATTTGTGAACTTACAACACTAGGCATTGCCGATGGTGTCATTGTTGGTGTTGTTGTTGTTGCTGTTGTGGTTTTAGTTCGTGCTGACTTTTTGTCCTCAACCGACAATTGATTGTCCGCTGCTGCTGCTGCAACTGTTGCCCTCTCTTTCTTAGCGACTACAATATCAAATGCTTGCGAATTCGACGTTGACGTCGCTGACGACGTTAGCAGACCGCAGGTGGACATACCGGATCCTATAGAGCAATTCTTTATTATAGTCTCCCCATTTCCTATCGAAATCGCTAGCTGATGTTCTTGTAGTTGTTTTCGTTGCTGTTGTTGCTGTTGTTGTTGTTGTTGTTGTTGATGTTGATACTCGTCCAACATTGGATAGCAATGGGCAGAATGGCGACGAACAACGACACTGGCATTCGTTGGCAATAAAGCAATTGAACTACATTGTTCTTGTTGTTTGTCATAGAAATCAAGTAGTGAACTGTGTGGCAACGCCAAACTAGCAGCCCTTTCGCAACTATCAAAATGCAATTCATTCAAAGCGACGGATACGAATGAGATTGCGAAAGAGGAGAGGTGGGTTATTTGGGGGTTAGTTTATGGTTAGTGATTAAGTATTAGTTATTAATAATGATTAATGAATTATCATTTTCTATTCCGTAAAATAATAATAAATATATTTTTACACATTTTAAGTGTTCATAAATTATGAAATTAGTAAGTAATTTACCGGCGATGATTAAGAGCATCCTCTACTGCTTCGTGATTAATGTTTAAGTGTTTGACATTTATTGAAGGTGTCTTCATGATTGTCTACGCTTTTGCAACCCTTCAATGGCTCGGGTAAATTGTGGGCGGAGACGCTGAAAGCAAAATGGTGAAAAGTTTCAATATTATAATGTTTAAAAGAGTGGAATTAAATTCAATAGAAAATTATTAGACTCAAAGGAAGTTTGAGATGTAGGAAAATGCTACAGTTAATTGCGATTTTAAATTTAACTACTTGTCAATTTATTAACTTTATTAAACCTAATAAAATACAAATAATCTTAAATCTCTGTGATGACTAAATATTTCAAAAATTCATCAATATCTTTTAACACTAATCCCAATAAAATAACTCTAAAATATCTAGAATCGTGTTTGGCAACAATGCTTCAAAATATTTTAAAGAGATGAATTGTCTCACAGTCTTTAAAATAAAAATCCTTCCCTTTTCTTTCCATATTGGCCTGAAAATATTCAAAGGAATCTACAAAGTTTTCCAGGCATTTCATCGAAATTATCGGCCCAGCGACTAACAGCCGCAACACATAACTCGATACTTGATGCCACTTCCGGCCCTGGATCCTTTTGGAATCCCGTTGATGAAATTTTATTATTGGTTTTTGCTTCTTTTGCATTTCTCTTGTTCAGAAACTGCATGCATTTTATGTTGTTCCCCTCAAACTATCACCACCCCACCCCGTCCCATCAATCAATCTTTTGTTATTTTTTCTCATGATATTGACATCAAATGTCTGTAAACCAATCGACCACAATTGAGAGAATCGAAGCAAGTGGGTGAAGCTACCCAATGCCTCTCTCCCGGTAGGCGGTCATCGAACTGCGCTGTCGAGGGGGAGGAATATGAGGAAATGAATGATGTCGATCTTGCATTGATTCTTTGGTCGCAGCAAGAATTTTTGATTCAAGTAGAAAAACGACAAATGAATGGGCGCTGCCTTCATGGCTGGGTGTGACACTTAACATCAGATTCTGTGTAACGCATTGTTGGAATGGTAGAGTATAATATGATATAGTATAATAAAGAGAGAGCTTCATCACCGGATACGATTCCAATACAAACTTACGAAAATATCGATATCCAGCTGTGACACACACTCGCGCACCTACACATACACGCTTTCCCGCATACGTGCACAGACAACTTCACGTACAATTGAGTATCCAGAGATAATCGCTTCATTACTTGATCTGCGTTTTGTTTACAGACTGGGGCTTATTAATATGGTAATGATGATGACGTTAGTGTTGATACTACGGGTGAGAATGATGATGGTGAAGAAAACTTGAGGCAAAAATAATCATTTATACTACGATGCTATGCGTAAGTTTTCCTAAACGTTTCTTCTACGTTGCTTCTACGTTTCTTCCATGCAAATAAAGACAGTCTACGCCTATTGAATTTTTTGTAAACAAATTCTGTTGACTCTTGTTGACTTTTCGTTGTCTTTCGTTTTTCGAAATTAATACGAGTTCAGCATTAAAAATTAATCATTATGAATTATCACTAAAAATCGGATTCGTTTAATCTTACGAGTTGTCGACGACTTTTTTTACAAATTTGATTTAATTAGGATAAAAGTTATAATTCTTAATATTTCTATACCGTACACCCAATAATCCTTTTTAATTTGACCTAAGGATAATGCAGAAGCAATTTCATGGGTTATACGAAGGATAACGACAGACTTCTAGATTTATATAATTAATTTATTAGCCCTTTTGTTTTAATTGGCAATGTAAAATTTTTAATTTAGACCAAACCATCTAAAAATATATTAAATGCTTGCTGTCTTTTTAATAAAGACCTTACTTTTAATTCTAGTTTTTTTTGGATTTTTTCTACTCCTTTAAGACTTATTAAAGAATTACGCTTTTAATAACTGCAATTAATCGCCTATCAGGATGGTGATCTCGCTGACAACCTCCACAAAATCCACCTACTTCGTACGTCATTTCCTGTTTTTTCCAAATTTTATTGGCAACATATTTTATGGCTTTCTAAGCTCTTCTCCTACAAACTAACTCACTGGAATTTTCATTTACAAATATAATATAATTGAAATAGCCCAAATGGAGTTACCACCTGTATGAGGTTAATGTTTTCTTTTGTTTTAAAAGATGGATCTCTAACTTCGGTCAAATCGGCAAACAAACAAAAATATTTTCGAGAATACTTTGTTAATTTGAAATTTTATACTTGTTGTTTGTATTTTCAAGTCTGTAAAAAATTTATAATAATAATAATGTTAATAATAATAACAATAAAAATAACAGCAAGGAAGCACGTCCTTCGTCTTGACCGAAGCTCAAATACCCGCAACATAATTTTATGGCCTAAATGAAATAACCAGTAGTAGGACCTCCCAGTTTTTTACAATTTTCAGAATGGCGTTATAACTAATCGTATAAAACTTAATTTAAATATCTCGAACCGTTTACGAAATATCGCTAATTTCTGTATTAATGTGCAGACCACGCCAACTTTTGCAGAAAAAAAAAATTATAATGGTTTTTCAAATAAAATTTCGTCTCCAAAAATGTTTACAGTTTTTTTAAATAAACCACCAGAAAAACAAATAAAAATAAAAATTAAACTGTAACTTTTTTAAAGATGACATCTGCTTCTATCTCCATCTTCCATTAGCATACGGAACAACAAATTTAAAGTAGATTCTAGAAGCATATTTTAAGGCGATTCCAGTAATTTCTATCATTGCCGTTGTTTGTTGTGTCAACAAACGCGAAAATCTGTTGAATGTAAATTCAATATTTTCTGGGCCCAAAAATTTCAAATCAATGTAAAATCAAAAAATTGTGTGTGAAATTATTTAATTACCTGAATTACTCCTGTGGTCATTATCCTGCGGAGGTTGATAATATGTATTTTAAGGACTTTTTCCCGGCCACTTTCTTTTAAACTCGGTTCTCATGGTCACCCGTTTTAGATGAAATCTGATCTCAGTTGGATATTTCAATTTTCTTTATCTCCCCCGCCCCCCGAAACGTAAACACTCATGGTCACATTTGCCTTATTTGATCATTTGCTGACCATCAAGGCACGTGCCTTTTTTGTCCCTACCATTTCATACAATATCCTCTCAATGGAGATCATTATATATACGATGTATATTTATCATATTTAATATTCAAGATGTTACGCTCTTTTGTTATTAGACCGTCGTTGAAGGGCGTGGTAGTGTATCAGGTGTAGGAGAACGTGTGGCTCCATGGCCACTAATCATTGCCCTAGATGATACATAATTTGAAATTCTTCCATTCCTTTGTTAAAATGTTGTTGTTGTTTTTTATTGTTATTCTTTTTTTAATATCTTACGAATAAATTTTTCAGATAAATTGCATATACGAAAAGTTTGAGAAACGCCTGTTAGACGTGACTTCTTCTTCAAGAGTACGAGGGAAATCGCCTCTAATAACAAAATGTCTCTGTCTCTGACGAAAAATAATATGAATTTAATCTAAATTCGCTTCATGTCGTGTTTCATTCAATTGAGTTAATTTTTATTACGTCTTGGGCAAATCTAGGAAAAGAAAATCCTCGAGCTACATTCGATAGAATTCCAGTCATCAAAAATTCTAAAATCGAATTTTATTGCTTTTCCCACCTTTTTCCTTGCTCGGAGTTTGAAGATTCTTAATGGTCTAAAGCAAGGTTAAAAGAATTACAATGTAATTGGCCATTGACACCTTAATCCGTTTTATCTCTGTTTTCGATTCTTTCTCTGCGGCATAAGAGTTGAATATAATTATTTGTAGACAAACATTTTTTAAGAATTTATATAATTTTTGAGAAACATCTGTTTCAAACATTCAAATATCTTTAAAAGCATTTAATTTTTCGGTGTTTATAACGGGATAATAGACACACCAATGTGAGCAGGAACTTCAGTAAAACATTTCCCGCTTCAATTACGATGAAATGATTTTAAAAAAATAAAAAGAAACTGCAGGCATAAGTTTAAAATTGCTTTTGATTAAATTAAAAGGAATCCAGTTTAAGCTGTAGACGTAAGAGCTAATGGAAATTGTTATAAAACTCACCCACAAATCTCAAAATTGTTGGAATAATTACGAAGAGCTTAAACGAATGTGCGAATGAAAGAGCGAAACATTCCCTGAATTCGTGCAATAATTTCAAAAATGAATTTTAATAACAGTAAAAATATACACAGAAATACATGTGCACGTAATTGATGTTAGTGTATGTGTTTATTCGTAGATGTCTATACATACATTTTTTCTGTTTGAACACACACACGAGCCACTTCAGCGAAGTCTGCTTAAAAGCATCCAATCAAAAACTTTCCAACTGTTTCTTCCTCTTTTTAGAATATAAAACAGATGCTGTGTGTTTTTATTTGGTTTTGTGTGCGTACATGTATGTTTAAGCATGTGAATTCTTTCAGGAATGTTTGCATTAATTTATAAAAAAATAGTATAATATTTGCATTGAAAAGACTAGTTTTTCTTTGCATATTTAGGACTGTTTCCGTACGATTCTTGTCAAAGGAGTCGAATTGTGTACGTTGCTTGTGTTGTGTGGGTTTGTTTGTTTGTATGTTACTGAATGTATATTAAATTATATAAAGGACAAGTGTACAATTATGTAAATTTTCTTTACACTTTTTGATTCAAAAGAATGTAAAGAATTAGCATTTACTTCTGCCGCATCCAGTCCAAGCTTCAGGCATCAGTGACAGTTAGCAATAAGAATCAGTTGGTCCATCTACAAAGGATAATAACCCACACGCATTCACTTGATTCGTGCCCGTTTTACAAAAATTCGATACAAAAATTCTTTCATCATTTGGCTTATATAGGACCTATCATCGTAATGATGATATGATGATGATTTTCATTATGATAATTATGAAAATTGTGATACTTGTTCATAATAATATAAACGATAGCATGTGTTGCGGAATGTCCGAATGAACTGGAAGGAATTCCAAAAGATTTAGTTTGAATTGTAGTTTGAATTTGCTGGAGGGAGAGAACCTTTCTATAAATGTGACGTACAAAAATTTTCTTTGATGTTCTGAAAATAAATTCGTTCCCTCAATTTATGACTTCTTTCCATCTAGAATTTCAATATTTAATTGATTTCTTGCTCGTTTTAAAACAAAATATATAGATGAGAAAGACCGCAGAGCTGTAAAAAATTATCAAAAAATTAAAATGACTAATTTAGTTTTTGCTTATTTTCTGAGAAATATACTTAGTATTTATTTACAGGAGAATACTAAATTTTAAATTAAATTCAAAACAGACTTGAGGAATTAAGTCAGGGTGATAAATCGGGAAACCAAACTGGTTTCATAATCTAATGATTGATTCTTACTACAATAACGATGATTCTTACAATCGACACACGGCAAGTGATAGAACTAACCTTGATGCAATACCTTTTGTTATTCGCACCGTACTGGATTGTAAGAACATAACTCTTTTCAGTTCACAACAACGTTCGTAACAACGAGGAGGAGAAGAAGAAGAGGAAGGAAAGAACTAAGGGAATAAGATCTCAAAGAACCACAGGTTCATGCAATTCTTCAAAATAAAAATGAGTTGAGGGAACTTGCATTGCTTCTTATGAAAAATCTATCTACAATTGCTTTTCCTTACAATTAATTTTCCTTTTAAATCCTTCCCTTTTACAAGGGAAAGGAAAAAAGTTAAGCTTTTTTTTTCCTTTGTAAAAGTTAAGCTTTTATTAACCGCTTAAAAAAAAGTAAACAATTTTACATTCACCGAAGAAAGAGAAATCAATTAAGTCGAAACGTATAAAATTAAAATAAACTTCAATTCAACGCCAAACTTTAACGATTTAATAAACGTAGAACATCTACTAATGGCGAAAAGTATGCAACATATTTTTCGACACAATCTATAAAAAACTCTGTGGGGTTAACTGCGTTTTACCGGTCAATTTAAAGCATTAATTATTACATTTATTATTGATTCAAGAATTTATTTGTGTGTTTTTAATTATACTCGGGGGAAGTCCCAAATTAAGCTCGTGCGTTTTTTTAATTATTGCTATTAGTAATACAAAATTATTTTTCGAGAATACATATCTACATATACACGCCCAGACGCACACATGTACACACACACAGATTCATACACATATATGTCGATGCATGAACGCTTTGATAACTTTTCTGAATGATTTATGGCTGAATAATTAATTCTAAATATTTGGCAAATTATATCAAATTGGGCAAACGACTCAAAAATTCGAAACTCAATGAAATATATTTTGAAAATGATTCTTTAAAGGTTATTGACGACTGCAGTCTGATATATTTTAAAATCTGTATTTTTAAGTCATTTTTAAGGTAAATATTAAATGTTTTCATAAGTATAATTACATGATTTTTTTATAATTTGAAATTTTTTAGTTTTTCAAAATTGAGCTCTTCCTTTGGTGCTCGAGGAGCTACTTCTAAATTAGATAGGCTTTCAACTTCGAAAACAAATCTCCCCACAAGGTTGAAATAATATAAAGCATGGCAAATAGTGTTGGTCGGACCTCTGAAGACGTCACAACCGATGTCGACCCCGACAAAGACGGGCTACGAAGCATCAGATGGATAATAGTTCAATTTAATGCCCTTTTTTTCCTTCGGGCAAGGAAGCATTATATAAAAGCAGCCAACAGATTCTTGCTATGTATTCGTTGCATGTTTAACACTATTCCCACCATTTTCTTTCTCGTTCGCACACTTTAATGCAGTACAATGTGATGCTTTTTTGGAACAAGAAAAAAATGTGAAAACAGAATTAATTAAAATCTGAACATAATTTATTCTCTTCAAGGGACTGAACAACATATGAAGAATTAATTTTGAGGGTTAACAAACGCACTTTATTTTGAACTGAAAGATGCTGAACTCAATTTAAACGGCTTCGGGGTATTTCCTTCACGAACGAGCAATCAGAAAAGAAATATTTTTAACTTGATTTAAATTCAATGAGAGGCTAACTATTATGGACTTATAATGTTTCTGAATGATACTTGAGGGTACTTAAAGGCAATTTAACGTAAATAGATTTCGGTCAATTTTGTCATAATGTTTCGAGGCTGTCTGTCGTTTCTAAGAAAGTAAAAACATGACCAAAAAAGAAAGGGATCATTATCAACCTTATCAAGATTATCCAGTAAGAGTATTAACAGCAAATTACATTTCAAATATAATTATCATCTTTCCCACCACCACCAGCAACATGATCGTCATCAACAGTTCTACTAAGAATTTTCATTTCAACACTCTCTCCTTCTCTATCTCTCTCTGGCTTAACACACACATATATATATATGCACACACATATACTCTCTCAATGATTTCCAGAGGCATAAAATTTTATTTTATCCTCGCATTCGAGCTGTCGAAGTCGATTTGATTGGCAGAAGTAGAATCGAAGAGAATTTTAAATTTCCGTTAAAAGCTGGTTTCAGCCTGAGCAACTTCTTCTTCTTCTTAGACTTCTTAGACAAAGAACCAAAACTAAGAAATTTCAAAAACATAAAAAAACCAAAAAAAATTGACAATAAAAAAACCGAAAATGTTAGTGGTGTTTATTATCTTTAATGAAAACCCAAAACCAAAATAAAGAAAAAAAGCTAAGCGATAATGCAATTATTTGTAGTTTATGAAATTTATTATGGTAATTACTTTGATGAAAAAAAATTAAAAATACTCAACGTTTTTTCCACGTAATAAATTGATTTCATGACGTGCTCGTTATTTTGTTCTTCCTCTTATACATTTGTGTCTTTTGCTATTTGCGCTTCTTCTTTTCAACTTTCTGTGATTATGCGTATGTGTTTGTGTTTTTGTTACCGGCTGTTTTTTATTTGCCTGCCTGTGAGTATTTTTTTCTTCAAATTTTCGTTTTAATCGCAATTCATTGTTCATTGGCTCGAAAAGTATTGCATTAAACGTAAAATTACTGACGGTGGTAACAGCTGTTCCGATAACGGCAATGTTGCCACACGATGCTAAAAGAATATCAGACAACAAAATTCAAAATACGAGCAGCGATCCCATTTTCGAGCAATTTATTTTCACTTAATTTTATCTAAAGCCTAACTCTCTCTGTCTTTTTCGTTATTTGTTGCCCCACCCCTTGAATTTATTGATTTTTTCTAACGCAAAAATTTAGCGAATTATTCTCGAAGGCTTCAGAAAAATTGAAATTCCATTTAAAAATATCACCAAAAAAAAATTTATTTTTCTTAATTTATATCATCTTAATCTCTTACTTGAATTCTGGTGACATAAGCACAAATTCTTAATAATTTTATTCAATATTAGAAAATTAATGAACGAACTCAAAGGAAAACATTAAATTTTTTTTTGAAAACCTTAACGCAAATCCTTGTTTAAGGTTTATATAATTTTCAAATTATGATACGACATTTCTTTGTTTTTGTTTTTGTACTGTAAATAAAATCATAATAAGAGAATCTTATTTTTCCTCCTCCTTTTCATTTTTAGTGATTGCTATCAAGACCAATCTTGTTTCTGGGATTTCCTTTTGGATTATTAACTCATAAACTAAGAAAAGGGCATTCTCGAACATTATCGAGGAAAATATAAGCTAACATTTTCCTTCAATTCTTCCTCCCTTCCCAGAAAAAACCGCTTTTTAATAGAAGTAATTTCCATCCTTATTAAAAGAACGATGAGAGGTTTAAGATTAATTTTTTAGCTTAAGGATATGAAACCACTTTCGAATGCTTTTTTATAATTTTATAAATAAATTAGTTGGCAATTTTTATTACTTCTGAATTCAATTTAATTTTTGAATATAATTTAATCTTACTGAATTAATTTTACTACGAAAAGAACAGACACAATAAAATTAGAAAATAAAACAGTGTCTGTTTGACGGAGATGGCAGTGGCGCTGATAGCGTTGACGTTGACGTGAACGTAGTTGATAAAGCTAATGTTTTTACCGTCAACGACAAAAAGGTCTTCTACTGGACCGAATCCTTAGCAATGAAAGAGAAAATAATAATCACTATAAAGTACATACTTTTCAAAATATGAGCATGTTTGAGGGAGGAGGGTGGGGAGGTTTTAGTTTACTTGCTGCAAACTGTCGGTGTCCCTGGAATCCATAGACATAATAAAGAAATATGAATAGACATAAATAAAAGGCTAAGTAAGAAAAAAATAAATATTACGCATTTCATCTCTTTCTTTTGGAAAAGCGTTCTATTTTTCGTTCGTTTTTTTTTTTTTTTTTTTTTGTTAAAACTTAAACTTATGGTGCTTTAGTTGTTACGGTTCATATTTTCTTTTGGAATATAGTAATATGTTTGTGTGTGTGTATACGTGTGTATGTGCGTATATTTATATGTGAATCTCAACCAGGGAAAATTTTACACACACTGATATGATTTATTCAACATTTTCAATTTCAGTTAAAAAGAAGCGATTTTTCAAAGGTTTTTATTAAGCAGAGCCTAATTTGCTCGATTAGACAGTGAATACTAATGATAAAGAGAAAGGGGAGGAAAAAGAGGCGTAAAAGAAGTACCGGCGCAATCGATTGTCAACTTCCATAAAAAAACACCAAAGAAATAGATACGTTAAAGAGAAGCAAATTATAAAAACGTCCTGGGAAAAAGTTGTTTGAAGCTTCAAAGATTCCAATTCGTTCAAGTCTTCTGAACTTTCAGGAGAAAATAAATTGTTGTTGTACTTGTTGTAAAAAAATAGTTAAGTGTAAAACCGATTTAGTTTTTTTTCTATTTGTTTAACAAGCACTCAAATACTTATTACTTACGAGTGTCCTACCAGACCTATCAAAACATAAACAGATGGAAATTTGCAAAAAATCGATTTGCTCCATTTGCTCTTCGAACGCAGCAGTTTTCGCTATTGTTTTTGTTGTTCTTGTCACCCAATTTTCATATTATGTTCATGATTATTATTATACAAGTCAACTTCTATATTTCCAAATAGCATTTACTTTTATTTTGGTATTTTTGTGCTTTTGAATTTATTTTGGCATTACGTCTATTATCGTTTACTTTTACAGTTTTTATATGTCAAATTTGTATTTCGTTCGAGGGGGGAAATAGGTGGCAGGATATTAATAGATTACATGAAAGCAGAAATAACAACGTCACCCACACGCCTTTCTTTGCAAGCATCAATAACCAAATGTCCTGACGTCTAAGAATCTCTGAAAGTTATATATGAAAATTTGTTTACGAATTTATATTTACGCTACAGATAATTTATGTACGCTACTTCTGGCGATTACTTTATCATTCTCAACAAATTTTCAACGTAATATTCTAAAATATCATTCGCCAGTGGGCCCACTTGCTGCTTCTCCTCAACCCTACATTCATATTTGCCTCTCTCCAACTCTTTCTGTCTATATATATATATATATTTTTTTTTTTGCTCCAAAGAATACCATTTAACAAATCGTTTGCACTTTACCAATTTCAAAACCGATATTGGCCGATCAATCGTTATCGTCGCCAATGGTGTTTGTATTATTTATCCTTTTGTATCTGCTTCTGACTCCGCTCTTCTACTTCTTCTTCCTATATCTTGGAAATCTCACTTGTAGTGCTCGCTGTCAGCTGTTCAATTGTTTTTGATGACTTCTGCTTTTGTGGTTTGTTTTTGTTGATGTTATTGTAGATTTTGTAAGTACGAAATATTTATTTCGAACTTACGATTATTTCTTTCTTTTGTCTAATCGAGCGGAATAATGAGAATGTTTCTTTTTTAGTTTTATTATTTTTAATTTTTTTTAATTATAAGACTTTATTATTATGTTTTTAAACTAATTTAAAATTACTAATATAAATTTTATTGTCATGGCTTATTGTCATATTTATAAAAATTTCTGTCTCTAAATTTGGTTTCAATTTTGCAATTTTTTTCATTATTGTCAAGGTTATTGTCACAATTTTCTAATAACAAAATTTGTCTAATATATTTAGTATAAAAAATTTTCATTTTTTATATAATTTTTTTATATTTTTTCTAAATAAACGGATAGATTTTCATGATTTTATTGTCAGAAAACTTTCTTTTATGTTTTTATTGCTAAAAATGTTTTAAATAGCTTTCGCGTTTTATTATACTTTCTCTATATATTTGTTTATATATCTACTAGCAAACATCGAGTAATCTCTCAATTTATTTCTTTTATAATAATATTTGTTCACAGTTTAATTCAAAAATCAAAAGGTTTCTAATTTCAGATTTGATTTCAGAACTGATATCATTTTAATATAAAATGCAATGCACTGCGTTGAGTTTTCTAAGACAAATTTATAAAACGAAGTGAACAAGAATGTTTCCTTTAGAAAACAATATCTATCTTTCACTTTAAATAATTTCCGTTTCACAATTTCATTTTAAAAAATCTAACTCTATTCATATTTATTTCGCGTATCATAATTTTTTTTCTATTTCCGGTTTTTCGATTGTGTATTTCCTTGTATTGTTGGATTAGTTACTCTTTCTGGTATTGTTTATGTATTAGTGAGGCAGACACAGAACACATAAAATAAAGAGCAATTGACCGACGGCCGACAAGGAAGAGCACGTCCTGTTCGTTACACGACATCAACGACAACCGCCTACGCACTGCCAGTAATTTCATATTGTCGAGGGTATTTTTCCATTTCGACCTAGATGAGTTTTATTTTTCTAGACTCATTTTCATTCTCACCACTACCAACACTGTAAGGATAACAACAATAAAAACAGTAAGTTACTAAAAAAAGAAAGAAAGCAGAGCCAGTGCATAATGTGTTGTTTTTTGTTGGAACTTTTTTCAGCATTTAGTAACTTTGTAAACCGTTGCCGCGCTCAGATTGTGCTGAATTTCTCTCTATTGAAAGCAATTATTTTCTCTTCGAATTTGATTTTAAAAATGTTTCGCTTTGTGCTATTCCGCATATATATATGTATATATATATATATATATATATATATATATATATATATATATATATATATATATATATATATATATATATATATATATATATATATATATATATATATATATATATATATATATATATATATATATATATATATATATATATATATATATATATATATATATATATATATATATATATATATATATATATATATATATATATATATATATATATATATATATATATATATATATATATATATATATATATATATATATATATATATATATATATATATATATATATATATATATATATATATATATATATATATATATATATATATATATATATATATATATATATATATATATATATATATATATATATATATATATATATATATATATATATATATATATATATATATATATATATATATATATATATATATATATATATATATATATATATATATATATATATATATATATATATATATATATATATATATATATATATATATATATATATATATATATATATATATATATATATATATATATATATATATATATATATATATATATATATATATATATATATATATATATATATATATATATATATATATATATATATATATATATATATATATATATATATATATATATATATATATATATATATATATATATATATATATATATATATATATATATATATATATATATATATATATATATATATATATATATATATATATATATATATATATATATATATATATATATATATATATATATATATATATATATATATATATATATATATATATATATATATATATATATATATATATATATATATATATATATATATATATATATATATATATATATATATATATATATATATATATATATATATATATATATATATATATATATATATATATATATATATATATATATATATATATATATATATATATATATATATATATATATATATATATATATATATATATATATATATATATATATATATATATATATATATATATATATATATATATATATATATATATATATATATATATATATATTTCATAATTTTTTTCAAAAAGTATGAAAACCTTTATTAATTTGGAACGAAAAGATGTTATATGTACATTCCATTGGAAATAACGGTCAACTTTTTCATATTTTCTATAATCAGTGATAAAAATTAATAAGTCGGTTTTCCTAATGAAATAAATAGCATGCTTAATCCTCGGAGTTATTTCGAATATTTTAAATTTCTTTTGCTTTTTTTTTAAATTATTGAATCAAGCCTCGAGCATCGCTAAACGCTACCTCAATGAAAAAATATCAATAAAATCGCAGGAAATTAAAATTTAAGGATTATACATTTTTGCTTACGTCGGCAAGCGCACACAATCACACACCTAAATCAAATATATTTACTCTTAACTGCTCACCACCGTACACCCATCGCAGATATGCATCATTACACTTGAACTAAAAAAATGCTAAATTTACAATAAATTTTCGGATAAAACAGGCAGTTGTTTTAAAAGTAAAAATAGTAAGAATAATAATAACAATAATAATAATAATAATAATAATTTTTACAAAAGAGAGCAAAACAGAGGGTAAATACTAGACCGAAACCACCAAAAACAAACTAAAATTCACCACAAACTGATTAGAATTTCTCTATCGCTCTCTACGGCTTTTCTCTGTTCTCCCAAAGAGTAAGGCCAAATATTCTCTCTGAGTTCAGCATCTAGTGTAGATCTCTAATTACACAAGAGTCAATTTACCAGTATTCTAGCAATGTGAAACTTTTCTCATAATCAATTTTACCTAAAAACAGTCAGCATTTAAGAAGCTAATGTTTGCTTATGGTAAACCCATGAACAACTTTCTACATCATATACCGGCTAGGTTCTGATCCCAGGACCTTGCTAAAATGACTTTAATTACTCTCAGAGATTTAGTTCAAAGGATTTCGCTCTGAGCATTAACTGCTGCGATTATATTAAATTTCTCCTTGCCCGATTTCAGTTGAAAGCGAAAAGATATAAAAACTACTGATACGCGCCATTTGTTGTCGCTCTTTTTTCTTTCTTGGGGTTATTACATTCGAACCACCTCACTCAAGTGCTCAAGGCTCGTACTTTTCAGCTTGTGCTGATGTTGGTGTTATTGTCGCTGTTGTTGTTGGTCTTGTTTGTTGTAGTTGCTTACTTTATTCTCCGCTACATTTTTTCATCCATCGTTCCTTCTTTTGTACCTCCGTTTCCACTCGTTGTTATTGTTGTTGTTGTTTCCCTTAAACCATTTTATTTGTTTAATAGCGTGTCACTGATTGCTACGGTATTTCTATGCATTTCTATATATTTTATATATTAAGACTACCGTGAAACACCGCGTTGGGTGTATCGAGGCTGGTAACGAACTGTTGTGAACGTGTGGATGTTTAGATAAGAACGGGAATGAAGCAAAAGGAAAATGTTCGTTTCCAGCTCGTAATCACCGGCAACCAACCAGCCAAGAGCTACAAGTTGCCTTCAAGAATTTGGGACGAGCATTGTTGTTGTTGCTGTTCTTTCTAATATTTTTTTATCCGTAAATTATTAGGTGTTCTTGTTCTTCTCTCACACACATTCATTTTCCGTATTATATTAATTTAAGGGTCGGCAATTCAAGCTAATTGTCGATTAAAATTAAACCGTGATATAATATTTAATGTTAATGTTAATTTAATGTTAATAATGTCGATTAAAATTTAATAATGACATAATATACAGTGATAATGATATAATATAAAGCCCCCAAAACAATAGTCTTCAATCTATTAGATGTTGAAGGATCTCTAAGACCTCTATTAAATTTCTTTTAAACGGCGTTCATAAATATTAATATGTGCTCATAAAAGTATTAGTCTAAATAATTTCAATTTTTGCAATTTTTTCACAATTTATTTAATCATTTCATTGAAAACTCATTTCAATTAAAGGCTTTTCCTTAAGACTTCAAATAGAAGAAGAATGTATTAGTGTTTTTTGAGCTAAATTGTTTTTCGAATCGAACAACACACTCGTATTCAAACACAAACACACACACGGACAAGCACACAATCATACAAAATCATACACACACAGACACATGCACACACAAACACAGGGACGCACACTCAACTACACATCCACAGACAGACTATCATAAAGGTGAACAACAATACACGGGGACTAATAAAATGTTGTTGTTGTCATTACAATACAACAATAACAACAATGTTTGAATTTAATAGCATTTTGCAGCGGTTGCCACAGCTTAATTCGAATTTTGCGAATTCTCACACAATCGCAAATCCATAAAATGCACACAATGAATTCATGCTAGTTCCGTCTTATTGCATTACAATCATTCTTTCCTCCCCTATCTCTCTCTCTCCCTTTCCCGTCCTCTAACGCTCCTTCGCTCGCCAGTTTTGTTGGTTTCCGGGTGAGTGCACTTGTTACAGAATTATTTATGTGAGTGTAACTATGTATGTGTGTAAATGGACTTTCGATCAGTATTTCATGGAAGGAATGTGCTGAAGTACTTATTGATGTATATATGTGTGTTTGTGTATATTTGTGTTTGGAAGTATGAAATTATTTCGAGGCGAGTGCACTTGATTATTTAGCCGTTATCAATGCCATTGCAGAAAATTTCATCTGAATACACACAGATACGCGCGAGACCGTGTGTGTGTACATAAGTGTGCCTACTTCGCTGGGAGCACTGGAATAGAACTTGATAAGGTTAAGGTCAGAAAAACCAATAATAATTACAACAACAACAATAACTACTAAATAATAAAAATCAATTTGAGAAAATTGTTGCGAAACTCTTGCTTAGTGACGACAACCTTTGCTAAAGGATAACCGACAAATAATCACAAGTCTTTTATTTGTCAACTGCAGAAAATAAAAGAAAACCGGGCTAAACTCTTTAAGGAAAAGATTATTTTCAAAACTCACAAAATTATATAAAGCAAAATTGACATTTATCTTTCTAATAACTTTTATGGAAAAATGGACGGTTACTAAAACAGAGCAAATTTTTATTTTATTTTCGTGTCATTTCTTCTTGGAAGTTTTCAAAGTATTCCCTAAAAATTACAGAAATTATTCTCGGATATTCTGTTCAAACAATCTTTGCCATTTGATTTCGCTAATTAAAAATATTGTACCAATTTTATACCGACAAACAATTGTAAGAATGAAACGGACAAGGGAAACAAGACAAAGGATGGGAAAGCGGTTAAGAATAAAAGGAGTTTTAGTAGTGAATAATTCCAAAAATTGAAAGAAGTGTCCTTCAACTTAACATTTCGTGACTTTTAATGAAGTTCTTTAACGCAAATTTCAAAAAAAACTTCGTATGAATGAAATAAACAAGAAAATAAACATGTAAGTTCACACATGTAAGTTCACTTTCCACACACACGCATACATACACGGAAAGTCAACGGAAGCGTACTAAACTAGGGGCAAAAAATTATTTTTGTTGCATACTTTTACTACACATATTTTGCTTTGATTTTTCGATATCCGGTTAATTCCGGTTTTAACTAATAAAAAAAACTGAAAATAATTGTTTATCGTGACAAAATTGAATTAATTGTTTTTGTTGTGTTTCGTTGTTCACTTCTTTAGAAAAATATTCGTACGTATAATTTATTCTTTCATAAAAATGAAACGTGATATATTGGTTTTCTGATTATATTTCCCCAATTGAAATGCTGGTGAATTGGTAAATTGCAAGCATTGATAATAAATTGGTAACTTGTACGACAACGTTTGATTATATTCTGGGTGTGAAATCTGTTAAAGGGGTACCTTAAGTTAAGAGTGTCGAAGAGAGTTTTCGAAGACTTATTTTTTATCTAGAAAACATTTATTAAAATACGTTAAATAGGAAAATAATAAATAAGAATTAGATTTAAAAGTGTCGCTCTGAAATAACTGAATTCGGTGTTAGTAGCAAGTCATAACAATGTCCAATTTCTCCTTCTAATAACTCTAAATGGTTGGTTATTGGTTTTTTGTTTCGACACCGTATTAAAAGTCAAATCTGAACTCAATTGCATTTACAATAAATGTATGTATGTGTGTGCATACAACATACATACATACAGCAACTTATTACGTGCAATGTAAAACCTCTATTTAACGTTCTAAATCATTTTCTTATTTTCCTCTTTCCTCTTTTGTCATCCCTTTTACCCAACGCTTTGATTGAAACACAAAAACGTACTAAAACTTTATAACTCAAGTTTATGCCCTTCTTATTTTTTCTACGTCAATTTAACCAACCCGCACCGCCCCTTACATACTTTCACGACCGCCATTCTTCTTTTCCATTATCCGTCTTTCTATTCTTTATACAATTGTTTTTAGCTGTTGACTGTACGGGAGCAAACGTCTAACATTATTTGTGTGGATGTTCGTGTTTTGTCTTGAACTGAAAACGACCAACTTTGAAGAGGAATCAATTGTACACGACGTCCGTCGTCAACTACGGTTGACCCTTACAGGTAGTTTCCGCCTATTTCTATTCTGTTTTCTTTAATTTTTCCCCCTTCTCCTTCAAGACGCTGGCGCTTGAAAAACATAGAATGTTAGATGAAATTTTTTCCGTCCGTGCTTCGCAACAGCGTCGACGACGACGACGACGTTGACGATTCATTGGGAATTGCTAAATGTGGATATGCGTTATAGTGAAACGATTGTTGAGTTGAACGAATATTTGTTGATGTCGGGCACGTGCGTTGACCGCAGATGAATGCGCGCTGAAGGGGCGGATTGAGCAACAACAACGCATTAAAGGTACAACATTTTGCGGCCAGGCAAAAATCATATAAAATTGTCTTAAGTCCCCCAAAAAAATTGTATCGTATAAAATATTCGACCTATATTATAAAGCATTGAAGTATTGAAACATAAAACCTAATCTACTGGTATTAATAAAAACAAGTAAGGGAGCTATCTTCGGTCTGGCCGAAACAAGAATACCCTACACTCACAGGATTAATCCGTATTCGTAGTAGAGACGCGAATCGCGCCAACATTTCCCAAAATAATTTAGTATTCGTGGATCAGTTCCAGGATAAAATTTTGTTTCCAAATTAGTAAACTGAGCTTCGCATGTGCATACATTCATGTAAACTATAAAAAATAGGCGTGATTCTCATCCGATTTATCCCATTTTCAGTATCTGGTTACAATAACAGAGAATATTTGTGCCAAATTTCAGGACCATACCTGTTTCCGTTCTCTCGTAATCGTGATTTAAATAGACAGACAGGCAGCAAACGACGGACGGACAGGGCTGAATCGACTCAGGAGATAGTTCTCAGCCAGATTATATATACTTTTCCATGCCTGTCACGCCTCCTTTAATGCGTTACTAACGGAGTAACAAACTTAATATACCCTGAACCCTTCGAGTGTAGGGTATAAAAATATGGATTTTTTCATAGTTTTTACGAAACATTTAAATGAAATAGAGTTATTTCCTCCTACTCGCACATTTTACTGAACATCCCGGCAAATTAATTTGAGATTAAAGAGATATATTAATTAACTGAGGGCATCTGAAAAGACTTGAAAAATGATAACATTTCAATCAAGACTGACAAAGAGGGTTGTTTAAGGGTATGTAGTGAGTAGGGTAGTTGTAAAAGAGGAGACATTATTATAAATTGAATTTGATAATTTAGCAAAAATTTTGAAATAGATTAAGTCTGACTTGACTGAGTCGATTTAGCCATGTGCATCCGTCTCTGTTTGTGTCATCCGTCTGTCGGTCTGTCTGTTTGTGTTTTTTTGTGTCTGTGGATCTGTCTGCCTGTGGAAATCATGACACCAATCGAAGGGAAGGTGATATCGACACAAAATTTGGCACAAATATTCGTCGTCATCGTAGGCTGTTTGGTTTTGGAAATGAGGTAAATTGGACCAGTGCCACGCCTGCCTTTTATAAAAAATCCATTTTAAAGGCTGATTTCTCAGTTTTTATATAAGTTTTAAAGCTGAAATTGAGTTCGTGTTGGTTTTACATACCAAAAAAGGACGGAGCACCCTTTGTCATTAGATGATTTAGTAGATGTAAATTCATCAAAAAAAAAAAATAAATGTATTACTAAAATCGGCGTGCACCGCCCATCGATTTTTAGGATCACGCTGTATTTTTTTATTACGGGTGTAATGTGTTTAAGCTTCGGCCAGGCCGAAGTTAAGGTTCTTACTTCTTATACTTTATTCCAATTTTGTCTACAACGAATTTTGACGAGGGTTCACTGCCTTTATTGAAAATCCCTTAATCGTAATAAATGTTTGTTATTGAGCTTAAGCTCGAAGAATTTCTTTTTAATATTCAATGAAGAGAACAAAAATAAAATGAAATTCTCATGCATGTGTGGGCGCATATTTCACTAAAATATGTATGGTCGCATTGACGATTAATTTTTTTAAGATTTTAATTACGAGATTTTTATTAACATTCTTAGACCGACTTTGCATATAAAAAGAATTTTATCCATAGTCAAGCATCGGAACATTATCAGGTTTTATAAAAAGCGTTTTTCCCCTAACCGGACTATTCATGATAAATTATCATTTTAGACAAATCCTGAATCGTAGTCTCGTATTCTCGGAATTCTTTTTTTATACCAGAAAGGACGAGTAGCAAACATTTTGTTGTTTGTTCTGCGACAAAACTTTTTCATTTTAAAAATATTTGCATTTTAAAAGATTTTTGCAAACACATCCAAACACACACACACACTCAAGCATTTAACTCATCCCGCTTTTCTACGTGACGATTCTTTCTTTGCAGTTTCGTGAAAAATTGTTGACATTGGTCTCCGGCTGCTCCCCCTTACTCGTGGTTAATTCTTCTCTTCTGGCCACTTTTCTTATTTCATTCTAGGATCCTCAATGATCCTCTTATTAAACAATATATGTATGCATATATACAATACAAGCACCCAGAGATGTATACACGCGACCCCAGTAATAAGCGGAATGTTAAAAAACACATTTATTTTAATACAGTCAAATCTAAATTAAATAAAGTAAAATCGATGTCTTAGAATTAATCAAATTATGCGTTCAGCTGAACACGGATCAATTTATTTATGAATTCTATTTTTTTTAATCCTTATTTCTAGTTTGTATTAAAATCATCCTTTTTGGTACTCGCAATTCAATAGATTGGAAATGTTTTATCAATATCATAATGCCAAGCATGCAAGCCGCCAGCAATATCTTTAATACGCTGAGCTAAATCGGGAAAATGTTCACGCATATGTTGCACAGCTATTTGTGAGTCATTGCCACGGCGACAGTAAACGATAAACGGCAATAAACGATGTTGTTCATCTTTGAACTGTTTATTGAAATTTTCTATGAAATTATCATTCAATATTTGCTTTAATGGCACGTTTACCGCCTGCGGCAGTTTACATATTTCGAACTCTGTCTCAGTACGCACGTCTACAAGAACGTGCGGCCGCTGACGCCACTTCTCGTTATATTCGCTCACAGATATTCGTTGATCTGTATCAAGTAATGCTAATGAATGATTTTTGTCGGATGCTTCCATTCCACAGAACTGCTCATAATTGATTAGGTTCGTTATTGACGGTGTCTCAGAACAAATATCACATTTCGCACGTTTGGAGCGTAACTTGATATTACGGAAGGTACAAAAGGTACCATCAAAAATTAGCAAACGCCCACTAAGGACTTCACCTAATCCAACGGCTAGTTTTATGGCCTCTAGTGCTTGTAATGAACCAATAACCCCCGTTACAGCCCCCAAAACACCACTATCCCCGCAATTCCCGACAGTCTCAGGCGGAGGAGGAACCGGGAACAAGCAACGATAGCACGGACTATTATCATAATTATAAACTGTTAGTTGTCCATCCAGCTGTAAGGCACTGCCTGAAACCAATGGTTTCTTCAACATTACACAGGCGTCATTAAGAAGATAACGAGTTGCAACGTTGTCCGTACAGTCCAGTATGATATCGTATTGGGCTAACAAAGCAAGGGCGTTTTCGCTGTTCAGAAGCTGCTGATAAGTATTAATTTGACAATGAGGATTAATTCGTTCTAGTGTACATTTGGCTGAGAACACCTTAGGTTGGCTTATGTAGCGTTCTGCGTGCAATGTCTGGCGATGAAAATTACTGCGCTCCACCAAATCATAATCGACCAAGCCAATTCTTCCACACCCTGCAGCAGTAAGATACTGTGCGGCAGGACAGCCAAGACCACCAACGCCTACAATAAGGACAGAAGATTGTTTAAGCTTCAATTGACCACCAACTCCAAAATTCGGTAAAATTATTTGACGACTGTAGCGGAGTATATCATCATTACTCAGACCATCAGTTTTTGAAGAATCCAGAGATTTTTCACATGCACTCCCATTACTCAGCTTCCTAAATTTCTGCGAAAGTTCTGTAAATGTTTCTATATTCTCAATCAGCTTCTCAGTATCCGCTTTTAATTCTATAATCATTCCATTCGCAACTTTTTTATTCGTCTCTTCAGGACCATTCAGGTTATATTTATTATTCTCAGGACTTGATATGTAAGGCTCTAACAAAAATATCTCATCACTGAGTCTTTGAAAGCGATCCCTCAGCGTATTAATTTTATCAATCAAAACCATGATATTCCGAAGAAACGCAAGCGGCCCGGGGACGTTTTATGATTTAAAAACTTCAACAAAATTAATTAGATTTCCTTTAGTACCGTTTGAAGTAGAGAAACATCTGTTGGTGACTCTCAATCATGGTTGCCAGATCACACATAATGACAGATTCTAGCAGTATTAAAAAGTTGCCACAGCATATACTTTAGTTTTTCCATCTGAGTGGATATCACTGATTAAGAAATTGGCACCTCCCCGTAAAAACCTTATTCATGGGCAAGCAAAACGTTTTACGCAAATTTATGGAACTGTTGAAAGTTACAACAAACCTTCAGTTTGAAGTCAATGAAACAATTTTTTCTAGCGTTGCTCCATCATTTTGTGTATAACCTTATCATCGTAATTTATTCTTCATTCTTAACAAAGCTATTTTAAGATATACTTTGTAAGTGTATGTTTATATTTTATTCAGTTTACAGGTTTTTTAGAAACATAAATGTTGAACATTTCTCACAGTTCTGGAGATTTCGCAGTTTATATAAACCTGATATATTGTATTTACAATAAGCTAAATAAATAATTCAAGTACAATGCAGGCACAGATATAATTTCTTTCACGTCATTGATGGAGATATGTCAAAAATTCTTTAGTTTCCAAAGCCCGCAAAGGAGAGAGAGACAGTAAATTTATTTGTGAAATCAAATGTCTCATTTCATTTCCAAGATAAATGAACAGCATGAGAGACCACGACAGAAAGAGAACAGCTCCATGAGTCTCTACTATTCTGAAGTATCGCCACTGCAATCGCCAGAGATTTTCTATCTGTTTCTAGAATAAATCGCATTTTGTGAACAGACTGTGACACAGCAATATTCAGATTATAACATTTGCGAAAGCGCTTTACAAACAAAGTGTTCAGTTTATGACATTTATGCATTCTCAACCGAAGACGAATGAAAATAGGTATCGAGTGGCGTGCATATTATTCCAAAGAAAATATAAATTTTCTTCTGAAATTACGATATTGTATAACATTCATTAAGCAAACACTGCTATCGATAGAGGGCTGGAATACTGTGCGTCGGGTAATAGGTTACCAAATTTTATTCAAAATAAATATACCGGCAATTTTCAATGGAAGACATCAAAACGAACTTTAAGAAAATTATGGACGAGTTTAACGACAGTCTCACACATTCGGCACCCAGAAAGCTGAGCTTGGAATATCTAAATGATTCGCTTGGTGACACAATTTGTTAGCAAACACTTATATACATTATCAAAATTACTCCACTAATTACAATCAATCCTTAGTCCCCAAAAAAAGACGAGTCTCTTACAATAACGAAGAAGATATGCCAGCTGAAGCCAATTCAACTGAAAATCCTGACGCCAACAACACTTCGTTAAATACATTGGCCAGTGCTCCACCCAGCCCATGGGAAACTCGTCGCATAAAAGCCGATTTGATCGAAGCCAAAGCCTGTGTAAGTTTCTTAACTTTTCTTGAAGTCATAGAAAACAGCAGTTTCGATTTATAGATTACAAAACTAAAACAAGAAATCGAACGCCAGCATAAGGTACGCTGCGAGGTGGAAACGTTGTACGAAAGCAAAGTTACAGAACTAAAAAAACAGTGTGACTTTTCATCTAACAAAGTTCTCGATTTGGAAAAGCATATGAATGCGTTACGGAAGCGCGAACAGGGGGCAAAGAACGAGTTAATCAAAACCCAAAAAGAGTTCAGTCAACAGAAAAATCACTACGAAGAAGCTCTTCATAAACTCCAACGTGCAAAATTAGAAACTGAGGAGAATTCACGACTAGAATTAAATGCACTAGAAAATGAACTGGGCGAATATCGGAGACATTTGGAAAAGCTGGAGCTGGTTGGTTTGCCAAAAAATACGCATTAACTTGTATAATAATTTACAACCATTTCACCATTTAAACCATTTCACATTCATTAGGAATTAGATCTCGTTACCGAAGAACTGTCCAATACACGTGCTCTCATGGAAGATTATAAAGAGCGTGTGGGAAACTATGACGAGTTGAAATTACAAAATGAAAAAGATCAACAAGCGTTGAACGAAGCCAATTCACGAATCAAGGAACTGGAGTATAAAATTGCCTCATATGAAGATTGGAAAGAAATTACAAAGGTGAAAAATTTAAGATAAATTAATATTTTTCACTAAAATGCGAGTCGTTATTACTCTTCATTACTTTTAGAATTCTCAAGCACGGCTGTTAAGTATTCCCGAAATGGACAAAGAACTACATCGCCTAAAGACTAATAATGAACGTTTACAGGAGCTTTTGGGTAATAAGTTATTGTTGGAGGAGCAGGTTCATGATTTGCAGATGCGTCTGGAAAATGCGGAGAGTGCAAAAGCCGATGCAGTTTCTCTGCAGGTAAGCAAAATGGCAAATATAATGAAATACATAGTGCGCATTTTACCATTTACCCCAGGTGAAACTAACTCATGTCGAACAAGAGCTAAAGGAGTGGGTCAAAGTTGCCCAAGATCATTGCTTGCCCAATATGTTGGTTAGTCCAATAGCTTTGCGTGCACGAATCGAACAAATACTACAAAATGACATAATAATGGTGTCCGAAAAGAACTCCAATTTGACCGAAACTAAGACTATGGACACTCAATTACATGATTTGAAACAGGTTTGCAGGACGATTACTGTAATTAATCTTGAGAATTGCATTGAAATTCGGTATTTATTCTTGTTAGAAATGTGAAATGTATGCTAAAAATGTTGAGGAATTGAATGTGACCCTAAAGCGTCATAAAACCTTCAAGGAACGTGTTCAGAGGAAACTTTTACTGGTCTCCAAAGAACGTGATTTGTATAAGCAACTACTGGAGAATTTCGAGAAAGATTTAACGAGTTAGTTCCAAATGTTATAAAATTTGCTTTTGATTTCAATTCTTGTCTCCAACTCAGTTACCAATACCGGTATGGATATGGCAAATCCGGAACTGCAATTGCGCTGTCGTTTGGATATGTTGGAGAAGACATTAATCGGCTATAAAGATATGTGTGCCAATATGGAGAAAGAGCTTACACATACCCGTCAACAGTCCTCTGCCGATCAGTCTATTGAAACGAGCGTTAATTCTGAAACATACGAACATTTTAAGAAGGAAATCGACGCACTGCGCTTAGAAAATGACCGCCTACGCCGACGCAAAGATGAGTTAGAATTAGAACTGGAGCACAGGTGTTTAAAGGGCGACTTTAACATAGGAAAATATAAAGTGGTGCATTTGACTAAAAACCTTGCTGCTGAAGCCTATGAAAATTCAAATAATCTTATAGAGAAACTGCAGGCCGAGGTAATATTCCTAAAAACTCATATCAGCGTGAAATTACAAAGAGGTTTGCACTTCAGTTTTTCACTAGATATTTTAAATGTTGTAGATTGAACGCTTGAAACGTCGCAATAAGAAATTAGAAGAGGATAACGAGGTGACTCAAGCCCGCCTCAACGAGACCAGCAATATGACTATGAATATAAAGGAACTTAATCAATTACGTTCCGAGTTGGAATCAACAAATAATAAAATGAAAAAACTGAAGGAAGCCTACAAAGCGGCAAACATGGAATTCCGTGATGTTTGCTATTTGATGTTCGGTTATAGAATTGATCGCCCTTATGGCAATTCGAACTATAAGTGAGTGATATTTTTCTCTAGTTATCAATATCAATTCAACCAATTATTTTTAGACTTTCCAGCATGTATGCAGAAAGCCCTGATGATTACCTAAACTTCCGTTTAACTGAATCGAATGTTTTGGACATGTTGGAAACTCCTTATTCAGCAACTTTAAAACCTCTCATAGAAACACAACTAATTGGCAATAAATCCTTGCCAGCATTTTTAAGTTCACTTACTTTGGAACTCTTCCAACGTTCCACGATCACAATGACGTGAATGAGCAATATAAGCATAAAATACCAGTTTCCGTGACTGCTCGTGTCGGGTTTCAGGAATATGTAAATGTGGTTTTATAAATTTTGTATTCGCGAAAATATCTTTATTAACAATATCCGTGCTTTTCTATACAAACAAATTTGATATGAATTCGCCGTTATTTTAGCTTAAACGTAATAAATATGAATATAATTTACTTTAAAAATATATAGAATCATTAAGTTCTCATATTAAACGAAAATCCTCAAGATTTGTTGGCAATAAACGATATTGACGATTGGATATAAACGATTTCTTTAGACCTGAGATTCAGCTTGCCCAATGATACCAAAAGTTTTCCTCTTTTCTCAGTTGATAATATTGCTACTATTATTATGAATGTAAAGAAAAAACATGCGCCGGGTGTGGTAGACTACCTCAACTAATAGTTTTGTATGTGTAAGAACTGTTCTTTTTGTTAGAGATACAATTTTTATATATGTATTTTATAAACTGATTTCATAATTGAATTTTTTTCTTTTTTGAAAACGCCTTTGTTATTCTTTGGATTTTACGATTACTTTGAAAGTGTCTCTTTTAAAATTTAATATAAATAGATTTCATTCTTTCAGTACTTACCACAGTATTCAAATATTTCAACTCTAGATTCTTCTCAAAAAATCAAGTTCATTCACAAAGAGCTATTGACATAGTTTTTTTAATAAAACAAATTTTTCGTGGACCAAAATTCACCGAGGACCACTTTGATCAGCCTATGATTATCTGCACGCGCACTTGTTCTTAAAGTATTTGTAGAAGTTTAACGTATTAATCGCGTAATTAAAGAACACTTTCTCTGTCTACTCGATGCTAGATTATGCGATGAGGGAGAAGCATACACCGGATTGAGGATGCTGTATGTTTTATATATTACGTTTAAATATAGAAAAGCGATAATGACAACCTAAATACGTACTAGATTTAGTATTTATCGCTAAAAAATTTTATTCAAACGAAATTTTACATTTAACACATTTACATTCAGACATACTATGAATCTTGTTTATCAGTATATTTCCAATATTAGTTCATGCAGTATTTTTCAACAAACTGCAAATATGTATGGCTATATTAGTGATAATAATTGCGCATTGCTTCTGTTTTTGCAGTCTACGCCTCAACGAAGACAATCTAAAAAGTTTTCATTTTCATTTTCTTTTCAAATTTCGCTACGTGCAATTTGTGTGTTTGCCTACAGCGAGCCAATAAGAAACTAATAGCAAGAAACTCGACAAACGTATATCTTCGCCTAATATCACTTGCGCTTCTACAACGGCAGTGAATGAATTAAGATAAAATTGTTAGTATTAGATTTTGTGCGTGTAAAATGAATTAAATCGTAATCCTTGATATCGCTGGCCCTAACTAGTGAATAGGAGCCTCTAAAATTATATGAAAATCATAGACTATGATTAATCACTCATTATTTGATACAAATCAGAAATTTATATCATCAGAAAAACTGATTACTAATTAAATCATACGCATGGAAATTAATTTCTAACGATATTTTATATTTCCCGAAGGCCTTCTTATTTAAAAAAACTATAATTTTCAAAGCATTCTTATCTGTTTCAATACATCCAGATATTCCAAATTTTTATTTACAATATCAAATCTATTCGATTCATTCTATTATTAAACGGCTAAAACATTTGCAATTTCATCAGGGGTTTTGCAAAATATTGCATTTGCTTGTTCGAATGCATTGGATGGATCATGTACACGTTCATATATTTGCTTATAAATTGCAATGATAACATTGAATGAACGCTTTTGAACCGCTGATCTATGCGTACCGCTCATTAGTAATTGAATTTGTGGCAACAACAATACTTCTGGCATCTCTAAGAATGCATTCATCTTACTCATAAAGATTTTCAATAAATTTGTTTCTATTTTAGTTTGATTGTTTTGCAATATCGTATAAATGGGACCCAAATTAAGATTTGCCACTAATGAGGAGGCCTGTTCCGATGTGAGCGTATCAATTTGTGCATCCGTCTGTGCCTGCAAACGTTCAACGCGTTCATCCATATATTCATAAACAGCCAAAGTGCTCTGCATATGGTATAGGCAATTCAAAAGGTAGACAGCCATATCAACAGTTGGTAAATGAGATGCCGACTCCTGCACTGATTGCAGCAATGGATCAATGACGCATGAAACAATTTTGACAATGTCCGATTGCCGTCCATCGACCATAGTGGCAACTGCTAAAATTTCCTTAAGTAAATTTAATAGACGCCCGACACTAGCGGGTGGTACGAGATCACGTTGTGGTGGTTCCAATCCAGTACTTGATCCTGAGGGCCGTTGAAGAACCGATCGCACCTGTGTGGCCAAAGCACTCAGATATATTTCTTCGCTAGATTTTTCCAAATCCATTAGGCACTGCTCCAGAACTCCTTCACGCACAGACTGAAAGAGCAGCTAAGCCATTGGTACAGAATTTTAATTTGAAAAGGAACAGTATAGACCTGATTAATAATCTGATGATAAAACCTTAGTAAGTTCGAAAGAGCAAACAGTATGATCGGATCCTTCTCTGACGTTAATATTGTGTCTACGCGTACTTTCAAGGGATGGCAAACACCGTCAACAATATAAGCCAAAGCCTTTTGAATTTGCTCAGAAACATCTAAGAAGCATTTTCTATAAAAACTGGAGTTTCTCTATGCATTCATCTTACCATTATTATCACACTTTTTAACCAACATCAATAAATTATCCTTTTCATTGGGTATCGCTTGATGCAACCACGCAAACATGTCACCAATGTAACGTTTTGGATCATGAGCGTGTAGTTCAATCGGTTTCGGATTGCCCCCGGAGCCTCCCTCTGTTAGAGCTTCGATAAACATTCGGACAAGCACGGCGCGCCGAGCAATGGAATATTCATCGATAACGTACCTAATGATTTCGATAAGAATATAAATCTCGTTTATCTTTTACGATTTGACAAACTTGAATAAAACGGGACGATCCTGGAGGCGACTCATTGCTTCCATAACCAATGTACCTAATTCATTATTTTCTAAATTACGGCAATGATTTTGCGTCCACCGATACAAACGCTCTAGAGCCCCCTCTTGATGCAATGTCATCTCTTCCATTATGTCCAGTGCCACTGCCTGATAACCGCCCTGCAGGAGCACACGGCAATCAGAATGTATGCTTTGCACTCTATCGAGAACTACGAAGAATTCTGGAACAATTGGCGCATCTTTAGTTGTGCCATAGAGAATCTGATGCTCAGGCACGCTCAGCTGAAATCGACTAATAAATGCTTCTGCAATTTGTCGATGAATATCCAGTTTCTGTCGTTCATTCTGTAGTGTATTCGTTTGAGAAATGAGATCATGCGTCAATGCCTTAGATGACTCCAAATCAGCTTTCATTACTTCCACCGATTTGGCTAATTTATCAATATCATCACACACAGAATCCAAAGATAGTTTGACTCCACGAAAGGCTTCCAGAAATTCCTCATTGATGGTGATAGATCGCTTTACAATTTGGCCACGCAGATTACGTCGACTCAAATCTGTGTTATCGGTGAAGAATTCCGAGATATAGTTAAGCGCCTCAAGAAGTTCCTTTAAGAAATTAAATTTACATTATGGACTCTATTAATTTCAGAATATTTTAAACTCACTTTATCTGTATCAATACGAGTTTCCAATATTTTTGTTACACGCTGTTCTATATCGTTTTTGTTTATGTTCTCCTCGGTATCCATCGTTAAAAATAAGTCGCCTACAACGACACTTGCAACGTCTTACTTTTTTCTTCAACGTAAGTACTTCTTTTACAACTGACCCATTTACCAGAGATAAATGATATTTACCAGATAAATTATCTCTGCCATTTACTTGACTGTTGATTACGTATATTTATTCCTAAAAGCAGAGATAAAGAGATAGGACACTTCGCACTAACCCACATACATTTGCTCAATACAATCACAGAATTGTACAAATTTAGCTTGAATTAGTTACTTATTTCTTAGGAAACGAGTACTGGCATCAACAGCAGTCAAAATCATGGGCTTTGAGTAGAGGTTGAGCCTTCTGATGACTCTGATTAATTTTTTTACAAAATTTATTTCGTGAATTTTAAAAAATAGTTCAGCGATGAATACGGAGATAATTGTGTGGATATTGGATATTATTTTTAATCTCTCAAGCTTCCAGCATACAATATTTGGTACTAAGTTGAGGACCTACTTCCCCATGTGGCCCCGTTACAATCGTTGTAGAAATCACACCGCTTTTCTTTATAAAGGTGAAACATGTTGTTTTTTCTGGAAACTGATTGAAAGCAAACAATAACAACAATATGCCAAAAATTCACGCTTAGCGTTCGTGATGTAAACAATGCATAACAAATAGACGTCAAATTACTTTTTTGTATGGTGAATTGGGAGATTCCTATATCTTTATCTCAGATAGAGCACTACAAGTATTAAGCCAATAATTCTCCACTTACTAAACCACCCTAATAACAATGTATTATTAACGTTAACTCTGCCTTTGCTGGTTGTTAGTAGAGTTGGGCATTCTAGTTCCCGATAGGGAGCGATCTTTATAGTTCATTTCGAACTTGTGAACTAGTTCGTTCTTTTAGTTCTTTTAGTTCGTTCTGCTTCTTCTTAATACAACATACGTTTTATTCGTTTTTCTCTAAAGAACAGTGTTCTGGTGTCTTCCCACTCGTATATAAAATAAAAGAAAGCAGCTCGTGCAAAGATATTAAATGCACGGATAAATTTTTGTTATAACTAATATAGTAAATAAAACATTAAATTTGGGTTCAAACTTTTATTAAATATTTTTTTCAAATACAGTAGTTTAAGCAATAAGTTCTAATTATTCTATGGATATGCTAATATAAAAATATATATAATTATATATAATATATATGTTCTATTATATATTAAAGAGGTAGGGAGGAAATATGGAAATCAAACTTATTTCTGGATCTCCATAAAATCGCATGTAAACTCAAAGTCTCAATTGAGTCGTATACTTCTTACCGTAGCGTGTTTTGCTTGCTCTGCCGCTCTTTTTATATATATTTCAACATATAGTTCTTCATATACTTCTAGTTCTTTACATAGTTCTTTTAGTTCTTTACATAGTTCAGTTTAGTTCGTTCGTTCGTTCTAGTTCATTGGAAAATGTGTTTTGTTCTTTCTTACATTCAGGTGGTAAATTCAGTGGTGTCATCATACTCGTGCTAGCTCGCTCTTTACCTCAATACATAGTTCTTTACATAGTTCTTTTAGTTCGTTCACATAGTTCGTTCTTTAGTTCGTTCACATAGTTCAATCCGATATAGTTCTTTAGTTCGTTCATTTCTGAGGTCGGTGACGGACGTGTTACTGCGAACTAAAAGAACTAAAAAGAGGGAGGGAGACGAACTAGTTCTTATAGTTCGCAAGTGGGAATAGTTCGAATGAACTAGTTCGTTCGCGAACGACACAACTCTAGTTGTTAGCGTAATATCGCAATTTATTGGTTTCGTCATTTATTCCAACCAAAATAATGAGCAAGTCGGCGCTAGCAAGCTTAACAGCGCAATATACGGATTCCGAGAATGAAGATGATCGCAACGTTGATAGGAGTCCTGAATCCTCAAATTCCCAAACTTCCCAGGTCTGCCGTAATCAACAAAATGTGATGAAATGGTAATATTAATATTTTTCATATTAATAGGTCATAATTCCAAAACCTATTTCACCCAAAAAAACTCCGGAAAGACAAATCATACCGCGCAATTCAAGACTTTTTACTGCTAAACGAAGGAAGAAGGCATTGCGTTTGGTTAGCTATCAAGACGACACAATTATATCAGATGATGATGGCAATATCGATGGATCAAGCGACGAATCGGAAGAAAATAACGAAAATTCAAGTGAAACCTCCTCTGCGGTGGTCAATTCCATCAAGGAACATTCCAGATCAAAAAATATTGATGATGAATGTGAAAACGCTACTCAGAAATGTTCAGTCGGAACAAAAGGGCCATTGTATTCAGCAAAAACTGAAAAATCAGAAAAGTTTGCCCATTACGGCTTCTCTCTCCCACCAGAACCAAAGGGTAAGCCATCCTCAGAGTTATTGGAGAAAATTCAGCACCTTTACGATAAAATGGAAAATACTAATATGGACATGAATAGGATGATACAAGAGCGCAAAGAATTCCGAAATCCCAGTATTTATGAGAAATTGATTCAGTTTTGTGATATTAATGAATTTGGAACAAATTATCCTCCCGAAATATATGATCCCCTTCAATGGGGTCCTGAAAGCTATTACGAAGAATTGGCGAAGGTGCAAAAAAATGAAATGGTAAAACGGCAAAAGGAGCGCAAAGATAATGATAAAATCGAGCAGGCGACTGCTCTAGCTAGGAAGGTGGAAGAGGAAGCTAAGAAACGGTAAAAAAGTTCTGACATTAATGAAGAAATCCTTAAACTTCTATTCCTTTCAGGAAATCAAAATGGGACCAACCGGCTCCCGTAAAGGCTGGAGTTCCCACAGCATTGACCACTACCGTTACAGGAACCAAAGGAACTGTAATTTCGGCATTTGGCACACTACCCAAGAAACCTGCAGCTTAACGGGTGTTAATTTTATGACGTGATTTTCATATGAATCAACAGGTTCCACAGTAGCAATTACCTTTCTAACAATTGTTTCGTGACCTACAGGCCCCCTAGTTAACTAGCAATAGTTAAATATTGAATGATGATAGGGCATATAATAATGAATAATTAACATTTCATTCACCCCAGATACTCTACAACACTAAGGTAGTAAACGAAATATATCTCGGCTATAAACTTTACATAATTTTAAACAAAACCAACAATTTGAAATAAACGCATAAAATGCACGTTTAAAATAAAAATTACGAATATTCCATTTCTTTTTCCAAGGTCAGAAATTTTTGTTAATAATAATATATTTTTAGATAATATACTTAATTTTTTTATATAACACTTTTGTAACATGCATGCGGGAGTCGTTTCTAATCTATTATTTAGTCGTTTCTAATCTATTATTATTATATATTCCATCAACTAGTCGTTTCTAATCTATTATTTACATATATTTAGTTGTGTGAAAGTGCCGGAAGGACTTCGCAACGTGTTTTTTGCCTTGTAAGAGAGGAGTTCTAAAGGTTTGTTGACATTCAATGGGCAAATAGTTTTCTATGGTAGACATTTTTGTTAAGAATATAGCATAGATCAATAGTTAAAATTTAATACATACCATAGTTGCTACCAATTCTCCTCTGTTTCCAAATAAAATTACACTTTTAGCATCTCAGTAAAAATACCTCTCACGAAAATAATTTAATTGAAAAATTTATAATCGCATTTAGTTACTAAATTATTTAAAACCTTTATTAATTAGTAATTTTATTATTTTTATCTAAAAATTGACACACCGTAAATAATCCCCCCGAAATAATACCGTAAATAATCCCCCCGAAATCATAAAAATTGTCGAAGCATATCTGGTACTCGGGGCCAGAGGATATCGGTAGAAGCCTTCTTGATGATAGGAAGCGTACTAATGGGGAACATTCTTAGTATTTACGCTAATTTGAGTTTCGGAAATAACCAGATGTGGCACGACGCTAGATCCGGCGAGTATGGTAAGTGGGCGCTTGAAAAGTTTTTTGCCAAAAGCTTGCGTACAATTAGGGTTTTGTACGCCGGCGCATTACCATGTAACAAAAATAGACTTCCAGCTTCTTCGTACGCTGATCGAACACGTTGATTTGTGTTCCACAAATTCTGCAAGACACCCAAATAATATTGTGCATTCACAGTCTGACTTTGTGGAATGGATTGCTCATGGAGAAAGGACTTGGAATCGAAGAAAACAGTAAGCATCGTTTCGATTCGAATACGGGTCTTTTTTATGGATTTTTTTATTAGATTTTTATAGATTTCATACCTTTGTAATGACACATCGATGTTTTTTCATGCATATAAATTATGCTACGATCCTACTGTTTTCACTCCTTCCTATGTATCGATCGATGTCTTTACTTAAGTATTTAAGATTTTTTTAGATTTTGTACATTCATTTCTTCCTAATGGCAAGCTGAGTTCTACGGAAAATTTATAGCAAACAGATTTGCACGATAAAGTAGACATTCCTTTTAATTCAAATTAGGGATTGAAATTAAAAAAATTTTCTACAATAAAATTGAAATACTTTGTGTGCTATTTGAATGATGTACGATTCCAGAGAACGATTCAATTTTTAATTCCCACAGCATAATAAAAATTCGCTACCTGTGGCAACTGTGCTATAAGGCAAACACGAACATAGTGTTTTTACCCCAATCTAACTACGCACAAAGTATTTTTTCTATTTTTTTGCTATACCGAAGACCGCTGTGATCGTTTTACTATAATGGCGATTCTTTTTTGACAGTTGACTTTTCCTTTGGCGCACGTGTTACGCGACGAACTATTCCGGGGAAACCACTTAAAATAGGGTAATTTAGACGACTCGAGTTGAAATAATTTTGTAAAGTGTAAGCTAAAAGTTACCCGCACCAGATGAATCCTGAGAAATTGAAAAAATTGCAAGCGCAAGTGCGCATTGGAGGTAAAGGAACTCCACGCCGTAAAAAGAAGATTGTGCACTCCACCCCAGCGACAGATGATAAAAAACTGCAGTCGTCCCTTAAAAAATTATCGGTTAATACTATACCCGGTATTGAGGAAGTGAACATCATCAAAAATGATGGGACTGTTATCCATTTCAACAATCCCAAAGCGCAGGCATCGCTTCCAACAAATACTTTTGCAATTACTGGGCATGGTGAGAACAAATCAATTTCGGAGATGCTACCGGGGATTCTGACTCAGCTGGGTCCGCAAGACATCACACAACTGAAGAAAATCGCCAGTGAGTTTGCAAATAAAGGTGCTGTTGCAGCAGCCGCGTCGTCTGGTGCCGCTGCTGGTGTGGTTGCAGATGATGATGTCCCCGATTTGGTACAAAACTTCGAGGAAGTTGCAATTGCCGGTACGTCTGCCAGTGGTACCACCAGTGCAGTATCAGTGGCCACTGAGAGTTCGGAACCAGTGAAGAAGGTGGAAGAGATCCCAGTGGCTTAAGCACGAGGAGATTAAGACGAACAGGCGCGTTAAATTTGCGATTGAGTCATCTTCGACAGCGGAGAAATAGTCGTGAAATATGGATTTTTTTAAACATAAAGACGAAACTACACAAATACACAAACAAACAAAAAATATATAAACATATATACACAAAAAAGCACAGCTGTATAAGAATTAATAACCACAAAAATGAAAGAGAGGTTTAGGAAAGGCCTAGTACGAAAGGATTGCAGTGTGAAAATTTTATTTTAAACATACTAATAAGAGAATTATATAATCAGTGGACATAGAAGCCGTTTCGGTACTGAATAATCACAAAAAATTGAATTTCATCTGTATTCAAAAGAAATACGAGATTTTTATTGAAATGAATTTTTAAAATTTGTTTCATTTAAAAATACAATCCGCAGTCTATATTTTAATCTAGCATTATTACATGAAATTCCTGTTCTAGTACACTCCAAACTTAAGCATTACCAATGGTAGTAAGGGATGTTTTGCCTACAATAAAATATTTACATTGCCAAAATGACAAATTCTAATTTATGATCGTAAATTCATCACAAACGAAGTTTTAGCGAAATACATTTTCTTTTCAAAGTGTTCTCAATACTAAGGCTCTTAAAATATTTTTTTATATTTACGTTTTCTACAAATATTAAAATTCCTTTATTAAATTAAAACAAATTTCATATGTGGAGAAGTTATGCATAATAAAGACTAATAAAATCGAAATTTGGGGAAATGAATCCAACAGTAAAACTGATGTTTTTGGTAAAGATAACCCGTTGGTGTCCAAAAGGTCTGGATGACTGGCTCGTGAAGTTTAGCTCGATTCTGATTTGCTGACTGATTTATCTAATGCCTATCTGGATAAAAATTTGCAATTTTAGGGAACAGTTCGTTGTGTGACAAAACTAATGGTCTAGAGAATGTAACATCTTTCGAAGGCTTCACATATTGCCTCTATTGGAAATGCACAATTTTATAAGATATCGATGTAAAATTTTTGGAGTATTGAAATACACAGATTGAGGCTTACGAGGAATATACATTACTGATTGGAACATATGTGCGTAAGTATAGTTTTTGCTACAAGTTCATTTGTAAATAACTTAATGGCTATTTAATATTGATTAAATGCATTCTAATTGCTGAAAATGCCGACTTAATATGAATTTTTAAAGAAACGGTACTCAACCACTGTTTATTTAGAGCACACTGGAATATCACAAACTGCGGCATCATTAATTTTAATACCCAGGAAAGTTTCAATTAATATGTTTATATTAAACAATTATATAATACTAAAATATTTTATAAAAACACTTCATATTCAGTGTTTCATACGGTAGTGCGTAACGACAATGCTGGGCACCATAACGTCCGCTGGCATTAGGTTGGGTATAATTGGTCTGGAGTATTGAAGAAGTTATTGGTAAATAGATATTCGTATTTGACTCATTGGGAGTTCCTGCTTAATTAATTTACCGACTCATATCTCGAATAAATTACTAATTTCGTTAATAGAAATTTCCTTAATACAAATGCAATTGATAGAATTTCGGTAGAAATTTATGAAAAGTGGCATCATTGCGATTCTCCTCTTTGACAGTTCATACTTTTTGATTCATACTTTTTGTTACTGTTTGTAAATAACATTAGAAATGGATATTTCCAAAGCAAGCAATGAAAAGAAACTTCAGCTTTGTCAAACTTATTTTCGTTGTAAGATTTCGATGGATAATATATAATTCTCGTTTAAACAATTTCGTCTATAGCTGGATTTGCTTTGCTGCCATTTCTTTGGGCCATTAATGCTTGTTGGTTCTTCACGGAAGCCTTTCGCAAACCCCCATTTGCAGAGCAGAAACAAATAAAAAAATGTAATTTATTGAATTTTTATATCGACTTTGGTCCATAATTATTTTTTCCTTCCAGATGTTGTTTACTCATTTATTGGTTCCTTTCTTTGGCTCATTGGGCTTATTGTATGGGTTACGATTTTCCAGTTAAAAAGAGCCGAGTGGGGAGCCACGGCTGATTACATGAGTTTTATAATTCCATTAGGAACAGCATAAATTAGCGCTAATATTACGTTTATGTTATTCTTGTATGTTAATAAAGACGGGTTACTAACATTAGTAAGTTTATACCCAACACCCTATATTGGGTAAAATCTAAATCCTTCCCCTATGTAATTCATAAGTTAATATCAGTAAAAGCGTTTTAAAAATATAAAGTTAATTCGGTTGTAATTGCTTGATTGAAATCCAAACTTAATTAGTTCAGTTTTATACGTTCTTATGGTAATAAGTTGGATTTTTGGGCGTCTAGACCGCACCTCGCGCTGATATTGGTTCCCGTGTTCGATCAATGGTTTCTCTGTCAAGGAAATTAATATTCATTCATTTTTAGAAAAGCCATATAAATGGCTGTCAACAGTCCCATTTAACTAACTTGCATAATCATGTTGGAAGCGCACCGAAATTCATTGCGACAATTAAAACGAAATTGTCAAATAACGAATTGTCAAAAAATGAAAACAACAAAAAGAGTAATGGTATGTTCTAATTTTTTCGTTTTTTAAATAGGTAAAGCCGAAATCTTACTACTTGTTCTCCATGAGGGCTTTTGGCATTTCGGTCCGAATTCCTGCAACGAATATTGGAACAGAATCTTTAATGTGTTTACTGCATGAGTAAGAAAATGATCTTTGTCACACTTCTATATATTTAATTTTTACTGTGAATCTTGAAATTTGAAAATACTACCTCAGATTTATCAATGTGGCAGCACTAACATTCAAAGTGCAAGGTGTATTTTATTTCAATTGCAAGTGGTGAATTGTCGTCTAATTGAACGGTGAAGTGAAGGTTGGCCTACATATATTCATAAAGCAAACAATTAGAATTTCAATTTAGAAGAATAATTTTAAGTGTTGAAGTGATGCGATTGTATTAAAGTGCGAAAATCGCGACTGCTTTTAGTGTTATTCAAAAGTCGAGACATCTAGGAATCACAGTCAGTTGAATGAGTGACGAAAGAAAATTTTTTCCAAAGGGGGTGAACTCTAGTCTATTTTTGTTTTTGTAAGGAGGTTTAACAGCGACAAACGATTGCAGCTGTGTACGTGCAGCGTGAAGTGTGCGGCTTTTATCGGGAAACGGTGTAAAAGCCAGCCGGGTCAGTTGGTGATTAAGAGCCGAGATAGGAGGCTTTGTGTTCTTTAAGCACGTACGACAGCAGATACCAAAGGTAGTAAACGCATATAAGCTAAATTAAAGGGCGGAAAGTAAGTCCGTGTTTTGATCGCATAAGAAGTACTTGAGAAGGTCTGAAAGGAGGGAAGATAGATTCATCAGTAGCTAATTAAGTGACAACCGCTGAAGGAAACAACTCAATTGCAATTCAATTAAGTAACGGGATTAAAGGATATACATAAATAATTTCGCACTTTTGATGGATATTGTTCATCATCATCATTATCAGCGTCATCTACCCAAACACTTGCATCAGAAGCTACGGTTATTGATTTCAAACAATCAATTACAGATAACGAATTCAAACGAAAGTGAGAAGGTGGGAAAAGGAATTATTTAATTTTTGACACATTCATAATCCTGGAAGTTTTTACGCAAAAATGCGGCTGTTTCCAGTTCGTCTGTCAAGTATTCCAAAAATGCTTGACTTTTACTCGCAGTTTAACCCATCGCCTTTGTCTATTAAACAGTTCATAGACTTCGGTAAGCTGGAACTATTTATACTTCAAATAATGTAGAATAGATAATATAAAAAATTATGAATATTATTTTATAAGGTTTATACAATTTTTAAATTTCATTTCTTATTTGATTTTTTTTATTTCTGGTACAAATAATGCATGAGATTCGCTTAAGCCAAAGTTTATTCAATTCGAAATTCGGGGATTGAAATATCGGATAAAAATTGATGCTCTAATATAAGCTTAATTATTGTAATCAGTTCGTTCAAGACGACGTTTTTTGTTTTATTTGATTAGACGCGTGTAAGGCCAGCTAGTCAACAATGCACTATTTTATATTACTTGGTCATTTTTATAACGGTAAACGTAGGCTTTTCTGTTTACTTATTTATTATGATTAAATAGGTATAATTTCAATTGTGGTGAGATTTTATTGAATTCTAGCTTTTTTAATAAATCATTGTAAGGCAATTGAATTCCCTTCCTGTGACTTAAATGAGTTTGTTTACCCAGTTGCTTTTATTATGGTATTATGAGATAGTCGATTTATTTTTATTGTTCCCTAAATTAAAAGCCTATTATACGATTTATTGTTCGATAAAAACTTGTATCATTTTCTTTTATGCATAATAAATTTTTTTCAAAAAACTACAGACGTAGAAAGCAGCTGATTGAACAAGGACATTTTAATGATAATTTTATTTCTCTGTAATCAGCAGATGTATAGATTATAGTATTCAAATAGCTCGAATTCGAATTCAACCGCCATATGCTTTCCATAGACGTAATTTACACAGGAAATTCTAGCAATTAGGAGAGAAGAGAAAAATTGAGGGGAAGTGCATTTAAAACAAGACAATAAAATTTTTAATGGATGCAAATAAATTCTCATTTAATTTGTTGGCGGGTGTGGGGGTGAAGGGTGTACATATGTAGCCACGGTGTAGGGGCAGGGTGTTTTAATAATAAATAAATATAGAAATAAATATATAAATGAGATAGTCGCGGGGGCGATACTCTCACTCCACATTGCGTTATTACTGTTATGTCGAAAACAATTTATTATAAATCCGCTGCAATCAATGTCCAATTAAATAAGAAAAACGCTTTTTAAAGATATCTGTTTTCAGTACAAAGGAATTAGGAGTCTTAATTCCTAGACTAGAATACATAATATACCTCTGTTCCTTTTTAATACATTATTTATTTAATTCGAATGAAAGTTAGTTATATTATCTTAAAATAAAATATAGAACGTGAATATTCAGAGGCTCATAATATATAAAATTTTCGTGTAAGCTTACGGACTTGTTTTAATTACAACTGTTTTAATTACAATTTTTACAACTAAAATATTTAAATTTTCGTATTGTAAAAGAAATTATTTATTTATTTATTTTCGTATTGTAACCTTTTTAACTTCATAAAAAATTCGAGTAGAAATCAGAATCAAAGAGGTACAATTTTCCACGCTACGGTTACAATATAATTCTATATATTAATATTTTATCTTTGTTGTGGCAGGCGCTATAAGTGGTTGGTTACATTCTAGAAATTTCTGGTCATATCACGAGAAAACCGAGACTTATTCTTAAACAATATGTAGTATCCTAGGCGTAACTGTTTAATTAACTGCAGCGATTATATTAAAAAATGTATGGATATGTATTATATAGAAGAATTTCAAGTGCACTCTGTTTGCAATGACACAGAGATTGAGGCATGATTTATGAGAAATAAAACTGTGTACATAAAAATGAAGATAAAGAAATACTTAAGTGGATTCTTAAGCTGTTTTAGCAGATTGCTTTTTGTATAGTTAAAGTAATGAAACTGTTTGCAATACCTTGCAATACGTTTCCTCTCATAGAGTTTTTAAAATTTCATTTGGCAATTTTGCAATACGATTTTAAAAATATTTGAGTTATATAAAATGCATTTTTCTTGAGCTATCATTGACGTCATTATATTATATATTTCAACGCCTTATTTATTACTCCATCAACATTCAGTGACAGAATTTGTTCAACGTGGTTATGTATGTAGAGCGCAGCAACGATCATCAACAACAATCATCATCAACGTCATTATTATCGAAAATTCATCCATTCTTGTCGTTCATGCATTGCGAAAAAACAGCTGTAGAAGTATTTTTATTTATTCCTATATGTGAATTGATGTGTGTGTGAGACAAGCCTCCAATATATCGCATATATGCATATATATATACTCATGCACACAAATACTTTTGTGTATCTAGTCTTTATATAGTCAAACGTTTCAGGGTCGTGCGTTGTATTGGAGTGTGAGGTAAACTCACGTCTTGAAGTAAGAGCGTCGCAGCGGTTAAATATTTACCTTTTTATATTTTTATAATTCTGATTTTATTTATGTAGGCAGTGATATTTTTGAGATAATTATTTACTAAGTCTTTGTTCTTTTGTTTAATGACTTTTAGTGTTGAGGTCACGAATAGAAAACCTCTTCTGCAGCAAATCACGAAAAGTAAAAGCTACGCCTCTGTCATATAGGATATATTAATTCTATTCTTTATTGTTTTTTGGATTTCGTATATTTGGAAATACTGCGAAAATAAATATTTTTTTCCTTTTTTAACAAAAGTCAAATGATTTAAAATTTAATTGATTTAGTTTAATAATGCCTTCTCATTCTATGAAAGCTGATAATGATTTATTTGTAAATAACATGATGTTAATTAATTGCTTTTTAAAATTGCATCACTTTTTAAAGAAACTTTTATGTGAGTTTAAAAAGGTGATTGATCAGCTTTTGCTTGTGAGCGATGTCCTTGACTAATATCGTCTCTTGCTCGGAGCTCACACAATTGCAAACGTAAACGAATATATTATGAGGTCTTAACACAAAGGTGATAAAATTTCTAGTAATTTTTTTAAAAAATTTCATAAATAATTTGAATCGAAAAAACAAACAAAAAGTTCTTTGAACTTTGAGTTTGTGTAAATTTAGGAAGATGCCTTTTTATTTACATTTTTAATTTGTTCTCTCTTCACAATTTTCTTTTTGGATTATATAGTTTTTCTAGTATACTACCATATATTTTTCTACTACATATTTTATCGAGTTAGGAACCTTAATTTGGTTCTCTTTTGCAAGTAGGTACGAGCTTGCCTCGCCATAAAATGTGCCTTGAAGTCTATCGAATTGTTTAGCATTAATGCGGTCCAGAAATACTTCATTAATACAGTTTAGAAATTTTCATAATACAAAATTATATCATCGTCAGCGTCCGTCTTTAAAATTTTTGAAAATAAAATAAAAAATTAATGAAAATTGTTTTCGAATTTTCTTGTCTTAAATCAAGTAAATCATTCCATCCATCTACCCATGCATACTGTTAATCAATATTTATAGTATGCGATTATATAATTGAAATATTGAGGCGTTTCAATATACGAGAATTTTAGAAACGTCACAAAAGTGATAAAAATTAAAAGCAATGAAATGCATACTAAAAAGCAATATTGTTCAGGATGCGGTCATCAGTGCGATTTTAGAACTTTGTTTACCGACTGGATGCTTATCAACGACAGCGTTAATCATTAAAAAAACATCAACTGAGACTTTATACGTATATATTTACTTAGAGTCTGTGATAATGAGAGGTGTGTTCGAGAAGTGAATGAATTTTCTGGCGTCCTTTGACCCATAAAATATGGATTTTTCTATGCATTTGATTTCTATGCATTTAAATTCTCCGAATTTGACATCATGTGATTGTTATAAGATAAAAGATAATTAACGATTTTAAAAATAAATATATTTGATAATTGCTTGATGTAGAACTCTGTTGTTTGCTGTGAATTTATTACGTTGTTGATAATAAGATTATTCCCAGCATTTTTTGATCTCATCTCGTCCATTCACTTAGCGAACTGATAACTAAATTGTTGAGCTGTTAAAAAGTAGGTGGTGGAAAAGAAACTATTATACTTAGAAACAAATATATGGGTAGATTTACTGTTAGTGAATTTAGGTCAGGTAGTTTTGTATGAAAGATGTAATATACAATATGTATTGTGTTATAATATATGTAATGTAACCACGTTCTAGCCCTTCTCTTTTTGTGTTTGCATGTGTATGAGTTTCTCATTTATAACCAACAATGTGGAAAGAAGGCGGTTTCAGAAATTCAGAAAATACTCTACTAAATTGTTGTCTGTTGTCTTTTCTGGAAATAATTTAAAATTGACTTCATACACTAGATGAAGAAAAATTTGGAAAATTTTTACGAAATAGAAATTTTATTGGAATTATCTATACAATTTTCATTGTTCTTTTCTATTGCATATTTTATATTATTTAGCATTAGTTTTCTGGTTTTTTAAAAGTTTACGTGATGAGATCCAAACGTATTTTCTGTTAGGCAATTCTTGTTTAATATTTTAAAATATGCAATCTTTTTCTGAAAGGTATGTGTGTGTGTTTGTGATCTTTGTATAATTTAAAAAAGTTTTTAATAATGTTTTACTGCTTTTTGGTGTAGACTCATCGATTGTTCGTTTTGAAAAAAATAATGCCTGACACTGATAATTCGAGTATATATATTTTATTATTGTTTTTGCTATTCTTTACTTTATTATTTTTTATGATTAAATTTAAAATTTTATAAATATTTATCATGAACTTATTTAATTTTTTGCAAGCATTTATCAATTGGCTTTCCATAAAAAACCCTCACCGTAAGCCTATTTATTGTTTGAGACGTTTGCTCTTTAGGTTTCGAAAATAAAACCCGAGACTTTGCTTAATTTGCTTAAATTGTTAAATTATTCTATACAGTTACTGCATTAATTACTGCAGTTCAATGTAATTCAAAATATATGAATGCACACGACGAGTGTAATTGTTTTTTCCTCATTGAAATTTTTACGGAGTCTGGTTACGAATTATTATGGATTATCACTAAATAAGACTCGTTTCTGTTTTATAAATGTGTGCAAGGCTTCAGTGTCATAATTTTTAATATGAATTTAAATTGCGGTGGTAATTGAATTGCTGATGTCATTCGTTGTTGGACGAAAGGAAATTTATAGAATGGTTTTCTCGATGAAATAAAGAATTTATTTATTATAAAAATGAATATTTTATAAAGGAATGGAGTATATATGATATTGTTTGGTAATATTAATAATTTTGATTTTTGAAGATATTTTTACTTTTAGAAAATATATACAGACATCAATTTTATATTATATTTTATTATATTTGCCCGACATTATTATTATTATCATGCATTATATAAAATTTATAGATATTTGTTTGTAAAATTTCTCACGTTATATTTATATCAATTATAAGAAATTGCCACGATCATAATTAAAATAAATATGTTTCGTTTTTACGTCTAGGTCAAAATGCTTGCGAGAAAAAATCCTATATATTCTTACGTAAAGAACTACCGGTCCGTTTGGCCAATATCATGAAAGAGATCGCTCTACTGCCTGATAGCCTTTTAAATACACGTTCCGTGAGTCAAGTCAGTTCATGGTATGTGAAGAGTTTTGAAGAGGTTTTAGAATTCGAACGAGCTGAGCCGACTCACTGCAATCTAGAAAAGTATGAAGATGAACGATTGATTCTGTCCGATAAGATGACAATAAGAGCATGACAAAAAAGTGGTAATACATATTTTACCTTTTTTATCTTGCAGATTTTGCAGAACATTGGAACATATACGCAATCGGCATTCCGATGTCGTACAAACAATGGCCCAAGGTGTCATTGAACTCAAGGAGACACATGGTGATGCTGTTGATGCTGGCATGGAAAGTTCGATGCAATATTTTCTAGATCGTCTATATATGTCACGCATAAGCATACGAATGTTAATTAACCAGCATAGTAAGTATTTATGACGAGCATAAATGGCTGTAAATATTTCAACTTGTCTCGCCGCGTTCGATAGTAATCAGTACGAGTTATTCCAATTCTTTTCATTGCCTTTTGTCCGATTTAATAGCCATACTTTTTGGTCAATTTCCTAATGAGCAGGGACGTCACATAGGCTGTTTAGACCCCGCCTGTCAATTGTCGGCTGTTGTGCAGGATGCTTACGAGAATGCACGATTCCTTTGCGACCAATACTATTTGGCTAGTCCCGAATTGGAAGTGAGGGAACATGATCCGTGTGAGAGAAATATACCTATACGTACGGTTTACGTACCGTCACATTTGTATCACATGCTTTTTGAGCTGTTTAAGAATTCAATGCGTGCCGTTGTGGAACATCATGATCATGACAAGAGTGATAAACTGCCAGCTATTAAAGTATTGATTTCACAAGGCAGGGAAGATATTTGCGTTAAGGTAAGTCATATTCGATAACGATAGAAGAAATTATTGCGTCAGCGTTGAGTTGCTTGAAATAAATTGTATAAGGTATTGTCTGCAAATATCCCTCTTCTTTTTTTTCATAGATTTCTGACCAGGGTGGTGGCATACCACGTTCTCAAAGTGATCAACTTTTTAAGTACATGTACAGCACCGCGCCACAGCCTTCCAAGTCTGATTTACACACAGTCCCTTTGGCTGGTTATGGCTATGGACTGCCATTATCTCGTCTTTACGCACGTTATTTTCACGGCGATATCGTGCTATTATCCTGCGAAGGTTTTGGTACAGATGCCATTATTTATTTGAAGGTAGCTTGAATTATATTTGAATGTCTGAATAACGGCTTTAATAATGAAATCAATCAATATCGATCAATAGGCACTTTCTGACGAGGCCAATGAATTGTTGCCAATTTTCAATAAGACAAGCTCGAAATTTTATCGCGCTACCGTTCCCACCGGCGATTGGTCTAATCAGGTAAAACATATTAAAAAGAAGAAAGATGACGACACGGACTTAATGCACGTACACAATTGATACTACCGGTCGGTCTGGTGGGATGGGGTTTGCCTCGGTGGTCTCTTCTACATTTAAAGACGATTTATGAAACTATACATATTTATCAAATTTTAGTTTTTAAGTTGACGTTTATACTGTATATTATTACCGTTTATTGTGTTGATATTTTTCAATTTATAGTATGCGCTGTTATTTGATTGTTCTTGCTATTTCAATCAGTTGCTTCTTCATGTAGTCTAATTTGCTTGGGGACGTTTATTTGTTAATTCGTAGTTTCTGCTTTAAAATAGAAATTGATGAAACATAATTACATCGTCATCACATAATCATAAACATAAACATATCGTAGACATTCCACAGAGAGATTGACGCAGCGTGATTTTTAAATTTCTAAGATGAAATTTAAGAAGGTTTTACACGATTTTGAGGCTACATGAAAATAATGTTAATATAGAAATATTAACGAAAATGATGAGATAATCATTTGAGTTGAATTAATATTTTATTTTATGGACTCTTATTGAGGAATTAGGCCACAACTCAGACAATTCAAGCAATGCCTCGGTGTTTAGTGTATTAAATCAATGAGGAATGATAGTTTTATATAAATCCAAATCTAGACGAATTCGTAATTTCGCAGGTAATATTCGAAGGAAGATTAGGAGAAATTTTACGATAATCTATCTGTAGGAAAATTTATTCGATGTAATAAAAAATATGGAAATCAATCTTCAAACAAATGCTACAAAAACCCAAACAGTGCATTCTTTAAATTAAATTGAGACAATTATTAAGGTTTAAATAAACTCATATAGTAGGAAAATTATTTGGATAAACGTAAATATACGGCAATAATATTTCAAAATTTTTTTTAACAAAAATAATCCCAATCGTGAAAGCAATTAAATAAGTAAACATATTTATTATTAATTTATTACTAAACCAATTTGGGTCCTATTTAAAATTGTATTTCTTATTTCGTTGTTGTCCATTTTTTTTCATTGCAATTCGAAATTTGCTTTTAAGGTATGAGAAAATTGTATAAAGCAATAATTGAAGATTATGTATTCTATATTGTTTATATTTTTTTGTATGAATTTTGAAATAAATTGCTGCTAATTTGATTCGAATTTTGTGTTTTGATAGTTTTTATTCTTTTATTAATAAGATTTGTTTTAAAACCCAACACCCGTAAGAATGACACGAAATTTTATCGAAATAGTTAAAAATTGGCTTGAATTACTAAATTGAAAAATTTATTCTTTTTTTAAAATTTGTTTTAAATTTTCAGACATTTTTCAATAGATGGCGCTACATCTACAACACTTATCAGTGCAAGAACAGCTAACATAATTATTTCCGTCTCTCATCAAAAGTTTGTAATATTTTAAAAACATTTTCTAAATTCTTTTAATCTTTCAATTAAAATTTTTAAATTATTTCTCATAATTGATCGTATGATTACATTTTCTCAGTTTAAACGCTGTAGATCTTAAGTTTGTTTAGGATTCATCTATGATTAATCATTCTAGGATTAAGTTGATAGAAAACACAAAGACAAATTTTATCCTTCTAAAATCTTTACATTAGGCCGGTTTTTTCTGTTTGGTGCAAAATTTTCATTTTGTGTAAAAGTTTAAAAACATTTATAGGAAGGTGGAATGTATTCAGATTTAGTTCTTAATTGCATTTGTCCTGGAAAATAATATTTCTTCGCCCTTGTCACATAATTGCCATGTCGACACCATTTTGAATCGGTCTCTTATATAATTCATATATTTCTATATTTTTTTATATAATTATGATTCCGTTACGATAATGAAAATCCTCTCAGAAATTCTAAACAATTAGCTCATGCTTTTTATGAGAAAATGGTTGAAACCTCTGTTTTATAAAACCATTAAGCGTATAAGTCTATAAAGCCTATATGCTGTAAAAAACCAATATTACCAATAACGATTAGTAATATTGATAATTATTTGATTTATATTTTATTAATAAATTTTATTATTACGAATAGTTAAAAGTTAAAACATTTTTAAAAAATAACTGATTTTCTTCCTAGAGCTCCGACATGAATGCACGACAGATCAACGCATCAGCACCGAAGAGATACAACGGCAATGGCAATGATAATGTTTTGACTGAGAATGAAGAGCGCAAGGATGATAAATTCAGATTCGAACGCCCTATCTGAAGCTTTTTTATAATATCGCGTCATAGCGAACAGCCAATTGCATATCCTTACACTTACACGGTGTATCTCTGTGTGTAAGTGTTGTTTTTCAATATTGTATAATCACCATCTTAATCGTTACCATGCATTCCCAAACATTTACGGGAGCAGTCAGTCACTACGAGCTTTAACATTAATGTTTTAAATTTTTTTTAGTATTGTTTAGGTATTGTAATAAATAAGTGTTGCTTCGTGTAAAAAAAGAAAAGAGATTTAATTATTTAATCACTAAATAATTTATATTTTAATAGCGTTCATAATGATGCTGTTGTAATTTTATTATTTATTTATTAAACATACAAAAGTAAATTTAATTTAATTTTAATAACATAAAAATTCATTCATGTATAACGTGTTATCACTTTGCTCAACAACATACAATGCAGACAATTTCTACAATACACAATATTTAATATAGCAATCATAATTATAATAATAATAATAATAATAATAATAAAAATAATAATCAAAATCATAATAATAATAATGATAATATTAATAATAATTATAGTAGATGATTATAATTATTATTAGAGTAATAAGAAAATGTAGAGTAAATATAAATAGAAATAAAAAGCATAAACGAAGTGAATTTGGTGAAAGACAGTTAGAAAAAGGGGAGAAGAGAGGAAGAGAGAGATGGAGATAGAACAGTAAAACTTGAGGTGAATTTATACCGTTCTCATTTCAAGATTTGGAAAGGAATTAGCTTTTATAGGAAGCAGATATTAATGAAATTATTTGTTCATTATTATAATCACAATTAAATACGAAGAGGAAAAGCCGCGAATTGTGGTAAAAGGATTAAAGGCGTGCTCTAAATATGAAATGCCTCCCTCTTCTTTTCCTTTCATTTCCTCAGTGGATCCAAACTTTCCAGAGAGAAGTCGTCGACCGAAACGCTACTCAATTTGCTCTAGAAGAGAAAGAAAAGGAAAATATTATGTTGGTTTAAAAGGTAACAGTTAATACGTTCTGTTCAGCTACTCTGTGACGGAATCAGGTGAAATAATTTCGATGTGTCTTTTGCAACTTCCTAACTCTGGCTTCTTACCTTGAAAATACTGGGTGCATTCACTTCAAATGGATCCGAACCGAATAAATCGGTATTTCCATTAGTAATAGCATTCGTTACTGAAGTGCTACGTCGTGGAGCAGCCACTTTTGGCGGAGGGGCCACTAAAATGAATATCGTTTGAGAATAATATTGAACATTGAAAATGTATCGCGCATCTTATGAGGATTATCTATTACTTACGCAATGGCGCAGGCGGTAATTCGTTGTTGAAACTTGTATTATTTATATTATTAAGACCATTGTGGTTTATGCTATTATTGATTATGTTGTTGCAGTTATTGGTGTTGGTGCTATTGTTGTTGCTATTGTTTTGCAATATATTAGTATCAGTATTATTATTATTATTGTTGTTGTGAAATAATAATTGGCCATATGATTTTAACGGTTCAAAACCGAATAAATCGTTGTTATCATTACGGCCATTGATGGTGCCATCCACCGTCGATTCATCGGCGCGCGGATCAAAATCGGAATCAGAATCAGAATTCAAAAGAAGTTCATCCATTTTCTGACTGTTCGATTTATGCATTATTTGGCTGGAGAGATTATTGCGTGGTGGAACAATCGGTGCGTACGATAAGGAAGACGACGATTTGGTACTAGTCGTATCAATCAAGAGTTTCTCTGTATCGTTATTGGCTACAAAAACAAGCGAGATCATTTTAAAGAATTGATTCGATGACGTGAGGCGATAGTACTTACTGCTTGGTTTGGCTGTATCACTGTTCCCATTGATAATCATCGTAGTATTCTCACCTTTAGGTAATTCCAATATATCCTTGATGCCCATTTTGAAGAGTAATGTCTCCAGCTCGGATTTGGGCAATTTCAAAGCAATCTCGCGCAAACGATTTTTGTATATTGCCAGATTCTTTTCTAATTCATTAATTTGTTGTTGGGCTTTACCCAAATCCGTTTTTTCAGAACTGCTAATGTATTTCCTTTAAAAAAGGTAAGAAACAAAGAAAAGCCGAGCGAGAATTATGTAACGATTTCATTTAAAGCGAACACCAAGAGTGGTATTACCTGTAGGCCAAATCGAATGCCTGTCCAATAGTTAACGTTATATCCGAGGCTAATTTATTGGATATAAAAACAAAACATTCGTGAGCATCCGTTTCCGATGTTGAGCTATTTGTTGGCGAGACATTACTGACGGTGTCGCCAAGGCTTTTCGTTGTTTTAGCGATGAAACTGAAGAATTTCTTCACGCCTTTCTCATCGGCACAATACGAGATATTGTGCAAAGGGAATTGATGTAATATCTTTTGGGTGCGCGGTTCCTGAACGGCTACTCCATCGACACTGATTGTGATTTCAACCTTTTTGAATTTCTCCTGAGTACCCGTTTCCGCTTTTTTCATCTGTTGAGCGAATTGCAATTTACGAATGGCATCCTTTACCACTTCGATACCTTTAGCTTGCTCCACGGGTAAGCTTCCAAAGAACTAATATTTACAAAAGAAAAACAAAGTCTCTTTTTTCACAGGTTTCACGAGGCAATCTCGGAATACGAACCTTGACTAGGTAGACAACGTGTCCATTGACTAACGCATCCGGTGTGTGCAGCCAGTTTCGTTTGCCATTCTTGCCTTCGTTCAGGGATGAAGAGCCATTACTGCCAACAACATTCGTGCCATTCGAATGATTGTTATTGTTATTGTTGTTGTTGTTTTGCTTGTTCCAAAACATTAACTGGGACATCTTTTTCGATGTATTCGGGTTTTTGCTGATGGACTCCGTTTTGAAGGCTTTTCTAAATTGAAAAAAGAAAACAGTTCGTTTACAATTAATTTATGTAAGTTTTATTAACATTCATTTGAATCTATTTATTATCTATTTATTTAAGTTCTGCCGTTGAAAAAATGTGTAAAATTACGTCTCGTTCTCGAATCTTGTCCTCAAACTGACGACGACAACAAGAGGAGAAGAAAGAGCGGATTGATTCAGCTCGAGATCATCCCTCTAATGAAAAGCCATTGAAATGATAAAAATGAGCTCGTGCAGTAGAAACATTTCAGTTGAGAATACGAGGTATCGATAAATTAATTTATGCATTTGTTTTTTGCTAACAATTATTTCTATTATTGAGAGGACTGTACTTATGAATTCGCTTTTAAAACAGTATTGACCACCACCTCCTCCCATCCACCCATCCATCCACCCCTCTCTGGGGTTCATGCAAATAATCAACAGCAGTGACCGCCAACATAGATCAATATTGCATCGAGTAAATCGTGTTCTATCCCGTGGCTAAATCACGCGTAGATTTTTTTAATTTCGCAGTTTTTTATACGGGTCTCATCGCTATTTCATAATTAGTTTTTAACTACTAGAATGACAACAACAACAGCAACAACCACCATCATCGCCATTTCACTGACGCCATTCTCATTAAATAAATATAAAGATAATGAACTATAGGATTTATCTATAGAGGTTATTAAAAATATTCATATAGATAAAACTACTCGCTGAGATTCGAGAGACCTCAAGTAGTGAGGAAAGAGCAATCGTGGCAGCAAATAAAGAACATCTTTTACAGCTCCAAACCCCTCCCCCACATCCCTCCAAAAAAAATAAACCATCTTGGAAAAAACACTAAAAACATCATTATTATCATTATCACGTAACCTGCGTCAAGAATAAATGATAAAAAAGGGTCGAAAGTAAGGTCTAGAATATTCTGGAAAAATGATGCAATCATATTTTTGATTTTCAACTTTTTACAAATAAATATTTGAAAATGTTATCAGTAAAGGATTTTTATTGTAATAAAAATTTGCAATTCTAGCAATAGTGTATTAAAGAAACTGGCAATGTTCCGCCCCTTCAAAAAAAAATAATAATGATATTTTTTAATTATGATTATTTATTATATTTTTTAATTAACTGATAACAATACTTTTGAATTATTCGACTATAATATTTATCATATATTTATTTATTATAAAAATGGCCCTAGAGGCACCCAAACCCATGTACCCTGGTATCCTTGAGGGGGTGGGTGAGAGGGGGTGTTAGTTAAATGAATTGTCTCTCACTCATATCGTTCCTGTATGAAGAAGTTATGGAATTTTTTGTTTGAATTGAATTTAATAAAAACCTGAAATTTTGGCAAAAATTTTAGTAAATTTATAAAATTACTTTTTATTTAATACTTAAAAAATTCTCATAAAAAAATTAAACAATATAAACACTTAAAAGAACAACAAGAAATTTGATTTTGTTAAGACTGACCAAATAAAATATATATCGGCAATATGGCAAGTGTCGCAAATGGCAAAAGTTATCACTTTCATGAGCCAAAAATTTGAAATAAAAAAATGTAGTAGTGAATATAAAACAAATCGAAAGCAATAAATTCAGAGAAAGTGAAGAACCTAAAGATGCGTTTGTTTTCTTTTTCTCTTCTTGTTTTACATTTTCGATGAAGCAATTAATAATTTCAATTGCTCACACACACGCCCACAAATGAATACCATTTTTCAGAAATTTGTATTTGCAAATGAAAATAAATACACGTATGACCCTGTATTTGGTCATACACGCTCGTGTCATTCACAAACAATCCGTCTGCAAGGCATTCGAATGCGCTACGGAAGTTATTGTGGCTGACGTCTTCGAGTAAGCGACGCGTGCGTCTTTAGCATGAATTGGGTTGAGTGACAAGCGTGTCATGACAAGGAAGCGTATGTGATCGTATCGCTAAGGAAAAGAGTAGGGGGGATATGTGTGCGGGGGAGAGGATAGGTGGTTGTAGATTTATAGAAATATATTAAATCAAATTAAATTAATTCACGTTTTTCTTAACAAGCGTAGACAGCAATGCAGGCAGCAATTTAGTCGTGGACAATTGAAAATCTGGTAAATAGTACGAATTGTATGAATAATGCTGGCAGATAATGGAATAATTTCATTTTACTTCTGACTTTATGATTATTCAATTAATGGAATTCATTTTTATAAAATACAGCTATTTCGTAAAATATGCCCGTGACTTAATTTCGATCTAAAATAAACCAGGAAGTCCTTTGGATTAAGTTAGTTATTTATTCATAGATCGAGATATCTTTGTAATAATAAAGAAATGAATATCAATGACCGGACTGCTCCTAAATAGTAATGAAAGCATGTCAAAACTGATCAAGGAAATCAACTCGGTCATAAAAATTTCGGTGAACGGTTTTGTTTTCATTCGATTTCCATTTTTTATTGATCTTTTTTTGGAGAATGCCCTTTAGAGCGAGCCTGAGGCTGACTTGCCAATATGCCCAAATAGTATTTGAATTTGGGTTAAACCGGTTTTGGAATGTCATTCTGATGGTAATTATTTTATTTATAAACCTAAATGTTAATCAAATTTAGTTTAGAGGATCAATCTATCAATTAGGAAAATATTTCTAATACCGCTAAAGTCGAAACGAAAGTATTTTATTAGTCATTCCATTTACATTTCGACCCTTTGTTATTTTAAATTTATGAAAACTTTCTAAAAAAAAATTAAAGCACTTGATTAATTTTGTTGTTGTGACATTTCGGCTTTGCATTGTTGTGATTGTTGTTGTTGTTGCAGTTGTTGTGCTACGGGCAAATTGTTATGCTGCGCTAAGCCATAATTCAAAGCTGGCGGCCAACATTTAATAGTTTTAACTAACAGCAATTACAACAACAACAACGTTACGGGTAGCATTTCGTCGGCCAACAACAATTTTTCTTGTAAATTCTTTTATAATTTGGTTTTTGTTGCAACTTTCAGCGTACTGTAGATGTACAATTGTTTGTTGTTATTGTTCTATTGAATTTGGTGTTGTTGTTGCTGTGTTGCGGTGTTGTTGTTGTTGCTGATGGTGTGATTATAATTGTTTCATAGCTAGACTCACGAAATTAGACACGATTTCTGCTTTACTTCAGATTTTCGTTTAACGTTTCTTAAATTTTGCCTCTTTTACCCTCTTTTCTCCCCTCAAATGTATTATAGTTTAGACCGACGTTGTTTGTTTAAAAAAACAACAAGAAAGAATCAACTGTTTGAAGTCACACTCAATCACATTTCCATATAGACTTCTCCAAAACAGTACGTACATGTGGATTTAAAAATGTATGCGTGTCTATTTGCTTGACTGCATTAAGATTACACTCCAAAGAAAAAGTTTGACAAGTTTAAGAGAAAAAATCAATCTCATAAATACCTAGGAAAACTATACTAATACTCTTGCTTACTATTTAGATGACAATCATTCAAAGAAATGAATAATTGTGCGACAGATTTTAAAGCTGGTTGACAAACTTGAGGGAAAGATTTGCGAGGGTGTATGCGTTTATGCACATATATAAATAAATAAATGAATAAATTTAAAGAGGCTTTGAAGCTACAAATTAAAGTCACCGTGGTGAATTCTTCGTCAATACAAACCGTGGTAAATTCGGCTTTTATATAATTATAACAATATATCATAACAAAAGTGAGAAATAGTTCCCTCGAGGTTTTCATAATTTTCATCTTTAATTATTTTTTAAAAATTTTTGTATGACATAATAAAGCAATAAGTCTTCGAAAGATGAGAAATATATTTCAAGCTTGTCTTGCAACAGATTACATATACTAAAGAGCCGAGATTAACTGAGTTTTCAATACCAACACCTGCACGTAATTCTCTACAAACATATTAGTGCATATGTTTATTTAAAAATAGATATTTCTTCTAGCCAAATACATTAAAATACATTAAATAAGTTATGCTCGTTTCCTCAGAAGACTGTAGTAAAAAACCGCTACTGGACCGGTAATAGACAGAAAGAGTATCAAGTACTATCAAAGGCAGGCAGAGGAGAGCAAGAGTGAAAACAAAGAAACGTTCAAAGAAAATCAACGAAATTTTCTTTTAAAACTTAAAACTTTTCCCAAAAAAAACAACTATGAATGCATACGTACAATGTGTGTGTGTTTGTTCGTGTGTGTGAGAATGTGTGTATGTATTTGTGTACGTAACAGGTATTTCCCTTGCAGATTTCTAGCTGTCTCCCTCTCTCTCTTTCTTTCACTGAGTTTTGAAAATAAAACCAGTTTTGAAAAATTGTTTACAGCTTTTTGGTCAGTTTATATTCTTAAATTTCTGAATACAAAAATCTTTTCTCAACAAGATTTTCTGACGCATTACGAATTCTTTCAATAAGTCTGCAGACATTTGTGAGCAAGATTATGTATACAATGTATCCACTCAAACTATAAAGCAGATACATATCTGTTTGTGCGTGTGAGTGATGAAAATCACTCGTTAATTGTATGTCTTCGACTCAATTAAATTTCTATAAATGATTTTCGAAAACAATCATATCTTAAAAAAAATTATTGTGGTTTAAAATAGAATTTTTAGAAATAGTATTAACCTAAAATCACGCAGGAAAGGGAAAAAATTTATGAAATCGGGATACGATCGCGCAAAAACGGCAGCGATAGCGGCAACTGCGACTTTATAACTACGACTACGGCGATGACAGCGACGCGACGACCTTTGACGTTGGCTACTACGATGACGATCACGTTTGCAAGTGGAGGAAAAATCCAAATCAAATCGAAACGATGGCTAATAAAATCACTATAGATAACTAACACAAACAACAAAACAATTGCAACAATAGCGTCGAGGACGATGACGATGACGTTGATGAGAACTCCAAACCAAACCAAACCAAATTCATAGCACTTGAACTAAACACTGAATTAAAGCATCAACCGCTCGTTCGCTGGGACCTAATCGCGACGACTGTTTTAGTACGAGTTCCAGACTAGACTTGACGAGCAACTTACGCTCGCTCAACCAAGTCCGCTCGCTCAACTCAAGCAAGTCCTAACGATCGCTTTATCGTTTTGTGTGCGTTGCTCTTTTCAGTACCCCGCCCCCACCCATATTCGAATCTATGGTGCTCCAAAGCACACACACACGCGCACAGCTGCAGAAACGCTCGCACACACACTTAGCAAACCTACTCTTTCATATTTAAGGCGTATGTCATAATGTCCCATCATCAGACTGTTGTTGCAATCATTGTTGTTGTTGTTGCATGGAAATAAAGCAAAACAGAAGAAGAGAAAGAAGACGAATTAAGAATAGTATAAAATTAAAACAAAACCCAAATAACTGTAAAATATAATGCTAAACAAAAAACAAGAACAAGCTTTTAGGATCGATCTGCTGTTTTATTTCTGATGGAATGTTTATTTCAATAATCCCAGAGGGATTTTATTCTAAACATTTTTTCCAATTAATTCACATAACGAAGGGTATTATTATGTATAATAAAAACTTGCCGAGGTTATTCTGAGCCTAGTCGGATTTTAACAGACCAATCGTAGCGTATTTCGAAGCCTAATGTTGTCTCTCGTGCTTAAGCAGCGGCTTTTTCCGTTTCTTCGAAGTTTTGAGATTACCTGCTGTTTTTCTAGGAGAAGCAACTAATAACGTCAACGTCGTCGATGTGGTTGTTGTTGTTGTTGTATATGCATATATGAAAACAGGGTGCGAATGTAAAATCCATGATAGTTATTGTTCACAGTTTGATTTTCTAGTTATTTTTATTTTTATTTATGACTGGCATTAAACCTTCCTGAAATCAAGATCTAATGAGGTCAGAAATACATGGCTTACACTTCAACTCACCTCAAGGTCGGTCGTTAAGTAATTAATTAACCAGAAGATTACTAAACATGAAATTATAATGCTAATGAGAAGATTCTTAAATCTAATCGCGATTTGTGTTAATGAAAAAGAATAGATGTTTTTCTTTCACACTCTTATGATTTTTTGTACTGTTTTAAAACAGCATTTACAAAAGCAAGTTGAAATTACATAAATTTTTAAAAGTTTTTTATTTATTCTTATAAAAAGTTGAAATTACATGAATATTTATTGGACTTTTTTTAATATTATCTTCTGAAGCGAATATTTTTAGTTATTTTTAGATAAATAAAAAATTAATATATTTTATTCAAATAGTCTTTTCTGTACTTTTTAAAATGAACCACTAATAATCCACTAATAAAACCACTAATAATAAAATCAAAGAAAATCCCAATTGAAATTGTTTTATATTTTAAATTTTATAATTCATGTAATTTTTATTTTAAAAAGGCCACCATTTTTTATTTTTGAAAAAGACCACCACGTTCATGCGATTTTATTTTGATTTTTTAAATACTTTTATAAAATACAGGGTTACTAGAGGTGAATATCGCGTACTTCATCAGTTTGTAGGGTGCTATTGTTAGCTTCAAAATTTGGTCTCTGTATATTTTTTGCGTAAGATAATTCTCCTTGAGTTCGCAGAATTGTTGTTATTGTTCTTGCCATTGTTCCCCTGGATTTACTAATTATTTTCTGGTATTGTTCTTTTCTTCTATTTTGCTATAAATCTTACGTCTTTAGCGATTTTTTTCTCTCGTCTATTTTTAGAGAAATATTTTTTGCACTCTTGAAAACTCAAAAACTCGAAAAGCTGTTTCGTTTATGGTGGTGTCTATTTTGTTGACGAGTGTGGTCGTTGTTTTTTTTCGTTGGTTTATCTGATGGATTGGTGTTATTCTTGTGGTGCGGATGCTATTGCGTCTTAAGTGTCAACAAATAAAGTCAGCTGTCGGAGAAAAAAAAGCTGTGCCATAATTTTCGAAAATTGCGGAAGCCACAAATACCCGATTTTTGTTGTTGTTGTTCGAAGTTCCATTGGCTTTCTTACACATTGATGAGAGAAACATAAGAAAGAGAATAAAGAAAATATTTAATAACAATCAACAAGTCGTGGCCAGTTAGTCGATTGAACGATAAATCGGTTTATTCGGGCTTAACGAAACCGATTTCTTGTATTGTATTTTATTTTGCTTTTTCCCACTTTTCCTTGGAAGCTGATGTTTATGAATGGTATCTCCGTGTGTGTGTGTGAGTATATATGCGAATAAGAAAATCGTGCAATATGTACAAAATATAGAAATCTGGTCAATTGTCCGTGACGATCCTCCACGGTTTCGGCGGATCAGAAATGATTACATTTTGTCGTTTCTTAAGATGTCTTGCGTCGATGCGACATTTGGTCGCATTGTTGCATAGCTGCCGATATTGCTATTGCTTTTGATTTTGTTATTACTTTTGCTTTTGCTTTTGTAATTCATTTTGTAATTGTTATTGCTTCTGATTTTGTAAATGCTTTTGTAATTGTTTTTGCGTTTGCTTTTGTTCAGACTTTTTTATTCGTTAAATCTCTTCGAGTTTTTATACCATTTATTTTAATTGTTTTAAACTCATCGGCATATCAATTTTGTAAACACCTGCATGTTTGCGTATGGATGTGTATATGATGTGTGTGTGTATGCTAGCTGATACCTGCGAGGTAAAATGTGTTCTATTTTATCGGTTGTCTATGAAACTCGGTCTCGAAATAAACGCACATTCTCACGAATTTGAGATTATTTTTAGTTTTTCATATCAGAAATATTTTTCAGTGTAAGATTATTCAGTCAAATCGTTATTAGAGCATGAATGGCTGATTTTACTAGATTCAAATATTGGTAAATTTTCATCATTAACATAAAGACTGATTTTAAATAGCGTTAATTTTCCAAACGGTAGCGGTTTGAGTAGACGAAATGGATCGAGAGTTGTATCGGATTAAATTGAAAATTATTCATTATAAGATTAGGTCACAACTAATACTATCCCGTTATTCTGGTACTGATTCTCGGTGTCACCAAACGTCAAAACGTCAATGACGTGCGAATTCGGGATAGTTTGATTTCTAACCGAAGCTAGACAGCATTTTTGGTTCGAAACAAATCACTCATTATCGTCGTCATCATCATCATTATCATTAGCAGTTGCAACTGACCGCCGAAACTATTCTTAATTGTATAAAGCGAAATAAATTCTCTTTCTTACTAAAAAATTCGTTGCAATTTTTGGTTTCAGCCTTTTTGTGGGTTCAATAAAACTTTATAATTTTATAAAAATCGCTTTTTAAAAAAAGCGAATCTAATTTTGAGTTTATCGACTCTTTACGACCTGAGGAACGTGCGAACATTTTTAATTTCAATTTTTCTGTTTTCTTTTCATATTCTGATTTTGTTAATTGAAGTCTAGTTGGCAATTATTGTCGTGTTTTTTCTTTTTTTTTTTTTTTGGTATTGCCAGAGCAGAACGCAAAAAAAAACAAAAAGCTCAAAAGAAATCGATCTTTACGTGACAATTCTGGGGGTGCAGCCGAGTCACGTGCTTTGCATGCCTTGGATAGCGACAGCCATTTGTAAGCCATATCGTCGAGTTTCAAATTGTTGAGTACAAGTACCGTACACTCCAACCGATACATCATCATGAGTATCTTCGTAATCACAGAGCGACACCCTGTAACGTTCATAAAACGTGTTTATATAAACAATGATAAATCAGATAAGAATATTGTTGCTTTATCGTAGTTTCTAAACTTAAGATTTTAGAATAAAGATTTAATGAAGATGAACTGAAACTAGCTAGTTATTATTATTATTTGTTATTGTTGTTGGGTGTTCGGATATATCTCACTCTCTTTTTCTCGTGATGAATATTATGATATCTAATAATGCTAATAACAATAATAACGAAGCAAAAATATTATAGTAAGCAGCTTTGCACTAACAAAGTCAACAACATGTGGTGGCCACAACAACAAAAACAACAACGATGATGGAAAATGCCATCTAAATCGAATAGATTCCAGGAATAATTCAATATCGTGGCACAACAACTACAACAGCAACAACAAAACAACGCTAACACCATCATCTTCACTTACTTCTGCCCCCGTCCTTTCCTTTTCCAAAAATACCAAAATGATGCCGAAGCTTAAACGATACACCAATTCTCTATTATTTAATTAAATTATTTTATATAATTTGAAAATTTTCTGAAGATTCTCTAACTAAAACAACAACAACAACAACAAATTCAACAATACTGCCTGAAGCTAACAACAATAGTTCGTAGTAAATTCGAAAAGCAAAAAACAAAAGCCGAAAAAATGTCCAACAAATAAACAAAACGCTTTTCATAAAAAATTAAGATAGAGAGAGTGAGAGAGAGAGAGAAACAAAACACACCAGTTACACACTGGCACCGACTGGTACAATAACAATAATAACAACAACACTAACGACAATAACAACAATCAACTTTATTCTTCACTCATAGAATATGATTATTATTTTATTTCTGCTTAATTTTTTGTTTCGTTTAATTTTACTTTTATCATCTCTTGCCTTTTATCAGCTTTACATTTTCCTTCCTTTCAATCTACAATATATTGTTGCATGTTATCGTTGTTGCTATTTTTGTTTGTTTTTTCTATTAATGTTGTTGCTCATGGTTGCAATCCCTTTTTGTTGGTCCTCTTCGTAAATTTCCTTCGTTCGCTCGCTAAGATATCGTTTTGGTGCTCTGGAATACAAAGTTTTCAAAGTTTTTAAACTTTTTTTAGACCCGATGTTCTTTTTATCAGCTGTTCATACGCCCGTTTTTGAGCGTGTGAATTTTTTTCTTTCATTCATTGCGTTATTACGAAAGTACTCCCACCAAAATTATTTTTAATTAGTTTTTATTCGTTTTAATTCTACCACCTTCAAAATTGGTCAAATGGAGAAAAAGGTTTCTAACAGAATTTGTAATATTTCACAATTTTCTATATTTCTGCTATAAATGCACGACGATTTAATCGTATTCATGCTATATTTGTTCAAATTGTACTTTTTGTTTTTGTTTATGTATTAATTCGGTCATTTAATAGAATAAATGGCTTCCGAACCAAAATTATGTGATTTTCAAAGCTACGACTATAAACAAGTATTTCTGTTAGCCAATATATTCATTAAAATTAATCACCGTTTTAAAGTAATTTCTGGACTTATTATTATTAATAATTCATTTTAGACACCGCAAGAAGAGAAATGAAATTTAATATATGCGTTTTCGGACCACCCTGTTTAGCGTATTGAACACAGTCTTTGAAATTTTCACATGTTTCTAGAAGGTCCAACTTCAGTTTATTGCTGCTGTCACTTTAATGAAAATTCAATAATCTGTTCAAAATGCAATTGAGTGCTTAATTAATTTTAAACAACTTTCAAATGTAGAAAATCCAGTTAAAATGTTATTTTAGTTATATTTAAAGCAAATGTGCATAATTTAGCACGCACTCGTTTGTGATTGTGCCAAATAATTAAGTAAAAAGTTTGGAAAATGTGTGGTTTCGTAGGCTTTTCTTTAGGTCAATACCATTCCGCGCCGCGATCCCGTTGCGAACGACTGTGACCGACCCTACCAACAGTTTGCTTTCGGAAATAATTTGTTTACGTTTTTATTGCTTGAACTACAACGAATTATTTCGGATGTTCTAGGACAGAAGTAAAGTTAAAATATTTTAAAGACGCGTCTTATCCCATTTACGCATGAAAAAGTGTCGTCATCCGGGAAATTGTGATACGGAGCATCCGGCGAGGCTTCCCCAGCAACATCACGTTGCAAAGATATTACATCTTATACGATTGAAGGAGTCGTGTCGGGGTTGGGGCAACGTCAGCAACAATCCGGCAGCAGACGGAAAATAAAGAGGTGGGTTAATAAAACAGTTTCGGAGATGAGGAGATTTGGAATCGTTTGCAAAACCTTATTCCATTATTGTAGTGGTGTATCGTAAAAAACACAAATATTATTTAAGTTTATTTAAACACGAAATAAATACAGTGCTTTTATTTCTTCTCTTTTTAGGAAAAATGTTTGCAAGAAAATAATGTCTTCTCAGGCTGTCTACTGTTTAAGTCTTCAGATACGTAAGTATTTTAGAAAAAACATGAAATATTAATTCGAAATACAAGATCGTCTCAAAACAAATTCTATTGCGCTATAATATATTCTTGTAATTGTAAAAGAGTCTTTACTCAACAACAACCTGACAATTTAGAGTAAGAGTTTTTATGTGAATGAACAAATGATTGAAAACAATTCGCAAATGATTTAAATATAATAAGGATTTGGCAGTAATACTAACCAATATCAATTTTGATAAGGATGTGAGTTAAATCACGTCAAAGTCTATGACACAAAAGTAGTTTTATCATCGGTATAAATTGATTTAAATATTTATTAAATATTCAGCTGATTTTTAACTCCCAGACCTTCGATCATCTAGCCATGCCTATGTGTACCTCATTAACAAATATCTGTCACTAGCCGCTACAAAATTAACTTTTGACATTCTTAAAATTGATCGACAAATGACGAATACTCAAGACTTTTGCATTAATTGAAACCATTACGCGTAACCAACATAGATTATCATTATTGCTAGTTTCTGTTGTTGCTGCTGTTCTCATTGTTGTTGCCGCTATATATTAGAACCTTTTAAAATATACACGTTCCTACGTTTCCGTAGGGACTTACGTTGAATTCGCCACTTGAGTTCAGCGGACATCTCGTCCAAAAAGTTAGCAACAAATATCGCCAACAAGAAATATGTGAGCAGCAGCCGAGCGCCGACAGCGTCACGATAGATAGCATATCTTTAAATCAAATGGAAGACATATTTATAGCATTATTTCTTACAGCGTTTATTGTTGTTATTATTGTCTTTGGTGTTGTTGCAAAAATATTCAAAACATTTGCTTACATACAACTCGTCCTTCGTGTTGTGCTGTGTTAATGTTTGTTGTCATTCTTGTCGACGCATAAAGCGCATTCCAAAGCTAAACGGTGACCTAACTGAGCCAAGACTACCGCCCTCAGGCTAAGAAGTAATATTACCATAGGCAACAACAGCAAAACCAAAAAACGATGACTCCAATGGAGGAGAAAGTCTAGCTAGGTATCAAGCAAACAAATAACCTAGGAAGAGGGTTAGGTTGCTAGTGAGTCAGGGAGCAAACGAGCCAGCCTGCTCACCCAATCATCGGGGCACTTGTGTATAAGTGACGTAGTTAACTGCTCAAGTGTGTAACTGAACACCTCATCCTCAGACATACGCATACACACACATATTCACATACACATATTATAAGAATACATACATCTGCACATCTGTGTCTATATGTTTAGTGTGTGTGTGCAAAGCCACTTGACTGGGTGGAAGGGAAGAGCTAACGCTATTAGGAGGGCAACCATGCGAAAACGTGCGGGTCATAATTAGCTAGCCGGTTGATGTCAAACTATCTAGTTTTTGCCGTTTTGACGCGGCGTTAACGTCACACTGTTGTTCTCTTACATTTTGTATTTGGGCATAAAAACAAAAGAAATCATCCTTCATGGTGAATGGCAAATAATGTACGAGCTGTAGTTTATTAGACACAAAAATGACATAGACTACTTCTCTTTCTCGTCGTAGTTTTGACCAGCAGGGGCACTGTCGTTGAGTGTATGTTACCGTACGAGCAATAAATGACCAATAAAAGACACAACGGATGGAATATGTCGAAATAAATGTAGATGGTGGATAGAGGTAGATGATGGAGAGTGCAGAAAGGGACAGTGTACGATAAAGAGATCGAGGGATATAGGAAATGGGGGCGGGGGTTTGGTAAAGAAAGAAGTATGGTATGTCAGTTGCGTATGCAACGTTTCATTACGTCCTCCTTCGCTTGGGTCTGCGAGACGCGGCGATTTCAACGACAGCATTCAACATATTGCCAGCGGAAGCTGAAAGTAATAATGGAAAACGAACATAAAACACTTTTCTACTCTACGCTGTCAACCCCGTCTTGTTTTCCTAAGAACGTTTGGTGAGCCTTTTTTCTGTTGTTGTTCCAATAAAGAAGTGTTGCTAAATTTTGGCTTTCGGTGTAGGTTTTTTAGTTGAAATTACAAACATAAATCATGCATAGAAAAATGTTGATACATTTTTAAAAGTCAAGCACAAGGAATAGAATTTCTAATAGCCGTATTTTCTCGTACATCGTTTTAAACGTAACAGTTTTTCGCTGGAGGACGCCCATATTCATCGAGTTGAAATAAATTTTTCCCTTCTGTCATCGGACACGAGGTGACACGCTGCCATTTAGATTGTCTTGATTGCATTTGGTGACATGAGTTCATCGCTTAAGCGAGATTTAAAAAGCAAAGACAAAATGCGGAAACCTTTGACAACTGCGTGACTTTAAAGACAATCTATTGTATATTTGCTTATATGTGATCTTAAGGCATTTTGGAGTAGATTTCATATTTTGTTACAGGATTTTAAACGATATGGAATAGTTTTTATGGCTTTAAATAAATTCTTTAAAACTGATTGATAGTTTTGAATGTCGACGGGGTTTTTTACGCTGATCCATTTATTGGTTTAATTTTTAATTGATTTTCTTATTTTAGAAGGAAGCGATAGCCGTAGCAGTAGCAGCAAAAATACGCATTTAACTAATATCAATAAAAAGAGTGATGCAACATCAACACCAACAACGAAACATATTTTTGAGTCAATGCAGCAACAGCAGCCGCACCAACAACAACAACAACCTCAAATCCAATCACAATCGCAACACCATCATCATCATCAACAACAACAACAACAACAACAACAGCAACAACAACAACAACTTCCTCACCATCATCATCAGCAGTTAGCCAACAACATTATTTTATTACGTGGATCACGCAATGAAAATGGGCAGATTATCATACAAAATAAGCACGATATAATAAGTTTCATCAACGATCAACAGAACGAGCAGCTGCAACAACAGCAGTACCGCCAACAAAATGAGACATCGAAAAGAGCAGCACTTGCCGCGCAACTGCCGACAACCACCACAATTGCACGCAAAATTCAATCCGGTATTGCTGTTGTTGCCGCTGCCACAACTGCCAGTGGTAGTGGCAACAACGGCAGCAGTGTCAAAGATAGTTTGGCACCCGCTACGGCCAACACGATTTTATTGCAAACACCAATAAATGCCAGCCAATTGGAAACGGTTCTGTTACAGTCGCCGAGTACGAAGAAGCCGACAACATCCGTGAATGAACGATCATTTTTAATAAAAAAAGTAAGAAAGGCAAATATAAATAAAACTAAAATATCTCTAAAAAATAATTAAATTTATTAAACTGTTAATTTTCTATCGTCTTTCTTTTGCAGTCCTCTACCAATAATTTAAATACTGATAGTACTCTTCTGCGTAGCAATATTGATAGCAAAGGACCTTTTGTGCTTCAAACCCTTAAACGTTTAGAGAAATCTCAGTCTATTCTAGTTATTCGCAATACATCGTCTTCATCTTCGTCCTTTTCTTCGGCCAACAACTCGTCCACAGGAGGCAACAACGATTTGACAAATACTTCTCTTACGACGACAGCAACAGTCAGCACCAGCACAGGAGTAACGCCACAGGGCAATCTAATCAGCAATAAAAACAACAATAACAAGAACAATAGAAACAACAGTGGTAGCAACAACAGCACTAATAACAACTCAGTAACGTCTTTAAGCTTCGCACGTGCTTCAAAGGGCCAACAGGCTAAGTTTGCAAATATTATTGGTCAAAGAGCAACAACATCACAGACTCAATTGTCGGCATCATCATTATCGCTGAAAACATCCTTGTCCGGTTTAAAAACCACCTCGAATGACACAAAAGCAGCGACAGCAGCAGCAACAACAGCAACAACGACAACAGCACTATTACGTTTAGGAGGCAGTAATACAACAATAACAGCAGCATCTGCGGTTTTCTGTAATAAAAACAAAAGCAGCAAAGTTAATAATTCGATCGTCGCTGCGGGAAATAGCAATAACAGCAACAATAACAATCAGCTACGTAACAACAGAAATGTTCTCAATGGTGCAACAACGATAAAAATTGCCGAGCTTCATCACCAGAAACAACAAAAACAACACCAACAATTGAGCCTGGCTGATGTCCAGCTAAAGCACGAGAGGGTGGCAGCAGGCACTTCGTCTTCTTCAGCAATAACAACAGCAACAGCAGGAGTGTTACAACATAACAAGCAACAACAGCAACAACAACAACAGCAGCAAACGAATGTACCTCTTGGGACCGGTAAGTTTATTATGTTCAGTTTTTAGTTGTTTTCATGAAAGACTTGCCAGATTTGTTGATGTGCTTGGGGTTTTCAACCCCGAATGAAAAGAAAGATTGACAAAATCGGTGCATCGGTTGTCGGTGCAGGTAACCTGCAACTAACCACAAGTGCGGCCAAGTTCCTTCCTCCCCCTAGACAATGAGTTACTTCGTTGCCAATGTGCTCTTCGCCTCCAGCTGATTTACTTGCATATTTTCCTCCCTCTTTTGCCATCGTTTTTTTTTGTTTTGTTTGGTTTCGTTGGTTCTCCCCGGAGATTTTTATACCATAAAAATATTGTACTAAAAACTGTCTATGGGAAATAAATACTTACTAGCGATTTAGCTAAATGTCAGACATTGCAGTTTAGTAAAATGTCTTTATTAATTATTCATAAAAAATCGGTGGTGTTTAAAATAAATTCCAAGTACAGACAAAGCTCGGATAAGCCGAAGAGAAATTCTTGCCTATAGTAAGACAATTAAATATATTCTTAAGCAATAAATACTCGATCAAAAACTCGAGGTGATGAACGAGATAACTTGTAACCAACTTCTATTTTGTTTCGAGGGATAAATTTTTATTTCAGGGATCATCATTCGTGAGAGTGATATTTCTATGAGTTATTATATAAATAGTCCTTCGTTTTAATGGTCACAACTATAAAGCATTTAAGTTAAATACATTCGGATCCATTTCGAAATGCTTTCATTATACAAAAACAACTAGAAAAACATCGACAATAATTCTTTTAGTATCTCTGTTTTTTTTCGAATTGTTTAATTTAAACACCACCAAAGAAAGTGGCCACCATTTTTGGCAAAGAAGTGTTCTTTATATCAAACAAAACATAGCAATTCGGCAGAACGTGCCCAGCATGATGAGTAATTATTCAATTAAATTCAAATAAAAATCCCTCCAGGATATGATGAGCCACGTGTGGACAATACCATTCTCTTCTTATAGTTCTAACTGTCATGGGATGGTTTTGTTGTTGTTGTTGGATTATATTGTACGGTGTACGGTCCAATTCGGTCGAGAACCAAAACTAAACAGAAAAAAAGATGGTGAAAGAGAAATAGAAGAAAGTTGAAGAATTGAATAGATTGTATCCTTGCAATTATTTCTTTATACGAGCGTGTCCGCACTTCAGCGCCAATGTTTCGATATTTGGCTTGTTAGTGAGTTAGATGTTGGTTCGTCGGTATAATTCCATCTTATCGATGACCGAACCGCCTAGTCAGTAGGTTCACAAAGTTCTCATGAATATAACATGATGAACTCTTCTTGTTGTTGGTTTTTGTTAGTTAGTTTCTTAGTTAGCCTAAAGCTTAAGTGATTTCATCTTTTATTTTCTTAAATATTTTTTATTCTCAATTTTTTGTTATTTTTTTGCAGTTTCGCTATTTCCGTCTTCGCTCATTCCTCGTGTTATGACTTTTGCAGCCAAATTGTCTTGCATTCGCAAGATTTCAATCGTATTTTCAATGAACTAAATCGAACAATTTGTAGTCTTTCGGTGAAGGTAGACGATTTTAGAAAGTCAGCAACATGGTAGGATGTTGCTCATTAAAATTGTTGTCAGTGTTGTTGCTAGAGTTGCTGCTATTTTTGTTGTTACTGACGGTGATGATGATGATGATTATGCTTCTGTTACGGTTAGTTTATTATTTGAGAGGTGTTCGAACTTTGTGAAAATCATATCGTTGAGGAATAATAAGTAACAATATAAATTAAAACAAACAAAGAAGCTCCCTCAGAAAAAAAAGGAAAACAATCCTTGACTGCTTTTATTTTCGTTCTTTCCGTTGGTTCTTGGATATAATGGATTGTGTGAGGCTAGTGTTTGTGGTTAAATTTCGTGCTTCCGTGCACGAAGAGCTGGTATAAACTCAATTTTTAACACTTGCATCGATTGATTGATTGATTCAATATCGAAGGAAGCTTGAAGATTGAAGTCCTCGTTGGTTGGTGAGGGAAGTAGATTTTGTTTTTACCGGTATTCATTCAAAGAAAATTATAAATAATTTTGTACAATAATAATTTCCTTCAATGGAATAATTCAATAATTGTGAAAATAATTATATTCGAACTTTTCCCTCCATCGCACAGCCTTCGTAACAGTAATTCATTTCGTGTTTATTTTCAATCAGCAAATTTATTTTGAATTCTTTTGCTTTTATCCTGTTGCCTTATCACGGATATGCTATTGCACGAAATGTTTTGGTTCCTCCTTGAGCGCACCGGTTCAGCAGATTCTTCTTTTTTTGTCTTCGCTTTTTCGGTAAAAATTGATGACACCGAACCGATTACGAAAGTGACAACTTCATATGAAATAGTAGATTGTGATGGTTACAAGTGCCTGCCTCAGGCGCCTCTCCTCAGACCAGGCGTGGTAAGGTAGGGTGCATGTTGTATTGAGGCGTGTTATAGGGTGTTGTGCGGTGTTGTCCTCACACTTGCCCCGTCTCCTCAACGACTTTTCACACTTCCGTGTTTTTCGATTTTTCGCTGATGTTCTCAAAAGAAAAACCAAAAATTCTCTTGAAGACATTTCGAACCATCTGTAAATATCGCTGACGATTGAGAAATGTTGGCGCACGAATAATTCGATGGTTATGTCTGGACTTGTAGATTTGTTGAAAATTGTTGTAATTTTTAGATATGAAGTTAAATCGTATGAAAATTCATTGTGTTTCACTTTGCTGACAATTCAATTGGCATTTTGTGGAATTTATCAAGTGTGGGTGACGGTGGAGCGGTGGCAGTGGTGTTGTATAACCAATCTCCTTCAAAAGAAGTCTTCTTTAGTAGTTTGACGATAATGTCTCTTTAAATGCTTTGATAAAACCTTTGCCAAGAAATGTGTTTGCACGAATATGGAAGGAAAGGATTTTTCCTTTCCTTTTTTGTTTATTTTCTTTAGCATCGAAAGACGATAATTTATTTATAGAGATTGAGAAAACAAATTTTTTAAAATATATTTTAATCTTAGTATTTTGTACATGTATAATTATCAATACTATTTCTTCCTATTAATTTTTTTTGTGTCTTATTGATGTCAGTTTCGATTTCATATCTAAAAGCCTCGTATTGAAAACATGTCCATCTTCTTTATCCGACTCTTTTTCGATAAGGATTTCACCTTGATTCTTTTTCTTGCGGACACTTTTCTCTCGGTTGGGTCAGGGTCTTCGTCTCCGGCAGCTCCGTAACGCAATAATTAAAGTGAGACAATTTATACGTGATGTTTTTGTGGTAGCCGAATTCGGGTTATTCGAAAGAGAAATAAACATCCAATGGTTATGCGACAATGGCTGAATTCTGAAATTTAGAAAACAAACAAAACCTCACATAAATTTCTCTTTACTTTCCTTTATGATAAAATTTAGTTTATATTTTTTAATTTTCTCTCATAATAATTGAGGATTGTGAAATATTCATTATCAAATTTAATTAATTGGCCTTTCCATAAAAAATCAGTGCAGAAGCTTTTACTTTTATCTCGATTCTTTACCTTATTTCATTTATTCTATGTTCCTTTTCTTCAATAAATCCAACATGATTGTGCCCATCGTATGGAGCTCAGCTTATGAACCTTAAGGGGAGTGAAACCATTTTATAGCCGTTAAAAAACTTATAAGAGATTATAATCAAAAATAAACATTTAAAATTCAACAACTTTTTGAATAACATTCGAATACATGAGAATTGTTTCGAATTAGTTATTTTGGAAAACCTTTAAAAAATTGCTTAATTTTCTTATAGACAAACACACGCAAACACACATCGACGTTCATACACTTTTACATATGGTTTCACATACACAATCATTCAAGGCAGTCTCGATCGTTCGAATTGTTTACAATTTCTATAATCTAAATCATTTATATGATTAAAGTTTTGGCCCCAAAAAGAAACAAACAGAGAGCGAATAAAAATTGAAAATTTGTTTTAATTTATTTTTATAATTTTTTATTTTCTTAATTTTTATTCTTGTTTCCAGAATAATTCGTTAAACGATGATAATATAAGCAGTTTGTGATTATATATACGTGCGCGCGTGTTTCGTCATACCTGCCATATGGATTGATATGGGTGTAGGTGTGTGTGTGTGCGTGTGTGTATTCGAACCGTCATGTTAACTGTGATAACTTTTTCTTCTATTTATGCTTTTTTCCTTTTCGATTTTCCTTTGTGATTTTTACTTCTGTTTCCTTTTGTAAATTTTAGCACTTTACAATTTCAGATTTCCCTCCACTTCTAACACCATGTCATTTCTTCAAAATCCTGTATTTTTTGTAGTCAAAGCAAACTCTCGTACAATAAAAAGGTTGCTTCGCTTAACTCGATGCACTTCCGGCATATCCGTATAAACAGAAATGGTGGATCCTGGTACTGAGTTACCCAGCGTTTGCTAATTAGATATCATAATGCTTAATTTTTTCCATTTCTTATCCTTTTTTACTAGTTTTGTTCTTTTCTGTTCGTTGTGAAAAATTACTCTTGTTTTGTTTTTTTAGAAGAAATTCTGGCACAAAATTGTGCAAAAGTTCAAGAAAAGCTGTTTGTTCGAAAGAATTCAGTTAATCGGTCTCAAGTTGCCAATGGATTGTATTTAATTGTGACCTTAATTGTTATTGTGTTGGTAGTTCTTAGCTAATTCTTCTTCTTCTTGTTATTTTTCTTATTCACAAACTTTGAATTTAAAGTTGCATGATGTGAAAGTAGAAAAAGTGATGAATCACGAGGAGGGGAGGTGAGTGGAAGGGGTGAGTGGAAGGGGTGATATTTTGAAGGCCTCATAGTGCCAGCTATTCCCAGTGTGTTTTTTTTTTGTTAGGTAGCCTTCCTTTAAAAGGCAAAAATATATGGCATTTTCTTTAATCGATTTCATTTTCTGTCTTTTAATTTTTTCTTAATGCATTCTTGCTACGGGTGACACGTTTCATACACGCCACATTATGGCATCGTACTGATGTTGTTGCCATGCTCGTTGGTACGGATAGGTGTTTATGATGTGTGCGTTTCTTTGTGTGTGTGTGTGTTTGCTTCTCCAAAAAATGAAAGTTTTTCATTTACACTTTGAAATTTACTTAATGAATGTAATTACCGATGGGTTCGGCCTAATTTTGACATTAACGTTTTAGTTCAAACAAACAGGGTGCTTTTACTCTAAAAAAAGTATATGAAAAAAAATTTGTTTAGCCCGTAGTTTTACAATCTACGAACGTTAACTAACGAAAGCTTTGCCGTTAATTCTTTCGCTAACATTCGTAGATTAAAAATCCGTGGAAAAAATCTATACAAAATCGCAAAATCAGTTATTCCTCATACATGATTGAATTTTTATAAATATATTGAATATCGCTCATTACAAGACAATAGTTTTACATTATCTTGGTCCTAGAAATAAGAAAAATCTTATATCAAATATTACGCGCAGGTCCTAGACTTTGAATTTAACGATGTGTTAAATTTTTGTTGGTAAATTCTTTGATTTCCTGAAGAATTCATTGAGAATCTCTTCAAGCTTTCAGATCATGCTTTGTGGCAATTAAAATGAGCTTTTAAGGATATCATTGGATATGCATTGGACTCTATAATTTGTAAATAAAGTCCTTGAAATTCTTGTAATTCCACACAATTCTCCATTTTTTTCGAATCTCAGAATTCTTTGATGGAACTACTCGATCTTTTAGGTTGAGCTTTCCTTTTTATCAAGTATGCAATATCTTTTTTTCTTGTAAAAAGAGCCTCCTTACTTGCACGGAGTGTAGACTTTTTCCAAAATAATACGGAAGATATTGCGTGCTTGATAGAAAGCATATTCAGATATTTATTTATTTACATTTTCAACACAAACCATTCGATTTCTACGGAAATATACATTTTATTCATCCTCGAATCTATTTTGACTAATTTTGTCGTGATGTTCGTAGATGTGTGCGTGTACGTATGTATGTATGCAAGCATGCATCTTGCATAACTCTAAAGTAGATAATGGTTACAGTTGTGTCCAAGGAAGATTCTTCTTATAAATTTGAAAATTTTTACTTTGTGCTTTCATAACTTTTAGCTATGAGCCTCTAATTTTGGTTGCATGCATCACATTTTTTCACAAAAAAAATGTTTAAAAAAAATGTTAACAAAATTCCTTCAAAATTTTAAATTCAATTACGTTGACTTCAAAATTATTTTATTTATTCAAAAATATCTCTTCAAATAATTTTTCAAATTTTTCTATCCTAGATAATTTTTTCGAAAATTATATAAACTCATTACAGAAACTAAGTCAGTCATTGTAATTAGTTTTTATTTAGAAGAGAATAATTACTTCTTACGTATGTAGTTTTGAAGGGTGTATAATCTGCCGGCATCCGTTAAACCAACACATCCCCGTTTTCATAAATACTTCAGTGGCATCGCTAACTGCTGATTATGTTGCTACAATATTTGGCGAAGGCCATAAAACTAAACCCTTTCATTTCATTATTCTGATAACAATTTCGTAATAATGATATAATTTAATATTATGTAAATGTTGGTAAACAAAATGATGATCAATAAAGAGAGGAGACTAAGGTTATAAACACACGTACACACATGAACGTATGAATAAATAAATGATGACCGTTTAACATGGTCATCAGAGTTCAAAACATTCACATAAGCGTCATAATTAATTGCCTGATTTTTATGGACCTTCTATTTAGTAAGATTGATTGAACGAAGGAAGAGGGGGGGCAGTTGTGACAGCACTGCGATCGCAATCATGGAGTGGTTTCATAGAGTTGAAACATCGGAATTGGGGGCGGTGATATTAAAATCGTAGAAGTCAGACTTGCACGAAGTAAGTCGAATTAAAAAGAAACCCACCGAGAATTGCATTTTTTTTGCATCAGACTAATATTTAATATTTCATTTGGTTTTACCTCGCATTTATCGATATATTTTTGGATGGATAGAATTATCAGTAAATATAAAATACTGAAGAGTCACACAAAACCTCATTAAAAATTGATGGTTTCATCAAGAATACAATAATCGGTAATATCAATAGCAAACATTCTCGAACTGGAGGGATGTAAAGAAAGCAATGGAAGGAGGAAAAGGGAGAAAAAACAGTGATTGCGTTGTATTAAATATTAGTTTTTTTGACATTATTTGATTAAAATTCCGGAGTGGTGGACAATTTTGTTAGGAATTTGGCTTATTTCTTCTTGTTATTTTATTATTATATATTTGTTGATGTTGTTGTTATTCTTGGTGTTAATATCGTTCTTGTTCAGTCTGTGTGCAATGTTGTTGTTAGTTGTTGTTAGTTTGTGTACAATGGGTTCAATTGGGCTCTTTAGCTGTTATGACAACAACAACAACAACATTATTATTATCAACAATAGCAGCAAGTGAAGCAACACCTGGAGCGAAGCAGCAAGTGAAGTAGCTGACACAATAAAATAATTTCATAAATTCCAATAAAATGTTTGATGTAACGTGTGATAGATAGTATCACATGTTAATCTATAACAACAACAATAGCAAATAAACATGACAATAAACTTGCCAACAACAACAACAACACCATCACCAACAAATATCAGGAATGACAAAACAATATGAAAACAAAAATTGTATTAGCACGTGTTTGTAAACACAATAACGTGCTCGTGCTCTTCTTCTAATCTGAAACGAGCTGGCGGTGCTAGTTGTTGCTTTTGTTGTTTTGGGGAAGGTACCAAATTTAGGCGCTCAAAAATCGGCACATGCGGCCAGTTGTGAAATGCGCAGGACTTCAAAAACAACCCTTCTCAAAGAAATAGAGATAGAATAAAACTAAGAACAAGAACAAGTAGTAGGCAGTAAAGGAAAAACATTGAAGAAGACTAAGATAATAGGAAATAGATGACACCAACAACAGTAATATTTAAGAACTAAATTGTTAGGCGCAATATTCAAATAAGAAAGATAGAGATAGAATGAAAGATATGGAGAGAGAGGAGGGTAAGAATAAATATTATTATGATAAAAAGAAATTTTAACTACATGCATCCAAATCCTTGAAAAAAAATCGCATATAATTCCTAGAGAATTTTCAACAAGTTTTGCTTTTTGACACTGCCCCCAAACCAGCCTCTCGCTAATGCTGTCTCTTTCTGCGCTTCGTAATTATTCTCGCCAGTTACTTTGCCTCGGCGAATGTGCTGGCAGCAAATAATATTCGCAGGACCAGACGTAATTGAGGCTCTCGTTCAGTTCAACTCAGTTTAGTAACTAAACTCTAGGCTCGCGTGTAGGACGCACCACGAGTTTATGACTCGCCGACGTAATCGGCGGAACCGGAAATTCACAATCGAGATAAATTTCAACTCGAACTCGGCTAAATTCGTAATGAAACGAACAACGAATACGAATACATCGAATGGTAGAAGTAGTAACGAGTTTAACGTACGTGCACTAAACGCGTTCAAATATATTTGAATTTTTTTCGCTTCGTAACGTGCGAATAATATTATTTTTTAAAAATAACATTTTAAAATTAATATTTATTAAAGGAATATGTACTAAAATCAAAAGTGTATGAACAAATCTTGTGATGGACTTATCTGTCTTTCTTCAGCTAAAGGTTTTTACTAACGAATTTCTATTGCTTTGGTGTATCGGTGTCAAAATTATTTGTTAAACGTTTACCTAGAAGAAAATCACGATTATCTTACATTATTTTCTTATTGTTATTGTCCACAATGTTCAATAAAAATAGCAATAGTTTTCGATGTTGTTTAAGTGTTCTTTCAATTTTATGTTGAAATAATATCGATGTTATATCAATTGATGTCATATTGTTGTTTATATTGATACTATATTTATATCATTTCTACGTTAGAGCCTTACGATAATCATATATATGTTTTATTGTTTGGATAATTGTTATGGATATTTAAATGTTTCTTCTAATCTTCGTTTCATCTAAATGTCATTATCACTTTATGAATATTGTCTTCTAATAAATATCTGTTTTCATATTGTCTCCGTTTTCATATTTCTTTTATTTCTTAGTCAATTCCTAATTCGATTTTGTATGGTAAAAAAAAAGAATTCGACAGCGTAATTGCTAATTTAATCACTTCAAAATCACTTTAGAAACTTCAAAAGGCCACTGAGATAATTTTTCTTTGCTTTTTTTATTAATAATTTGCTTGATTTAGTATGAATTTTTGATCCTGTTTTATCATCAGGGAAAATGGGACATTGTTCTTGAGGGTTTGGTAGAATTTTGCCTATAACTCAAAAACTGTTAGCCGTACGGATGTTGAGATATATTACGTTGTACCACTATAAAATCTAGATATGAATCTCCCACTTTGGCTACGACAAGAAAACACATCAGTTCTTTATATATTATTATCCTATAATATAAAATTACTATGATATCGAACCTCCTTTTAAAAACTTTGAAAGTGTATGGAATAATCCAAAACTCCCAAATAGCTCGAAAAGCTATTAAAAAGTTATATTTTTTATTCTTTTCTTACTTTCGATTTTTTTTCTGTACGTATTTATTATACCCTACATATTAGTAGGGTATTAGGGCATATTAACTTTGTTCTCCCCTTCGTAACGCATCGAATGATGTGGTGGTTCAGAATCACTTCCTGAGCCATTTAGACATGTCTTTCTGTCTGTTTGTTTCTGAAAATCACGCTCATAGAAGAACGAGCGGAGATGTCGTTATACGTAGTATAGGAAATGGGTAATATCTGTCCAGGCAACGTCTACATTCTTATGAAATAAAATTGTAAATCCCGTTCTTCTGATCCCTAGGATAGTGGCTAGGAATTTTATGGCTAGGATAGTGGTGTTGGACATCATAAATCTTGAGTAAATGGGAGTGCCACGCCCACTATTATACTGTACCATACGGGGAATGTTTTTAGAAAAGTGAGTTACTATTTGGAATTTACATTAACCCAAAAAAAGAAGTATGTAATATTAAAAGTCACGTGGCCCGCCTATTGGTTATTGCATTTAAACCATACATTTTTATATTACCGGTGTAGGGTATATGAACCAGACTGAAGCTAGCGTTCCCATTTCTTGGGTTCTTTATTTAGCATTTAGTTCATTTTTATTTTATTTATTTTATTATATATATATATATATATATATATATATATATATATATATATATATATATATATATATATATATATATATATATATATATATATATATATATATATATATATATATATATATATATATATATATATATATATATATATATATATATATATATATATATATATATATATATATATATATATATATATATATATATATATATATATATATATATATATATATATATATATATATATATATATATATATATATATATATATATATATATATATATATATATATATATATATATATATATATATATATATATATATATATATATATATATATATATATATATATATATATATATATATATATATATATATATATATATATATATATATATATATATATATATATATATATATATATATATATATATATATATATATATATATATATATATATATATATATATATATATATATATATATATATATATATATATATATATATATATATATATATATATATATATATATATATATATATATATATATATATATATATATATATATATATATATATATATATATATATATATATATATATATATATATATATATATATATATATATATATATATATATATATATATATATATATATATATATATATATATATATATATATATATATATATATATATATATATATATATATATATATATATATATATATATATATATATATATATATATATATATATATATATATATATATATATATATATATATATATATATATATATATATATATATATATATATATATATATATATATATATATATATATATATATATATATATATATATATATATATATATATATATATATATATATATATATATATATATATATATATATATATATATATATATATATATATATATATATATATATATATATATATATATATATATATATATATATATATATATAATATATATATATATATATATATATATATATATATATATATATATATATATATATATATATATATATATATATATATATATATATATATATATATATATATATATATATATATATATATATATATATATATATATATATATATATATATATATATATATATATATATATATATATATATATATATATATATATATATATATATATATATATATATATATATATATATATATATATATATATATATATATATATATATATATATATATATATATATATATATATATATATATATATATATATATATATATATATATATATATATATATATATATATATATATATATATATATATATATATATATATATATATATATATATATATATATATATATATATATATATATATATATATATATATATATATATATATATATATATATATATATATATATATATATATATATATATATATATATATATATATATATATATATATATATATATATATATATATATATATATATATATATATATATATATATATATATATATATATATATATATATATATATATATATATATATATATATATATATATATATATATATACATAAGTATATATATGCATGCATATATATATATCTTTATTTCTTATACAATGTTTTAAGCATAATTTATTAGAATAATAACGTAATAATTTTTAAGATCCGTAAAGATAACGTTAAGATTAGTATTTTACGTAAATAAATCAAAACTTTTTCATATGTTTTTCAGTAAATATTTGTTTTTTAAATTTTGTCTTAAACGCGGATATAAAAACTTTTGGTACGCAAAAATCTAGATTTCGAGTTATTTTATCTAGAAACATGATAAATTCTGAAGGCATTAAATAATCCTTTAAAAAAAAGAATAGATCAAAATATTTCTTCCAAAATAATTTCGACAAGAATCAACAATTTTTCGATTTTTTCGCGATGATTAGATTGAGAAGACTTGTTTAAGCGTTTTATACATTAAATTCAAAAGTCACTTCCGTTCCATTTGCCCCGTAAATAACAAAAGGATTTAAAATGCGATTAAGTAATTATTGGCGACTGTTATGACAAAGCGATTTTCGAAATGAAATTTTTTTAAAATACGTTTTAGAAGACCAAAAAAAGTCAAAAAATTAACAATCGATTTTTTGTCTAGTGCGCATTGTGGTTTAGTTATTTTAGCTCATACAATTATTAATGTTTCGAATTTTGTAAGCCCTTTCAGTGAATCACATTTGCCTTTATCGACCGAGCGAAATACAAATTCGTCATGATATTGTTTATATAATTTTGTCTTATCCTTTTTATTAAATCTTTATTTATCTTGCTTAAAAGCTGGATCGCTCTATTTTCTTGTCTGCCTTTTTTCACAAACTAAAAAATTCATCCTAAGCGAGATTTTAATAATATTTATCTTATGATATATCTCAGAATTTATCTTGACATTCATGACATTTCAAAAGATTTGTAGAACGAATCCAACCACTTTATATCGAAATAAGATCGTAGTAAAATGACGAACGTGCCGTGCCGTTCGCGGCATGATCACCGTGATGAGACACAACTGATAAGAAAATTGTCTTATCTTTTTATCATGAAAGAGAAACTGTATTGAGGGTAAAACTTTCCAAGCATTTTATATCGCAGATTTCTTTTCATCATTTAGTTTTGAATTACATCTGAACAGATCGTTTAACTTTGAACAAGATCTGAAATTGAATTTGAGTTGAATTTTTATCATTTTATTAGTCTTAAGATCTTAAAATAAATTCAAACATTTTGAAAATATTTGTGTGCGTAAATTATTATTAAAAAAATAGGATTGTTTCTAAGTCGAATTGAAGAGTATTTTGAAATGGAATAAAAGTTTATCGAAATATATATCGGCGGTATGACTAGTTATCGGGCTTTACCGCTAGCGCCCGTCGCTGCAACGGCTTTGTCTGCTACAACCACAATGACAGCAGCTCCGCCCAGTGGCGGACCCACTATGTATCATCATCAGTCGATGACGGCTATGTCCAATAACGGTATTATATATCAGTCAGCGGTGCACGCTTCCATACACAGTTTAAATCCTTTACAAAATCAACGCGCGACAACGCATCATCACATCCTCGCGACGGCAGCAGCAGCAGCAGCTGTAGCTGCAACGCGGCAATACAATAACAATAACAACGTCAGTAGCAGCATCAATAATAATAATAATAATAATAGTAATAACAATGGCAGTGCTGGTGGTATTACGAGCCTGAATCCGGTTCAGCAACAACAGCAGCAGCAGCAGCAACAACAACAACAACAGCAACAACAGCAGCAATTACATCAAAATCAGCAGCAGCATAATTTGCTCCCGCACATGCATCATCATCACAATCAACATCAGCAGCATCATCTTAATCACCCTATGCCAAATCACCAGCACCATCAGCACTACCAACAGCAGCAGCAGCAACAGCAACAGCAACATGCCCAACAATCTCACCTGCATCATCATCAACATCATCCGTCACATCAGCTGGCTCTGCATCAAAATCACTTATTCTTCAGCGGTTCCAGCATGATCGCAAGTGGTGTTGGTGGCGTCGGAGGAGTCGGCGGCGTCGGCGGAAGCGCTAATCTTCATCACCATCATCATCACCACCACCATCACCGACAGATTTTTAGTCACATGCAGGCCACTTTGTTACCTTTAAACGTTAGTAAGTATTAAACAATCTCTGAAGACGGACAAAAAGAAAAAGAAGTGAACTTCAGAAATGTTATGATTTTTAAGTTTGCGATTACTGCGCTTTATTGGTGGAACTGATTCGAGAGAATACCGAGAGGGAGTTCAAAGTTGTTCGCTATTTGCTCTCAAAAGTCTAAAACTGTTTCCAAAAATATTAATTGATTAATAACAATAATTTCTTAAGCGTTTGTTAATTTCATTGAATTTAATGCTGAATATGCTCACTTATGAATATGTTCACTTTGATTTTGGTGAAATGTGGTAACTCTATTAAATACTTTTTTCAAAGAAAAATTTGCGAAGGAAGGAACGAAGTGATTGACTCGATTTGGTTAGAGTTATTTCCCAAGGAGTAGTCGTTATTTAGATAATAGTTCGCTCATTGAACCCAACCATTCTGTTTGCCTGGAACGGAAAAAGCATTTTAAATGCATTAATATTTGTTCTAATTATTAAGAATTACAATTTAAAGTATGTTTCATATTTTATTATATTCTTAATAATTGAGATGAAAATTATTATAATATGAAAATATTATAAAAGAAATTTTAGAACTTCCTCAAACAGATTTTCACCACAAGCATTTAGAATTTATAATAAAGTTGACAAAAGAGAAAGAAAAATCATTTTTATAATGCTTCCTGTAAATTAACACGCGCCTTAATAATCTCGAAAAAATATGCCACAAATCCATGCATTTTACTTGGCTACCAGTCGAGTCGAAAGCATTCGACTCTTCGATACGACTTTTGTCAGTTCGGAGAGAACGAGTCTATTCTATTCGAAATCCCTAACAAGGATCACGCCTAAAACAATGAACAATACGATTTTTTTTTACTTTTATTTGTTTTGGTTATGAAATTCTTATGAATGGCTTTTGTTTTGGAATACAAAGCGAAAGAGATAATCATCAACAGACAACATACACACGCACACGCGCACATCATTGCTTAGTTTTTATGCATGATATTTCTGCTGGTTTGTGTGAGCGTGTGTGTTTGTGTTTCGCATTTAATCCACTCACACTTGTGTAAAATTATGTCATTCGAAAGTGTTGATAATCCTGTTTATTTTGTGTGATCTTTTAATCTCTTAAACATTTTTTCAAAATTCGAGAAGTAAGGAACCGAGAGGGAGTTCAAAGTTGTTCGCTATTTGCTCTCAAAAGTCTAAAACTGTTTCCAAAAATATTAATTGATTAATAACAATAATTTCTTAAGCGTTTGTTAATTTCATTGAATTTAATGCTGAATATGCTCACTTATGAATATGTTCACTTTGATTTTGGTGAAATGTGGTAACTCTATTAAATACTTTTTTCAAAGAAAAATTTGCGAAGGAAGGAACGAAGTGATTGACTCGATTTGGTTAGAGTTATTTCCCAAGGAGTAGTCGTTATTTAGATAATAGTTCGCTCATTGAACCCAACCATTCTGTTTGCCTGGAACGGAAAAAGCATTTTAAATGCATTAATATTTGTTCTAATTATTAAGAATTACAATTTAAAGTATGTTTCATATTTTATTATATTCTTAATAATTGAGATGAAAATTATTATAATATGAAAATATTATAAAAGAAATTTTAGAACTTCCTCAAACAGATTTTCACCACAAGCATTTAGAATTTATAATAAAGTTGACAAAAGAGAAAGAAAAATCATTTTTATAATGCTTCCTGTAAATTAACACGCGCCTTAATAATCTCGAAAAAATATGCCACAAATCCATGCATTTTACTTGGCTACCAGTCGAGTCGAAAGCATTCGACTCTTCGATACGACTTTTGTCAGTTCGGAGAGAACGAGTCTATTCTATTCGAAATCCCTAACAAGGATCACGCCTAAAACAATGAACAATACGATTTTTTTTTACTTTTATTTGTTTTGGTTATGAAATTCTTATGAATGGCTTTTGTTTTGGAATACAAAGCGAAAGAGATAATCATCAACAGACAACATACACACGCACACGCGCACATCATTGCTTAGTTTTTATGCATGATATTTCTGCTGGTTTGTGTGAGCGTGTGTGTTTGTGTTTCGCATTTAATCCACTCACACTTGTGTAAAATTATGTCATTCGAAAGTGTTGATAATCCTGTTTATTTTGTGTGATCTTTTAATCTCTTAAACATTTTTTCAAAATTCGAGAAGTAAGGAAGAAGAGGAAGAGAGGCACGGAATGTATAAACGTTTTTAGTTCCTTTAAGGAATATAATGTCTAAATTTTATATATGAATATATAAAATATTGTATATATGAAGTTTTTGTAGTGAACAGTTTCTTGTTGTTATTGTTCATTGCTGCTATTGTTTGTTGTTATTGTTGCCATTTGTAATGAAGCATCGAAGTAATTCCTTTCTGGTTCCTCAATTGCATTTAGCGGGCGACTAGTTTTCCCCTCATTTCCCCCTCTCATTTTCTTTATTCACCAACAACCGCCGTGGGGCCCGTAAAAGCCAGTAAAGTAGCACGAACGTAGGCGCGGGTCTTTTCTGCTTAACAATAACTTGTTGTTTAGATATAATATCGTTATTGTTCTTCTTTATATTATTTTATAATTGTAGAAAATGTGAAAAATATGAGATGAGGTTTTCTTTGTTTTCGAATTTTATAATGCAGATTTGTTTATTATTCGTTGATGTGGGTTTGTGCCGTCGGTGGAGGTTTCTGTTTCTGTTTCTTTTTTTGTTATACGTGTGTGTTATACCATTGACAATAACGTGTTGCTACAGGTATCCTCATCACTCGCTCATACGCGCACAAATGCAATTGTTTCGTGAAATATGATTATTTCTTTTAATATTACATTTATTGTTCACCTGTACCCTTTTGTGTTCAGTAATAAAACTAAACCGAAGTGAGGTTAAAGTTTGTAACACATTTTCTCTGAAAACATTTTTAAAAAAAAATTAACTGAGTTATTATTCATTCGTTTATTTGGTTTAGGAGTTATCACGCCACATCGTTAATTCTAAATTTTCAAATTATGAAGACTAATTAAAAATATGAGGATACGAGTATGTATTATGAAACGTAGAAAAGCAAATGTTTTAAAATTCTTGAAATGATGGAGGAGAGAAGTGCAAAGGAAAGGATTCGATCATTGATGGTCGTGATAACGCCCTTGAATAAAATTATTTTGGTCTTCTAGAAAAAATTTACATTTCATGGAGTTTTTTATTCTTTTCTATTTTATTCTTGACTTGGTTGAGCGAGACAAATAGAAATAGTCTTATATAATTTTTTTAAATGACGCAAACAGGGTTCGTCCAAGAAAGAAATTATATTTAATTATTGTTATTGATGATTACCAACTTTTTTATGATTTATCCATGATATTTTATTAGTCCATGATATTTTATTTTGAAAACCTTCTGAATGGAAAAAAACATTATTTTTACGTACTCTTTTCCACTTGGATGTACTGTGGAAATCACCCTGTATGTACTCAGCTGTTTGAACTGTTTAAGCAGTAATAAAAATTCAAAAACGGTCACATAAGGACATTCCAAAGATCACGTAGTCAATAAATATCGCTTCATCCGTTGCTTCTCTTTCTGTCGGATTTTATTTTTACATTTCCTTGGCTATTTTGCTTTCAGCTATCATTTTTTTTTGCTTTTTTGGTCTTAAATAATCACGAATGAGTAGCACTAACTTTTTAAAATTTTGTAATAAAACTACTGAATGTCAGGCCTTGTCAAAAATTCAGATATGCAGAAAGTCCTAAAGGTTTTCGGTAGATCACTTCAGTGTATTTTGTAACCGGAGGATATAGGAATATTAATATAAATTTATTTTTACACTGGCTTAGGGGGAAAGGGCGTGATTTACTTATTCATATAAGAGTTGGTTATATCTCATAAACCTCTCATGTATTACAGGTATTGCAATGGCAATTTATTGAGATAAATATAATAATTTTTTTAAAGTTTTAAAAAAATTACGTGACTAGATGGTTTACGTGACTAGAAAAAGTATCAGTGTTTGATAACTTGTCTAACTTTCCAAAATACCAAAAATACTAAAAATAGAAATCTTTCAAAATTTTGTTTGTTTTTTAAAAAAAGGCCAGATAAATAGCAATCGTACTTTAGCCCCCTCGAAAATAAAATTCTATATTAAAATTTAAAGATAAAATAAATTTCTTAAATTTGTTTCATAATAATTTGTGAATTGTTTTAAACACGAATAGCTTTCACTTCGAAATTTCATTACACATATCTAGAACACCCTTATACGATTGCATATAGCATATATTCTATATAGTTTGTCATTCATTATAGTAAGCCGAGCGAGTCGTTCAACCGGCGGCTCATGAATGAGCAGGCCATTACGCAATTTATTTTCGAGCGTAGACACGAGCATTAACTTCGTTCGGCAATAAGTTATCCTTAGTTAAGCATTAGATGAATGAGAGAGATGATGGCTGTTTTGGCGAAATTGTTTTATGTTCAGAATATACTCGCATACATTGAATATGCGTATAAGTGCTCTGGCAGGCATATAATCAAGCAAGCAAATACACAAACACGCACACACGGAGCTAATGATCAATGAGTTCACTTTAAATCTATCGTTTATCGTTTATTAAAGGGAGAAAAGTAAGAATGCATGTAAAAAGATTGATAAAGGAAAGATATTGTGCAGGGGGAGAGGGGTGAATATTATTTCCTATATTGTCTTAGAATTTCGCAGGATAAAAAAAGTAATCTTATCAAATTGTTTTCTTAGATTAAATAATGTTTTTTTAAATTAATCCAGTTCTCGAGCTTTCTTAATTTTATTAAATAATAATTCTTCATTAATAATAGTTTTTTCAATTTATTCCCTTTTCCCTTTTTTTTCTTCTTTGTGACCGTTTACTCATCAATAATGAAGAATTCCTCCCTCCTTGAAATTCTATGGCTATGCAAATTCCAAGCAATTAAATCACTTTGATGGTAATTTGGATTAATATCATTGTTTTTGTTTTGACTTTTGCTGTTGCTGCTGCTGTCGTTTCTGCTGCTGGTGCTGCTAGCTATCATTGTCCGTTTCAGTTCAGTTTTAATTTGCCTGCTGGCAAATGTTGTGGCTCTGGATATGCCTTGACTACCTGCCCGATTAGTTAAATCTAAAACAGATTTATTAGCCGCTTGCATTGTATACGAGCTTATGATGGCAATTATCTATTACAACAACAACAACCCCAACACCAATAGCAACAATAGCAAGACACTGACATCAACATAATGTCGTTTTTATCATTGCCGTTTGCTCTTCCTGATTGCCACTGAATATCTAGTACCTGTCTATCTATCGATGGCTTCTTCAAACACGTTATATTCATTGGCAATATTTTTCCAGATTATCGAAATGTTGCGATCAAGCTAGCTCGTTTCGGTATAGCTTGTTTTGGTTTTGGCTTGGTTAATTCCATTTTGTCAAATGACCGGGTTACATGTGAGGGGTGGTGAAGAGGAGGGGGTGGGGGTGGGGGAATAGGTTTGTATGTTACTCTGCTTCTACCTCTCATACATATGCTACCAACGTCGCGAACAACAACACCAATAATAACAACCATAAGTAACACGAAAAATTGCTTCAATTTCGTTTAGATAAATACGTTATTATTTTTGTTTGTATTGATATGTGTGTGTATGTGAAAAATATATGTTTATATGAGTATGTGCTTATGGCTCTGTATGTGATATCGCATTCATGTTGTTACATTTATTATTATTTAATTTGGCTAAACTGAATTGAACGGAACTGAACGATGATATTGTCTAATTTTGATTAACTGCTTTGTTGCCAAAATTTAATGGCGTGCATTAGTTTTTAACATTTAATTATTTTATAATTGGTCGATCAGGTGAGGTGGGTAACTCCTCCACCTCCACCATTATGTGCCCCCCACACACAGATACACACACAAACACACACCACACTCCGAAAAGCGAAAAAGTATTTATCAAATAATACATTTATTATTTCATGTTATCTGCTTATGTTTATTTATTTGAGGATAGTTATTATAGCTTTTATTGCGCAATAATTTCCAAAATTATCATAAGAAAGAAAAATATTAATAGGGCAAAATCTGGTAATGCATTAAAATTTTATTTGAAAAAGGAAAGTCCAAAGAAATATTTGAATTCGCTTTAGTTTGAATTACCAAGAATTATTTTGTGATTTCCAGAATACCAGAAGAAATATCATTGGAGACATTGGAGACAAATTTGGAGGTATTGAATTAAATAAAGTCATTCAATGAAGTCATAGAAAATCTTTAAAATGATCTCCGATACGAAGACAAATATCATAAATGGGAATTATTCAAATATATGCCCTTGGGGTATCGACTAAATGCCTAAAATTCAATTTGCCAAAACAAACCCAAAGGAGGCTCAGACTCAGGAAATGACTTCCTTCGATTATTCTTATCAGTTTACCGTTATTAAATGGAACAGTTTAGCTGATTTATTTAAAAGGACGGCTGGTACAGAAACGAACTGAAACGAACTGTTTAACAAAAGCAAAGCTAAACTAGAGTCCAAGAATAAATTCTATTTAATTTTTCCTGTTAAAATAGTTTTCATATTCATGCAAACTCGCAAGGCAAATCAGGACGAAGAGATGAATTAAATTATCCTTTGAACAGAGGATTCGAAACTGAATTGAAATGGATTGAAATGGTTTGAAAACAACACGCAAACGAGAAGGCGGGTTGAGAAAGGCGGGTTCTGGTATATGATAATGATAGAGAACAATGGAAAAGAGAGAGAGAGAGAGAGGGGGAGACGGGCGGGATATGTGAAAAGATGATAAATACTAACATTAAACTAAATTACATCCTCAGCTAAAATTTCGAAATCCGGAACCTGACTTTTGTCTGCCGTTTCTACTGCTGTTTCTATCGTTGACGGACGTCTGAACGGTCGGGGCGGGTCGGAGCCACCAAGGAGACATTTCGTGCCTAAGAGCACCTGCCTCGAGTTGATGGTCAAACGAAACGAATGGGCTTTGGAGAAAGGCCGTCGTCAAGCTGTTGAAATCTGTGTCTTTCTTAATATCGGGAAGAGACGTTTCTCTTGAGTGTCAGTATTGTTTGGCTGTGTGTGTGAGTGGCGGGTCCTGTTGCAAATATTCCGTGGCATATGCATGCAATCATGCATGAGTGAATAAAATAAAAACTGAATATTAATATAATTTTTATATTTCTGACATACGTTTTGTCCTTTATTACCAAAACTACTCTACCAACTACGAATATCTTGACATTCTGCCGCTTCTTGGCCGATCTTCCGCTTTAGATCTCCCCCTCTTCCCCCTCTTTACTTATGTGCCGTTTCCCATGTTTGTTTCCTTCCTTCTACCACTTTCTCATCGTATTCACTAACAATTTTGGAAAAAATTCGTTATATAAATTCTTCTAACTCAACATTCTTCACACTCTTATTCGCGCTCCCCTTTGTGGTCTTTGAAGACGAAAATACGGTATAATAAAATTTTTCTGGTTTTGAATTTTTTTTCAAGTTTTATCTTTACCGTTATTATTTATTTTCGGCTTCAAATTGAATCTAGGATAATGATAAAGGAACGAGAGAGAGAGAGAGAAAGGGCGAAGCAGCACCAGAAAAAATTGGGGAAACCTGGAAAAAACCATTTGAAATGTTAGTTGAAATTATATTAAATGAATGAATGGCGCGGCTCCGAAAAATGAACTCAAATAATTGCATTTCCTTAAGACAGCTTTGGTTTTGATGTTATTGTTGTTGTTGTTGTCGTTGTTGTGTTTTATAGTATTTTTATTTTAGCTTGAAGCATTTTTCTGATTTTTTCTTTAAAACCACATATAACTTCTACCTCTCCCACCCCTCCCCCCAACAACTCGTCAGCTGTCTGCACGTGAATTTTGTCTCTGTCTATAATCATATTTTTAATTTTATTATTTTGAAATGAATGGAAATTTTGTTAGTCATTTTATTTCCCCCTTCCAGGGACCAAAAACTCTGTCGCGGATTTCGTCCTTTTTTCATTATTGTTTGTATGTTTATTTGTTTAATTGTATTCGTTTAATGTTTTGGGGAGAGCGTTTTTTGTTTAACAGGCTTTAACGAGATAATCCTGTGATATTTGGATATATTATTGATACTTAGAAGACATCTAAAGGGAATTTTTGAGATCAAGTAAATGATTTTGCGACCATAAAAGCTTATCGATCATAAAAGCTTTTCATCTTATACAATTTTTCTTCATGAAAATTAATGAATATTCGTTTCCTCATTAACGTCTTTCAATGACTTTTCGAGATATGTCTAAACATGTTGACAAGCTCAGACGCAGCTGAAGATTCTATTTGTCTTTCCCTAAATAAACTCTCTTAAAGTTTTTAACAAGCCACGCTTGTCAATCCTCGTGTCGTTTTCGAGAGTTTCTCCGATTTTTATAATATTTATAATATTCGATTTATAATTCCCGATTTTTCTACTTGTAATTATAAATTTTTCAATTGGATTTAATTGCGATGAGTTTGCTTCATTGCCTGTTTTATCTGGCTTGACGGTCAAAACAATTTCGGCGATCTTTCGCCATCGTAAATGTCTCTTATTGTTATAGAAAAAATTTTGCGGAATAATAATAATTCGCTTTTGTATTTAACGTTCTTCTATATATAAACTTATTCTTTTCGTTAAAATCTCTAACCCGAATTATGTTAAGTTTTTATAACGATAAAATTTGAAGTACTTCCTTAATTAATTGCTATGTCAAAAAAAAACTTTAGCTTTAGCTCAGGCTTTTTTTGGTATTTATTACCTCATCTATTTATTTTCTAGTTTGGTTTGCAATGACATTCACCGTTGCCGAGAATATCGCGAATAAAACTTCTAAAAAAAGCCATCACGAACAATAAATATTTCCTTCTTGGCAAACAAATTGTTTTATAAGGCTTTATGGCTAAAATCCTTAGCTATTTATTTCGCACTAAAAGTGTTGAACCGAGCGACTTCGTTTCGTTTGGCCTTTCCTTTTCCTATTCTCCAGTCCTCCCAACGGGCGCAGAGAGGATGCCTGTCTCTTCTTCCTTTGTCCACAAAAAAACAGAAAGCCTCTATAGAAATACATACGCGTACACTCTGCAAGCACACACATGCACATCATGCACGTAAATGTGTTTCGATTTTGGTTTGCCATGTGAGGTTTGTGTATTGGTGTGAGCGCGTGTAGGAAATTCGTACACTTCTTCTTGGCCTTTGATAAGTTTTTATTTTTGGAAAGTTATTAACTCAAAAATGCCTACTTTCTCGGAGAGGAGGTGTGGTCGTCACGTCGAGTCGAGCAATATGTGAGCTCGGTCGTCAAGGAAAAAAACTTTGCAGACTACTTTGCGTTTCTTTCCGACAGCCTTCTAAGAGATAAGAGAGAATATTGACCGACATACAGACGACATGTTCGTCTTCATTTCTTGGCTCTTAGAACTCCTGCCACTCCGCAGGAGTGCAAGAGGAATTTGATGATAATGGCCGGAGGGAGGGGGGGGTCAAGAAATTCATAGCCAAATAAATAAATACTTGTTTCTTTAGACGATTTTATTATTTGACAGATGCTTGCTTTGATTTATGAATTTTTCGTTGATACGAAATCTTCTTTTCTGCGAACGCTTTTATGATCAAATAGTTCGTTTCGAAACGAAATCATTGCTTTTCATTTGTTCCTAAGAAAATAGAAGCATTTACAAATTTTAAAGTTAGTTGATGTCAAGCAAAAAAAGAAAGAAAGAAAGAAACCTGAAAATGTAATCTATTTAGTCTTATCCTTTAACATTCGGGGATATCTAGGCAGACTAAAATTTTATTATAAAAACAGGAAGAACCGGGCATAACAAAACTAATTTCACACTCGTTGATTTCGCGTAAACTTATAAATACTTCGCGAATAGTTTCTGTTAGGAATAGGAAGAAAAGACTTAGGTTGTATTGCGTCGAGTTTGTTGGTGTTTGCCATTATTACCGTTATTCTCCTAACGCGAAATCGTTTTATTGTCCAAGAACTGACGCTAGAATCTTTCGGTAGGCGCGTCCGATAAAATAAAATGTATTGTCGGAGTTTTCGAAGGTATTTATTGTCGTTTGTCGTTGATTGTTGTAGAAGCGTTAGTTATTGTTGTTTATATATCTAATTATAATTCGTTGTGGAAATAAAAACCTTGTAATGCTTATTGCTTAGCATTTTTTAAATAGCTTAGCCCACTTTTGTAGTAAATGCCTGACAGGGTTAACAGAGTTGGCACCATGTTCTGTCATTTGGTTTTTATGATTTGGATTTGTTGAGTATTTTTATTTAGAAATATTGATTTAACAAATAAAGCACGCATGAATAAAACCAGAAAGTATAATTCTATCGTCTATTTTTTTTTTTTTTGAAACATTTCATTCTTTTCATTTTTAGCATTCTTTTCAATCGTGTTGCCTCCTGGGAGCGTTTGTGCTAACAGGATTGTGCTAACATTTTGGCCATATTGTGCTGCATTTATCACAATTAAGAAGAATGCTGATAATTTAGTCATACTTCTGGCAGAAAAAGAGGCCATAACAAAAACAGAAAAGGCCATTAAAAACCATAAGAATTAAAACAGATCCAAAAAAAAAAGAAAGAAAACTCAGTGCACTTTTTAGTGTTAATAAAACTGTAGGCGCGCATTCACGAAATATGAATTAAAACTCCAAAAATAAAATCAAAACAAAACCGAAAGACAATGAATAAATTAAACGAAAGCAACAAAACACGTATTGCCAAAAAAATCTGGGCATTCATCGACAAAACCCAGCCATTGAGTCCGTGTACGAGTCCCACCTGAAATGCGAAGGTATCATTTCTTCTTTCTCATTCTCCCTCTCCCGCCTACGTAACATTGGCCCGTCTTCTCTACGTAAGAATTCACCTCTTCCACAGTCCTTGCTTGGTTGGTTGGTTGGTTTTGTAAGCGTTTGCATTGCGTGGTGGATGTAAGGGTTTGATTGTTGGTATGAGGTTAAGGGAGTTGAAGGGAAGCTTATAAAATATTTAACACCATTTAAAAAAAGTTTTACTTTTATTATTAATGCACTTTTATTTGACATTTCGAACAAAAGCAGAGGCATAACTTGAGATACCTTGAGGTTCTCGTCTTCGTGCCCATTCTCGTTTTCATTCTCCCGTGTGGTTTTTGTTGTTTTTTAAGTTCTTATTCATTAAAACGCTACTAACAATTGCCCACAGGAAGTTGTTGTTTTATTAAAGAAGACGGGGAGACATCCTTAATTATTTCAATTTTGCTTAAGGAAGCAACGAAAAATCACTAATTTTTTGGTGACTTTTTAAAAATCTCTAAAATTATTAATAAATTAAATAGATAAAATATTGATTCAATCCAGGCGCGATCTGAAGTTCGAACTAGGGAGTACGTTTTCATGTTTTCTCGATGAGTTAGATCCCGTTATGTTGAATTCTTTTTGGGTGTGAATGGCTTATGGTTTTCCATTTGAATTCAGGGATAAGTTTATGGAATCCGATGAAGCTTAGCATTAATTTTTTTAGCATTAAATTTTTTTAGCATTAAATTTAGAGCATTAAATCTAGAGCAATTATATATTCTTTTAAATATCACTAGAAGTTATAGGAACAAGTTGTTTCTTGTTTATTTTACGCTTTTACGTACACGAACCCATAAATTGTATGAAAGCGTATTGAGAAATATTAAGCCATCATTAGCCAAGTACGAAACCGCACACAAACCAACACACACACGCACGCACACATACACATATATATATACACATACACCCGTACTCGTACAAACACTTGCAGATTTTGAGGTAATAAAATATTTGCTGGCAATCTTTATTGCATTCGAACGGACTGTTTTTGGATAAAAAAAGAGAATATCCTTCGGTTATTCAGTCATTGTCGTCAATCGTAATCGTTTGTGTCGTGCAATAACAAGGACAGCAGAGGGGGTAGAGAGGGCAAGTAGAACAACAACAATAACAATAAAAAGTTGGTGGGTAGAAGAAGAGTGGAGGGGGAGGGAGGGAAGGAAGAGTGAGAAGTAGAAATATTTTTCCATGCGAACTAAATGAAAAGCCGTTATTTCATGATAATCCTTGTTGAGAGTTATTCGTTCGTTTGGGGGTCAACAACAACAAAGTGAAAACTCCAATAACAATAATAACAACAACAACAACGACAACGACGACGACAACAATATGGAATGTGACAGTAATGATAATCGGAAAGCTACAATAACCGGTAAGAATAATAGCGACAACAACAACAATGACAATACAACAACAACAGCAAAAGCAACAAAACCGACAAAAACAATAATAACTTGTTCTTAATGCGAGCGAAGTTTGTCGAACACGGATTTTTAAGTGTTTATTTATAGTTGTTATGGTTGTTGGAATAGTTGTTGTTGTTGTCGTTGTTGTTCTTGTTATTGCTGATTTTATTGCCATTACAGTTCCCTCGTCGTTGTTGTTGTTGCAGCCTTTGTTGTTGTTGTTGAATATTTGCGAGTGGAAATGAGCCAAAAGTAGAAAAAGTCAAGCGGGCAAACAAATAATGAGTTTTCACAATAAAATTGATTTGATATATTGATGATACACGAGTAGGTAACACATACATACATATACACGCACAAATATATACACAAACTATTACATTTCATGAACTTTTTTGCTAAATTACAGTTTTGAAAAAGTTGGAAAAAGAAACTTCATTAGTTGCAATTTATTTATTGCTTCTTGTTTTTATGTTTTGTTGGAGGTTTTTTTTGGGATTCCTTGCTTTTCATGCGTGTCCGTTTATTGTCAAATTTTAAGTGCACTACGCAATATTTCAATAGTTTTCAGAGTTTTCTTATATTATTTATATATTTCATTTGATTTCCAAGCTTAAGACTAAATGAATAATGTTTGTATTCTATTATTATTTTTAAGAGTTAAATACTATTAAATTGATTTCTTATTTTCTTTTGAAATTTGTTATACTCGGCACTTCTAAAAATTTCGGCTAAAATCATTATCCTTTTCTCTATCTTTTTGAATTATTGGCCATACAAAACATTCTTTCAAGATTTATTTTTCTTAGAAGAATGTCATAAAAAATCTTTTATTTGGAAATAATTGAAAAATTGAATGAGAATTTGCAAAAGAATAAAAATTTCATACAAATGAATAAATTTTTAATCGAAATTTTTTCTGAGCATTGAGTGAGTCGCAATTTTGGGAATTATTATCTGTTTAAAAGCATTTTTCTTAATCTAAATCCGGGCTTTTTTGTTGTTTTTTTATAATTTATTTTGATAAATGCTTTTTCCTTCGAGAATATTTTTAATAGAAAAATGGCGTCACTTCCGGTAGCCGTCGGGCTATCATTAAAATTCTATTTATCATTTCAACTGCATTTTTCCTAAAAGAATCCTCCAATGCAGTTTTGTGAATGATTTGGAGAAATGTTTTTTGAAATATTAGTATGCGAAATTTACATGACGTTAGAAAAGAGACAAAAGCAAAAGTGAAAAGAAATAGTGGACTATTTTTGATTGCGCAACAATTTTTCTGTCAAGAGTTTTTATCATTTTTCAAAACTCAGCAGTCTGTTGCTTGACACATTCTTAGAAGCAATACTCACTCATAACACGCACTACACTACACACATACACACACCCGCACATCTCTATGACCCTTTTATACCTTCTTTTTATAAATGCGTTCATATCGTTCGTTTTTGTCGCATCCTTTTATTTTAATGTTCCAGCAGGTTTATGGAGAAGTCCTTAAGAGTTGACACTTCTCAATTATGTTTAATCGTTTCTTTAAGTGATTCTTAATGATGATTTTTCTATGAAATGAAATGTGAAATTTATTCCTATACTAGGTAATCGTTACTCGTTTCTCGCCACTCGTTACTTTTAATAATTTCTCAGAAGGACACGAGTATGGTGTTTTCTTTAGGTGTTTCTTTAGGTTTTCCTATGACTAAAAAGACACTGAAATTGATTTTTATTATTTCATCTCTTCCGTCTTGTTCTTCTTTTTCTTCTTTTTACTTACAGATGGTGAACCCATCAAGCTCCCAGACAATTTGGAAAGCTTGCCAAGAGCTGACAGTTTCCCTTCGCAGCGGCATCGATGGAATACAAATGAGGTCAGTTTCTGTTTTATTTAAATATAAAAATGTTTCCATGATAGAGAATCCATCATCATTCCGGTCTTCCCCTATCCCTTCCTCCCTACATTATGTTGTTGCTGAAGAGCAGTTTCCGAAGTTGTAGTAGGGCAGTTGTGGCGGTGCGGGGAGCGAGGAGAGTGAGGAAGAAAGTACATGATTGCAACGAAAGAGTATAAACGAAATGTCTTCACTTGAAAACAACATCAAAATACAAATATCACCACCACCATCATCATCATCATCACAGTCATCATTTACCATTTCCATCATCTTCATCATCAATGACAAGTTGTCACTGCTATTAAACGCCAAGTTGACATTAAACAGATTTTGTTGGCCTTTCGAGTTGATAGAGTCAAGAAAAAAAGAACAAAAAAATGCCAGAAGGAAACTTTATCAAAACAAACAGAAAGAAATCGAAATACTCGTAATGACAGAAAATACGATCGCACGTGCAATTTCATTCAGCAGTTTTGGTTGTTGATTTGTTGGTCCGTTGTTTGCTGTTGTTCTTGTTTTGACGGGTTGTTGACGGGTTGGCTATGTTAGAGTTCTGGGCCGTTTTGGTCAATTATTCAAATGCAAAACAATTTTTATTTGTATAAACTCTTGACTTTATATTATTCGAATCCAGTTCTATTTTATAGAAACATATTTTAATTGTTGCAAAACATGACACGTAATGAGCAGCAATTCTTAAGTCAACAGCGCTTCAATAATGGGTCAGACCACTATTTTAGGCTTTTCATTGGCTTGACAAACAATCGGTGAATGGCAAGGCTATTGAATAGTCGAATGGTTCTCGCCTCCTCTATTCGTTTGTTTGGGAATCGCTGCCTATTTTCAGAGCATCTACAGAGCATTCGAATTCGAGCGAGTTATTCGAAACGAGTAGTGATCTTCACTCTAGCGCAAAAATAAGTTTCCAAAACAATTTAAAGTTGTTTTGTTTATAAACAAATTTACGCTGATGAATTTTTTCCGTATCAATTTCCTGAACTCCTGATTTTTAAAACACTATTTGGTGACGGTCTAGTTATTGTTTTATTTTTCTGCGTTCATTCTCCTTATTATTATTTTTTTCGATATTTTCTATAAAAGTTTTGCTTAAACTCGAAATTAAAACGGTGCGGTTACCCGCACTACGGATGGAGTTTTACCAAATACGGCCGGTAAAGTTCTCTGGACGGTTGACCGGACGAGGGAGGGAGGATCAGATGAATGGGGACGGTCGGGGAGGGATAGTAGATTTTTTTGTATTTTGTATAATTTTTTTTGGTGTAACGAGGACAAAATAACCGTGCGTAATTTTATTTATGTTTCGCATTTGTTGTTATTGCATTTTATATTCATGTTGATGCAATGTACGAGAGCAGTTTTACAGCAATCTTTTTCTCTTGTTCTTCTTTGGTGGTGGTGCATGGAATTTATTTTAATATAAGTACTTTTTTCAAGAACAAAAAAAAAAACAAAAAAAAATTTGTCAACTTGATAGTACTCACGTAGCGTGTCCATTGGAGCCTAAAATGGTGTGTTCACCACCACCACCTCATTGGTTTGACTTCATTTATTTGTCTACTCGTTTGTCTGTCCGCAACTTCACTCGTTCTTCTTCTGCGGCTGTTCATTAACGGACAGTCGCGACGCCGTTGAACTTTACATCGGCGGAAAATGAATATTTGCGGTTGCTCTTAATTCAGAAGTAAAGCGGCGAAAAATAAAACTTCGTTTTAAATAGTTGACTCTTAATGTTATACGATGACACTCACACAAACACATATACACATATACACATTCATAAACACACTTAAATATTGTCATATCCAGAGGTCGAGAATTGTTGAACGTCATGTTTCGGCTCCACCTCAAGAGAGGGGGGGTTATATCATCCTCCCTACTCATCTCGTTCCTCTATCAGGTGTTGGTCACTTTCTCTAGACCCTCCGCCGCATATCATAAAATGCTGGACGTGATCGCGCGGGCAATACGTACAACATTTAAGTCTTCAGCACCTCGAGCTACGAATTCATTATTTTCACAAAACCGGAGAAGCTACACTTCTTCTTGTTAGGAAGTGGGCCGGAAGCTGTAAACTGTCGTGCTGTTGTGACGGAAGTGGGAAGAGGTTTCATTTTGTCGTTGGTGGATTTGCGTTTTGTTCAAGTGAGATTCTCACTTATTTTCGGGAAGGAAATGGTTTTCGCACCTAACTCTATATAAAGCAACTTATTCCGCTTGGACCAACAACAACAACTACTACTACTGTTACGACACGAAGCTGGTAAGCAGAAGGAATAATAACAAACCGTGTGACATTTTGTTTTCATTTTATTTGGGTGACAATTTTAAAATTTTATTTGACCGAAACAGCAGAACCAAGCGGTCCAGCGGTCCAACTAAGATTTACAAGTTGACTGGTTTCTGTTCGAGTGTGTGAGTGTGTGGTGATTCTCACGGTTACGATATGCGGTCAAGAATGTGTGGAATTGGATGATGAATGTTAAGCTTGTGTTTACAAAAGCAACAATTTTAAATTGACCAATACAAACAAACAAATAAACAAACAATTAAATAAGTAAAGAAAAAAAAAGGATAAGCAAGACTGTCGTAATTCCTTCGGTAGGAATGGTTTTTCAAGTAAAGATCAATTAAATATATTTTATGTTTGTTTATAAATATTGTAAATGGTAAAGCCCTGAAATTGAACAAGTGAGAACGCCGACTTTGGCCTGGCAGAGGCTTATAATGCTTTGCCTGGCGACATAGTAGTCGAGATACGGATGGTCGATTTAATATCCGTGAGTGCGTTCGAGAATAAAATGTTGTTATCCAACTGACAACGTAAGGAGATATATTCATGTTAGAGGTATCAGAAGTGAGCAATGGTTTTCGTAAAATACCGCTCGTTTTCAATAACAAGCAGATTATAATGATAGAGAATATTTACAGTAATTTTCATGAGATTTTTCTCTTTTCGATTTTCTGTAATTATGATCGAGACAGACAGACAGACAAACCGTCCGACATACAGAAAAGCGGGCGGACAACCAGGGCTAAAATGACTTAGGAGATGATTCTGAGTTTGTGTTTTTATGCTTTTCCATATCTGCCACACCTCTAATATGTTACAAAATCACATTTAATATACGCTAACCCTTTCGGGATATAGTATCAAAGTGATCACTTTGTGGTATTGAGTAGAAGGGTTAAATTTGTCCTTGGCTAAATTTTGTTCGTCTTCTTAAAATACTCCTCAAGATTTCTTCTTGAACAAAACAAAACAAAACAAATCTAATAGAATTTCCCAAAAAAAAAAAAAACCCAATAAAAATCAAAAAGAAATCCATACGATGTTGGAAATAAAAATAATGCAAATAAATAAATGAAAATCTCGCCATTAATGTCGGCGCAACGCTGCGAAATACCAAGGACATTTTTTTGTTTAGCATGGACCATCGGATCAACGTATGTATGGATGGAATAACGGCAAGGATGGGATGGACGGAGGGAGATATCGTTGCTTTGCATGTTTACGATGAACTTATCAATTTGTTTGCTATCCTTGACGTAACATGAATAATTCAAGCCGGATACCCCGATGGTAAGCAACTGCTTTTCAGAGGGAAACGGCTTTTCAGAAGACAACTGACAATCGGTTGATTTTGGGTGACCAGGCGGGCGGACGGGAGAGACAATCCGGTAGGCGGATTGATTGACGACACCGGTGTAGTGACCACTTCTTATTCAAGCAAAGCAAAAAGTAAAATATTTCGAAAATCAGTGAGAAAAAAAATATTAATTTATTCGTGTCTGAAGAGAGAAGGAATGATGTCGGAAATGAGCGAGAAAACAGATATGAAAGTGAAAGTATTTTGCAGAAGATTTTCTTAATAATTTTGAACAATCGAAATATTCAAATTAAGTGTTTTTAGTTTTCAGTTGTGGAAAAAAGATAAGTTTAAGTTTTAGTTTTGCTGAAAAAAAAAGAAATCGCGAAATTTAGGAATACTAGAACCTGCCTTTTTTGAGGTTATAAAAAATTACTAATGATGACTTCTATGAATATTTGAAATTCGGAGATTTTGAAAGCCTTTTCAAAAGGCATTAAATATTAATTCAGTCAGAGTTCGCACATCTGTGTGGTTGCGTCCCAAGTTGGCAATTGTCGTTGAAGAAGTGAAGCCACCAATCGTTGGTTGACTTCATCCAAACATGCACTCATCCACTCGTTCATTCATTCATCCATCCACCCATTCATTCGTTCATTCATTCATCCATTCACCCATTTATTCATTCATTCATTCATTCAATATCCTCTCAATTTTTGACGCTAACCAAGCCCGTCGCGGGTGAGAGGACACAAATCGAAAGTGGCTTAGTCACAACCCTTTGACGTGTAGTCAAACCCTTTGACCAAAGACCGGAATATCAAATGGCACATAAGCAAAATTTGACTCAATTGAAGATGTCCCTGCCTACTTTTTCTATTTGCCGATTTTCCCCACCCCATTTTTTGTTCTTCGTACTGTCACTAATATTCGTACATTTGTATTCTTGTACTCTGCTTTTTTCATTTCTTAAAATTTACATAATAAAAGTGAAATATAAATAAGCCTTCATATCACCTCATTCTTCCAACACCACATCCATCCAAAGCTTCATCCTCCTAGGAAGCTCACTCGCTTTCTCTTAGGGTTTTTTGTTCTTTATTCTCTATCGAATTTAAATCGAAAACGATTCATGGAATTTTTCCAAAATAATTCTACTTGTTTTTCATTAAAAGGGAAAGAAAAAAATATGAGATAGATAAACAACAACTAGCAAAAAGTGACGTGGACCTTGTTGTGAAAAAATGACAAGATGAAGTTCATATTTCTTACGTTGAAGTGATAGATTCTCTTCTTTGTTGAGGTTGGAGAGGGGATGTCGGTAGAGGGGAACAAGAAGAATTCGCCGCATGAGTCGATTCACTCCGCGAGCAATCTTTTGGCAGTCATTGTGTTTCTAGCAAGATGTTTCTCTTTTGTTGGTGGAAAGTAGTTTAAGAAAGCTGAATTAAATTTGTGGTTTTACTTAAAGAGAAACCACAAACAGTTTCGCATTTTAAATATATGTGCGAGTATTTTAACCGTTAATAATAATTATTAAAGATTATCATAACTATAAGCGAAATTTGAACAAAGTTCTTCGCCTCTTTTGTAAATAAAAAATTTCTTGTGTACAGTTCCGATGGAATCCTTGAGGAATTGGGAAACGTTTTGAAAGCGATTCCATAAAACTTTTTCTTAAATTATAACGAATTATCAAACAGAGGTGGACGAGTTCTGGAGGAGATTATTAATTATTCTTAAGTGGCTGAAATCTCTGAAGAGCTATGTTTCGTTTTCGTGCTCTTGACTGAACTTTTTATGAATTTCATCTATAACTTTTCATTCTTACTACTTCTCCTATTTCTCCGCTTCATCTTGTTCTCCTTCTACAGAACTTTAACAGCAAAAATTTTTTAAAAAAATTAAAAAATTTCTGAAATTTCTGAATTCATATTAATTTTTTAGGAAATTGCTGCAATTCTTATCAGTTTCGATAAACACAGCGAATGGCAATCAAAAGAAGTCAGAACGAGGTGAGTCACTGGAGAAGTAAAAGCAAAAAAAAAAAAAACAAAAACAAAAACAAAAATAACAGAAAAAACCCAAGAGCTTTAGCTAATGCGAAAACATAACAAGATAATCACTGACCTTTCTTTTCTTCTTTCCCTTCGCTGACTTTCAGGCCCAAAAGTGGTTCACTGCTTTTGTATTCCAGAAAAAAAGTGCGATATCGAAGGGACGGCTATTGCTGGAAGAAGCGTAAGGATGGCAAAACAACGCGTGAGGATCACATGAAGTTAAAAGTGCAAGGAACGGAAGTAAGTGTCTGCGTTCATGAACAGTTTGGTCAGTCGAGTTAAGTATTTTGGAAGTGGACTGAACTGGAAGGGATTGGGGATGGCTGTCTTATATTTACAAACATATATGCTATGTATGTGTGTGAATGAGTGTGTGTGTGCGTGTGTGTGTTTTTGTCTCGGAATGTCTGTGTGTAATTAAGCAATTAGAGCTCTCCCGACGGAAAGAATTAAGAAGAAGCTCAAAAAGAGAGCTCTTGGCTAAATCGGTGTTAAGGCCAAACAAAACTGTAGAATAAAGTGGCGCAATTTTTCAAGATTTGCCATGAAATTAATTTACTAAATAAAAGAAATAAATACGATAAAATATTCGGGAACTCCAAAAAAAGGAACGTACAAAAAAAAACAACAAAACAGTTGATCTTCTTCCTGTACGCTTGAGTTATGATTTCCCGTCGGAAATTGTTTCCCAAAAAAAAAAAAAAAATAAAATAAAACAACAACAAACTGTTTGCTCTTGAAACGCAATAAGTCAAGGGTTAAGCAAGCGATGTGTTTACAAGCGCGTCTGGCAAGTGTTTATTTGTTTCTTGTACAAAATTTCTCACACTAGAGGTCGTACAAAAAATTAAAATTTCACGCCAATTCTTATGTTGTCTTTTCTTTTCTATATTTCGTTTATAATTTTTTTTTTCATTCTGGTAAATGTTCTCTAGTCTTATAAGATTTATAAGATTTATTTTTTCTTGGGCGGAAATTGTTCAAAAGCAACCAATAAATATTTCGAGGCTTTTTTTGGTTACAAGAATGAAAAAAATTGTCTAAATAGAATTAACATTCAGCGGCGGTATCCAGCGGATAGCGGCGAATTTATCATCATTTGCCCCTTCATTTTTATTTGTTTTCTAACATAAAAAAAGATTGCTTTTTTTACTGAATTACATGCGCGGAAGGGTTGGACTCTTGGCAGTCTGCCGAAGTTATAAAATATGATTTTTTAATTTTTTTCTTCTGCCTCTTTTCCGTTTGTTTGTTATCGTGGGAGTATGATTTGAACTCATACTCATCTATAACTGTATAATTTCTGAGCCCACGGTTAGGTTTTTTCGAACATTTTAATTAAGTAAAAATGTTGTTTGGTTGCATCCATTTTTTTGTGTCTGTTTGAACGCGTAATATTTCTTTATAAATGTTTTTAATGTAATTAGCTTAAAAAAATTCGAATAAAAAAAACACAGGTTTCTCAAGCAATGATTTAAATGGTCTTTAACATTTGTAAATTGAAAAGTTTTAATAAAAGTCACTCGAATTTCTTTTCTTAAATTCATTTAATTCAATTATTATTCGTTCATTTCTTTTTTTCAGTGTATCTACGGTTGTTACGTTCATTCCGCGATTTTGCCGACATTTCATCGCAGATGTTATTGGTTATTGCAGGTAAACCACTAATAAAAATATATCCATACTTCGAATTTAATCAACAGGTTTATAACAAAATTTTACGACTCATTTTTCGCCAACGCAATTTTGTTTATTTATTTGTCATACCAAAGAATCCGGATATCGTATTGGTTCATTACTTGAATGTACCCTATCCCGATGACAATAAAATGGCCGTGATAGCACCGAGTATAACGTTATGGGGCGACAAAAAGGAGTGGACAAAGGAAGAATTGGTCAGTCAGTTGAAACCGATGTGTAAGTAATAATCGAAGAACTGGAAGCGATTCATATATGTCAATCATACATTTGTATGTTTCATCTCTTTTCGTACATTTTAGTGTCAACCGTTAACTCAGATGATGATTCTGATTCCGGGAATGATATTGAAATATCGGTAAGTCTGATTCCAGATTTCCCAGAGTGCGATAAAGCGATAATTAAGTTGGGATATATAATTATAATAATTGCTTTGTCTTAGACCGCTGAGACTGTCGAATCTATTGTTTGTCAACTTATGGAAAAGCAAAGGCTATCGCGCCAGGCTGCTTTGGTCAAACAGTTGGATTGTGGCTGCGCTAATTCGACATGTATTGACGGTAAATCTTGTTCACATCCCGTAATGCGTCGCACCGGTTTGTTGAAAAGCGTTTCGGAAAAGCGCGCTCATTTAAGTGAGAGTTACAATCATTGTGTGGCGACTGTTCCAAACGTTGTTGTTGGACCAAAGGTTTTAGATTTTCAAAAAAGATTGATTTTCAGAATTAAAGTTGAATGAATTATTGTTTAGCTTTATACACGTTGGCCTGAACGTCGTTCGCGTGATATAAATATGGATAATCATCACTATCAGCAACAGCAACAGCACCATCATCATCAGGATCACTCTCATCAAACATTGTCTCAAGAAGCGGCGGTTAAATTTCAAATTATACAATCGCAACACAACGAACATCAGCTGCATCAGTCTTCACCATCTTATCAACATCATCATCATCATCATCAGCAGCAGCAGCAGCAGCAGCATACCGTTCGACAGCATAATCAAAATGTCGTCAATCACAATAATAACAATAATAATAATAACAATAATAATAATAATATTAATAATAATAATAATAATCATATTGCCCCGCATCAGCAATTATTGGTCAGCAGAAATAATTTAATTGTACAGCATCATCAACAACAACAACCACAGCAACAACAACAACATCAAAATCCGTCAACGACGTCTTCATTATTGACAGCAAATAATCAAACTAACCAATTCAATTTACAACAATTTGTGACCAATCACAATAACAATAACGGCAATAACAATAATTCACAAATAATAAATAATAATAATAATAATAATAATCGTTTGCAAGTAGTTAAGAAAACGATTACGGCAGCTGCAACGGCAATACCAACAACAACAGCAACAACAATAGCATCTGTCGAGAGAGATGAAACGGTAGAAATGGATGACGGACTAATTGGAAATCAAAACCACATTTCTGCAAACTCAAATAATTCCACTCATAAAATGAACCGCAGCGGCAACGAATTAGCATTGCCACCTCAGCGGCAACAGACCTCGATTGCTGTGAATGTCATAAATAATAATCATAACAGTGGCAGCAACAACAACAACAACAACAACAACAACAACAACACTAATCATTTCTCTTTCAATGCTTCCGCTAACACTCACACTATTTCAACTTCGCACCAAGAAGAGCATCATAAATTGCAACAACAACAACAACAACAACAACAATTCCATCAGCTACGGCAAATAAAAACAGCAAGTAGGGAGCATCGTCAGCAGGAGTGTGTGGAGGCGAGTGATGTTGTTCAACCGATGTGTATGTCACCCGAGCATCAACCCTCAACTCCGGTGCATGCTAATACCAATAATAACAACAACAACAATACCAATAGCAACAACCAGTACCAACTTCTATTACTTGGGGGAAACAACAGTCAAAACAATAACAATAACAGCAATACTATGCAAATATCCTCTTCTTGCTCTTCCAGCTCTTCACCAGCAATCATAACATCCTCTTCATGCCATTCAGCATCACCAATTGATGACGATGTTATTGTCAATCATACAGTGCAATCGTTGTCGTCACCCACATCATCAGCCTTATCATTGTCATCGATAACCTCGTTAACATCATCAGTTTCAGCACAAACGGCATTACAAACAGAAAATTCAATTAGCCCAAATGAAAACCAAAAATCATCAATTGATGCCGGAATGGATTTGAGAGCAGCAACAGTATCGGCAGCTACAGCCGAAGTGAGTTTTTCTAATTTTAATTCATAAAGCCGACATAAAAATAATTATTTTATTGATTGAATTTTATCAAGTGAAGGAAACGGCTTTATGTAGCTTTAGAAGGGGAGGGGAAAGCCTTTATGGATCAGAAAGTGTCCAAAATGAATATAAAAAAATTGCAGAATAAATATTACTGATCATCCTCTTCTTTTTCCTTTCGCAGGCGTCTTCACTCGAAGACAATTCTTCTAATAGCGGTTGTACTACACAACAACAACAACAGCAACAATATCAACAACAATCAAATATATCTTCCAACAGCAATCCTACAGAGTACAATAATAATAGTAATAATGACAACAATACCAACAACAACAATAACAACGACAACACAAACACTAACGGCTGCCGTTTAGTCAGCGCTTCCCAGGATAATCCCAGTCCCTCGCACGAAGAATCAGAGACGGGAATTCATGAAGTAGATACAAATTCTCACACAACGATTGACTTCGATTCGATAGAAACTAATAGGACTATGGGTATCAGCGATGATCCCCTTGGAGCTGGTGAAAATTCAATCGGGTCACGAGAATTGCAGGACGCCTTAGGTTTTTTTAATGATACTCTTGACTTGTCACAAGAGGATATACAGCGTACATTAATAGCAAATCTACCGTTTGAAACCAATACACAAGACACGCCGGAAGAGCTTTCCAATACTGGCAATGATTGTGTGGATGTGAGCGGATGTATCGATGCCGAAGCAACGTTACTTTGTAATGGAATTTGTGCAAGCGATCCCAATGGGATTGTAAGCAATGAAAGAAGAAGCTGCCAACGAAGCGATGAAGCCGATGATGTTTTAGTAAACTTTAACACCTTTGACATGTTGGTGGAATTTCCAGAATTAGATTTGGATAATAAACATACCCTCTGCTCTCATGGGGTTTTAGACTCAAACTCTGCTCAAGGTGTTGTGCAAGAGTTACCTTCCAATGTGAACAATAGCAATAATGTATTCGCGACTCTTATCAGTGCTGAAGATGATGTTCAGCACTTGTATACGTATGAGTGTAATGAGGACAAGTCTGGTATCCAACAAACCGGCAAGAAATTATTAAATATTTGTGATTTTAGTCCGGAATGGTCGTATCCGGAGGGTGGTATAAAAGTCCTGATTGTAGGTCCATGGACCAATACGAGTGCTTCTTATACCGTACTCTTCGATTCACTGCCAGTACCGACGGTGTATGTGCGGGAGGGAGTGTTACGCTGCTATTGTCCCGCGCACGAGATAGGATTTGCTACGATGCAGGTCTCATGCGATGGTTATGTAGTTTCGAATTCGGTAATGTTCGAATACAGGATGTTCCCATGTCCGGAAGCTCCTTTCGATGCAATATCCGGTGATTGTCTTTACAAATTTACCCTTTTAAATCGTCTTACATCGATCGATGAAAAAATGCAAATAAAAACGGAGTCGGTAAGTAATAATAACGCACCGGTGATTATGTGATCGTTTATACAATATTTTACCCAGGCTGAGGAGCACTCCTTGTATTCTCAAATCAATTTTGAAGAGAAGCTTGTCGGTTATTGCAATCAACTGATGAAGTCTACATGGCATCCAAATTTGGCCAGTACCGGCAGTTGGTCCAGTGGTTTTAAAGGCATGACCCTTTTGCATTTGGCGGCAGCGCTGGGTTATACAAAACTTGTTTGCGCGATGTTCAATTGGCGCAGTGAGAATCCTAGTTTGATCTTGGAAACTGAAATCGATGCACTTAGTCAAGATATATACGGCTATACGCCGATGGTAATCATCAAATTAAAAAAAACATATAAATCGATCGCCGTGTAATAATAAATGCTTAATTTAATAGACATGGGCTTGTTCACGTGGCCATACCGAAACCGCTGTCTTACTCTACAATTGGAATCAGAATGCGTTAAAAATAAAAAACCACGCACAACAAACTCCTCTGGATGTCGCCAATCTAAAGGGGTAAGACCTATTAGTCCTTTAATATATCTCGACAGAAGATATTAAAATTATTTCCAATATTTTTTTCAGTCACAAAACTTTGATACAAGAAATTTATCATTTGGAATGTGAACGATTAAGGAAAGGCAAGACTTCGTCTCTGAATAGCTTATCGCTAAATTTTAACAAAGTCAATGTAAGTACTCCCGTCCTTAAATTGAAGGTATCTCGTTGTGATAAAGAATAACTTCTGCTCTAAACATTCACAGCCAAGCCATAATAAAACCAAAATCGAACCGTGTACTAGAGAAGCTCTCTATGATGACAAATTAGTAACTAATGTGTTTGCTGGACAGGAATCAGCTTACGGCAGTGGCCACCGTAGCCACGATGGCGTGTTTCTGAGACCCATAGCGGTGGCTAGGTAATATTCGTGGAATTTCTTATCAAACGTGATTTTAACAAACGTGATTTATCTCTTCTTTGCTTTCAGTAATCAAAGCCCGCCTAATTATAGTCGTTTCTCAAAACGTTCATCGGTTGATAGTGGCATTAATATCGACATTCGTCGGACTGGTAAACCATCAAAGGACAATCAACGTTTACAGAGGTATTTATTTCTCTTTAAAAAGTTTGTCTAACAAGACGGCAAGTAAACGGTTTGTATGGTTTCGTTAATTATTCATCAATTTGATTTCAATTGTTTTTAATCAGCTTTGATGGCCACGATCATTTCTCATTTACATTGGAAACACCTCTGGATAGTTTCGGCACAACAAACACAACGAATTCTTTGCTTTCGCCCTTGCGTAAAATGGATTTTGCCTTATGTAAGTGAGCTCCAATGAAATAAAAGCAATCGCAAAATATGATTAGGGTGAAGAACCCATCAAGGGTTTTTCTTCTTATATTGCTTTTTGCGTTATTAAAGTGTTATGACTATTTATTTTCACTTTTATGTATTTTTATGTATGATCCTTTAATTATTTTCTAGGTATTTAATCATATTTTTTATACGAGATTTTTTCGTAATTTCGTTTAATTTCGAATTGCTCCGTTTCCTTTAATAATTTGCATTGCTTTTACTTTGAAATTTATTTATTTTGGAATTATATTAGGCGAAGTTTCTGCAGGCGATTCAAGTCCTTTAACCGATAAACAACACGATGATGATTCATCAACGCTTAATAATGATGATAATGTTTCCGAAGTTGTTTTAATTAATGAAACCGATGGCACTGTAGGTCAGTTCAATCAGGATTCTTTAAAAGCAAATAAATCGTAGCAACACTAACACTAACACGCATTAATAAATGTCGTTCAATTTGTTGTTGTTATTGTTGTTGATGTCGTTGTTGTAAAATCATCGTTTTAATGGTTTTTCTTTTGGTTTATGAGTTGTTAAGATGAGTGTAGGAATATTAATATATGATCAAATATTTGTGTGTGGGGGCGGTTGCGGTTGTGGCGTATCATATATGTGTAGGTATTCATACATGAGTGTGTGCGTGTGTGTGAGTATTAAAAATGCTTGCTATATGCTCTGTAAATAATTTAGTGTTCTATTAATAAATATCTAGCTTTAACTTTTGGTGAATAATGTTGGCAATATCGCAATGAAATTTTTTTATTTTATATTATTATTATTTGTATCCAAGTCTAAGTAAACATTGGTTGGTGTTACTAAAAATCAGTTCTAAAAAAGTATTAGTACTAAATTCACATTGATTGAATACATGCGTAGATAAAGAATAAGAAATAATAAAACACGGTAGTTGTCAAACAATTAATTCTGCATGGCAAGCTCTTTAAAAGTTGGGAGAAAATACAAAAATCAATTTGTTTTATTGAAAAGGAGGAGCCTTGTAATCGTAAGATTTGAGAATCCAAACAGCTTTTTAAATAGAAAAACTAAATGAATAAATGTAATGCGTCTTATATTCGCAATTTTTGTTCCTAGTTTTTTTTTCAAGTTAAAGAAATCAACCAGTATTAGTGTTATCTCCTAAATATCTCCGAAATATTGGATTGTTCGGAGAGTTTATTTTGCCTCCAGCGAGTAAATTATTGCACATCTCCTCCTTAGCTGTTTTAGAATAGATTTTTTTTATAATTCTGGCAATTCTGATATCGAGAATATCAGAGCTCACGTTCTGCAGAATATATAAAGGCATAATTTTTCGAACGGCCCAACATAGACGGTTTGTGATAATGCCGTATTAGCCTTATGCAATTGCAGGATTCACAGTTAATTGTTTAAAGAGGTGTTGCTGTTCTGATTCTCCATTAACGACCTTTTATTTATTTTACAGATCAATGTAGAATCATTTAATATTTAGGCGGCATATGTGTATATATATACCATAAAAATTTGTGTGTGCTTGTCGTTAAACATTAAATTTGATATAATGCTAATTTTAAGAATGGACGTTTACCTTTCAGGGGATTCTGATGCCAAAGTGCTAACGTTAGCCGAACATATAATTGCCGCTATGCCGGAACGCATCAAGGTAAATATTTAAAAACCTGTCAGACTGTTACACAATTAATCATTCCTTCGTCCCTTCATTCATTTGAAAAAAATTATCATCGCAATATAGAATGAAGCCGATGAGATGATGGTGCTCGGTAGTCCCATGGCTGAAACACTCAATTCCGAGAATTCGGGTTTAACTGATAATTTCATGGACCCTTTACTGGATTCATTACCGGGCGCCCACTTTGAGAACGACTTCAGTTTGGATTTCCACGATCATAGCTATCGTTATCATGATGTAAGTACGCCGTGCTCGAGTCTAAGTCCTGCTAGTTCGGGACCATTGCAATCACCAGCAAGTTATTCGTTGCTTGGCACCGATCCTTCAGTAAACTCTCCTAGTCCGCCGCCTTCAACGAAACAACTGACTGAATTTTTGCACGCTTCCAACAGTAATCAATGCCCTTTCGAAACTGATTTTTCTCGTCTTACTCTAACTGGTATGGATTGAGATATATTTCGATAGAAAAGAATCGATTACTAAAAGAAGAAAACCTACTTTTCTGCAGATAGTGAACAGCGAGAATTGTATGAAGCTGCCAAGTGTATACAGAAGGCGTATCGTTCTTATAAAGGACGACAAAAATTGGAGGAGCAGAATAAAGAGCGTTCAGCTGCGATTGTGATACAAAATTATTACCGACGTTATAAACAGTACGCCTACTATCGGCAGATGACTAATGCTGCTTTAGTAATTCAACACGGCTATCGTTCGTATTGCAGAAATAAACGTTTTAAGAAGTCCCAGCATACTATGAGCAATAGCAGTAGCAATAACAGTATATGTAGCCACACCAATAATTCTGGCAACACTTCACAGTGTCTCTCAACATATTATGATCACTATAAAAACGATCAGCAACTTCAGCTGCAGCAACAGCAGCAGCAGCAAGATCTGCTCAACTCTCAACCGAATACACCGAAGGAGAGCAGTCCATCCGGACCCTTAAAGTATATAATTTTTTATTTATACTGCATCTCCTTTGTAGATTAGCTGTCCGATTAATAACTCTTATTGTGACTGTGTTGGGAATCGAATTCCATTGTTCTTGATTTTTCATTGAGCAAATACTCACTTATGTAAAATTAGAAATTTACGGTCATCTGACTTGATTAATCATAATCGAGCAGCAGTTAATTTGCAGTGGAGACTTAGTATTACAATTTTTTTCCTTAGACAACTAACAATCTCATAAACTACGCTTTCCTCCCTCTTTCAGACGAACCTACTCACAATCAACGCAAAATCAAGCTGCCAGAAAAATTCAACAATTTATGAGACAATCGCGAATCAAGTAAGTTTTTATGGTTTTGCTAAGCTGTTCGTTCTTCTCTTATTGAAATATTGCGAATATTGAAAAGTTCTTGAGTTGAGGTTCTTAAATATATAATTGATATAAACTACCATTCCATGCAAGCACTTGGGATGGATGTATTACCAATTTGGTAAGCCCGAAAGGGAATAAGTTAAGCTTGGAATATTAGTGAAGCAATTAATGAAAATTAAAATGAATAAATAATGAATTAATTTCTGAAATTTTTCTGTTTTTTCTAAGACTTCAGAAAGAACGAGCCGAAAAAGAGAAGCTGGTGCACCAACGCAGGGCGGAATACCTTCGAAGCTTGCAGTTTCAAGATCAATCGGAAATTGTTTCCAAACCAGAACTAAAGTAAGCTTTTACTCGTACATGCAAACTTAAATAAGTTTCAGTTTGGCTTAAAATATCATCAAATTACTTTGTTTTTTTTAGCAGTGAAGCGGAAACTGTGCAATGGAGTGATTGAACAAAAACAAAAAGAACAACAAAACTAACAACAACAACAACAGCAAAACCAAATAACAACAAATTCAACAACCAAAAAATCTCAAACCCTTCGAAAATTTAATAAGAATAATCCTATTAAATAATCAATAGCTTTATTAAATATTAAATTAGTGAACGTTTTATGAGAAAACGCGTCGTATTTTAAATATTTCTCTCACTCTTTTGTGAAACTTTAAATCGAATGCACCGTGTTTTTTAAATTACTAACCTTAACCCTTTAAGCACCACGAAAAATAAGCTCCACTCTGAGACATTAAATCCTCGACCCTGTCCCTTGACTACCCTTTCCAAGCACGACTCTGCCCTGTTTGTAAACTAAGATAATCTCTAAAAAATATTATTTATTTTGGAGTAGCAGGGAAATCGTTTAAGATTTAACTAAATTACATACTATATAGTTCAATATCGGAATATAGTGCCGTATAAACTTGAAACACTGAACTTAACTTGAAACTTTTAAAGAACTTACAAAAGAAGACTTTAAAATTGAAATAATTGGATTAAATATATTGAATATATATATTGAAAATATATATAATTCGTATATTTTCACGATTTCATAATTTATTTCAAACTAAATCTTCCCTAAAATCGCAATTTTTATGGCTTTTTTCTTAAACAATTTTTAAAATCAACGATTTTTGGTGTACGAAAGCATGAATTTCGATGTAAAATGGGAGTAGAATTATTTAAGTAATAGATAGGCCATATTTTTAACCTATACTCACTCAAACAACCACAAGAAAATGATCTTGTATCATTTATTAAAGAAGAAACAAACAAAACAATATGTGATTTATTAATTCTTTAGCGAAGTGAAAATGTAGTAAAACTACTTGAAATTGTTATAAAGCACCTAATTTTAATTACTACTACTACTATTTCTACTACTACTACTACTCTAGAAACCATAAACTAATACAACTGTTGTCACATAACTGTAGGCGTTAAATACACTTAAGTTGTGCAAGAGATACTTAAAAATATTATAAATATATTTTTCTTTTCTTGGTAATGAAATTTAAGCTAACGAATAAAAAGAAATAAAAAAAGAATAGAATATAATATATTGAGAAGTTAATATTTCTGAAGATGAAACAATATTACTAATACAGACTATACTTTTGAAAATCTTATTATTCATAATTGAACAAAAATTTTGAAAGAAAGGTTGCAACAAAACTCTTGAAAGAAACAAGAAAAAACATATATATATAGATATAAAAATAACTAGGCAAGTAAAAACAATAAATGCATTTTCAATGTTGTTTTCTTCCGTCCACATTGTTAGCTTTCATAAAAGATGCCAAGGAAAGCTCTAGAATGCAAAAGCAAATAGCATAAAACTTAAACCATTTAAATATATTTAAACGTAAACTTTAAACACTAAATACTACGATACGATAGAATTGCAATGATAAAGATAAATTTTAATTTTTTGAAATTACAATACTTTGGCAAATACCTCCACATTCTCAGTCAGAAATATATAAATCGGTTGGCTAGTCACTCGGACGGGCACTCTTTAAAGCACTCCAAAGCTAATTTAACGAACTGCTCTAGATCATTAGAAAACTATTAATGAATTAATGAAGTTTGAACGATGTTACGCGACAGGATACATTTTAGGAATATAGAGCATATACACATATATATAAAACCCAACCATTAATTAAACAAATGCTGAATGAAAATACTATTAATAAAAAATGCATTTTGAAATCATGTTTTGGTCAAATATGAAAATATTGAATAACTGAAGGGGAAGAAATAGGAAGAATATGTTAGTAGATGGCTGTGAAATAGAAAGAAATATTAATGAAGAAGTAATAGAAAAAACTTATTCAAAAGGAAATTCATTAATAACATTTATAAAAAACATGTTCAAAATTTAATTAAAAAAGAAAAAATAGAGAAAGCAGTCACCACTCTAAAGAAATTACACTTTTTTCTATAAACAGTAGTTTCAGAGTTTTTATAATTTATATATAATTGTTTTCGTATATTAAAACTTTAAAACATATTTGGAATTCATGCCATTAATTTTGTATTTTTAAAAATATGCTAATTTATCTCTGAATTTGAAGTAATAATCAAAAATTGTCGTAAGTATAACAACTTGTAAACTGTAAGAGCTGTCAACACTAACAAACTAAACAACAACAACAACTTACAATTCATACCTAAGTACCTAAGCCAGAGCCAATTTGGCGAATTGAGAAAGAAAAATATTGTAAGATTGTTTGAAATTTAATATCTAAACAAAATCGAACTTCTTCAGATTCAAATTTAAAAATCAATAGAACACAAAAAAAAAACTCTTGCAAATCAAATTGAAAATGGAAAACAGAAAATAGTTAAATATGGAATGAAAATATTGTAGCGTTAGTTATGTTAAAAGGAAACTGATGATTGATTCTTAAATTCCTTCTAGATAGTTGGCACCGATTAGGGGCTCTAAAATGCAATTAAATATTTATGAAAAACTTATTAAAATAAACCAATTAGGCAGATATTGTTATTTAACTCTTGCTGAACGATTAAAAAACAGAAACGCATAAAACTATGCTAAATTATGTGAAAGAGTAAAAGACAAAAAACAAAAATATGCAAAGCTTTAAATAAAATAATTGAAAAAATAGATGATTATTTAGAATAAATACAATTAAAATGCAAATCGAAGAAAATTAATGAACAAACATGTAAACAGTCTAAAAGAAAAGAAATTTTCAAATAAAACGTTACAACATAAATGGCCTAGAAGTTCTCACAACTTTCTTCTCTTAACTTAATTATCATATCCACTGATGTATTTATCTTAACGATTCTAAATTTGTTCCCCGAACTTAAACCGAAACCGAAAAATTGATAAAAAGTTTTTAAATTATATCAAAGAAAGTTTTTCTTAATATTCTCTATATCGTAAAAAAATAACCAATTTTTTGGACGATTTTATTTCGGGAAAATAAAATAGAAATTTGCTATTATTGAAAAAGAAAATACTTGAGCATACGAATACGAATACGATAATTAAATATATATATATAAAATTGAATGCATTATCAGAAAATATTGTGTGTAACTCTAATATATAAATATTAAAAAACAAATCTGATTCTGTATTTTGTAAATAATTAAAAGTTTTATTAAACTCTTAAAATTTGGTTTAATTGTTTTTAGTAACTTCCTGGCAGTCAGCGATCTTCGAATGTTCGGTTTTAGTGAGTTCTTGAAGGAAGAGTTGAAAGCATTTAAATGAGTTGCCTTTTTAGAATCTTTTGGTGCTTTCAAAAGACTAAAATTTTTAAAAGTAAGATAATGAAGATGTTTCACATTTGTTTTGAAAAGAAGAAAAAAAGAGAAATTATAGAGAAAACCCTGCCTTTGATGATTCTTTCAACCCTTAGTTCGTAAGCACTTAACGAACGAACTCTTTTTCTCGGACCTTTTTTCGAAGTTACAAAAACAGCAACGATAGCAATCGTTTCGACCAATTAGTTTCCAATTTGTCCTCTAGAACGACTGATACTAAATTGATTAATAACAGGCGGCGGACATGCGAACATAATGAGCGGATATATAATTGGCGCCAAAGACGTCAAGATAATTGTTATCAATTAATGAATGGATGTTAGGAAAGGGAAAAGTTTTTTCTTGTTAAAAGCCTTTCATGAATTTACTGATGCCGCTAATAAAGGCACACTCATACATGCACACATACACATACACACACGTATGCACACGGGATATGATCACTGAAGGTGTTGCCCCGGAAAGGTTCCTGTCTATTGTTTCTGTTCTATAATTTGTTTACCTGAGGCTCACTTCGTTTTTTGATCTTCTTCGTTTTTTTTGTTCATTTCTCGGTGTGAACTGAAAATCTTTAAAGAACGTAGTACAAGCGCCTTTTGCGTCAGGTGTTGCTAACACATGCAGACACATTCACGCACAGGCATAGTCATGCTTGTGGGACAGTACCCAAATCTGCTATCGTATCTTCGCCACTCCCCCTTCACCTCCCTCACCCATCTACTGCTTCTCAAATGCTAAACCATCCGAGACTTCGAACGCGCTCACATTTCATACCTTTTATTCAATTTTGTATCCAGCTGTTAGGCCGGGAATGTGATCCTTGTGTTACATTTATGACGCGATGTTACGTCTTGTATTAGTTACCTTCTCCTTTGTCTCTTTGTTTTGATGTTAACACTTTTATTTTGCTTTGAGGTTCGTATTGCATAGAAATGTTGATTACATTGTTGTGCTTAAAGAAACACATACAAAAACAACAACAACAACGGCAACAACGAAAGCCAACTGAAAGAAATTTGCTCGAGAATGATTTTCATTTTCTCCTCAATTAACACGCCTAGAAAATAAGCAGATGTGATAATGAATGGGTGAGATAGGTGGATAGATGGATGGTTGGAAGGTTGCATAGTTAGATGGTTGGATGGTTGGTTGGTTGGTTGGTTGGTTGGTTGGATGATTGAATGGTAATACTTTTGGCGGATTAGACGGGAATGTATGTAGTATTGCATTGTTTTGTAATTAATATATCATTGCTAAAAGTTTTTATTTGTGTGCTAACAAGCGATTGAAGAGAGGCAATAAAAAATATCACACTTGATTTAAAGAACAAACTGTTTAAAATAACAAGATGAAGCAATTTAAATTCGCTACATTGAAAGGTTTTAATAAAACAGACTTAATAATTTGAAGTGATTATCATTAATAACAAAAATAATATCTATTAATCAAATTTATTAACTTCTTCTTTATTTAAATGGCTTGGTTAGAGAAAAGGTTTGATCTGAATTTAATTTAATTTATTTTATTGTTCTCATAGTTAAATTTAATTTATACGCGTTGATTCAATTTTAGTTATTTTTTGTTCTAAAAATTCTCACACGGTTTTTGGATTCTCACGAAATTTAAATATTTTAAAAATCTAAAAATAAAATATAAAAAATTGTATCATATTTTGTAAAATTTAATAAAAATAAATTTTATATAAAATAAATAAATTAAAATAAATGAAAAATATTGAAAAATGCATTCCCTTTTACTAAAAACAAAAAATGGAGAAAGAAGGCTTGTAGAAGAAACATAATTATAGAATTAGCTATAACGGTTTACGAGCTATTGAGCTATTGATTCATGAAATAATAATTAACGCTTATGAAGGCTAATAATTCCAAAGAGATTGTAGTTCGATGGCTTGAAGGAATTTCATAGAGATTCCCTAATTTGGCTTTGAAGAGGATAGCGCACACATAAATGAGCATACCCAACCACCCACCCACTAACCCACACGTGCACACACACACCCACACACATTCATTCATTCACGACCACACCTTCAATCTGACAATCAATCTGAACATCGATGCAAATGCAAGGTTGTGAATTCTACATCTAGTGATATCACTAGATCGCAAGTAATGACTTTTTCCCCGGGCTAAATTATTATAATAATTACCATGAACATTTTTGTGTATGATTAAAATGTTTGCGTAATTTAGTTGGTGTATTTTTTTGTTTGTTATTAAACGTAATTAGAATTTGAATAGCGTTAAAATTAAGATTTATCACTTCCGTTCAAATTCAAAACCAAAGCGAAAAAATCACGATAATTACATACTTTTGAGTCAGGAAGCAATGTTTATGCTTTTTTCTCTCTTTCTTTTTTTCTCTCTTTCTCTCTCTCTCTCTCTATCGTGCCTTTGATCAGTCTCTAAATCATTCATTTACCCATCCAGCTATTTATCCATCCAATCATCAATCAGACAGCACGTCAGATAGTTTACATCATAGAAATACACACGCACGCACTCACACACACATGTTCGATATGGCATTATTAGACTATGTTTGCAATAAATACAACTACAAACCAAAAGCAATTACAACAAATACAAATAGTACCACCGCTACTCATACTCATTTGATATCATTCATCCATCTCTCCGCCCATCGATTCGTATTTGTTTCTCTTCTTGTCTTTTTGTTCTTCGTTTTGTTTCTCGAATTATTAAGACATTCAGAGATTTTGTTTGTTATATCACGCCTCCTCCCGTATATTTTTGTTTGCATTTATTTATTTGTTTGCGTTTGGAGTAGTCGCGCGCGGGGTCGTTGCGTTGGTTCGTTGCTTTCATGCTAAGCAAAAAATTATCATTGATACGAATCAGAAATGTGAAACCAACCGATACGACACAGTGACGATTATGATGTTAGTGATAATTATGTTCATTTTCATTATCGTTCTGATGGAGGCAGTCTGTAGTAATAACGACGGCAACAACAACAACAACAAAACAACAAAACAATAACAATTTTATAGTTTATTTATTAGACTTAATTATCATTATTATGATTGTTTTTATAATTTAAATTTTTATTTGTTTATTAGTCGGGGAAGAAAGAGTATAATTTAGTAGTATAATTTCAACAATTATTTCTACTTTTTTGATTTTATTTTGATTTTCTTTTCAATTTTTTACGAAACGAAATGAAAAAGAAGAAGAGAAAATGAAGCAATAAAATAAAATTTATCATGATTTTATGAAGCTTTATGAAATTTTTTAGCTTTGTATTGTTAGAATTTCCAACAGATGCCGACAACTGATTTTTTTGAAATTTCAAAAAAAGGAAAAAATGTGATTACTTTAAAGTTTGTGCGGTAACCACAAAAATATCGATGGCCGATAAACGTGAGCGATTTTTCATAAAGTTCTTTAAACTCTTGTACGATCTTGTGTGTCTAAGACATAACAAGACATCCCTCTCTTTCCTCCCCCCGAAGAGATTCACGGTTTTATAAAATTTATCAAATAAAAGAATATTCAAAATAGAAACCTTTAAGTGGCCATGGCTGTAAAGACGAAGCCTTTCATTACGTCGAGTCGTTTCAAATTCATTTTAGTCTTTGTCTGTAGAATTCTACTACATTTACAGGAAGGAATCCTGGAATTCTGTCGGGTGGTTCTGGTTTACCGTTTCTATTGGGATTTCTACGATACAATTTTTCCATTATATGCGTGCTATATATTTTTTGAAGAATTTATTGCACGTCGCTTTTTGAAGAATTTATTGCACGTCGCTAACCTTTTTTTGGGTAACCGTAAGAGAAACAAAAAACAAGTCAAATTAATCTCTTCTAGAAATTCTAGTACGTGGTAATAATTCAACTGATTAAATATTTAATTTTGTAGTCTTTGAGAGTTTTTTTTTGGATTTAGAACGAATAATTGCAAGATGTCCATTTTTTACATTATAATTAATTGAAAACTAATAAAAAATGGAGTTAGCATATTTTTAATTGTCGTCGCGACATTTACGCATGATTAGCATTCTCGTTGATTAAACAGAATTTCTATGAATATTTTAAGAAGATTCAACTAAAAAATAGATAAAAATTACCAATCAATTCTTTCCTTTCTGAAGTTGAAAAGTTGTTTGAATAGTTGTTATCAATAGTTAAATATTAGTTATTTTTGCGAAAAGTTGAAGACGGCAAAATAAACACGAGATTAGCCACGACGAGCAATAATATGGTTTATGAGATGTTTCGGAAGGAGCAATGGCTGGAGAGGATCATATTAGTGTATAGTAAAATCAATAGTGGGGAGTAAAATGCTAAAGAAACAACATGATCGTGAAATTTGGTATACATTACAAACGTGATTTATTAAAATCGCATGCAAGGAATGTGATTAATATTTGTTTTTTCTGTGATAGATGTCAATTATTAATTATTTAGTTGATAAAATCAATTAATATTTAATAAATTTTGTTAGAATATAATTTTATTCACATAAATTCAATTCGCCATTTATCATTTCATAATTATTCACAACCTCAAGCTCCTTCTCCTTCCCCTCATCTCTAATTCCTATTCATCACTACCACGTGTTGAAAGATTTGTTGAAATCTCATTAACAAACAAATATTACTTTTTAATGCTTGAAGTGATGAAAAATTATTGAACTAAAACACACACAAATTGTCAGTCTCACTCTCTTTCGTTCTCTCTCTCTCTTATACACCCTCCCTTCCCCTCAAATTCTGTAGAAATTATAAATAACATGAAAAATGATATTTGCTTTATTAGACAGAAAATACTGTTAACATTAAATTTATTACCAATTAATTGAAAATTGAAAATTTATAGACGCCATTCATAGATCGCTATTGAATCGAAGAACTAGAAAAGGAAGAAGAAGACGGCTTTGAAGTTTGTTTAGCATTTATGAAATAAAATACTAAAGATCAATGTATTTTCTTATAACCAAGGTTGTTAAGAGTGGGGGGTGGGTGGTGGGGAGAGGTGTATTGATTCGGAGTTCATTAGACTGTTGAGAGATATTATTTCCTTCTAAAAAATGAATATACGCGATTGTTTTATCAAGCTGTTTATTTGAAAAGTGTCCAAGTCGAATTTTGGTCTTTTGGATGCATAAAAAAATCAGATCTTATTTAAAATATGTAACGACTTTTATGGGCTGAATCTTGGAGGGGGGAGTTTTTATATTGAAAATAGTATTCTTTGGCGATGTAACCCTTTCAGACGACCTCGCCCTTTCTTTATAAACATTAATAAACAATTTTGAAACTGTTGAATTGGAAGCATCGAACGCTTTTAATGCGAGTGAAATAATGACGGCATTTATAATAATTAAGTAATTAGTAAAATTGAATTGAATTCGATTTAATTAGTCATAACATAAATCTTTGATTTAGTAAACGTCTTTATTATTATTCACGAAGTAATTGTAATTATTAAAGTTAATTATCGCTTTTGGTAATTCGTATTTTTAAAAAATATTCCAAAAAAAATCTGGCCAATTTAACGAATTTTTTAAATTAATTATTTCTAGGTTAAATTTAATTTTTTATTTTATTTTCGGTTAATCGAGTCTTACCTCGACGCATGCATTCTGCTCAGCGGTAGCGGTGGCAGCACAACTTTATTCTGTCACCATGGCAACATGTTTTAGACGGTGAAAATTGTTTGCAGCAAGACTAAACTGCTTTGCAGCAAATGACGCTGAAAACCAAGCTGTTTGAGACACGACGCGTTAGTGATTTTCCAAATGTTGCCAATCAAACGATATTAATATAATTTCGTATGAAAATAAACATTAATAAGAGATAAAAATTAACTGATAACAACAACAACAACAACAGAGACAACGACTATTTGCTTAAAACTATAGAATGGATGGCAATCATTTCTAGCCAACAGAAGCCAAAGACCTTGAAATAATTGGTGTCCAGTAATACATGTGACGCGGGGGCGTGTGTTGTAAACTATTCTGGCATGATATCATCTTCGAATTCTGCGAAAGAGATCTTGGTTGGCAAAAATCTTTTTTATGCCCACCATGCCGGTTCCTAACGGCGACCAAGCTGAAACTCAACGTGATGCCCAATCAAACGAAGTTGGCCACAATTTATGCTTGGTAAAATTAAGACATCGCACGCATTTGAACCGCATGTATTAGAATTTTCTGAAGTATATTTTAGTTACTTATTTTTTTTCTAAATAAAATATTTAATCAAATAATGCTGAAATCCTTCACAAAGTTGTAGAACTTCAATGACATTAAAAAATTGGGTTTAGTTGAAGGCAAGGAAATGCGTGAGGTCTTTATGAGGTACTAAAATTGTTTGCTGAAATTATTAAACTGGTTAAAGATTTTATACTTGACATGCTTATATATCACTAAAGGTATCTGTTCTAAATATATTTATGCGTGTTCAAGCTTAGTTTGTTTTGATTTTGACGGAGAAGAAAGAAGCAGAAAGAATTCAAGAATATGTTTTTCGAAAAAATCAATTTAAAAACTGCATGCATAATTCAATACTTAAAGCAATTTTAATTTTATTTTTACAAATTTATTTTCTGTTACATAAATTTAAAATTTTATGAATATTTTTAAAAGTTTTGCGTAAAGAATTTTTCTTATCGACCTCTAACAATTTTAATTAAGATTTTAAAGATAAAAGTCTAGAAAGAAAAACTTGAAATATAAAAAATGAAAATGGACAAATTTTAATGTTTGCGAAATATGATTTTGAAATATTAAAACCTTTTATGAAAATATGTTTTATATTTTTACTTAATTTTTTTAACATGTATTGAATTTCCTAAAGTTTAAAATTTATAAGCGCGTATGCACCAACAGAAAATCCAACAGCAATTCCAAGCAACATTCACTAAAATAATTGCAACGATAAAAACTTATTGTTATTTTTAAAGTTGTTTTCAAAATGAGTTCTCTTTTTTTACTGAAAATTTATTTTGATTTCCGGCTTTGTTTTCGTTTGCAAACTTCAATACGATACACTTTTACTTTTCCAAAAAAATCGTGACAAATCTCGTTGTATAGTCGTAACCGAAAACAATAACTATAAAAATTAACAATAACAATAGCAATTGGAAATAACTGTGATAATGATAACTGTGACACGACGCAGGAAGCCACAAATTGAAATTCGAAAATCGATTCATCAAACTGTTAAGAAAAATCGGTGAAGGTGGTAACGTTTGCCGGTAATTTTAGGAGTTTGTTATGCAAGGTGGCAACTGTCCAGCGGATGTTTTAATTATTCTCAGAAGCAACAACAACAACAACAACATCAGAAGTAGGTTAAAGGCGGTGGGACCATCGAATAAGACGAGATTTAGCAATAATTACCCTGATGTGAACACAAACGTACACTCACACACACACACAAATACATACATACATACGTATATACACACGCACTCACGCACACACGAACACCCATACAAATCCGTACACATTCACAGACAACTATTGGTCATTTCATAAATATTGGTTCATTTGATACCAAGCCACTCACTCCCGCACAATCGGTACAGCCCACACAAAAGCTTCAGCTTCATCCACCGTTCAGCATTCATCAATTCATCAATTGCGAAAATCATCAAGCGATGATCAATAAGAAAAAAAAGTATGTGAGTGTTGGTTGCAACGAAATTATATTTTCTTGTTAAAAGGCTTCGTTATTTCGCACTGCATGTTGGTGGTGTTGTTGCCGGTGTTGTTGTTGTTTTCTTAATTAGTTAATCACTTATGATTAATGAAATCCACTGCCTGAGATGTCATTCAACAGATTTGGCTCAGCGCAATGAAAAATCGTATAAAGACTGACTTAAAGTCAATCTTGATTAGCACATCATCCTACCCCCTCCCCCTCCCCCTACCTCCGGGCAAGACAAACCATTCCATCGTATCCTATTATTTATTATTGCGTTCGCAATAAAATTCAGTTGAATAATTGTTCAACTCATCATCATCATCATCGTCAGGCATCACCTTACCACCATCAGCGAGCGCATCGTTATTGGATGTCTCAAGGGTTCAAGGCATAAACTGAATTTATGGTGTTGAGGGTGAAAATGGCATGCGAAGCGAGTCGTGAATTAAGTCTAGAGCGATTAGTAAGAGATTGTATGTGCGTATGCGTATGCGTATGTGTGTGCGTTATCTAGATATTATCTGGATATGTATTTACGGCTCTTAAAAATGTCAACACAATTATTAAATATTTGCATTGAATTGATTTCTTGACGACTTGAACTCAAACCTGCTGCTCAGACAGAAGACTTGGTTGGTTGGTTACGCGCACTTTTGGTTGCGCGCGAGATTGGTTGAAGCATTAAATCGTTGGTTATGGTGATGATGATGATGATTATGTCAATTTGAAATCGTGATAATAATAATCGCGACTGTTTTCACTAAGAGGAGATTATATTTTATGGCGCCGAAACGATTTTATTGATGAAAGTAATGATCATCTGTCTTTATTAGCTAAACAATAAACGACATCAATATGATGATGATGTCAAAATGATTATAAATTCGATAGAAGATAATTATGACTTTATGATAAGCTGACAAATTATTTCTCGTTATTGAGATTTAAATATTTATCCATCCATCACGGGATACTCCAGATTATCCTCTAATGTTGTTGTTGTTGTTTTTGTATTTAGTGGTAATTAGTTGAGTAACTTTCATGGAAATCAACTAATTCGTTTGTATAAAATCGTCTGCTCGTAGACGGAATGCCATTTAGATACGTTCGACGCCGAGGCAATTTGTCTAAGCAATGCCGCGAAACTTGTTCACGTCAGTTGTTCAAGCTGTTTAAGCATTTGAACTGTCAATTTTACCGTCATGTCCATTCAAATTATTGGCCTTAACCTTAATGAATGCACGAGTACAAGTTTATAAACGTCTTCGCATGCTTTCGCTGCATCGCTGCCAAAACTTATCAAAATCAATTTTGTCTTTTTTTCTACTTTTGATTTCTAACAAACAAACCAACGGACACACACACACACAAACTGTTCTCACCGCCTGGAAATTCACATGCTTGCAACATCACAACAATCACTGACAATCAGCCAACCAACCAATCAACCAACCAACCAGCCAACCAACCAGCCAACCAACCAACCAACCAACCAACCAGCCAACCAACCAAACAACCAACCAACCAACCAACCGTCTGCTCACACAAATTACGTTCGTTTCACAGCGAAAACCTTCTTCAAGCCAACTGATCGGATCGTATTGAATGGCCCCAACGAACACGCTTTTAAAACGACTGACTGACTCGAAACAAAGCGCAGGTAAGAGCAAGAGCTCGATGTGAGGCTCAATTGCGGCTACCGTTTAGAGTAAACGACAGCTCGAATGCTTCGGCGAATGCGATGCGCGCGCGTTTTTCCGCCAGATATTTCTCGTATTCAATGGTCGGTCCAGTTCTGATTCGACATCCGTGCTGTTTGGTTGTTGGTGACCATCACAGGATCCCGATGCTATATCGCAGCGCCGTTAATGATAAAGTCGGTTCGATAGTGTGGCTTACCGGTGATTGTCAGTTAGTGTTTAAGGACATGTTTTTTTAAGGGCATCTACGATTTATTACGAAATTCGAATTATCTTCATCACAAATCGCCGATTTGTCTTAGTTTTCGTCTGTACCTTTCCGGTGACTTATTCTGATTGACTGATTGATATTTCAGTGATCGATGGAAAAATCGAAAAGTTATCACACTCGATTAATACCCTTTTGTATCACTGACGAATATATATTCTTATGAATCGGCGGTGATAAATGCCCACAAGTGATTGAGACAACGGCAAACAAACGAAAGAACGTTTTCTACCGAAGGCTCTCTATCATCAACAACATTTAAGTGTCAACAACTTATGCCGCAACAATAGAAGATGACAGCTAATCTGCCAACCGCAAAAAGAAATGATTTATGCAAATCGCTGCCAACATTAAACGCTTGGCATTGTGTTTTATAACTCAATTTGGTCTAGCTGCTCGGCGCCGACACCGTGTCTGATCGACCACTGGCCAAACTCCTAGAACTGGTCCACCGAAATGGCCAATTCGTTTGTAGTTCCTTTTTTATTATTCTCGTTATCATTGTTCGAGTTTTCCTTAACCGAAGTAGTTAACTAAGAATTATGTTCGAAATGCAGGGAAAGGCTTAATTGTTGCCAACGAAATATAAAAACTTTACAACCGAATAGAGCGTGACAGAAGATAACGCGACCGACTGGTTCAACGAATAAACGAATGAGAAACACTTTGACACAGTAAAAGTTTAGAAAAATAAAAAAACAAATCTAACTGAAAAGTATCAAAAGTGTGATAAAAATAATTTGTAAAAAAGATCATAAATTTTGCAAAAAGAAAAAATCGAAAAATTGTTGAAATCAAGAAAGAGAAGCTTATCGATAAACGAAATGTGTTAAGGAGAATCCTTTTTATTACTCGGTGTGTCATTAATTTGAAGATGCTTGTAAAAGTGAACAGACCGAATATAACGTTATCAATTTCAATTATCATCAATAGTATTCATCTAAAAAATTACGGCTTTCAGCAAAGAATGATATAAATTATCACACACAGTTTATGGGAAAATGTGGAAAAAGCGTTGTAAATTCTTGATATTCTTACTGTGGATTATGGAAATAAGGTAATTATGAAGGGGTCTTATTACCCCAATGTCAAATTACAGTGATGTGGGGGAGGGGGGAAAGGGTTAGTGGTACTGCCATAAGACCAAAATTAAAATTTCAAATGACAAATCACGAACGATTAAATATAAATAATTAAAGAAAGAAAATAAGTTTTTCTGAGTCAGCACCCTGTAACTCATCACCCTGTAACTCTCTGCTTCTGGCTTTTTTATCACTTCACCTGAGTTAAGAATTCTAAAGCAAATATAAATGTTTCTACAGAAAATATTGATGATTTTACAAGTGTTTTCACGTTTTTACGATATGAAATACACGGAAAATATGATTTCTGTTTGCTTGTGGTTCAAAAAGTTATCGAAAAAAATCGATTAATGAGAAAACTGAAACTAATAGTTTTTTTCAACAAACAAATGAAAATTATATTGCATTTTTAAAACAGGAATAAAACTGAAAAATATAAGACTAATCCGGAAAAGTAATCATTGAAAAGTAATCAAAAAATTTGCGAATAATTTGCTGTACGAAGGAGTGAGATTCTCCTCTAAGCCCGAAATATCGATTGATATTTTAGTATCCTATCATAAGAATCCTTCTAGTGATTTATTAAAAAATCTTATAGTTATGAAGGATTCTACTTCTTTTTATTCTATTAATTTTAATACAAATCGTGTCCCTTGAGATTGTAATTTTGGGGGCTGGGATGGAGTTAAAATTTTGGTCTGCGCCAATTAAAGACATAAAGTTTCAAGAGAAGAGGGCGTTCTAATAAAACGAATTGATTATATATGATGTCAATAATATAATTTTTGTATTGTATTTTATAAAATATGTTCATATTATTTGGAGGATTAAGGCCCAACACTCGATATCAAACAACATTATTAGTTTTGATTTATTAACAAATTTTTACCGCTCCAAAGGGCATGATTAAGATAATTAAGTGTTTGAAAGAAGAGATTATTAATGATATATCATCATATTGCGTGTTTGCATGTTCCGGGAAGGAACCACGTACCATTACGATCTTCTAGCTTTGCTTTAAAATTAGTCTTGTTTGTTTGTGTGTTAACAAATATTAAATACATTAAACATATTTCTAAACATCCTGACTAAATTTCGTTACTTTATAGAACTTCATCCTTCAATCAATATAAATTAAGATTGCTTTTTTTTCATAGTCGTTTCACTTTTACGAAGGATACACAAAAGTGATTGCCATAAAAAATGATTACAATGAATCTGAATTGAAAGGAATTGTGAATACTTTCAAAATTTCCCATTTTTTTTTGGCTAGCAAAAATTAATTTTATACTCGTCTATAAATATTTTGATTGACTGAAAGATAGACTGAAAGATTTATAAGTCAGGGTGGGCGTGCGGCATTCAACGGTTATAAAAATTTGTGATGGTTGTAAAAGTCTGCGGTTGACACAACTACTCATTAAGGAAGTAACCGCGAGTACATGCGGTAACGGTAGAATGGCAACAAGTACAACAACAACATTAACAACTACTACAACAACAAACGCAAGAAAGGCAACAAGAACGCAAGAAGATTGACACTTGTTTAGGATTTGGTTAAGATGTTAAGAATAGTAGAAGATAAAATTTGTTAGGCTTTGTTAGTCTACCTCTACATCTTTCTCTTTACCTTTCTCCATCTCTTTTAGTCCATCTTTTTCCTTCCCTTCCCTATCCCTTCACGCATTTCATCAATATCAAGGGCATTCTCGCGATTAGGGTTAATTTCTGTCAGTTTTCTCATAAATCATGAAATAGTAGTGCGTAACACACAAATACAAATACAATCGCTTACTGATAGAGAATGCCAATTGATTAACAAACCCATCAAAACTTGATTGGCCAATAATAAGTAGCAGATTAAATTAAACCTAATTGAAATTATAGCATTCATGAAACGTTATATCTCGATAAAACACTCGGTGGAAGGCCATTAAACGTTAATGAAAAGAAAAAAGATTAAGAGAAAACAACAAAATCTACTAGAAATCGTCAAATATCGCGTAAAATAAGGCACGCGCGATATTTCAGCGCTTGCAGTTTTTATCGATTGAAAACTTTTGAAAAGTCTGAACGTTTTACGCTAAAGCAAAAGCCCAACAATCGTCCAACGAGAGCAGACAACGAGAACAACGAGAAACCAACGAGACGAGAGGGTATGGAAATGTGGAGCAGAAGAGAGAGAAAAAAACAACAAATAAACAATTGTTGCACGGTTTGCTACGAGTTGTCTGTCTATCTCGCTGGAAATGTTTATAAATGAAATTTAATATGGCAAAGCTTAAATTTGATTGGGATTTATAATCATAAGAAAAATTATATTGATGAACCAATTTTTATTTTGAAAATCGGTTGATAACAAAAAATTATATCACATTCCAAAAGTTAAATTAATTGGATGATAAAGAAAGGAAGTGAATAATTGAAAGGAAATATTCCATATTTTTGCAATAAATACTAATTCATATTTAATAAAGAAAAACATTAAAAAATTAAATATGAATTATCGGTTGGTTGAAAAAATATTAAAAATCAGTTAGAGATATTTGATGTTGGTAAGCCCTACTAAGTCTCTTTCAGTGACTTAAAAATGTTTTTTCGAAGTGTTAGTCAGTAACGTAATTTATTTAAAAGCGGAACGCATTGAAGCCTAAGCATAAAAAACAACATAAAATTAAATATTATAATTACGAAAAACATGAGAATATATTCTTAATAATTTATGGCTTTCCGAAGCGTCCTAGTTTTTTTTAAACCAAGAAAATAAACCTGAAACACGACACTAATTCGTAGCTGACTCTTGCTCAAAACAAAGTTAATCCTTTCCTTTATGAAATCCTAAAATTGTGTGGAAATTCTTAAGTTTATTAAAGATATATTGTTTGGTATTCTAAAGATATTTTTTCAAAAAAATCATAAATTATAATAAGAAAACAATAGAAATTAAATTTTCTAAAACTCGACTTAATTTCCGTTTTCCAAATTGTTTTCCAAATTGATGTTTCTTTCGGGCACAATTGATCGCTAATGACTTTATCTTTAACGGTAAAATCGTTGCAGCCGCTCCCGTTCGAAGAATTGAACAAAAAAAAAAAAAAAAAAAAAGGAAAATTATTGATAAAATTGTTATTGTGAATATTGTTCCTATCATGGATTTCCATCATTAAAGTTATTTATTGTGTTGGTAGTTAGCAGAAGACTCAACCTCAACACTTTTATCGATCCACCCAAAACGACAGAGATCAATTGCTAAATAAAAAATTCTATTTGGTGCCCCCTCGACACAGCCCGCTCGCTCCACTCCTCCTTGTTTTTTCTCTTTTTGCATGTAATTACACGTGTAAACAAAGAAACGACGAGGCGTTTTCTCTATCTCATCAATGTATCAAAGCCAAAAATAAAACCTCATTAAAAATAACCAATTAAGCGAAAAGAGAGAGAGAGATGGGTTTGGGACAGACAAAGATACAAAAAAAATTAATACAAAATCACAAAAAATACAAAAAAACATAAATAAACATCCTCCACGGTGCTCGCTTGGTGTTCAGCGCCTTGTCTGATGCCTTTTATTATTTCTTCTTCTCCTCTCTTTTGTCATTTTAATGGGTCTCATGATTTCAATTTAAAACTTCAATTCAACAATAACTTTACGAATCGAATACTTTTTTCGATTTGATATCGCAGACTTGGCTAAAACTCATTCGTGTAAGTGGCTTATTCCTTTTTTCTTACAAATATTTCAATCTAATTGCTCGATTCGTATGAACAACATGAATCAATACAACAATAATAACAACAGCAACAACAACAGCGAACTAGGAGCAGCAACAAACACGGACAACGACGTACAACAAAAACAGATGCATGCTGCAATGCAATAAGACGGAAAGCAATGAAAGCTAGGAGGAGGAAGAGATAAGAACAAGCAGAATCAACACCGTCACAATGACCGACAATTGTTCGTCTCAGCTAGAAGAAAGAAAGATGGTTTAGTGTAGTAATAGACCCTTTTTATATATAATCGTCCCACAAATGCAACATCAATAAATTCTGTTGCAGACTAAATCATTCTCGAAATTTGTGTGTAGTTGAGGTTACTGCAATAGTTGGACCGTATACCGCATACCGGGCCCGTTTGGAAAATGGACAGAAAGTAACAGCAAACGGGAACAGTAAGAGTATTTGCTATGGCAATGGCAATAATAAAACAACAACAAAACCATCAACGATGGCAACAGGAAATAAAGCAATGGCGTTGGTTATAAAGGAACAACAGCAATAGTTACATTAATACAACAATAACAGCAGCAGCAGCAACAACAACAGCAACATGAACAACAACAGGAACAGAAATGGATCGAAAAGTAACAGAGCGCACGCTGGTGGTTTTAGTTGCACGTTGAACGTCGAAATTGCGATCAAGATCATTGAGTCTTGGGACTACCAAATGAATGAATTCATGGTTGAAAGCGCTTTAGAGACCGACAGGAATGGCGAGGGCAACAACAAAAGCGAGGGAAACAGCAACAACGAGAACAACAACATCAACCCAAATAGCCATTCATTGCACAACAAATGAAACTAAACTATCGGTGATCTGTCGATGGCACGTTAACTGTCTGTACGTAAGATCTCCTATGTTGATCTTTCTCTTTATTCCTCACTTTATCACCCCCTTCCCTCCCACCGTCTGCGTCCACCGGCTAGTATACATGTCACTGTCTGTGTGCGCTTTGGTCTACTGCATCCGAAAGTTTTGTTTGTTGCCCATCTGTTCGTCATCATCAGTTGTTGTATTTTTTTTTTGAAAAAGTTCGTGCTCAGCGGAATTGCAAAAATTGTCTGATGCTGCCAAGCTGTAACACATCTGAACCGAACCAAAACCTCTCTACCTCGCCTATCCCTGATGGTGGTCTTTCTGTATGAGCGTGGCTCTCTTTTTATTTCTTACTTTTTTCAAACAATTCCGTTGCTTTTTGTGGACAGCCTCGGGCACTTTGGGTGCATTTCGTCAACTTGGATTGCTTGTAATGCTCTCAATCGTGTCTCAATAACTCCTAACAATGCGGTAGGAGAAATGGGCTTAAACGAACGTGTAGACCGCTAACAAAGAAAATGTAGAAGATTCCATTCGTCAATAAAGGTATTCAAGATAAAGGAAAGATTGCGAACGAACACGAATGTACGAAATGTAGTTCGTAACGGCAGACGTGAGTATGGATGGATGGACGGACGGAATTGGTGAGATAGTTATGTCGATGTATTCCATGGATGGATGAATGAATGGATGATGCGAACTGATGGATTGATGATGACTGACCGCTCATTAAAAAACGTATTGTTATGGCAAACAATAATGAAATTGCAATTGAATTTTGAGGCATTTGCAACGAGGAAAGAAAATGTTTATCCTCTTCTAGAACTGCTTCGTCTCCTTGCCCTGGCATTGTCACGATTCGCTTCAAACGTTTTTATTTAGTCAGCCAACAGCTCATCGAACAAGTGGATGCTATGATGAATGCATGTCATGGAAAAAATTTTCACCTGAATGTGATGTAGAAGAAGAAGAATAGGAAAAGGTTGAAGCGAGGAGAAAAAAATAAGAATGTTTTGTTTTTCAAATCCTGTGTGATGTCCATATCTTGATGAACACTCCCACTTGGGAATAAAATCAGAGTTGCCAATAACATTTAATTTATTATGGAGATTTCTTAATGAGAAATGGAAGCAAGTCTTTCTCTAAAAGCTTGATTAAAAGCCGAGCGATTTCAAGGCAATACAGTTTTTTTTCGAAATATAAGCTTTTCATAAATTTTACTTTATTTTTTAATACTTTTTATACACCAATGGGTTAGAAGGCACTGAATAGAGAGTTCTCGAGTCTCTAAAATCTAAGGTGATACAAACTCGTTTCTCTTACAGATTTACTCCTCTCTCGCATGGAAATCCCATGCTAATTTTTTCGCACATAATTTGTAATACGATTTTTCAACGGTTGTGCCCTTGAATATAAACTCATTGAGCTGAAAATTGAAGACTGTTCTTTCCTCATTTTGTCTAACTTTTCTGATTTACAACTCAATTCGAGAAATCAGTTTGAGAATAATTTGTAATATATCAAATAAAAATAGAAAAACCAAAATAAAAATAAATATTTCAAACATGCCAAATTAAAAGTCATCGCCTGAGAAACAAGTTGTAGAGAAATCACCTTCATCAGAAACGGTAAAGGCAATAGAAAAAGCTAAGGAAGAACATGATACTTCATCATAATGTACGAGAAGTACCATCAAGTTGTTTTGTGATCTCGTTATGAGTTATCAATACTTTGTTTTGAGAGTGGGAAGAAGTATGTGGTGAAAAACAAAATTCAAGACAAGAAAAAGTTGCCACATACACAAATGACCACAAATATCTCTGGGAGTCGTCTCTTGATATTTCAATTTCGTTTTACTACGAATTATCATTCTATTTAATTAATTATGATTTAATAAACGTAAAGGAAAAACTTATTCTTTTCGGTTTGAAAATCGTGGCACCATCGCCACTCAATCATACAAAAAACCCAACCAACTGAGAATGGTTGGCAGTCATCCTCTTCTGCTTCTTCCACAACAATTAAATGTAAACTAATATATCGGTAAAACAACAACAACAAAAAACCGACCACAACTACAACAACTAACAATTATAAAAATACATGTGTTCTGAAGGAAATAAATGTAAAAACATATTTTTCAAAAAAAAAATTGGAGAGTTGAATAGAATCGAAAGTAAAAGAAAAGCAAGAATGCAGGAGAAAACGTACGAAACATTCGTAATAATGAACGACTTCGTTGAACGAACATACGTTTTTTTGTGAGTGAAATGATAAAAAGCGGTAGATTTTTGTTTTGCGATAAATTCTAAGGCTGACTCTGTTTGTCCGTTTCGTTTTTGTTTATTCCGTCTCTTTCTAGCTCGTTCCTTTTATGAGGTCCTCCTCGGACCGCCTTTCTTTATTATCCTTCAGATCTATTCACGATGTTTATTCATATCGGTCCATGTTCATTGCTTGCCGTTTCTGGCCCGCATTCGCGAGAGCGGGTTATGGATGCCTCGCTTTAAGCCGTTTTTTTCGTATAAAAACGTTTGCTATTCCGCTCTAGCTCCCCGCGTAAATGTCAGTAGAGTTGTAATTATCGTTGTCGTGCACTCGTACTACGCGCAGTTTTTTAAAACAAAAACAAATAAATATATAAATTGCTTTTGTTTTTGACTTTCTCGTGCATTTTCTGGTACTTCTGCTGCCGGTGCTTAGCTGTTTTTGTTGTTGTTGTTGTGTTTGTGTTGTGTTTTTAAATTTTGTTTTACATTTTTGTTTTTTGCTTTTGTGTTTTGTTTTTGCTTTTGCTTTTGTTTTTGTTTTTTGTTTTTGCTTTTTGTTTTTGTTTTTGCTTTTTGTTTTTTCGGTTTTGTTTTTGTTTCTGTTTTTGGTTTTGTTTTTTGTTTTTGTCGTTTTTTTATTGTAGTTTTAGTTCTTATTGTCATTCGTTTTCTAGATCTCTCAAGCGGTCCACCGGACCACGATATTTAATGCTTGTAGAGTAATCTGCACAGCGGTGGGTCGTTATTACATGATGTAGTCAATATAAGTTTTTTCTTATTTGGTCAATATTATTGGCTCATGCCGCCCAGTTTTAGAGTGTTGCCTTAGTTCCAGTGGGCTTCATTGTTAGCGATTCGATTGAAGCGTGTTTGATTTGTGAGGTGATGCTTGTGTTTGTGCCTCATAAAATTGGTAGTTGGGTTGTTGCCACTTTTATGCGACGCTCTAACACAGATATTAAGACTCTTAATGGCAGGGACGACGACGACGACGTGATTTTCCAAGACGATCGATTCTCCGATCTGATTAATTGCATCGGGAATTGCAATAGTCAGCAACTGTCGTGATTCCTGTGGAATGATTAATTTCTTCTATGGATTCCTTCGGATATCCGTAGGACGAGCAGCAGCATCAGCATTTTTTATATCCATTTTGAATCTCGTTTGTGTTTGAAGGTGTTGTCACCGATGCCGAGAAATGATCGTAAAATGATGATTGGGTTTGTCATGATTATTGATAATCCTCTTAATTAAGCGAAATCATAAAAACTATCGCTTTTCGGAATATTCAGAGGAAGCCTTCAGAGGAAGCCGTTATTTTATGTAGGCGTCACTCGTTGAAGTACTCGTTGAGAGGTATTGCAGACGTTACTAGTTGGTTTTGTTATGACGTGAAGTGAGGTGAGTTTCAGTGGCTTTTTTATTGCATGAGATTGTTGATTGCAATCGGGCAATGAAAAGGAAGTAGCCTCTTATCCATTTTTTAGATCTCAATTTAAATGCCTTACCAGCATCCTCGCAGCGTATAATCATCGCGTCCTTTTAGAAGCTGATTTACTAGATTTAGTCCTTGAAAAGTTGATTTGCGTCTGCCGCGAAATATAATTAATATTGGTTTCCTCTTGCGTATTACGCAAGCCGAACCCTTGATTTTTTTAGTTAAGTTCAATTCAGTCCGTTACGCTACGCCGCAGCGACAACCGCTGTTTTATGTTCTCGACGAAGTGCCAAACGTATTGTTCAAGTTTTTGCAAAATGAGGCCGAAGCTGAAGCTGAAATTTAGGCCGTGGCGAGTCGGAAAACGGGAACGAGCTCGGGTTGCGACTGCGACTGATTATGAAAGAAACAATAGAAACGTGTGTTTTTGATTTATTTGAATGAACAAGCGATTAACTTGCTATGACGAAGATGATGAAGTTCGCGGGGTAGGCGCGCGAGAGGGAGAAGAACGGAAATAATAGATGTTGTCAAATGAAAAGAACGGATATTGCTTGAATGTAGAGTCGAGTCGCAATGAAAACAAAAGGGCTGATGGCGGTAGTTGTGGCGGCAGGAGGAGGAGGTTGCCGGAGGAGGAGGAGGCGGAGAAGATAAAGCCGTGATATTTGTTCGAACATGAAAATGAGTTAAGTGAGAAAACATGTGATGATGATAATGTTGGATGACTGCGGTGTAAGCGATCGGTTGACAAGAATCACAATCCACAAACCAGCTTACACACCAATCAAAACAACAACAACAACAACAACAACAATCGACCATTGAAACGGGCACGACCAATAAAAAGGGAAAGCAAAAAAAACCGGCGATGAATGGAGAGAAAAGCAAAAACAAAGGAACATACACACAAACACAAACACTAGCGCATAAAAGACCCCTTTGTAAGGGCATGAAAGTCATGGCCCCGAAGTAATGACAGACAGACACAGCTCGCTCGAGTAGCCAAATCGGCGTTCGTCGCGATGGTCCAAAAGATACGACGGTATCGCGTAAAAACTCTTTGGCTTTAAATTAAAGCCATGTCTTCAGCTCATTTTGTCGATGACTGCTTACAGTAATCATCGTTGCGGCCAAGCATCAACGCTTGGACTCACACATTCGTTACAATTCTGTGTTGCCAGAGGTTTCACTTTATTTTGTTATTGTTGTTGTCTTTCAGACGTTTGTATTTGCAGTTTTTTTCTGCTGCGGCAACAAAACGATTTGGCATTAAACTCGAACTAATTATTACTTTACAAACTACCAATTTGCAGAATACAACAACAACCAACCAACAACAACAACAATACAAAATGAAATACTCGGTGTACTTTTTAAGATTGTGAAGCAAAAAAAAATCGCATTATCTCTTCAGTTTTATTTCTCTTCAGTTTATTTATTGTCTTCATTTTTAAAGGAAGAGGAGCTCTTCCATCCAAGCTTAGGGTCAGCTTTACGACGTACAATAGCATTAAGCAACAACAATTACACCGTTTAATGAATGAACTCAACCGAAAAGCATTAAGAGTTTTAAGTTAGAGCAGTAGGAGAGGTAGCAGGAAAAAGAATGTTCGAAGGGGGGGGAGGGTAGTAAAAGGGGAGGTTGAGAAGAATGATTGAATCTCCGAGGAGGCCACTCATTGTTTTTGTGACCGTTTTTGTGATTATTATTGTTGTTGTTGTTTATATTGTTGTTAGCCAGATTTGATCATGTTGTTGATGCGTTAAGTGTACCCAATTATGGCTGATTGTGATTTTTGACTGTAAATTTCTTTGGTTGTTCAATAATTTTTTTCCTCAAGTATTTCGCAATATATTATTATTGAAAATTCTGTGATCGAACGCAATACATGGAACGTTAAAGATGCTCGGATGGTTTCTCTAAAAAATATGTTGTATTTGTTGAAAATAATTGCCTTCGTACTTAATTGAGTTGTGATTAAGTGAGGGGAGGAGTGGAAGATGGAAGAGAAGGAGTGTCCATCAATCAAGGCCATTTGAATCACCCGAAACGGAGAAAAAGGTTCGAGGGGCCAACGACCGTGTCGGAATTAACTAAACGATCAATTAACGAGTAAAAGCAAAGCACACTCGTGTAATTAAAGATGGTCGTGTAATTACCAAAATTACAAGATGTGATTGAAGGAATCAAATTAATAAAAGAATCTACGTGAAAACGCGAAGGGATTGCTTTGAAAAAATATTCATATAATTAATTGTCGTAATGAAATTAATGATGAAAATATAGTAATTTATATTGTCGCATAAAATTTGATTTAACAGAAAAAGCAATATTTTCCAATGCATCGAACTCTATAATCATTTGTGATTCCCCTTTTCCCCGAAAATTGAGTAAGGCCACCCATGAATTGGGTGGCATAAAATATGGTATTTTTTTAGTTATCGCATAAAACAGTTGGTTATAATTTTAATAATAGGCGTTTGCATTTTCGCAATATTATCACTACGATTACGAGGCTCCAGAAAACCCCCGGGGAACAACGACTGAGACGACTGAGCCTAATTATTGACAACATTCGAAGCCAATCGGCTTCAAGTGTAAATCTTTAATACAAAACTCTCTAACTGTTGGTTGCAACCAGTTGCAGCTAAACAATGCGAACGCACACACACAAACACACATACAAGACAAAATCTACAAATCAACAATCATAAAAAAATCTGACAGCCAGGCAGACAATATGACAGCAGGTTTTGCTCGATCCTCCAGCGAGAAATTATCACGCAAAGTTTGAAAAAACGCACGCCAACATTTTTTGATGGATTTCTTTTTTACATTTCGATGATATTTTTCTTGTCTCTAATGATCTTTTAATTCGGGCAGTTAACACTAAGCGCTAGATTAAGCTTAATTCTCGAGCTGATCCGAGCGTATAAAGCTCAAATGTATTGAACGACTAATGCGAGCGAACAGCAATTATTAATGAATTATGCGATTGCGCCGCAAATCAGATGTCAGTGAGAGACGTCAGTTGCGGCGTTCGTTTGCATGAATTGACTGAAATGCGACCGTTTGTCGCATGACCTGCAGTCATCTCGAGAGGTTTATTAATATGATTAAGAAAAATAATAAATCTTAATGATACATTATAAAAAGCCAGATCGGGCAGAGAGATCACGATACTTGTTAAATAATAATGGATGAGACCCTGTAAAAATGCATTAACATTAATCACATACGTTGTTTTACGAGATGAATTCGAGGTTTATGCCCGGGAGCATTTTCGTAGACTGCACGATTTTTGTTGCGATTCAAACCGTAGGGCAAATTATTAACAAAGCGTTACAAACTACACTCGGTGATTTTATTATGCAGTTAAACAAGTACGAACAGTAGGCGGTGGCAACAGTATTGGGGAGGGGGAGGGGATGACAAAGCTAGCTAGTGGTGGCTAAATTTAGTTAGATGTGCTGGATGTATCTCTTCCATTACAAACTAACAAATACAAATATCAAAATAATAAAACAGATGTAATTCATAACTCTTAGGAGCTCTAATGAATAATAACGGCTTAGACCTGACTTGTGATTGTTGGCAATAAACCAGACGATTTTCAAAAGATATTAGCAATTTAATCTCAAGTATTTGTGGAAAATTATTACTTTGCAACCAACAATTTAAACATCAAGCGTAAAAAAGCATAACAAACAAAAACATTGACAAATAAAACATAAACAAAAACTGAAAAAATCCAAAGCTTTGTAAGGACTTCCTGACTGTTATTGTTTTCGACTTATTTATTTCTTTTTTTAATTTTTTTATTTCTTTTAAAATAATTTATCGAACTGACTTTACTTTTCTGACCAAAGATTTAAAAATGTTTATCATATTCGACTTGATTTTCACCTCAAGATAATTAAGACGAATAGAATTGTGTTTTCGTGTTTGTTTTTCTTTGTTGTTATTGTTGTTATTGACATGTAAGTCATTGGACCCACAGAGCCTTGAATACAAAATTACATCTAGATTTCATTGAATCGAAACGATAAGAGGTCGATAAAAATGGTACCGTTTTTTCTTTGTTTGAATAGAAGAGAAAGTCGATTAACGTTTGAAGATTGAGAAGTTCAACGTTTTTTTTTGGTACACGTTTGTTCTTTCATCCGTACTAGCGTGCATATTTCCACTTGTACGTAAATAGATACTGTCTTCTAAAACCAGATTCAGGGCTACGAAACATTCCTAAGGAAAAGTGTAGAAGGCTGGAGAGCTTCTAAAAAGATTAAAGAATTTTTGAAAGCGCGAACTTGATTAAAATATTTGAAATACTCGATCGTATCAGCGGTCTGTTTTATTACTGCCTTCGACTGTACTACACAATAAAAACATAGGTGCACCCCCCCCCCCTCCGGGTACAGGTGTGTTATAAAATTTTTAAAAAATTCCAAAAAAATTATATTCTAATAAAGAAACTACTTGCTTTCCTGGGTCCTTGAAATTCAACGCATCATATATATTTAATATTATTTTGATTTTATTGTTAAACCTTCATTTTCATTTTCTACTCAAACTCTTCATTCCTAACCTCACTTCTAATTTTCTTCGCTTCTCTTTTGTCAGATTAGTATCCAGTTTTACATCGTCAATTCTTTGCTCCCGCATTCCCGGATTAACGTTGGCACAACGTCAACTCTGCACCGAGTCACCGGACGCCTTAATTGCTTTGGGGGAGGGTCACCAATTGGGGGCGCAGGAATGCCAATATCAGTTTAGAGGACATCGTTGGAATTGTTCGCGGGTTTGGCAATCGAATGTTTTTGGTCATGTCATGTTCGTCGGTGAGCTTCCAAATTTTATCAAATTTTACCAAATTTTTGACTAAGACAGAAATTATATCAATTTGTTGTTGTTGTTCATTCAAAGGTTCACGAGAAGCTGCCTTTACGTATGCCATTTCAAGCGCTGGCGCAGTACACTCGGTTACGGCTGCGTGTGCACGAGGTAATATTTCGCTATGCGGTTGTGACGTGCAGCGTAAAACGACTACGGGTCGCCGATCTCATGGAACCGAGTCTCATGGAAACGGAGTTGATGGAGTTGAGCAGCCCTGGAAATGGGGCGGTTGTTCAGCCGATATAGATTTCGGCATAAAGTTCGCGCGCAAATTTCTCGATGCACGTGAAATCGAAAATGATGCGAGAAGCATAATGAATCTACACAATAATAGAGTAGGACGGAAGGTAAACTAAGATGACTAAGATGATGACTAAGATTCGATTTTGTACTATGAGGATTTCCCAATGTTTTCCATAGATCGTAAAAAATCTGCTGAAAACTGATTGCAAGTGTCATGGAGTGAGCGGGTCATGCGTAATGAAGACATGCTGGAAGAGCTTACCGCCTTTTCGTCTAGTAGGCGACACGCTCATGCGGAAATATAACAAAGCCAAAATTGTTCAAGTTGTCAAAAATAAAAAGGGACTGAAATTAGTTTTAAGCAAGTGTGTAAAATCGCTTCTATTGCTTCGTTTTCTGAATTAAATATGCTTAAAAAGTGTTTTATCATTTTCAGAAAGAATCGTATGGGTAAAGCTATGAACTTCCCTAAACGCATGGAAATGGTCTATCTGCAAACATCACCGAACTATTGTGAACGTAACGTTCAGGTCGGCACACTCGGTACGATGGGACGCACTTGCAATCGCACATTGCATGGACCACAAGGCTGTGATCTGTTGTGCTGCGGACGTGGCTACAACACACATCAAATCAGACGCATCACCCAATGCCGTTGCCAGTTTAGATGGTGCTGTCAGGTACAGTGCGACGTATGCGAAGAGAATTATGAAGAGTTCACTTGTAAATAGACGTAATAATCGGTGGTATAAATTAAGCGTAGATAAAAATTGTTTAGATAAGAAAAAAATATTTATTGAATTTACAGTTGTAAATAGTTCTAGAATCGATTTGAAATTATTATAAATATGTTTAATAAATTATTGTACATTTTTAATATTCGAAGGAATTTTAAATACGAAACCTAAATAAAATTAATTACTTTAAAAAAATCACGATAAGTTTGCATTCTATTACTTCAAAAATTTGGAGGTAAAATCTTCTAAAGAATTTGCTAGGAATTTTCCTTTGGATTAAGCCTATTAAACAACTGGATATAAAAATATTCCCAATTTTGTTCTATGGTTTTCATTCAGATTACAATTAAAAGAGAATAACTGATCGGATTATTTTTGTTTGCTAAACAGCTTTGCCGCCTCGAAAAGATATAAGAAAGAAGCTTGATAGATAAGATGAAGTTCTTAAAGTGGTGTCGCGATCTTCGTGGTCCATTAATATCAGTTTATCTAAAACTAAGATGTCTCAAATATCCCCAAAATCAGGCAACTATTTGTTTATCACGTCATCAAAACTATATGAGCGTATCGCATAATTATCCAAGTGTCTAAAAATATGCAACATTATTGTAATCTTAGTCACGGCGGAAGGATCTCAGTAACAGTAAATGTTATCAGGAGTTTAATGTTATTCATATGTATGTTATTTTGATCAAGAAGTAAAAATGTTGCCAGATTGAGTTATATTAAGTTGATTAAAACAAAAATTGTGTTAGAAATCAGTTATCGGGTTCTACAGGGTACCCTCATTCTCTTCCCCATTCTTTACCATACCGTTGCTGACTGGAATACTGTTCTTAGAGAGAGAGAGTTATACCAAAGTACGCAGTCGCACATATAATCATGTAAAAATTCATTGATTGATTCAAAAGTTACCACAGAAAGCTTTCTTGCCAGAGATATATTCCCGTCTTTCTGCTGAAATCGGAGGCAGGTATAACAGTGACTGTTGGTTCGATAAGCGGTCAGTATTTGAGGATAGTTAGTTGGATACGGTGACAATAGCAAGATAAACGTGCGGTACGCTTGAGTTCTTCTAATTTTTGTTGTTGGAATGTCTTCAATTTTCACAGAGTAGAGGATGTAATACATATTCATGCATATAGTAGATATTTAAGTGAACAAGTATTTAGGGAAAACGTAGCTCATTAACGAAAAAAGAGGACTTGAAATTATGGATAAAGATTTATGAAAAAAGTCTAAGCAAATATACGAAATTATATTATCGTGCGTTCTATCAATTCATTGAAGAAAATGTTGGAAGAATTGATACGATAAAAATTGACAGAAAAATCGAAGTTCATGAAGGGAATTATTATGTGAAAAGTGGGTGTACTCTGGATACACAAAAGTGAGTGACTTGATTTTTTTTCAAGTCAATACCAAAGGATATATATCTTGTATTGGCGAGCTGGCTACAAAAAAAATTCAAAGCTTAATCGAAGAGTTTAACTGCTTATCAAAATAAGTGAATAAATAATTTTTAATTGAAAATTTAAAACGCAAATTAAAGGAAACATATGTTTGAATTCTTTCAAAATATTTTTTAAATAAAATTTATAATTTTGTGTAGTAAAATTTGGAAAAGTGCATCGCATATATCGATTGATGAAAATTCAAAATGTCCCAACCCACAAACGCACAAAAGAATACAGAGAATGTATGAATATATGTATGTGTCTGTGTGCATCTAGTGAGTAGATTCAAAGAATATATTTCGCCGCTTCACGCATACTCACAAAAATGCAAGATAGGGTTAGTTCTTGGCCCACAATACAAATGTGCACGGACAATAAAATACACATGCGCACACAAACACATATATACATATAATTGCTATGTGGGAACACAGAAGCCATTGTGACTGTGTAAATGTATGTCAGCAGTGGCTCCAATATTTCATAAAGAAGTATACGGGAAAGTAGCCATAAAGAATAGTATTATGAGTAACGTTTAAATATTGACACCCTCGCTCTCTCTCTCTCTCTCTCTGACTCTCTTAGTCTCTTCCTTATTGCCTTTTGTTAAAATAATGAGTGCATATAATGTTAATTTTCTTTTTGTGTGACAGAAAACCGTTTATAATTTGCCTAATAAAAATTTAAATTTATTTTAATTTGAAATCATGCTGCCGTAAAAATTGTGACTTATTTGTAACGCCCACATCATGTATTCGCCTACTATTGCCTGCATGCATTTCTCAGTGGAATTTTGAAGAAAAAATGTTGCAGCTGCGTTTCATCAGAATATTAGTCACCGGTCTTAGTTGAAGAATAGCCAAAAGAGTTTTATCATCCTCACCAGAATCGTTGTGGCCGCCACCGTTGCATCCGATATATGCATGTATATATATAATATCGCAGAGAGCATACCGAACGTAGTGCAAACATGAAAACTGCCTAATTTTGAGCATAGCGCCAACACCAACGTTTTTCACCAACAACATTACCAACAATAACAACAACAAATATATACCACCTTTTAGTAGGACCCAAACGGCGAGAGAGATAGATTGAAAGAGAGAGAGAGAACAGATCAAATAAAGAACCGGAGGAAAATTAAAACAAATTTAGATTTCATTTAAAAGTTATAGTCGTTCGGAGAGTCTCGAGTAAGAGTGGATCGAATTGAGGAGTTGAAGGAAAAACTTGCTTCCGAAGGTGTTCAAATAAAGACCGTCAAAATTCTAAGATTAAGCAAAACGGGTAAGTCGGTGGGTGATAACGTTATTGGAAGGGAGATTAATTTAGAATTTTATTTATGATTTTTTCTCAATATAGGTTTTTTTTTAAAAATTTTTTGATGTTTTATCGAATAATTTTTGGTGGGCCTAAGTTTCTATTTTTGGATTTTTTCGAAGCTTATCGTAGTTCAGGTTATTTTGTAGACGTTTACGATGATTAATTCTTGCGAAAATAATAACTATATCTTTGGAATGAAATTGTCATGAAATATATATTTTTATTACTACGTAGAAGAAAGAAAATAGTTTAGAGATTCATTGAAAATTAAAAAAAAAACTATAATAAACTCATTCAAGTAAAAGAAAGTATGGAGTAGCTGGACCGGCAGGTCTCGCAGATTTCTGAATAAAACAAATTAAACAATTTGCTTAGAATATCATGTTGCTTTTTTCATATATACAAAATGCAGAGCCCTAGGTTGGTGCTGTGTTCCATTTGTCCAAAAAGTGAATTAAGTTTTTTGAATATTATGAGATAGAAATATTAGATTAATGTTGTGATCAATGGTTTCTCATTGCTCACCAATTCTGTGATAGACGGATGGGCGGGTGTGATTAAATGGTAGTTAGTTGGGGACGGGATTTTTAAAGGAATGGACAAAATGTTCGTATCTGATAATGAATGAATAACCAAAATAAACATTTTACCTTGGACCTGGGGCTCAGGTAATTTCGTTTAAATCTAGCCAACTATTTTTCGCGCTCTTTTTCGTTTCAATTATGTGGTTTAGATTCATGAATTAAATAAATTTTTTCCAACATAAAGAAGACAAATAGAAAGGGTTCAAAAGGGAGCGCATCAGAAATGTGCCGTCTTGACCCTTTTAAATTAAAAAACCGCAATAAAATACAGAAGCGTAGAATTGCTAAAACCGATTCCATAAAATGGATACATTTTATTTTATTGATTAAAACCAAATGAATGTAAATTATTTTACGTTTGTGTACGGAATACGTTAAATTGCTTCTGTGTATACGCGCCTATGGATGTGTAAGTATGTGTGTGTGTGTTTGTGTGCATGTTGTCTAAAGGAATATAAATAAATATGACGAGGTTTTTGTGAAAACGTCAAAACTTCTGAAGTTAATTGTATTTATTTGTTGAAGGAGTAATAGTATATGCGTGGGAAAGAGAGACAACGAGCGCATGTTAAGTATGTGAGTGCATTTGAGATATCATGTAACTCGTTTTTGTTGGGAGAAATTCCGGCTATGGTGATTTTGGTTAAGTTTGAGAGAAAAAAGTGGTGAATTTTCGGGTGTAAAATCTGTTAATAATCTTTTTCGTTGGAAAGTTAGTTGCTGCGACAGAGAGAAAGAGGTGGAAAATGGGAGCGAGCTTTCCATTAGTAGCTGAGTATACTCGTATTATCCTTTATCAAAATATGAATCTCGCTACAAACAAAGCAAAGTGGTAGAAGTTTTTTTTGTAGGCGTGCGTATGAATCTTCAGATTTGAAGAATGCAATTAAGGAAACAGCAAATTCGGTTCTATAATGAAACAAAACAAAATATGTCTAATCGTCTAATATAATTCAATAATATTTAAATGAAAATGTGAAATGTTAAAATGAAAATGTAATTTTGTGTGTAAAGGTTGCTCGAAATTCACTTAAAATTCGAACACATTTAATGAATATTGAAAATACTCGAATATTTCATTGATTAAGTACATTTACACTCTTTAATATTTGTACCATCGCAATCTTCTCTTTAATATACCTCCCTCTTTCTTTCTTTCTTCCATAACGATAAAATGTTATCAACAACAACTTCAAAAGCAACAACAACTTGAGAGACGCTGCAAGCTAAAGCAGTAGTTACAACTATGCCCGCTCTCCCACGCACACCTACGTCAACGACTTAAGCGATAAGAGGTTTTTGTATTGTTGTGTTGTCGGTGTTCTCGTTGTTGTTGCTTTTGTTGTACAGGTTGTTAGTTCTAAGTGGCGCTTTTAAACACGAAATCGCCATCAGGAAAACTCTCTCTTGACCCACGGAAATGTTTGATGTGCATGAAGTTGGTTACGAACAACAATGACAAAAGGATAAAGATGTGAATGTGTAGAAGAGAAAGGTGGAAAAGAAAAACAAAAGCAAAAAGAGGAAACACGTAAAGTTGAAGAAATACCGCTATGTAAATATTGAATTAAAAGTAGGAGAGCTTTATGTTTAAGTAAATAGAAAATTGGATGTAGGTGCGTGTGTGAGCGAGTGTGTTTACAAAGCAGTACGATAAAACAACAATGCAATTAAAACAAACCGTTTCCTTCATCTTAACAATATTAGTACTAGAAATATCACGAACAGGAACCGGAAAGAATAAAAGTAATTGAAAATAATTCGTGTTTGTGCTACGAGTTGTTTTCGCGACTTGTTAAATTAGTTAGCCACGACGGCTTTGCAAGAAAACATGTACAGTAAATAATGTAAAATAATATACACAAATAGAGAGATTTTTTATTGCTTTAGTTTAGTTTGGCAGACACCAACAAATAAATTTACATCCATTAATAAAGTACTTGAAAAACGCTTAAATGTTAGCAATTTCACCCTCAGAATAATAAAACGGAAACGACAACAACAACAACAACATCGAATAAATTCATAGAATTTAACGCAAACACAACAAAAATACGCTATGACTGCCGCGTACGAGGAAATTCTGTAGGAGGAAATTCATTCATAAAGCTTCCTTTATTTTGTTGTAGTTGTATACAGCCTTACGAGTAGATGTGAGCACAAGTACATAAACACGAAGCCAGAGAGAGTGGTGTTAAATATTTCTGTCTCAATAAAGGATCAAATAATATTAGCGTGCGGTAAATGTGTGTATGTATGTGTGAACGTATTTTGTTATATTTAGATATGTATGTTTGTGGGTGGGGGTTAGTACCTCTGGGAATAAACCCAATCATCGTTGCGGGCAGACATTCCGGAAATATTAAAAAGAAATTAAGCGGGTGTGTATGTTATGGCTATTTAAATGTGTGTGTGTGTGTGTGACTTCTATTCGAAAGGAAGCGTCGTATATTTCTTCGTGGCGACCAAAGCCTGCGGTGTCTTTAGCCAATTAAATTTTTGAAGCATACCATTATCCATTACATTGCAATGAACTGAGGCATGATTTGAAAATAATGTATAAGCCGCGTAGAGAACTCGAATTGTTATTTAATTTTTTTTATAAGAATAGGAATTTATTGTTTCAGTTTATTCACATTATTTATATATCTCTGTGTCTGCGAATAAGCCCATAAATATTGAATTCTCAGTTTTCGAATTTTCGGCGATTTCCGGCGATTTTCGGCGATTTTTAAACAGAATTAAACAGACAATACGTTCATGTCAAAATAGCATTTATTTGCATAGCATCAAACGCCCTTAGCATTTGTTTTCGATAATAAATTGTTAGGCGATGCATTTAATGTTTCGTGGTTAACACACATCGCCCCCTTGAATTTAGAGAATTCATTTGTTTGCACAGGAAGAGATTTATAGTATTGACGTTGGAAAATTCAAATGACTGTCAAATTGGGGAATTATTATAAAGGTTCTGTATGTACGTTGTAGTACCGCGGTTTTTTGAGATATGCTACCTTCGGGAATAAATTCACGATAGTAAACAAATGAATTATGGATTTTTTATATAAAATAGATCAGATAGATGTCCGTTCAAGCGAAAACTGTAATTTTGACTACTACTACTACTGCTACTTTTACCACCACTATTACTAATACTACTACTGCTGCTAAGAGTACCAGTTTTATGCTGCTACTAGTACCACTATTACTATTGCTAGTGCTCCTACAACTACACTACTATTACCATAGTGCTATTTATACTACTACAAGTACTACTACTAATACTTTTATCGAATACTAATACTTTTACTACTATGCTAATACTACTACTAATACTTACTATCACTACTACTACTACTACCTTACACATTCTTTTTTTAAATAAGTGTAAAGGGGCTTAAAATTCCTAAATCGCAACCATATAAAGGTAAAAGCGAAATAAAGTGCTTAAAATAATCCTCTCAAATTAATTGCTTCAATTAAACAAAGCAAATCAAAATAAATTGAGAAAATACGCTCATACAGAAATATACTCATATAGAACTTTTTTAAATCTTCAGTTATTTGAAAATTCGTTTTTCTATTAAAACTAAAAATATTTCTTCTTTTCCACGAAAACAAAATTATTTCTTCTTTGTGTAATGATTGCTCGATATTAACATTTTCTACTCGACCTTGCGCTGAGTGATTTTATGTCAACAGGGTGCTATTGCCACTACAGACAATATTTTCTTTAATCAACCATAACAACAACATCATTGACAACAACAATAACAACGAAATCATAATCTTGTGCTAAAAAAATTGATTTAATATTTGCTGTATTATTTTTTTATCAGAAAGCTTTTAAATAAAGCTTTGGTTATTGATGCATTCTATATGAATATATATATATATATATATATATATATATATATATATATATATATATATATATATATATATATATATATATATATATATATATATATATATATATATATATATATATATATATATATATATATATATATATATATATATATATATATATATATATATATATATATATATATATATATATATATATATATATATATATATATATATATATATATATATATATATATATATATATATATATATATATATATATATATATATATATATATATATATATATATATATATATATATATATATATATATATATATATATATATATATATATATATATATATATATATATATATATATATATATATATATATATATATATATATATATATATATATATATATATATATATATATATATATATATATATATATATATATATATATATATATATATATATATATATATATATATATATATATATATATATATATATATATATATATATATATATATATATATATATATATATATATATATATATATATATATATATATATATATATATATATATATATATATATATATATATATATATATATATATATATATATATATATATATATATATATATATATATATATATATATATATATATATATATATATATATATATATATATATATATATATATATATATATATATATATATATATATATATATATATATATATATATATATATATATATATATATATATATATATATATATATATATATATATATATATATATATATATATATATATATATATATATATATATATATATATATATATATATATATATATATATATATATATATATATATATATATATATATATATATATATATATATATATATATATATATATATATATATATATATATATATATATATATATATATAATATCTGAATTAATGAAAATTTAAATAAGGTGAAGTGAAGGAATATATCGGAAGAGAAATCACCAGAAAATCTCTAGAATTTCTTTGAACGCTCCCGAAAATGTAGAACGCCCGCGTGGTCTAGGGTGATCCTTTAATTCCTGAATTCTATATTTATTGCAATAACGGTTTTGACTAACAGGAATTGATGTCAGAACTATGAGGAATATTTTTGATTTAGGCGCGGAACTAGCTGGAGTCTCTTGATGCTGGTTATGCGCTTCTATTTGATTTCATTTACTAAAATATATTTGAAGAGAAATCTTTTCAGAAACTTAAGTGAATGATTTAATCGTTAATCAACAGAACATTCCATCATCCCTCTACACCCATTTTTAAATCCGAAATTATGCTCATCATAATCAAAAAGTAGTTCATGGTGAAACGTATTCATACATTAATTTCATCTTCCGGTTTTTAATTTAGTTTGGCTTAATTTGGTTGTATCATTCATAAATTTTTTCGTTTCCTTTAGTACCTGTTTTTCTTTGTACATTTACAGATTTTAATCGTGTCATTGAAATACTAGAAAAAACACGTTTTACGAACGTACGAACGAAAGAAAGAAAGAAAGCACACAAGTAAGAAATAAAGATTTAGTGTAGAGAACGTGTGCCTGAAAGCGAACCGCGGACTAACCGCGGCATATTATGTCACGAGACGATTACAATCCTGTAAATAGCTCTGGTGTTCGTAGCCCGGGTCGTTCAAGACGGCTAACGGAACTGCCAACAGTTGATCGTTCACCATCACGGGATTACGGTCTGCGTGGAAGTCCTTTAGGTGAAGCCAAAGCCTAATATACCTAAACCAATTTTAGTTTTCTCTCTGTCTAATTTTCATATTATTATTATTCTGATACATTCATCAGTACATACATCAATACATACCACACACACACACATGCACCCATACAGTCATACAAAAATACATACAAAGTAAAGGAGAACAATAAGTTTATTTGAAGAAATGCTATTTGTGTTCATTTTGCATAACCCGATAAGGAATGAATGAATTACTCTACTCGTAATGAGGTTAAAATATTCACCAACCCATAGGCTCAATTCTCACCACATGCACCAATATTTAAACAATAAATACTGTGATATTATTACGTATGCCTGCAGAATACCAAAATACCAGAAGAGAATAAATTAAGCCTTACTGAAAAGTTCTGCTAATGAATCCATTACGTTTCGGTCTCAACAAGCAGGCATGTCAAACAATCGTGGCCCGTGATAATAAATATGTGTTCAGTTTGTTTCTGGAAAACACAGGTTTTTCTGTGCGTATAGAGCTGAAGATATCTGAGTGGTTTTGGGTCACTGATCTCGTAGTTAGTCTCTTCCTATAATGATCGGACTTACAGGATCCTTTTAAGTCCTCTTAGTGTTAAGAACAGAATAAAATACAAAAAATTTGAATAGCGTAGAAAGGCTGACTTTTTTGTGATTAATCTATTAAGAATATATGCATTAGATTTTAGATTTTTTTACAAAAAAGCAAGCTTTATTAAGTAGCACATTTGTCCTAAAGATAATAATGTCATTTTCTCCGCGATCTGATTCAAAAAAATGACGTGTAGACAACCACTCCAAAGAAGTTCAAAGGGAGTTGGTTGATAAGGCAAAAAACGTTCACCTGTCTTTGTAAACAACTTCTGCTTGCAATTTAGTTAACGGTAATAAGGGTAACTTCTGATTTCTACGTTATTCACTTCTGGTAATTATTTGTTCTATTTTTTTAACACTTCCAAAATCTTTGCGTGTATGGATTGACACTGATTGTCATTGATTATCACTGATAACTGATAAATCATAGTCAGCGCCCCAAAACCACAGTATACTGATTAAGTATTTGAGACTAATAAAAGCTATTCTTTCCCTTCATTACCATGTATTGTAGCGTTACTGCGGTTACTGAGTTTGACATGCTTGGTTTAGAGTATTGGTCGAGGATCGTTCGAGGTAGACATGATAACAAATTGAATGTCGAACGAAATCATACAAATTCTTCTTTTTCAGACGATTTTATTTTGGTGTGATAATAAAGTTATAATATTTTGTCTCTATAAATTTGTTCTCTATTTTATAAGAAATTTGACGATGAACACTAAATGTGTTTGAAAAACTCTTGCTTACTATCGAACGATCCTTACTAGCATCTAGGCCATAAGTTCCCAAACTGTTGCTAGAGCTTTCGTTTGATATGTTCTCAAAACATAAGCGAATCATTCTAAAAAATTCAACTTCAAAATTCAAATGATCATCGTCTGAATTTACACTTTGGTATGGTGTACTCAAATGCGATCGACACTCCAGGGTTCCCAACCGACGTAGACTGTTATGGGAACTTATGCTCTAGATCTTTAATTAAAAGACCATCTATTTAATATTTAGCGAGTTTATGAAAAAATGATAATTTATGGGGTGTCATTCTTAAAGAAATCTGTTATCGTGCAATTATATAGTATCGTCTATCTTGCAGAAGAAAACTGGAACTAAATATGCAAAGCGAAAAAGAAATTTGAGTGAAATAATTAAGAAAGGCAAGATTTGTGCACGAAAGCAGTTTTTGAATTATTTAATTATTTAGTTTGTTTATTATTTAATTCTCTTTAACAGCAAATGTTTTGCAATGTTTTCGATTTATAACGATAAGAGTTCAAATCTTTAACAAAAAAACGAAAAATTCAATTGGTTTAATTGGCTAAACCGAAGGTTAATTTTACTTTAAAACGAATTACATTGCAAAGCATTTAAATAAGGAGGAAGAATAAAGGCTGAAGATAATATGAAATTATTGTCTTTATGATTAGAAATATTTATTAACTCGAACTTTTGACTATGATTAGAAGTACATCTATTAATTTCAAATATAAAATGAACTTATCCTAATATAGTTTTATCTTACATCACGCATGCGCATGTGTCTTTTTATTTGATATAATTTTTTATTGTAATTTGAATTTATTTTCTTATGTTTCTTTTCCTTACTTTGAAAATGCAAAAACAAATCAATTGATACCGATATATCTCTGTGCGGTTATAGCTTCCGTTTATTGGTTTCGAGGGGTTAATTAGGCCAAAACAAATTTCCCTTTGGTTTGTTAAATAAAAAAAATTTCAAGCTGGATTTCAATTATGGTCAGTATCTACAGAATTTTAATATTTTTAAAAGTCCACAGACCAAATTGCTTTGAATGTTAGATAATTTCTTACGTATTAGAGTCTGAAAAAGACCATTCTAAGCCTTTCACTATTCCGGAAGGCACCAACTTTTTGTAAATAAAACTAATTCGCAAAATGTTAAAAATAAATATGCTAAGGGGTTGAAGGAACTCAATTAAATTATATTTCCCATTGCGAGTAATTTGCTCCTGAAATCTGGAAATCATAGGAATTTAGACACTCCTGGAGAAAGGAATATAAAATCTATGAAAACAGTGCTATCCCTTTTTGAGGTTTAATGACTTCTCCACCCCGATAGTGAGTACTTAAGAGTACTTATCGAGTACTTAAGTTTTGAAAGCCTTTCCATGAGGTTAGATAAAAACGGGTTTACAATATGGAGAGTAAAATGGCTTGATATTGCAGACAAACACACGCTTTACAAAATATAACAGATTTCTCGAAAAAACTTTGCTTTTTAAACTAATTTTTTCCTCCAAAAAATTCAACAATTCTCAGAGATATGAATAATTTCATTTATTCTCGATTTTTATTTATCCTATTTAATTTCTATTTTCAATTTGATTTGTTTTTTTTCTGGAAAAATTTAAAAAGTGAATTAGTTGCTTGACACGTAATAGCAATTCTTTCCCTCATGCACTGTTTTATCCCCACATCCTTATCCCATTGTCATCGCCATAATTATGAATTGCAGCAATGGGCAGTCCATACTATAGAGACATGGATGAGCCGACAAGTCCCGCGGGGGCGGGGCATCATCGTAGTCGAAGCGCCAGCAGACCACCGATGTCTCACGCAATGGATTATCCAAGTAAATGCAAATGTTTTCAATTTATCCACATTCAATATTCCATTTTTCTAATACTTGCTTAAGTGACACATCGAGACTCATGGCTCTAATAAATCTTGTTGCAGGAACACGTTATCAGTCGCTCGATAGAGGCGGCCTGGTTGATCCACATGATCGTGAATTTATACCGATTCGCGAACCACGTGATCGATCTCGGGATCGATCGCTTGAAAGAGGGCTTTACCTAGAAGATGAATTATATGGTCGTTCGGCGCGACAGAGTCCCAATCCGTTAGGTAAAGTATTTTTCGTAAAGACCAAATGGGAAATGTCTTAAGACATTGAGAATTTTTATGATAAAATAATGCTTTTGTTGACTCCCAAGGATATGGCGGCTTGCCTAGTACCGATCGAGCTTATCTAGGCGATCTGCAGCACCAAAACACCGATCTGCAGCGCGAGCTGGGCCAATTGAAAAGAGAATTAGAGTTAACAAATCAAAAATTGGGCAGCTCTATGCATAGCATCAAGACATTCTGGTCGCCGGAGTTAAAGAAAGAACGTGCCCTGCGCAAGGAGGAAAGCGCCAAATACAGTTTGATCAACGATCAGCTCAAATTATTGAGTAACGAAAATCAGGTACGACGTTTTCTATAAAAACGATATAGAAAATAAATCATGATCCACCACTTCATTAAATTAATTTTGGTTTCGTTTTCTATTTTTTAATCTTTTTCGTTTGTGTGGAATTAGAAACAAGCAATGCTGGTGCGTCAACTGGAGGAAGAGTTACGTATGCGCATGCGTCAACCTAATATTGAGTTGCAACAACAAATGGAAGCAATTTATGCAGAGAACGATCATCTGCAACGCGAGATTAGTATCCTTCGCGAAACCATTAAGGATTTAGAGTGTCGTGTAGAGACACAAAAGCAAACGCTTATTGCACGAGATGAAAGCATTAAGAAGTTGCTGGAGATGTTGCAGACTAAAGGAATGGGTAAGTCTTGATATTAAAATTAAATACCAAGATAAAAAGAAAAAAAAATATGTTCGAAAGACACAAATAAGAAAACTTTTTCATGGTCGTAATAGATATTTTATTTAACACCACATTTTTGGAATTCATTTTTAATTTCAACAAATTCCAATCTATGGAAAAATTTTATTCAAAATATGTTTGAATGATTATTGCAAAGAAATGCATAATATTGAAATAAACAATAAATTTACGTTAAATATTTTCAACAAAAATATGCAAAACCATTAGAAGTGTCAAGTTTAAAAATATGTCCATATGTATTTCCTTTCTATTCACTAAAAACAACAACAACAATAAATTGTGCATCATGAAGGTAAAGAAGAAGAACGTCAAATGTTTCAACAGATGCAAGCAATGGCGCAAAAACAGGTAAATCCTAATAAAATAGTAATAAAAAACGATAAAACACATAAACACATAAACATATGACATAACATATATTCTATCACACACACACTCTTTCACCAACACCCACACACACACCAAATAAAATAGAATCACTCTATCAATTATTTTTTCATCATTTCAAGTCGAAAAAGCAAAACTCGAAAACTCGTAAATGATTCTTTAAAATTTTTGAATAAGCTTCAAAGTGTTTCAGATCGGTTTTAGACCGCAGAAAAGGATCAGATCAAAGAAATTTGAGAAAAAATAAATACATATTTATTCATGTTTTTCCTTTTTCTTTCTTGCACTATTTTTTATGAAAATTTTTACATACTTACAAAATTTATCGTTACACGTTTCGAATAAATATATACATCGTTTAATCAGTTTTAATTAAAAGCATTTTCGGTGCTTAAGCTTTGTTTTGTTAAGAGCTTTTGAATTTCTTCTAAATATAATTTCTCAATTTTTTTAACTGCTTTTAATAAAGTATAAAGAAAAAAGTAGTGGTAAATACAAACAAACACCGTACAAAATAATAGCATAATCTTTAAATAAAATTTTTGTTAAAAATATTATCTACGAAATTATTTATCATCGCTTATTACGATCTTATTTAGATAAATATTATGCTTTTTAAAACGTTTTAACAGGTATTACCTCTACACACATCCTCCCCATTCACCCTCCCCTACCCTTTTGTTCGATATTTTATTCATTCTACCATACTTCGTTTTGGTTAAGATGAAAAACAAGTGGAGCAAATAAAAGGGCGAAAAAATAATTACAAAGTCAAAAACTGAGGCAACAAAAGGGGATAAGTAATAACAAAAGCTTCCAAATAAAAAAATGGGTCAAAGAAAATTATTTCGTTGCTCACCAACAGCATCGAAGTTACAACGAAAGCAACAACAACAGCACTTACATCAGAAGTAGTCAAAAGGCGCCACGTTAGAACGTATTGCTGACACCAATTCACTTTACAGGATGAATCCCACTAATAAACCCATCCCGTCGTGTCAGCAAAAATGTACTTATCCTTCAATTCCATCACGAACCCAATATCATTATGACACCATCATTATTATATCGGCGACGCCATCGTTGTCTGCTAAGTTTATTTTCGTGTTAATTTCAACATAAAAATAAAACGAGATTTTATCGAGAACACGAGTATATATTCCGTCCTCGTGCCTCAAGATAAGTCCTAATATTTATGAGATATATATATATATATATATATATATATATATATATATATATATATATATATATATATATATATATATATATATATATATATATATATATATATATATATATATATATATATATATATATATATATATATATATATATATATATATATATATATATATATATATATATATATATATATATATATATATATATATATATATATATATATATATATATATATATATATATATATATATATATATATATATATATATATATATATATATATATATATATATATATATATATATATATATATATATATATATATATATATATATATATATATATATATATATATATATATATATATATATATATATATATATATATATATATATATATATATATATATATATATATATATATATATATATATATATATATATATATATATATATATATATATATATATATATATATATATATATATATATATATATATATATATATATATATATATATATATATATATATATATATATATATATATATATATATATATATATATATATATATATATATATATATATATATATATATATATATATATATATATATATATATATATATATATATATATATATATATATATATATATATATATATATATATATATATATATATATATATATATATATATATATATATATATATATATATATATATATATATATATATATATATATATATATATATATATATATATATATATATATATATATATATATATATATATATATATATATATATATATATATATATATATATATATATATATATATATATATATATATATATATATATATATATATATATATATATATATATATATATATATATATATATATATATATATATATATATATATATATATATATATATATATATATATATATATATATATATATATATATATATATATATATATATATATATATATATATATATATATATATATATATATATATATATATATATATATATATATATATATATATATATATATATATATATATATATATATATATATATATATATATATATATATATATATATATATATATATATATATATATATATATATATATATATATATATATATATATATATATATATATATATATATATATATATATATATATATATATATATATATATATATATATATATATATATATATATATATATATATATATATATATATATATATATATATATATATATATCAGCCTAGAAACTACGCATCGTCAAGGCTTCAATTGTTTGATTTCTCCCTTGTCGTTCTTCAATTTCAGTTCTTGAGGGGTGTCTAAGTAAAACGCCACATAGTTACACCTATGCAACACACACTCACACACACGCACATACACACGCACACGTACACATACGCACACAGACGCATCCGCTTCCAAATGCGACACACATACATATATGTATACACACACTGACATCTACGTGACACACGCTTCCGCTAAGAATTGGCAAATGTCATCCAGATTTGGCAATTTGCCGCGCAGAAAGGGTTCATTTCTTTTTCGTTCTGCCTTTTCAGCCTCTTTTACGCTTTAACTGTTTCCTGATTTTAATACGAATGCTTACAGTTTATATTGTTGTTGTTGTTCTCGTTGTCTAAATTATTTTAGACAAATGATTCAAAAAATTTAAGAAAACATTTATTGGCGTCGGTTTGGCAGGAAACGATAATGCAGGCGACTTCGTCCGTTTCGCTGCAACGTAAGAAGAACAAAAATGTCATTACCCTCGTTGCTTAAGTGATTCATGTGATAATTTAATTGTCAATGCATGCAATTAACTCGAACTGTAAAATACATTGTTTGGGATCTATCAGATTGTAGTTATCGTCAAGGAAAGCTTTAAACGAAAAGAAATCGTGGGGGAATCAAAGAATGCCTCGAATGCCTTCTAGACGATTGGTGAAGCAATCGCGAAACGGTTATTGTTTCGGTCTGATTCGGTAACGCGCGACGTGTGGGTGAACCACGGTATTGCTGTCAATTAATCTTATAAACTTTTACTGCTAAAGCTATGTTGCAACGGCTTCAAAACCAACATTAGTGTTTTCCTTCGCATTACACAAAACTAACTATCTGATTGATCGCGATATTAAATTCCAGCTGCGTACATAGACTGACCCTTTAGAGAAGACGACCTGCAGACAAAATGTAGACCATTTAAACGATAACCATATAAAGTATTGCCAAGCTTTGGTGCTTCGTGCTTCTGTAGTCGTTCAAACCACTTTGAGTGAATCAATACTTTCTGACTTAAATCTCAGGCTAAATCACAACAAAAATAAAGCACAACAAACCATCACAACAATAACATGAAACAGCATAAGAGTAATAAACAAAGTAAACGTAAATAACAAAAGAAAGGCTCAATCAGTTAAATTAAAAAAATTTGACATGTTCCATTTTAGCTTGATTTGGAGCAAGAAATTAAAAAAGTTGCTAAAGAGGAGAAGGGGGTAAGTGTTGCACAAAAAAAGATCTCGCTCTATCCCCACGCTGTTTCCGACGAATCGAGAATCAAAAAAATCATGTCATTCACTCTATCGAACATTCCTCCTATTATTCTTTAACAAACACAAACGCAAAAGACCCTCCGGTGTTGACCTGCTACAAATTATTAAAGAGCACAAATAATAATCCTAATCAAAATATATCTACCCTCCTTGTAACTTTAACATTATAACAACAACATATAACATCAACAATAACAAAAACCATGCCGACTGTCTGCAAATTTCACACAAAGAAACAAAGAAACGAAAAAGAAACAAAGAAATCGTAAACATTCTATTTATCTATTCCTCTCTACTACATCGCTCTTTCTTGTTCTAATTCCCGTAGTTAATTTTCTGTTTTTGTTTGCAATTTGCTTTTATCAAGTTCTCTAGATCTTATTGTGAATATAATTATATATAATTGTAGTAAAAACTTTACGGTATCAATTCTATGATTTATAAAAGACGGAGTGATTTATATTGTTTCTCAGGACATTAGTGCAATATTGTGTTTTCTATATTAAACCTCTGCGTACTCTCGCGTTCACACACTCAAGCAACTCACATACTTATAGAAATGAATATAAGAACCATTTTGTAATATCAGTTTTTGAAATACAACGGATATATATATATATATATATATATATATATATATATATATATATATATATATATATATATATATATATATATATATATATATATATATATATATATATATATATATATATATATATATATATATATATATATATATATATATATATATATATATATATATATATATATATATATATATATATATATATATATATATATATATATATATATATATATATATATATATATATATATATATATATATATATATATATATATATATATATATATATATATATATATATATATATATATATATATATATATATATATATATATATATATATATATATATATATATATATATATATATATATATATATATCTTCCCCGTCTCTAAAATTGTGTATAAATAATATAATTTCCGGAATATAGACTTCAAAACCAAAAGTAACACCATCGGCGCGGCACAATGCGTTAAAATGCATGGTCGTTGTTCAATATTATGAGAGTACAATACTTCTTAAAGCCTTTAAGCATAAAAGCACGAGTAGTGCACGGTTATCGACTGCAGGATGAACACCACACCACCCCTCCGTACACTGTCATTAGTATGACAGCGTATATTCATCAAAGTAATTGTTATTGATTTATTGATACATGCTCTTCTCCACCGACAAATTTCCACCACTTCCGCAGTAGTCACTTGTCAAGTGACCGGATATTATTGTGCGCGAAGAAAAATTGAAACGATACCTTCGATGCGTAGCGGCTTTGTATGTAAAGTGTGCATATTTTTCCCTACGGCGAAGTCCATTACACCAATTATCCTGGCTCTATAATAAATTCATGATGAATTTATAACCCTTCAATAGCATTACAGGCAGTAATTTCTGTTCAGTTCCCAGAAAATAAAATAATGCGTTAATTCATTCTGAGTTAAAGAATAGTTGAAATTACGTCATTGATGATATTTATTATTGTAAGGCAAACTATACTCAAGAAAGTGATGCGTTTAAGGATAAAATTAGTGCCATTTTAGTAACAGTCTTGGAGGGTAAACCCACAGAAAGTCGAAAGGAGGAAAAGATTTATCTTTTGAATTTTTAACAGGTTCTAAATTTTTTAAACTAATGATGTTAGCTCAGATCATAATTTTAAAATATTAATTTCAATGCTATGACTGATCCCATTTCTTTGCAAATCCAGGAAGCAAAATTTCACTTAATCCTTGGAGCGCAATATTGTTTTGGTTATTTTTGAAATGTAATTTTCAAAATAGTTTTGAAATGTTGGAAAAGAGTTTTGTTCGGAAAAGAGTTGTAGGCAGACGGAAATATGCATGCTCCGCACAATTGGCAAAATTTATTAAAAATTCTTTTTGTGTTCGCAAAGCTTTTAGATTTGATTTGATAACCTGAAGTTAAACCAAAGTTAATCACAAAATCTAAAAAAGACGCTATGAGCAAATGAGAGCAAGGATAACTAGAATTACATGGAGGGAAAGGGTGGAATTAGCCTGTAGTAAAAAAGGAAGAAAGAGCTTTCTTAAGAGTATAAACTTCATTACGAGAATCAATAAAGCAGCTTTTCATGAGTGAGCTTTCACTGTGTCGAAACAAGTTAATAGCTCAAAAATGACCAGGGTGAAATGCGGGATAAGGGAGAGGAAAGACAAGAAGGGAGAAGAAGAAGGTCTGAAAGCATATAGTAGGACGCATGCGCATAGCAGTATCATATTGTGTTAGAAATAATGTCATCTTTTCGTAAAGGATATCGCGTAAGTTACATCCGACGAAGCAACGAGTATGACTTCAAAGCTCTCTCGAGCTCATTCGGGGTGCACTCGTTGGAACCCAAAGTTAAGCAACATTAAAAAGCTTTGGACAGTTTCAATCGTTAGTTCACTCGCAGCGCTTGTAGCCAAATAACGCAGTCGTCGTTTTTCGAATCATTACCTCACCGTCTTCCCCCCCTTGTCAATCGACCCGACTGTACGCTGAACGGGGTAATAAATTTCACAAAAATTATTTCAGTGAAAAAAATAATTAAAAGTGCCAACAAAAATTCGCAATTGAAATGGAAAAAGTGCAAAATAAGCAATATCGCCAATAGAAAAATCAGCAGAAAAAGGCTATAAAGCGTAGAGTTGAAGAAAATTTGAAAATTGCGAATGCGTGCTTTAAGAAAATCATAATTGTGCCTTTATCCCTCAAAAGAAAAAAAGCAAATAAAAATTACAAGAGGTGTTAAAAGTATTAAAATAAAAAATAAATAAATAAAAAATTTCGATACGTGCGAAATGAATAACAATGTGGTAGAAGAATCCCTAAAAGTTTGAAACAAAAAAGGGTTACATTTTTCACTTCAGCTGTAAAAGTAAAATCAATAAATCGCAAAAGAGAAAAATAAACCAGCAAAACAACAATAATAACAACAACAAGATAAGCAGTAACAACAACACCAAATCGAACGCTGAAAACAGAAAGCAAAGAGACCAACAACACCAACAATTACAACGAAGTCTAAATATAGAGTAAAAGAAGAACAAATTATGACGCTGGAGCAAATCTGAAGCGGATAGCGAGAGACCATTCTAAAAGCGGAAATTATTATATTTGCGTGGAAAAAAGTCACTGATGCCATTTTGAAGGATATAGCTAACAAAAATAAACAGCTACCCGAAGAACTTACTCAAAGTAGAGGAAGAACGAACGATAGTACAATTCGATAGAGGAAGCGACGGAGTAGAATAATCCAAACCCGATAAGGAAAACTGAACGAATTATTTATATTGCGCAATATATTTGATTCGTAGTAGTCATATCGGAACAGCGCAAACAATAGCCGTCGAAAAGGCTGAAAACAAAGGCTTCTTCACTACCTAGATTTTACTGCGTGAGCCTTTTAAAGCGAACTCAAGGAATTTTTCTGTGCTACAACTTCTTTAAACTTAATGGACAATGCCTATGTTTACTACAAGGTAGTACCAAAAAACATCGCAAGTATTGCAGGCAATAGAACATCGCCATACGAAAAAAAAAAACGAATACGCCATCATCTCATTAGTCTTACATAATCAAAAGAGGAAGTGACGATGTTGCGACGACGTTGCGACGGGTTCATAAGATCTATTTTTGTTCTTGTTTAAACAGAAACTTGTACAGTCAGACGGTTTATAAGACGGAAGCCAACTAAAGGACATCCATCGCATACGCAATCTAATACACATTCAAACACACGAGAATACAATTAAACGACGTATCCCCCCCTTAGGAAGTATTCATTCATTTAGTGTGCACACACACACAGACACCACCACGCATACAATACACACACCCACACAAAGGCACACACGCGCACCCACAATTACATAAACATACAACGTGTATCCTTCAAATTATGCGTGCCCTGCGTGAATGTCGAGAAGGGTTTGTGTACGTATAGACGAGTACATAAACTGACAAATTAGTGTATAATATATATGAGTTAAAAGTACTGAGTTACACATGCCCCCTACCCACCCCCGACACACATTTATGTGATATCTGCGTGCATTATTAAGAGGCAGGTTTTAGAGTCAGGAAAAGGGTTTTCAATATTTTGATATTCTTAAACTTAGTTATTCACAACGAAAATGGATTTGAGGCAGAGACAATAACCCTTAATTTTATAGATCATAAGAATTTTGAGCCAGATTTTTATTATATATTTATTTCAAATTCCATTACGCTGAGCAATTAATATCCTGACGTAACAGCAATTTTTTATTGTTAAAAATTAAGCTCTCTATCCTAGCTCTCTATCTAAACTCTCTCTCCTCTCTCTCTCTCTATCTCTGGCATTCACAATTAAATATGCGAGTATATATGTTGGATATTCATCTGCTCTGTGTCCTTTCATTTCTTTGTGGTTGGTCTTCTGAATGCAAAAGAAACTCGCTGAAAAAGAGACGCACGTATTTTAGACCCTTTCAGTGCTTCTCTCCTCGCAAGCTCGCGTAAATTCCATTTTTCAAAGTGATAAAAGATTAGAACCTTGCTTCCTCTATGCATTTACTGGAGGCACTTGAACGAAGTATGAAAAAGGAAAAAAGCTTTTATATACTCGTATAAGCCATCTATTTTTTTCCCTTAGTTTGTATCGCACTTCTTGGTTGCCTGCCACAGTTTATCTGAAGCCGAAAGCTTTTGCTTCCATTGTTCTTTTTTTTGTCAGCTTGTTTTTTTTTTTTTTTGTTTTTTGGCCTTTCTTGGACAACATCTCGTTTTGGAACATTTAAAATGATACTTTTGCGATGAAACCGACGTGTGCTTGTCAAATCTTTCTCACACGTACGTGTGAGCACATGAGTACGTATGTGCGCATATTGGCATGTGCGTATGTATTGAAGTATCTTCCTGTATAGCGTTTGAAGTACGGTAGGCTTTTGTAGTCATAATTTTTAAGGACTACGAAAGTCAATTGCAAGTTTCTAAGTGTTGAAAAAAATATTTGTTCATTTCTGAATCTGGCGCAGAAAACATGACCAACATCATCTCGCTTCAGAGTCCGATGTAGGTAGAGTGCATGACAGTGCCATGAATGACAGAATGTATACGCAGGGAACTCATACATACATACGTATAAACATACGTGTGAACGCATACGCATCATTACACCTATACTATGTGTGTATGTATGTGTGTCAATGAACGATGTCGCATCTATAACCTTGTGCCAAAAAATTTAACAGTGACTTAGACTCGGTGAAATCTACAGATTCTTGCATTTATAGAACACACTTTACGATTAATTAAAACCTTGAATTACAAACAATTAGTTAACGATTTTTTTAATTTTCATGCTCATCGGATTGTTCTTTATTGTTTGGATTTTATAAATTTAGTTTGAACTTTTAATAAAAAATCATGATTTTATGAGTTTTAGTTAAGAATTAGTTTTATAGATTTATGTATTTTTTGTATACACTCATTACACAAATTCCGGTAGATAATAGATAAATAGATAACTGACCCGTACCCTTTCGTAGGCATATAACACTTCTTAGATATCTGTCGATTTTTCATTCTGTATCGTTCTAGATAATTTGCCTTCTCAAAAACATTATCATTTCCTTTTATTATCCCGTCCATTTTGTATAATATTACTTACTATATTTAGATAATCAAAAAGTAATATTTTATTCCGAATTTTTCTATTTTACTTCGTAACTGTTTGTATGACAAACAAGATATGCGTATAATTAAAAATTATAATTAGTAAGAAGGAAAAATAATATTCCTTTGTCATTTTCTCTGCCAAAGATATTCAGATTTTTCACGAAACTTATCGATGATAATGGCTCCAAACATTGGCAATTTTTATCAAATCCTGAAGTCAAATTAAGAAACCAATATTTTGTTGTTATTCTAAGAAAGGCAAAGTAAAATGAGTAGGATTAAGAAATAAAACGGTTTAACACCTGCAGCATATCTGAAGGATACATGCTAGAGAAGATTTCGAAAACCCTTTTGAAATTTATTTCGAAATTTTTAAGAGGAAAACAAGTTACCCTGCTCGGAATTTTCAACAGTTTCGATTCAAAAGAAGAAAAAGAAATACGTTGGAGTTGAAGTATTTTCAAAAATGTAAAGATATTACTTTTTGGTTTTGTATATATATGTAAATATATATATATATATGTTTTTTATATAAAATAATCTGTATTACATACACTATCCAATAACACATTTCGATATGTCGGCGGAAATGTCTGTCAGTTGCGAAAATATCAATTTCAAAACGCGGTCATGAATACTTCTTATTTCCACACATGCATACGCACACCCCTACGTAAATACACAATATCACAAGATTTCAAACTTTCATAAATGCTTATATCCGTGAGGTTATATAGTCCATTACGAATTCTACGGATACGGATAATTAAACACTTCTAGGAATGCGAGTATTAGGCAGTATGATTTAACTTATTTTGAAAACCAATATCTCTCTTTCAGTCTCTAAACACAATCATTTCGCAATATTTTCTTACTCTTCTTCTCCTCCCACAATATACGTATTACTTTTATTCTCTCAAATATTTACTCTATCAATTTTTACTGTTTCCTTCAAAACTTTCACATAAATTTCGAATTTCTAATTTCTTTCAATTTTTGCACGTTACTCGTCTACAAACTCATTAGGCTTAAAATGCATACTTGTTCTCAAATGAATTATCCAAACACACTCCCTGAAAACAACCACACACTTGACTGTGCAGAATTGACAGGATAGCCGCGACGTAACCCTCTTTAGAGCAATTTCATTTCAATGATGACGAAAACCAATGACACTGCATACTATTTGTCAAGCTTGCCAAGCATTCAGATATGCCTAAATGATTCCCAAGGAGGACTTTTTTCTTTTCTTTTCAAACAGCAAGCGAAACACGTCAATTTTTCTTAAATAATTAAAAAAGAAATAATTATAAATTGTCAGAGTCAATTACAAAAGAAACTTCTTGAAAACGGTGCAATTCTAGAAAAGAAGTGTCTAATAAATATAAGAAGTAGCTCTTAAAAACGTAGTATATATATATTTCTTATAAGTGTTGAAAAAGAAAAACAACAAAAATTAGTATCAATTGAAAAAACTGTTGATTAAGATTTGTTGTAGAAATGTAAGAATTTATAATTTCACAATAAAATTATAAAATTAAAAAAAAAACATGGGGCCAGTTGTCCGTAAGTGTTCGGGCAAAATCTGTTTTGGTGATTATAATGATGAAATAGAAAAGTATTAATCGTATTGAAAAATTTCCAAAAATATTAAACAAATTGGACAAATTAAAAACAACTAAAAACGTGCTTATTTGCTTGTGTGCGTCTAGTCGGCACAATGAAAAGTTTTTAAAAAAAGTTTAAAGGAACGAAGGAAAAACAGAAAAATTTGGAAGTTAAACCAAATACATAAAACATAAACTACCAAACAACAACAAAAAACCACTCTCTCAAATCGCCAATTTCAGATGTACAATAATTGCAACTTGCAAGCCGGAAGTCCTCCATTGCCAGATATTATTGGCCCATATTATGCCAGCACCTTTGGTGCTTGTGGATCTACACTTTGCCCAACATCCTCTTTTGAATATTTTGGTCCCTCAACGTCAGCTGGTTATCTGTATGATCCGTCTGTGGGAGTCGGTATGTCTGGAACCGGTATCTACGGTAGCAGTCCATCTCCGGTGCGACGACGTCGATATAGTATTGCCGGTTTGCCATCGGCTTCGATGATGAATGATTATTATGGTGTAGGAGCAAGTGGTTATCCCACAATGAGCGGTTTGGGCATATCGCATATGCAACAGCCGGCCTCTTCGAATATTGAAAATTTGCTAAACGAGGCTCACAAATCCATAACGCGCTCAACACAAATACTTAATCAGCAAGCTCGGATTCAACAAGCACAGCCTATGACGTCATCGTCTTATTATCCAGGCCGAGTAATATCAAGTTACCCGGTTTTAAACACGGGTGTAGGAGATATATCGCCTCCACTTGTACATGATAATTTAATGCAAATGTCATCGAGCTTCTCTTCGCAACCGAACATGTATTATCAGCCGTATTCGCAGCAGTGTCGCTCCCTTAGCGCACAGGCGACTCGGCTGCGACCGGCGAATTCTCTCACGAATCTGAATCACTGGAACTATCCGAACAAATACATTGGCAACGATCCCAATAATGTTCTTATCACTAACGTGAACCCCTTCAACACATCCCTATACAGTCAATCTGATTTACCTTGCAATTTGTTGCAACAGCGCAATCTCATGTCATCCCTGCATGCCTCGAATCCAGCCATATCCCAGTTATTCACACAACAATTGCCGTCAACGTATTCCAATCAACCGCTCGCATATAATTTGCAACAGCAATTCGCGGGTACACAAAATTATCAATTGCCACCAAATGCTCCCCCGTCAGCTCATATTCATCATTCTGTACAGCAGCAGCTAAATCCGCAGCACCAGTTTCACGTACACCAGCATGAAAATCATTTGCAAACGCATCCTCTTGCCGCACTAGCCACTACGACGGCTCCATTCGCGGGTACTCTTACGAGCAGCGTTATGGGATCGAATGAATTTCGTCCCAATACCTCGATCTACGATCATCTGCATTCATCGTATCATCCGCACCAGTATCAGTCTTCATCCATGCATCACCATCATCATCAATTACCACATCATCATTATCATCAGCACACGCCTTATTCGAAACTAGATTTAGATTATCAAAAATATCCAACTGAGAACAAGCGACAAGTAAGTTTCAAATTTGATGTAGATACGCTTTCGTTAGACTCTTAAGTGCGCATTTTCATCGAACGAGCGTTAACAAGAAAACAAAATTGGTAAAGAAAATTTCGACAAATTTCTCGAATTGGATACGGCTCAAAGAAAGAGCTGAAATTTCTGATTAAATTTATTGTAAAAGCATGCATTTTCGCGCTTATAACATTTTTTGCCTTAAATCGCAGAACACTTAAACCATAAGATTTGAGAGTTCAGGAAAATAGAAAAAGACAGAAAACATTTTTCGCATTTAAAACCAACAAGAAAAACAAATCCCTTAACGAGAAACAAAGACTAAATTTGAACTGCCAAAAGCTTAAACCACATTTTGGGTCTCCTCTTTTTGAGCAAACCGGTATCCAGTAATTCCCGATAAAACCTATTGATATTGGCTAAAATAATAAAGCCTCTCTATTAATCTCCAAAAATATGTTATCATCGTTAACTCTCTGTAAGCTCTACAGATCTATTTAAATTACTTACACTTGCATATAAATTACTTATAAAACCTAATCTAGAGCATAACCCAATGGCTATATAGAATTACCTTTCAAATCAATAAACCTTTCTTTATTACCGTAGAAGTTTTAATTGCATTACACTCATATAATTCAGAACTCACTGAATTTAATAAATTATGCGAAGACATGTAATCACTAGATGATATTTATGAACCTTTGGAACCCTAAGAAAACGTGTGTTTTACTTCCTTTTTCTACTTAAAATTCTTAACATAATAAATTCCAATGCGTTTAATTTACATACGCGGTAAGGTTTATTGATGGCTAAAGCAGTATGCCCAATATGTCCATATCTCTCAGTATTTGTCTCCCACAGTCCCTAAAGGAATTATTTGTGTGTAGTACACATATTTTAGCTAGTATTTTAGTAGTACCTTAGTCTTCTGTTTCAATTAATACCCGATTTGATCCCAATAAATGGAGTAGTCCTGACAAAATCAGTATTATCAGTACGCTCTTCGTTACGGTTTTGTATTGTTTATTGTAAAACTTTAAAAAAATAGCTGATGATATATTTTTTTTCTAAAACAACCGCTAGCAGAAAATTAAAATGAACTATAATTATGTCTGTGGTAGTAGCCAAATATCGTAACACCAAATTATTGTGCCACTTAAATTGTTTTCATTTCGAAATATTTTAAATGATATTCCTGTTTTTCATGAAATGAAAATATTTACTGAACTAATATTAATATATAGTATAAAATGCATACATATATTTTACATTTTACAAAAGCATTCTGCATTCAACATCCTCGAAGGCAAACACTATTACGTCTCTCGTCCTTGAAGATGAGCATTTAAGCAAGAAAACGTATAGAGAGCAAACGTTTTATCCAAAGTAAAAGATACAAAATAAATAATTTCACGAAATTATAAAAGAAGGAGAACGAAAAGAAAAAGAAGATTTAAAAAATAATTCGCTTGTTGCCATTTATATTTCCCCAAATGGTTGTTTTTTACAGGCCTAGCCCAGTTATATATATAAAATATATATGCCATAGAACATACTTAGAAGATACATAGAAATTATTTAAACAAACATGAGAACTCAGGGCAATTTCCATAAATATAATTGTTGCTCGAATTGTCATCTCAACCACATAAAGACTGTATAATACATATATCTAAAAAATTATATATATATATATATATATATATATATATATATATATATATATATATATATATATATATATATATATATATATATATATATATATATATATATATATATATATATATATATATATATATATATATATATATATATATATATATATATATATATATATATATATATATATATATATATATATATATATATATATATATATATATATATATATATATATATATATATATATATATATATATATATATATATATATATATATATATATATATATATATATATATATATATATATATATATATATATATATATATATATATATATATATATATATATATATATATATATATATATATATATATATATATATATATATATATATATATATATATATATATATATATATATATATATATATATATATATATATATATATATATATATATATATATATATATATATATATATATATATATATATATATATATATATATATATATATATATATATATATATATATATATATATATATATATATATATATATATATATATATATATATATATATATATATATATATATATATATATATATATATATATATATATATATATATATATATATATATATATATATATATATATATATATATATATATATATATATATATATATATATATATATATATATATATATATATATATATATATATATATATATATATATATATATATATATATATATATATATATATATATATATATATATATATATATATATATATATATATATATATATATATATATATATATATATATCCTTTGATATGTTCGTAAATATTACGATATCTCGTCCACATTATTTGTGAACTACGCTTTCTAGAAGAGAACTAATTAGGGTATTAAATAGCGTCAATATATAACAAAATAATATTAATATTTAAAAAAATAAAGCTGATTCCTTAAGAAATTACATTATAAGATTTTTTGCCCCAATTTTTCTAATAAAGGATTAAAAAATTGTGATTTATGTATGAACAGCAAAGTATTTATAGAGTGATTCGAAATTTAGTAAAAGACGTCAATTATAAGAAACGAAAAAAGAATGAAATTTTTAAGAAGAAATCAATTGTAAACAATAAAACTACTTTGAAACAACATGAAAATCTCAAATCGAAATATTAAACATTTTGAATTAGTACTACTGCCGACTATATTTGCTATAAACGTAGCTCTACATTAACTAAAAACGTAACTCTATACTATAATCGAAATTGTGTGTTCAGCCTCTGACTTTTATTAATATAAAAATATTGTAATTCTAGTGAAACAGCGAACATTGCGTAATATAAACAAATTTTATAAAGCAATTAGCTTCTATAAAAAAATAAGTGCTAAAGGTAGTATACATAAAAATCTGTGTAACAGATATCGACCCGACCGACACTAGCTAGGCTTGAAAGTCTGTCGATATTCAAAACATTCAAATCTTGATATTTACTCCTTATTCTGCTCGAGTGACAAAACTCAGCTGAGAATACGAGTCTCCAATAACGTGGTTCACAATTTCTATCCATTCTGATTAAAATTTAAAAGCTCTTCCGATAACATGAATAATTTTATTGTTGTGACTATAAGGGTTTTCTCACAGATTTTGAAAATTTAATTCAGTGCTAAAAATTGTATGTGATAAAATTCAAATTCAAATTTTAAAACCATGCCGGCTTGGATCTATATTTGTATTCTTCTATGCGGCAAAATTAAAAAAATAAATCTTCTCATATAAAATGTCTTACTCACCAGCGGTGGTGAATACAATGAGCTTTCTGCTTTCCACGGATTAATCAGAATAACGGTGACAAACAAGTTGAACATATTTGTTATAAATTATCTATGTCAAAACTCACCAGGATAGGTCTATTACATCAATTCGAAACGTTACATTCAAATTTAATTTGTTTATTCTTCACATCTATAGGAAAATTTATAGGAAATTTTGTTCATATATTATAGTTATTTATAAATATACATGTAGAAAAACATCCTGAGAACATATTTGCTGCTCCTTGAAATTACTAGTTGAACCCTACTCCCACCCAGTCACGGGGTTATTACGTTTAAACTGAGCCCATAAACTTCGTCTTTCAAACGTCAATCAATAAACATTATTATCTAAATAATGGACTATATATAGTTACGTAGCTTACGAAAATAAAAGACAAATCTCAAGTTATAATACAATATAAATCTAATTTGAATATTCAAAATATAAACCACCAGCGACTGTTTAGTAAGTATTTAATATTACAAAAAGAAAACAATTTTATAAAGTCTAAGGATTTGTAACTATTAAAAACTATTAATGAAACTATCATTAGCTTTCAATAAATCTAATTATTAACCCAAAATTTGTTAAATTATGTTTCTATGAAATGCTACAAATAGAAAATATATAAAAAGCGATGTTCGTTTTTCTTCGATTTTCTCAAGCAAAATACATAATAATAACTATAATTATTGTTAAGAGTTTTTTATATATTCTTTCATCATGATGTATACCTTTACATTATATATTTCTGCATAATAAAAATTATTCATTTGTATTTAATCGATTTAAACAAAAAAGTCTTATTTAATAAAAATTGAAATAGTTAAGAAAAAATACCTAGAATGTTAGCTAGAGTTTTGGCAATGCTTTATACTTAATTCGAATCCTCAGGGATAATCCCTATCGCACCACTAACAACAACAACAACTACAATTGACATCCTCTTCAATCCTGACTATGAAAATCTCTCCACGCCGCCGTAGACAACCAACCGCCAATATCTTTACCCTTCTAGACCACAAAAGAAACCTCTTCAATACATGCCAGAACACAGACAGTACACAACGCCATAATACCTGATCCAACCACAAGCCATTCGTTCATTTTACATAAAGATTCGTTATTCATGTACGCCATAATAAGTTGCAGTACTTAATATTTCTATTAGGTCTATCAATATGAGTCATCAATTCAGAAATTCATTCAAAATATGCCCATCATCGTATAAAATTGCATTCTATAAAATCTTAATTAATAATGCCTCAATTCACAAAAGATCAAGTAAAATGCAAAACAATTTTCATCGAATTCATATTTCTTTTCTAAAAATTTATTTGAAATCTAAAAGTTGGACGAGTTCCGTCTTGAAATACAGAGAAGGGATCAAGAAATTATGGCGATGGCGGCCAAAATGAAAACTCTGGAAGAACAGCATCAGGTAATAATCACGTAAGAGCGATCCGATCGCTGGCTTTATTCACAAACACATTTTATTTTCTTCAATGTAAACGCTTCAAAATTTGTACATACTCTACCGATACAGGACTATCAACGTCATATAGCAGTTCTGAAGGAGTCACTATGCGCCAAAGAGGAACATTACAACATGCTCCAGGGCGATGTGGAGGAGCTTCGTGCTCGTCTGGAAGAGAAGAATCGTCTGATCGAGAAGAAAACTCAAGGCACATTGCAGACTGTACAGGAGCGCAACCGCCTAACCAGTGAGCTAACCGAACTCCGAGACCATATGGATATAAAGGACAGGAAGATCAACGTGCTTCAGCGCAAGGTTGGGATATAAGACAGCATATCCTTCTATCCCTAAAACAAATTTGTCACCTTAGAGCACACCCATCCTGTCACTCATCTTACATCATCACCTCACTCCTCTTTTAATACTCAAACGTTAATTTTCCCCTTTCAGATAGAGAATCTTGAGGATCTGCTAAAAGAGAAGGACAACCAAGTTGATATGGCTCGGGCACGGTTATCGGCTATGCAAGCACATCACAGCAGTTCCGAGGGCGCTCTCACCAGTCTGGAGGAGGCTATTGGTGACAAGGAGAAACAGATGGCTCAATTACGCGAACAACGCGATCGTGCCGAACATGAGAAGCAGGAAGAGCGCGAACTGCACGAGCGAGAAATTGCTGACTTTAAAATCAAAATGCGTGCCCTCGAGAGCGAAGTTGAAAAACTGAATACACGCCTTGAACGAGCTGTTACCGAACGTGAGCGTCTGGAGATTAAATTGGAGGCCTCACAGAGTGAGCTGGGGAAATCAAAAGCTGAACTAGAAAAAGCCACTTGTGAAATGGGTCGAAGCAATGCTGATTGGGAATCAACGAAACAGCGCATTGCTCGTTTGGAGTTGGAAAATGAACGCCTGAAACACGATCTGGAACGTTCTCAGGTACTCGTGCATTATGAGAAAACTCTCCGAAACCACACCCAAATTTTAATTTTAATTTTTTAAAACTAAATGTGTAAAATGTAATTACTAAACTTGTAAAATTATTCTGTATTTATTGTATGTATTACTGCTACTATTTACATGTACACTCACTACTACTACTACTACTACTACTACCTACCCAAATATCTACTACCTTCTACTACTATCTGTTACATTAGCTGCTGCTAGAAGAACAGACCACACTCCATAAAGTAAGCCTTCTTTTTGCCCACATTTCTAAGCCAAATAAAACGTTTTTAGGAATTAGAAATTGCCAGCAGGGAATTTTTGCATCTCATAATTTCCTTCATTCCTGGAAGTGAAGTCGCAAATAAATTAATAAAGTCTTTTTTTCGTTAATAAGGGTTCGAAAGAATCATTTGAAAGACATTGGCTAATTTACTAATAGTCAGGCATTTCAAGATTGATAGTCTGGGTTTAGTATAAATTAATTAATATGGCTCGCAACGTTCAACACGCCTGTACGAAACGAGTTTTTAGTTTTACAGGTTTTATTGGTTTTACAATATTAGAGTTCTAGTTTTAGTTTTTTTTTTCAAAATTTATGATTCTGCAGAGAATTTAGTTTGATAAATTTGATTATTCTTGTTAAAAATATCTGGGAATATTTTAATAGCGCTAGTTGCGATTAGTTTGATGGATTTCGGCGACCTCGTTTCCAAGAATTAGTAGAAATAAATAAAAACTAATTTGTTTAATGACTTTTACGTGATTTTAAGTAAAAGACAAAATCCTACAATATTTTGCTTGAATTAAATTGTTAACAAAATCAAGTATTAGATCAAAAATTTTCTTTTAATCTTTTGCATTTACAAATTTAAATTATCTAAAATTCTTGCATTTAGAATATCGCACATGCCCACAATTTATATTGCTATGACTTAGCACTTTTTTTGTAACTACTCACATTTCCCCTCCACATCTTGTTCCTCTCTCTCCGTTTCGCTACAGCACACTTTCGATTATCAATTTTATAAAACTAATATATATGCAATTGTATGATAATGATTCGATGCAATATACTAGACACATAAAAAATATTAACTAATTCGAAGAAGCATTCAAACATCACAAATTATGGTAAACATAACAAATGCATCCCACAAACAAGCAAACAATCGCTAGTATTGCTGGAAATTTTATTTACGCATACAAAATATTCTCCTGCATAAATCCTTCTATATATATTATATAATCGAAGCAAATTATCTTTTCAAATTTAAGACAACTCAATATAAATATTTTTACCTTTTAATACATTCAGAATTTACTCGTGTGATTCATATAAACCACTGCCTACTATTTGTATATTTCAGTCTGTACAGAAGTTAATGTTTGAATCGGGAAAGATTTCGGTAAGTTCTGTCTAAATGGACCAATAAGAATTAGCTTAGAAGACTAAATTATTTTACCAAAATATTTAATATTAACGTAAGAGTGACATTTCCGGTTCCGACAGGGAATAGATAAGAGATTGTGAGGACTCCTCAAAAGTTAGGATACATAAACTAAACATTAAGGACTTTATATCCTTCACACCTTACCCTTGCATACAACCTTCTATATGAAGAAAAAGCGTAAGAATAAACGAACTTTTGTACTTATGAGTACTTATGAGTACTTATGAGTACATATTCGATAATGTAGTAATCATAAACTGACGCCTGCGTATCTACTGAGATATTATTAGATCAAAATCAAGACCAAGTAGTACTACTAGGAGATTGAATGCTTCACTAAACCAGCTAACACTTGGCTGGCTTTAGAAATATCTTCAAGAATTTCGAATTCATAAAGAATATATTATTTTGTGTCTTAATTAAAGTTCGCTTACCTCCGTGGTTTAGATTAATCAGGAGTCCTCTAATACGTGAGATTAAGAAACCTCAGCTCGGGCTTTTGCTCTGCCTGAAATCATGAAATTATTTGAACACCTCAGGATTAAATTTGTCTTTATCAAACAATTACTTACAAATTATAGAATTCCGCCATAAATCATAAATAATAAGCTGCAGTTGTTATTTTAACCTTCGATTTCTTTGCAAAAGCATCCCATTTTTGGGGATTAAGTCAAAGGATTTTCTCTCCAAAGGATTTTCTAAGGATTAAATTCCTTTCTGAAAATATTTTAATAAATGAATTCATAATTAATTGCATTGATTATTGTTATAAAAGAAAAAAAGCAATTATCCAATCAAGTACCATTCATAAAAGTGACCCACAATAACCCACAATTTTCAATGAGCCTCGTGGCATCAAGGATATCAAAATATACGTCTTTCTTACAGTTCATATCAAGAACTATAAAATATGGATTGAAAGTTAGATTTATCAGTTACTGAAAAGACGAAGCTTCGAAATTGTGGCCACTTTTCAAAACCCTTTTGTATGTATTAGAGTTAACCTGTATAGCATATAATCGATTGTACTAGTTTGTTGGGATTAATGTCAAGCGCAAAATGCACTCATTGCTACAAAAAAAATTCAAAATTAAAAACGTCCAAAAATCATATTCATTCATCTTCATTGAGCATGATTTTTTCCTTTTTCTACCTTTTCCAATTATTTGTATTTACGATATGGAGAGTTTGTAAAAAGAACAAACAAAAACAAATCGATCTAAAAAAAAAATTAGGGAAATTAGAAAAAATCAAATTGAAATCAAAATCAAAAAGAATCGGAATCAAGATCTCAATTTTAATAGTATTCTAGTTGAAAGAAAAATGCCTGAAATGAAAATTATACAAACTCATCATAAAATTGCTTCAGTTTCCTGCTGGGTTTATTTTTAATATAATTGATTTTTATCAATACACGAATTCTTATATTAATTCTAAAATGTTTGCTTCGAAAACAGACAACATTTGGACGATCCACATTAACGACATCGCAAGAGCTCGAACGGGCCCAGGAACGAGCTGAAAAGGCTGCTGCTGAGCTGAGACGTACCCAGGCCGAGCTTCGAGTTACTCAAGTAAATTTTTGATATTATTACAAACATTTTTTTAATTTTTTCTTATTGTGTATTATTTTCGTTTTATGTTTGAAAAAATGTACACTCATTTCGAAAAACAACATGCCTTTTACTTAACAAGATTTATCATTATTGAACACTCTTTTTTCAATTCACACAAATTCAAAATTAATTCATTAATTATTTTGGAAATTATATGATATAGAAAGAGATTTTTTAATACTGGCAAAGCATTTGGTTTTATGCAAAAATAAAAATATTCAAAAATTAATTAATATTCTTTTGATTTAAAAGCCTTTTCATTGAAAATGCATTGCATTGAAAGTCAATAAAAATTATCAATAAATTAATCTCCCCTTAACAGCTTATATCAAAATATGCAAACAATTTGTAATTTTTTAGCTCTCTACCTTTTTAAAAGGGCTAAAAAATCATTCATACTATTTGTGTGTGACGTTGAATGCTTCATGTTTGACGTGCCTTTGATAAAAGCTGTTTAAGAAATTAAACTTCATACTCTTTAATAACTTCTCCAATTTCAATCAAAACCATCAATTATTCATTTTTCATAAATTTGGTCCATTTATCCTAAATATAAATCGTAAAACTACTTTATGGTAAAAACTAAAATTACCCATTTACTTATTGCTAACACCATACAATTAGGGCGAAAGAGAGAAATGTTTTGTGAGTAACCGTTTCCAAAACCGCAACAGACATTTTATGTTTTATAAATAACATATTTTTCGTTTTAGTTAAATACATTGTATAGCAAACTTCTGATACATTTTATATAATAATAATAATATTAAACACATGAATACACTTGTAAATTGGACACAATACCATTCAGTAAACATTCACACTTTTCTCAATTTGTCCAGCCAAAATAAATAACCACAAGCTTTTATTTTAGTTTTAAAAGAATGGAGGTTAAAATTTACCGTCTAAATTTTGTTTTCTTTTATTTCGAAATTCAACATTTTTGAGGCTCAATCCATTGATAGAATCTTAGGTGGTGCTCTTTAATCCATAAAGTCTAGCGTGCAGCCTTTTTCCAAACCCTCGAGCGTAGAGTTTTAGAACACTTAGATGGAATTTGTAACCACTTGAATCGATGAATTTCAAAGAAATCTCACCACACTTCAGCATATTCCTTACACAAATTTTAAAACAGCTTTTTAACCCGCTTATAGGTTTCATCTCCAAATATTAGTCTCTAAACGAATAAAAGATTGCTGTAAGACGTTGATAGATGACCCATTTAATGATTTCAGTTTTCTAAATAATGGCTCTTTTCTTTGCAAAATTAGCAACGCTCTAAATACAAACAAACATAAAATTTAGTTATAAAATTTACGGCTACTTGTCATAAAATAAAGAATGTATAAAACAAGAATAAGATCGAGCTGCATTGAATACTTCTTCATCACTTCTAACGCATATCTTAGTATCCATAACATGATAATACGTCCCTTTAGAGACCCTTAAATTCTATGAAGGTTTTGGGAAAGCTTAACAATTTTATAGAGCTTAATCTGTAGCTTCTTTTTCAAAAGAGTTTTGTTCTTTTTCTTTCTAAGCCATCATTTATATTTAAATACATTAATTGTTTTATCAAATTTTGTAATACCTGCTAAATCCTATTCTAACTGCTGTAGCTTATATCTCACTTTTCCGTCTATCATATTATTCGCAATAATTGAATTCGAGATTAAAACTAATTCCTCAATTACGTACCACACTTTTTAGTCTGATGCGGAACGAGCTCGCGAAGAGGCAGCGGCGCTTCAAGAGAAATTAGAGAAGAGTCAAGGCGAGGTGTATCGTTTGAAGGCTAAACTAGAAAATGCGCAAGGTGAACAGGAGAGTTTACGGCAAGAGCTTGAAAAAGCACAAGGCAGTGTGGCACGCATTCATGCCGATCGTGACAGGGTAGGCGCACGACGTCACGAACAAATATATGAAAAAGATTGTAAACCATTAAAATGATTTATTTTAATAAAGGCATTCTCGGATGTGGATAAAATTAAAGAAGAAATGGAACGTACGCAGGCCACTTTGGGTAAAGCTCAGTTACAACAAGAGAAGCTACAGAATCTACTCGATAAAGCCCAGAATGAAGTTGATCATTTGCAAGAGAAGCTAGATAAGTCCACCACAGAAAATCGACGCCTAGTACTCGAAAAGGAGAAGATGACCTACGACTACGATAATCTTCAGTCACAATTGGATAAAGCCCTTGGACAAGCGGCGCGTATGCAAAAGGAACGCGAGACTCTGGCCTTAGACACCGATCGAATACGTGAGAAGCTTGAGAAAACTCAGGTGTGTGTAAATTCTTTAGTTGTAGATTGTTATCCAGAAATGTCGTCCTTGATGTTTGTCAACGAATGTTTGTCGAATCGATAACAGACGTAGATGTTTAGAGGCTAAATATATTCTATAGAATCTTTAGTTTTCTTTGGTTTATTTTAAAATTTTAATTTGTTAATGTCGATACGTCGTCGGTGACGGTAATTAATATAGATTCAACTCGCGCGAATACAAAAAGAACGCGATCAATTCTCTGACGAATTGGAGACGTTGAAAGAACGCTCGGAATCCTCGCAGACATTGCTAATGAAGGCAGCCCGTGATAGAGAAGCCATGCAAACGGATTTGGAAGTTCTCAAAGAACGTTATGAGAAATCGCATGCCATTCAACAGAAACTGCAGGTAATTAGTGAAGCGACAATATCCTCGACAGATCAAAAATTTAAGCATGAATTGGAATAATCGAATTAATTGTAAAAATATTTCTAAAAATGTGTGTTGTTAAATTCTTGATTGGCTTATACCTAACCACAATTTTTTTCCTATATTTGAAATTTAATACTAATGATGGAGAATATCTCATTTTAGATGGAACGAGATGATGCTGTTACAGAAGTTGAAATACTCAAGGAAAAGCTGGATAAAGCACTCTATGCCAGTCAGAAGCTAATTGATGAAAAGGATACCTCAAATAAAGAATTCGAAAAGATGTTGGAGAAATATGATCGTGCCCAAAATGAAATCTATCGCTTACAATCACGTTGTGACACTGCAGAAGCGGATCGTGCTAGATTGGAAGTGGAAGCGGAACGCTCTACTTTAGCTGCTTCAAAGGCACGTGAGGATCTGCGTAAATTGCAAGAAGAGAGTACTCGCTTACAAGAGGCCTGTGATCGCGCCGCTCTCCAACTGAGTCGATCAAAAGAATGCGAGGACAATGCTCGCGTTGAACTTGAACACAATCGCGAACGTTTTGACAAGTTGCAGACTGATTTGCGACGTGCTCAGGGAGAGAAGGAGCATTTGCAAACCGAGTTGGAAAGAGTAACGTACGAATTGGAACGCGCTCACGCAGCTCAAAGTAAAGCAAGCGTCAGTGTTGAAGCTGCGAAGGAGGAAGCAGCCCATTACGCAGTGGAAATGGAGAAGATGCGTGATCGTTACGAAAAAAGCCAGACGGAATTGCGCAAATTGCAAGACACCGATACGTACGGACGTGAGACGAGACGCTTGAAGGAAGAGAACGAACGACTTCGAGAAAAGCTTGATAAGACGCTTATGGAGCTCGAAACTATACGTGGAAAATCTCAATATGAATCCGAATCTTTCGAGAAATATAAGGATAAATATGAAAAGATGGAAAATGAAATCCAAACAATGGAATCAAAATTGCACGAAACGACGTTGCAGCTGGAACTCTCGAAGGGCGAAGTTGCTAAGCTTCTGGCTAATCAAGAGAAACAGCGCAGCGAACTCGAACGGGCGCATATTGAACGTGAAAAGGCGCGTGACAAGCACGAGAAATTGCTCAAAGAGGTTGATCGACTTCGTTTACAACAACAAACATCCGTTGTCAGTCCAGCCGATTCTGGTCGCATGTCATCGCTCTCTATCGGAGACCGAACAGAAATTGATCGATTACGTGATCGTCTTGAGAAGGCACTGCAATCTCGTGATGCCACAGAATTGGAAGCTGGTAGACTGGCAAAGGAATTGGAGAAGGCACAAATGCATTTGGCGAAACAACAGGAAACCAGTGAATCGACACGCATAGAATTTGAAAGAATGTCGGCGGAACTAGGTCGTTTGCACGATCGCCTCGAAAAGGCCGAAGCCGATAAAGAAGCTTTACGACAATCAAGCAAAAATGGGCTCGATAAGTCGGCGCAATCGCAAATGGAAAAGCATATTCAAAAGCTGGAGGACGATTCCAAGCAGTTATCCATAGAACGCGAGCAACTTGTAGTGCAATTAGAGAAGAGTCAAGAGATTCTTATGAATTTCCAGAAGGAATTACAAAATGCCGAGGCCGAACTGCAAAAGGCTCGGGATGAAAATCGAAAATTACGCAATGGTCACTCCACAGCTGCAGCCGATACGTCTGAGATCCAAGCAATGAAAAAGGAAATTCAAACATTGCAGCAAAAATTGCAAGAAACCGAGAAAGCACTTGCGGCGAAGCCCGATGCTCCTGTGGCGCCGGTTGGTCCCACTCATGAAGAGTTCGAGAAATTGGTTAAAATGTATGAAGCAGAGAAAACGAAGGCCGATATAGCGGACAAAGCAGCACAGGAAATGCACAAACGCATGCAAGTAAGATTGTTTTGAAATATCGCTTTATGTGGGAGTCTTTATTACCGTTATACACCTTTCGACATTTAGATGATGGACCAGCACATAAAAGAACAACATCATCAAATGCAGATAATGCAACAAGTCACCCAACAAGCACAAGCGCAAGTACAGGCTCAGGCACAGGCTCAATCAGCAAATGCTCAAGACAACTCTAAAGAGCTCGAAAAGGTTAAAGGCGAACTTCAGGCAGCATGCGCTGAACGAGATCGATTCCAAAAACAACTCGATCTGCTGGTGCAGGAGCTTGAAAAGAGTCAGGTGAGTGACCGTCCTGCAGACCGTCCTTTAGATGATATTGTCTCAATAATTATTCATTACCTTTCAATACTCACTTCTAGCTTGCAAATCAGGAACAAGCCAAGCAATTGCAAGGCGCGCAACAACAAATACAACAAATGCAACAACAGATTCAACAACTGCAACAACAACTGCAACAGGTCGGCAACGCAGGCGCTGCCGCATCCGATGTCCAACGACAACAATTTGAACAACAACAAAAGCAATTAGAGGAAGTGCGTAGACAAATCGAGAATCAATCGAAAGCAGTCGAGGCTGAGAGGAAGATCATAGAAGAGCAACGCAAGCAAATCGAAGCCAAACGGAAAGACATCGAGGAGAAGGAGAAGCAAATGGCCGAATACGATGTACAGTTGAGAAAGCGGAAAGAGCAAATGGATCAGTTGGAACAGTCGATACAAGCTCAAGGCGGTGGCGCAGCAGCAGCGGGCGAACTTAACAAGAAGCTTATGGATACACAGCGACAACTGGAAGCGTAAGCATTTTATATTATCATTTAACTTAATCATTTGTAATACATTATTCCTTTGATTCCTAATTGCAGTTGCATCAAAGACCTTCAGAACACTAAAGAAGAGCACAAAAAAGCAACCACCGAAACTGAGCGTTTATTACAATTGGTACAAATGTCCCAGGAGGAACAGAATGCTAAAGAGAAAACAATTATGGATCTCCAACAGTAAATCTCCCACGAATAATTTGCATTAATTGCATTAACAGAATTAATATCCTTCTTCTTTCTCTTCTCTCAGGGCTTTAAAAATCGCTCAGGCAAAGGTAAAACAAGCACAAACGCAACAACAACAACAAGACGTAAGAGAAATACATCTAGAGCGAGAGGACGTTTTTTATCATAAATAAAAAATACCACAATTATTTCTTACAGGCTGGCCCGGCAGGCTTCCTGAAGAGCTTCTTCTAAGCTTTCAGTTCTGCATAAATTTCATAAAAGATCAACTTATGGAAAGCCTCTCTTGGAATACTTGTGGGCGGAATTTAGCTTACAACTGCCTTTGAATGATGGCAAAATTATTGAAGCGAGACTTTCCTACTGATTAAGCTCATCATCGGTGTTGGTTGGGCAATGCTGTTTGCCACAGAAATGGCAAAATGCATTAAAAAACAATATTGTGACTAACTCTTACGCACGTGGCGCACACTAAATTCTTAAGCGATTTGACGAGAAGTGGAATAAGTGAAAGTGGTCTGTCGTGGACAGAGGAGGAGGGGGCGGGGGCTTGCCTGGGAGGAAGATGCGTCTGTTTTTTTGGGCAAGGATATTTCTCGTAATACAATATTTTTACGGAATGCCTTTGATTTTAATATTAATATTAATAAATAAAAACATTCAGTGTTGAAAATTGTTTGAAATTAATTGCATTTTGTTCCGATTTTCAATAAGAATTTTGCATTTGTGATGTTTGAAAGCCTCAAATAATTCATTAATTGTTCGAATTGAGAAATGAAATTCTATAAAGTAAAACAATAAAATTCCTTTAACAAATGCGTTGTATTCAAAACAAAAGAAAGAAAATTTACATACATTTACATACGATACATATACATATATACATATAGAAATCTATAGATTCATACATACAAATAGTTGAAGTTAATTAAATTAAATAAATAAACATAATTTAAATTTATCATATTTATGACAAAGATAGTTAGCGATTATAGAAACTAATGAAAGAATGTAAATAAATAGACAAATTCGAAAACGTAATTTATACTTAAAAAAATAGCTGAACTTAAAGCTAATGTTACAAAAAAATATAATCGATTCAAAAAGGACCCATTAGATACTAATTGAACTATAATGTAACAATATTTCTTAGAAAAAATCTTTAAGCTAATTCCTCTCTTTACTATCTCTCTCTCTCTCTTTCCCATTCACTCGCTTTCACTCGCTTTCTCTTTTCCAAAATCACAAATACGTAAATTAAAACGTTTTCTTTCGCTGTGACGCAAATAATTATTGGGAGCTTCTCAAACTTTTTCAATTCTCAAATGTTTCCCTTGCTTTTTAGTTTTTCTGTTTCAATTTGTCTTTTAATTTAATTTTATTTTGTTTTTATTTATTATTCTTTTTTTAAAAACTAATTTGTTTATTAAAATATTTAATAAAATCAACAAAATATTTGCATGTTTAGCATTATATGATAATATTAATTGTAAACCATAGAAAAATTTTAATATACGAGTTTTGTCAAGAGTATTCAATTGCAGGACTAAATTAAAAAAATCAAATAGAAAAAGCCGATTTTCAATTGGCATTAGTAAATGATGTAAAATTGTAAGTGATAAAACCTAATTAAACTCAATTGTTGGGTCGTGTTTGTGTGGGTTTTGGTGTCGTGTTTGATGAAACCATCAATTTTGAGAATCATGCAAATTGAAAACCACTGCCATTAGTGAGGAAATATTATCGAATACTACACAAAAAATAAATTAAAAATAATAATAATAATAATAATAATAATAATTATAATAATAATGATAATAATAATAATAATAATAATAATAACAATAACAATAATAACAATAATAATAATAACCATAATAACAAATAAATTCTTAATTTAATTAAAGCAATAAAAGTGATTTGATTTATGATTTATTCATATAGAGAAAGAAGAAGGAGAAAATGATGAATAATAAGCTTTATTAAATATCTCAGATGTTACTAATCTACATTATTATAACGCAAATCTAAAATACTTTGCTAAAATATATCAATATTTTAGAAATAATTAAATTCTTGAAATAACTTTATTTTCCGTTATTCTAGCATTCTTAGAATTTCACAATATTTATATAATCTAAGCTCAGAAAAACATAAAAATAGTTACAGAATATGTCACAACTCAACACTTTTTACTAGACAAACCGTCACTAATCTGCATTTGCATTTAATTAAGCCTATGTTGTTTATATATGTATTCTATTTAAATGATAATTTATATAAAATCAATTGTGTTTTTTTAGTATTTATTTATTGTAAATATTATTAAAATATATATATGTAAATATTTGCGTTGTTCTCATTTCAATAACAAAATTGTTATAAATCTAAAAAAAACTGGTCTTTTCACGTCTTAAAAAGCATGTGTCCTTCTGTACATTAACATTTTAAATATATTATATCAAAAAAAAATCACTAACAAAACATTATTTACGGCTTTAAGAAATTCATAGAGTGGTATCTAAATTAATCTCTGTCTAAGAAAAATAATCTTTCGCCATATCATTTAGCTTTATATCAATAAATAAACTACTTGAGCAAAATAAAAGAGAGAAAACAATCTTTGGTAAACAAATTTTAGCAATCTTTGTACGCAGATTATCGAGTGGCAATAGCATTTTCAGTGAAGCATTTTTCGTATTTAATGAAAAAATATTAATAAATTTAATGAAATTCGAAGTTTTAGACAAAACTAAAAAATTGTAGCGAATTAGCAAAACTGTATTGCTGTTGTTGCTTTTGTGGATGTGATTAAAAATAATGAAATGGAAGAATGCAATTTTTATACGCACAGATCTAATACACATACATACATATACATACTAACACACGTTAAGTAAATATATAAAACGTAAAGAGGAATTAAATAAATATTATTAAAAGAAAGGGGTGAAATGGAATGGTAATACATTTTGAGTGACAACAAAAACATTTAACATAGACATGTATTGTATCGTACTTAAAAAAATAAACAATCGCCACATTAAAATCGATTATCAAAATACAAAATATAATACATTACATTTCTATATCGCATTTCTGATGTTTAATTTCAACAAATATACATTGCACTAAACTATAATAAGAAGGATTATGTAAGATGAAGAAGAAGAAGAAAAGAAATGAAAAATAAGTGACGGAAGTTGAAGACGGTGACAAAGAAGCGGAAGAATAGCCTGCGCACTACACAATTTACACTAATCTCTGCCTTAAAAATACTTAACCTTAAAATATGAACAACCAGACAAACAAACAAACAAGCATAATGAACATTGCAAACATTCCAAGCATCACACGCATTATAAACATTACAATACTACAAAAAAAAGTTGCTGAATTAGTTTGAACATTACTCAGATTACACTTTATTTCCATTGATAATTTGAATTGTAAGAAAAGTGAAAAAATGTTTGACCAAATGTTTGATGGCCTCAAAGATGAAACGGGAAAAATACAATAACTTCTAAACGTAATTACTATTACTTGCGATTAACTGTATGCAATAATTAATACTCTTAAAAACATATTATTGTAATTTCATGAACATCCGCGCAATGAGTGCATGTTTGACCAATTTTATTAAGAAAATTTATTAATATCAAAAAATTCAAAATGTAAAAAACTTAATTAGGCTTAAAATGCTTTCGAAATTTTCTACATTTGCGTTTTTTATGTGTACGAACTTACTATTGGTGTTACCCACAAATCTATTTCGAACTACTTCACAATTTTGTTCAATTTTATCTCAATTTCTTCTCAACGATGTCGAAGAAAACCATTATTAATAAAGAGGTTGCAAAGGAGGAGGAAAGAATGTAATAAAACAAAAATAATGAAGCATCAGAAAAAACAATATATATATAAAGAAAAAATACTTATATTAGCTATAAATATCTATATCTATATACATATAAACATATTGTACAAAGTTATCATTACTACTACTACTACTATTTTACACCCGTACACATACATTAACATATACATTCATACATATGTGTATCTTCATACATACACATATACATACATACATGCACACATACACAGCCATGCACAATAGCGTATATACTATGTCCTACTAGTTCAGAGTTTTTACAAAAGTATCTAACTATATGCTCTTTTTTATTAACTGAAATACTAAAATCTTTAAAAAAAATTATGGACACGAATGCATTAACTACTCCCAAATTGTAGACATTTCATGGGCGATGACAATACAGCACATATTTTATACAACAAACCACGACAACAATTCACACGTTCTACATTTTTCATTAGGAAATGATAAACAGCAAAACGGTTAATAATTCTAAGTAGGTTCCTCAGTAAAGGCTGGATTTAATTGAATTAACAGATTAATTGAATTATCAATAAATTAATTAAATTTTTATTTTAAATTTGTAAATTTTATATAATTAAAAAAGAATTTTTTCTGTCTTGGCATTTCGGTTGTTAATAAAAGCTCGCACTGTGAACAGCAAGGCTTTAATCCTTACAATAATGGAAAGAATGGATTTCTTTCTATTACCTTCTATTTCTTTTTTGTTCTTTTTGGTGGTTCTAAGCTCGGTCGATCGGGCCCATTATTCCTCTATCTAATATAGTCGTTTCTGAGAAACTAAAAATTAAAACCTCTTTTACAAAAAATTAATATAAAAACTATTAGTTATTTGCTTTCCATTTAGTTTTCTTGAATTAATTAATTAATTGGGTAATTAATAGTGAATTAATTGAATTCGTTTAAAACAAAATAGCTTGAGAAATTACAACTACTTGATGCGTTATTTATTTCGATTTACAGGAGAAAAACAAAAGCAATGCTGTTCACTGTTTCAGACATAGAAAAAGTAATCATATAATTCATTTCTCAATTTTTCTTAAATATGTACAAAAGTATACACACAAATCGTGGGTTTTGACTAATGACGGAAGAATGGAAGGGAGTCTTAAGTATATAATTTTATTACACTTCAATGTAAATTACTAATCATATATATAAATGAATATATGTAATAAAATCATAAAATCCCCGCCGCCGTGTATCCTTTACAATAATAAAAATAATGCTGTCAACATTGTTAATGAAAAAATAAGGAATATAATAAAAGCTTAAGATATTCTATACTTTACAATTCTGCAGACCGGGAGCGAAATGTTTTCTAATTACATATTTTTAATTAATACTTCTTAGGATAATACAATAAAGTTAACTCATTTAAATGAAAAAGAATTCTTTTATCGAAACTCTTTGAAATGTGCGACATACTTGCAATCTGAATAGTATTTCAAATCATGATTAATTTAACATAATCATTGTTTTTTCTTTAAGATTAAGGTTTTCATAGAACTAACTTTGGCTATCAGGCTTGTTTTATTCCTTGTTTTATTGAATTTTATATTTTCATTCGGTTCAATTGAAAATTCTCAAAAATATATTGAACATAAAAGAAAATAAGCAATTGGATTAAACAATAAAAGCCGAAATTTAATTCGAATAATTTTAAACTAATAAAAATAAGTATAGTATAAATAGAAGTATATTTCTTTAATCTCTTATGTACCTCTATGTACATAGCCCATTAATATAATATGAAATAAAATCAAATACATATATTTAAAAAATATATAATGTATGAACGAAAAACCGAAAAAGCATTGATAATAGTTTTACCAACATTCCTGTAAACATTTTTTCAAAAAAAATTTGGTGATCTACATAAATAATAAAAATATGTTATATATACTATACACATATGAGAGAATAAATAATTATACGATATATAAAACCAAATCTAATGAAGGCATGTTCCTTTTGGTTTGTTTGTTTTTCTTTAGCGTTTAGTGAAATTGGAACTATATATGTATATAATATATACTATGAGTTAATTTGAAGTTTTCAGAGAACAATTAGTAAGATTTTACATTAAACGATAATAATAATAGTAAAATTAATCACAATGATTATTTCAAATGTTTATTATTTATATATATGTATGGATATACGTATACATATATATAAATGTCATTAAAATGTTCTTCGAAACTGCCTACAAATAAATTATATTTCAAATTCAAAATGACTTTTATTGACGCAACTACGGAAATCCTTACCTTCTGATTTCACTTCACCACAGATACCGTCACTTTAACACGAATTGCCTTTGACCAATTACAAAATCACTTGATTTAATATCACCTGATTATATTAATAATATTAATGATAGTGAATAATGGCATCGAGACTGCAAATTATTATTTTAAATTAAAAATCACCGAGAAAAACCGCTAGCCCATTGGCTACGCGAAAATAGAATGCTGCACAATAGTTACATTTGAGCTTCACAAAATTTGGATTTCACAATTTATACTGTTTACAAATAGAGGAAATTAGGAAATCTGATATTAATTTATCCACAAGTCCATAATTCACGTATAAAGTTATTCAAAAATTTCTAATTCACACAGTTCCCCGTAAACGAATTATAGATGATGTCGCGTTTTTGCGCCTTAACAATTATACACACATTTGTAATCTATCGTGAATTCTTAAAATATTGTGGTAAACTTTGACTGAATGACTTAACCGTAGAAATGCAACACTGTGAATTGCTGGGTTTATATTGAAGGTGTATTTTTGATGATATTTACTAAAAATAAGGTAAATGTGAATTTTAAAATATATATAATAGCTTCATATACCAAATTTTTAATAACTGCCTAGAGACGCATAGACGGAATTGTATAATCATTATCCTTACGATATACATTTGTAACATTACAGGGGCCAATAAGTATAAGTAAATTATAGTAGTGGAGATGGACGTATTCAATGACATTATACTAGTTAGCGAAATAATTTTAAGGAAAAGAACAACGAATGAGTTCTCATTAATTGTATACAAGAATTTAACAAACCACAAAAAATTCCATTATAACATGTAATTAACTCTTATGACTGCTTGGTATATATATCTCCAGAGATATGTACTAAATCCTAGAGAATTATGTACAACTTTGCGAGTGAATGCAAAAATGCCATTGTGCAAATGCAATAGTACGAGTTGACTACCATTTTATCTCTGCTTTATATCTATGGCAATACTTTTGCGGAACACTGCTTTACTCACCGAACTATTTCGAATGTCAACCAAAGCAAACAAAGAGAAACGAATAAATAGCAACTAAAGGAATATAAAAGATTAGAGTCAATAGAAGAAAATTTTCGCTTTCCCTCAATTAGTTCAATACCTGTAAAACGGATTATTAAAGTGTTTAAAATTTATTGAGTGGAATTCGCGTATAAAATTAAAGGACGGAGGTGCGAGTGAACAACGCGCTTTAAAAGCGCATCGCCGTAATCGAAAACGCATTTTTTAGCGCAATCATAGAAAAGGATTCATCAATCGAAGGGGTCCATAAAAATTATGGATCACAAAAAGTCGCCAGTACGAAGACAGAAGCGACAATCTAAAGCAATTGAGGAAAATTTCTGGGACTGTAGCGTTTGCACGTACAGGAATACTGCAGAAGCATTTAAATGTCGGATGTGTGACGTGCGAAAAGGTGAGTGACCTATATCGGTAGGTAATAATGGAATTCGTCTCTATGCGTATTAATAAAATTTTCAAACAAAACAAAAACGGTTTGTTTTAAATTAAATGGAATATAAAATTAGAGGAAACGATTAATTAGATTGCTCTATAATTAGACGATTTAAAGTAAAAGGAGGAGAAAAAAGAAATTTCATTAAATTACTCATTATTATTCAATATTATTGATCATTGAAATCTAATACAAGTCAGTATGACAAATAACTTTCCAAAGTTTTACCACATTTCGTTATCCCAGGTACATCGACCCGTAAGCCACGCCTTAATTCAGCGCTTGTCGCTCAACAAGCTGCCACATTGCCGGGCGCATCTGGGAATATGCCGAACGGCAATAAATCTGCTTCCAGTTCACGACACGGTGCCGGACATGAAAAACAGAAAAATAAGAAATATCCGGCACGATTAAAAAATGTTGATCGATCGACTGCACAAACGCGCGAAGTTACTGTCAATTCAGTGACAGTTTTCATCACAGAATATAAACCGAAACCGGTGAGCAGTAGACGAGAATCAAGTGAACAGAGTTTCAGCGAAAGCAACGATTCGCGCAGTTAAACGCGTGCAACGCGCGTTAACTAATTGAACAATATTCAACAATTAATATTAGTGAATAAATTAACAAAAGAGGAAAAGTAAAAAAGCCACGATATAAATACAACAATAATTCACATTTATGAAGAAGACAAGAATTTACAACCAAAAACAATCACTCATGCTTGGCTTCATCTCGATATGCATGACCACGACTTAAATACAATTACAGTAATAGTAGTATGATATAATTTTTGTAGATGAATCCAAAAACTGTTTTGGCCATGGCTCAGAAATATTAGCCACCAACAACAACTATAACTGCAAAAATAACTAAAGTAATAATGTTCAATAATAATAATAATAATAACAATACCAATCATTTGGAGTAACACAAAATTTCCCTCAATTGAAACTGAAGAAGAACCACTAATGCGAAAATAATAGAGCATTTTTTAGATTTATTTACATTTGTAGATTTTGTATTACGATACTATTAATATATATTATACATCATTACGTACATAAGCATACATTAATTCATACATCCGTATGCATAAACAACAGCTGCACTGCCTGCATAGTTTTCATATTACGATTTTGTTAAATTACAAATTTTTAACTAAAAATTCCGTAGTTAAAGAAAATTATTATCTTTAAACATAGAAGCCCTATATGTCCTAATGAAAAGACTAAGATTAAAAAACTAAGGGCGTTGGGCGTTGTCTGCCAATAAATTATTTTAATAAAAAATTTCGTTAAAATGTTGAACATTATTTTCGTTATAGAATATGTAGTTTTAGAATGTAAGCTGTATAAATGTCTTCAAAGTTTTCAATGTTTTAATTAAAATTAAGTAAATATTCATAAAACAAAAATAAACTCAACTATATTTAGTTAATTTGTCGTATATCGACAACTCTACAGTTACTAATTTGTCGATTGCATCGGTCTAATTTTAAATAAATTAATAAATAATTTGTATAGTTTATTAAAGAATTGATAATGTTTTGTAAAATGTTTGTAAATACAAAAGATAAAATCTTTCCAAATTGTTCGATGTCGACGAGCAAAATTAATGCATTCAATCTCGTGTAGTCAGCTTTAATAAGTTTTTGTTCCGTTCTATTAATATTAATTGTTGTTTTATTATTAATAAATTTTCTGTTAAATATTTTCCTCAAGCGGAAAAAGAAATTATCTCTCAATTTAAAAAAAACATGCATCACCATCACAGAATATTAATTAAAATTTATTATAAAAGAAATAAAACCATGAAAAAGACTGATTGTTATTACGAACAACAACCACAACAACAAATTCAACAAAAATTTGCCATTTGAGATTAGGACAAAATATGATAACCAAATTACATTACATTACATTTATATCATGTTTGTTTGCTTGATGGCATAAAGTTGTAAGGCAGTGATGATGATGGTAGTAGTAATAATAATAATTATGTATTTTATTTATGTTTGGTTATTTCAAGCCATGTTTGTTTGGTCTATTTTTAAGGTAGAATTATTTATATATTTGATTTTATTCTTATTGTTTTTGGTTTCGGTTTTGTTAATGCTCACGTTCAACGGAGACAAAGCGATGGCAAAAAATTCCAAAAAACGACAACAAGAACAATATATATACGTTATTGTTATTAAAGAAAAAATTTAATATCATATCCGCACCCAATTTACGATATAGTCATTAAATGTATAACAATAACGAAGAGTATAGAAAAGAAAAACAAGCGAGATAACAACGAAAACCAATTTTTGTATCGTATAAAAGATTTTTTGTATCGTATAAAATTTTACAGATTTCTTGATAAGCGAAGATAGCAAAAAATTAATAACATCAAAAAAGAAAACGCCTTAAATGTAAAGTTCATTAAATAATTATGTATTTAATTTAGATTATATTTTATATAGGTTTCAACTTCTCATTTCTAAATTCCGCAGACAACCAAAAGCGTTTTTATGGAAAAAGAGCATTTGAAAAAACCTAAAGATAAAATGATATATTTCAAAACTTACAAAATTATCTATATATATAAAAACAATATGTTTGCAATAAATAGGAAATAAACAATTATTATTATCTTAAAATTGAGCTTAAATTCCGAATAACTCCAAAAAAGTTTACAGAAATATTCTACTTCCACAAAATTCAAATTGTATTCAGGAAAAATCTGTAAAATTCTGAAATTGTTTTCTAAAACCTTTTCAAATTTTATTCTTATTTTTAAAGATTTTTGAAATTCAAGGAAGCGGTTCTTAATGATGAAAAATATTTAAATATATACATATTTTAAATATATACACATATAAAAATATATATATTCTATTAATATATATGGAAATACATATACATAAATAAATCCCACACATCTATAATTTGTAACTAAATTAAACGGGTTAAATAAATTATATCAAATTAATAAAGCCATTTTAAGAAATATCAAAAGTTTTTCCATTCAAATCAGTCTACTAGAATAAAACGCTTTTAATGTGAATTACGTTGAACACAATTATGTTTCAAATAGAGAAAGTTATTTTAATCTGTAATGACCACCCCCATTACGCAATGATGATTTATATTCTCATAAAAGGCTTGAGAAGACCTAATGGCTCTTTGGCAGCCTCGATCTCTCGCCCTCTTAAATAAAGTCAAGATTAAAAAAAGGCCACTGAACAAGATTAAAAATTTGTACAACATATCTTCATGCACAAGATCAAAAAGATAGAAACTTACTGAAATGGATAATATTTAAATAATTAATCCCTCAGATTATGTCATACTGAAACAGAACACTTTTAAATTGGTCGATTAGATTGAACAAAAGATTTCAGTTTTATTACTCAATTTTTTTTCTTTGTCAATTTCCAAAACTGTAATTATTTCTGTAGAGGAAGACTATTATTGTACGTAATACTTAAGAGACTTCCACATGAGCTAGAGCAGGACTCAGTGGTAAAGAAAGGAAAGAGAAAGAGAGAGAGAGTGCGGTTTTCATTACAAAGTTCAGAAAGTTCGAAATATTTGATTTTGTTGCTGAGGGAGAATTTGGTCTTAAAGCCGCCTTTAGGTATATTTAATTTGCGGAGAATTTATTTAAAATTTAAACGCGTGCCCATTGGAACGATACGCAAAATTGATGGTGCGTAACGTGGTTGCCGCAATTTAGTATAAACATAAAAAATACCGAGTGACATATCGATATGTTCAACTTCGAAATCAGCGAGCGAACTTTAAAGTGTAGCCTCAAACCCACCCTGTGATTGAGGTTTTCATTAAGAGAGCACGAACGAATCATGCACGACGATACTGACAGATCGAATATTTTGACTTTTTTTTAAGCGTCAAGGCGTTCGCTATTAATGTAGAAGAAGCCTGTAGAAGAAAAAATTATTTTATTAGAAAACAAATATTTTTGATCAGGTATATAAAAAAAGATTATATTGTAGATTCTATTTTCTATCAAAAGAAGTAAGGAGTAATATACCTAGAGTAGATAACCAATAGTAATGAATCGTAAGAGGATGAAAATGTACTCTGTAAATAATAGCTCCACCGAAACCATATGCATGAACTTTCATCAGTGATTCATCACTGATTCATCATGAATATTTTATTGGTGGGCGTATTGAATCTTTCACACAAAGTCACGTAAATAAAAAATTGTTGCTATTATTTCTCACATACAGTGCTGCAGCTACTCGTATACCCCTCCTGACATTCTTTCTTTCCATTTCTTCCACTTCTCTATCTTCATCAGTTCTATTGAAAGCAAGAGCAAAAAAATAATAGGAAGCGTTTGCTAGCAGGACACATCAGCAATGTTCTATTTGTTGCTTTGTTCTTTTGTTTGTCGCAATTGCTGTCAAGTCGCTGACTCTGCCGTTGTTATTACTAGTCAGCACCCCTCCCGGCCCCGCTACATCAGGGAAAACATACCAATGTTCTTCATCTGATTTACTAAGCACACGCGCACACATACGCACTCACCGATCCACCTCGCCAAAGCGGTCTTGTTGTTGTTATTGTTGCTACTTTTGTTGCTCGGTTGTTGCTTTCGTCAAGCAGCGCAAATTTATCTAAAATGTTGAATATTTCACGTAACTATTATTGTTGTTGTCTTTGTTTATGGTGTTGTTGTTATTGTTGTCATTGTCTTTTTAGTCATCGCCGATACCGTTGATTTGTCTCTAAAATTCTAAATGCTCCTTTCTATCGGTTCGTAGTGTTGAACTTCCGCCGTACAACCAAAATTTTCATTATTCCCTTCATTCATCCACACACACCCATAGAGAGAGAGACACACACACAAACACAATATGCACACATATATACACATTCACACCCACATACACACACGGATACACACACACGTCGCACACACACTTTCTTACCCTAGTTTTTACTTACCGATAATTCTTATCTTCTTATTCGTCTATACAATCGTTCATTTATTCGTTTATTCGTTCATACGTTGACTCATTCATTATTTCCTCCATCCTCTCATTCTTGGGAAAATGTATCCTTTCGTTTGGTTATCCTTCTGTTTCTAGGCGCCACTTCCTCCAAGCGCCTAGACTTTTCATGAAATGAATGTTTCATTTGCGTCAAGACTTTTGTTTGTTTGATCGGACGAGCTGCATACGAAGCAACTCGAAGTCTAAAGTTCGCGGGATGAAGCGCTTACGGTCGGTGGATTCCGTTTGAACGCATTGAATGAAGTGTCTTTGTGGACCCCTCATGGGCCCCTGAAGGTTCAGGGGTGGTAAGTAATCAGCGATGGCGACCGTTTCAAGTGGGAAGTGGGAGTAATCATTATCGGAAGAAGAGTTAGTTCAAAAACTTTTCACATAAAATTTGACGAGTTTAAATTGTATTAAAGAAATAATGGAAAAAATTTACCTCGGTCTTCTCACAGTCATTCCTTATCGACAACAATAACAACAAAATATAACGACAACAACAATAGCAATATTAAGAATAAACAACAAAAACGAAGTACTCCGAGCAAATTTTTCAAATAATTTAAACGTGCTACTTTTATCGGATTTTTTTTCTACCCCCTTCTTCGCTCTTTCCGCCGCACACTCCATTCTTCCACCACACTTCTTTGTGACTCTTTAAACGGCAAGTATTCTACAGGACGAATGGCGGCGAGCCTCATTCTGTTGAAACTGAAAAAAAGAGAAATCATGGAGAACTTTTTCATTCGAAAAAGGGATTATTTCAGAATATAAAAAGGATGAAGAAAACGTATTTAAATAGACTTTAAATTAAAATGACGATTAGTAGAATTTTTTAAATGCGACACGACATTCCTTTTCATTTTCATTCTGTCCCAATTTTTTATTGCAATAATTTAATAACTTAATTTTATCAATCCTTTAAGTTCGTCAAAAATAATGTGATCAACTTTCACAAAGGGATAATGCTATTTTTTAATGGATTAGAAATAAAAAGGCCTCACAGAAAAATGCTATAAAAGTTTGAGAAGAGCTGAAAGAACATTTCGATACTTTAAGAATTTCTCAAAAAAGAAAAACTCGTTACAGAAAATGATTCGGAAGAAGAGGAAGAAGGAAAATAAGAGAATGAAGACGGAGATCTAAAAAACATCTATGGAGCCAAGTTAAAGACTGCGTTAGACCTCCCACGGGGCATTGAAGATAACATTCTCTCCGTCTTAACAATCCCAAGGGTTTTAAAAATTCTCAAGAATATTTTTATCTTGTTGTGAGAATTTTTTCCAAGTTTTCTAAAAAAAAAATAATAATAATCAACGAATTTTATAATCAAATGCATATTTTTTAGTTGAAAGAGCACTGAAAAATCGCTTGGATATGAAAGGTTTTCAATATAAAAAAATTTAAAAACGTCGATATCGAAAACATATCAATTTAAGAATAACGAAGTAGAAAAAAAGAGTAATCAAGAAATATGTATGCAGTTCAGGATTTGCGCGAAATAACAAAAACTTTAAAATTTCTAAAGGTATTGGAAATTTTCCTTCGAGAACTTTAACGAACCGAAGTATTTTTTTTCGAAAAAAGATTTTTCTTTGGATTTATTCGCTTCGACAAAAAATTTAATCATTCTATATATATAGAGGTACGTAGGGAACTCGCGCACACCGCCCTTGTCTCCTTCCTCTACTCTACCATCCCTAAACACACACGCGTGCATATTTCGATGGCGCTTAAGTTCACAAAATTCAACTCCAGCGAAATGCACGAAGCAGTTGTTGTTGTTGTTTTTGTCTTGCAAACATTCTATTCTTCTTAAAGTTGGAGCTCGTCGTCGTCAGTGCATCGACCATGCTTCCAAAAACTTTTGCTCTTTTAATAAAAATAAAAATGAAAAAAGAAAATCGAAATAATGAAAAAAAAACCTTGAAAGAACGAAAAAACGAAAGCAAATAAAAGCCAAGCAAAAAAAGGAATTCAGCAGATAAATGAAGATAAAATTAAAAGAAAATATTGAAAGAAAAACATGTACGAACGCTGACTTCAGTCCGACCGTAGCATATACACCCTACACCCGTAATATAAAATTGTAGGCTAATACTAATAATCAGTGGATGCATCACGCCTTTTTTTAATATTACATATAAATTATCTTGATTAATTTTGATCTAACTCATCTTGAACACAGCCTTTGTCAAAAAAAGCCCAACCATGATAAAGGTGGCACATTCCGCCCATTTTTGTGGAGCGATATCTCGTACAAACACCTTTGCAATAAAATTCCAACTTGAGAACTTATTTAGAAACCGAGAAATCGTCCTCTTAAAGGTGAATTTGTATAAAAGGTAGGCGTGTTACCGGTCCGATTTACCCTATTTTCAATCTTAAACAGCCTATGGTGACAACGAATATTCGTGCCGAATATTTCATGTCAATATCTCCCTCCTTTCGACTGCAATCGTGATTTCCAAAGACTGACAGACAGGCAGACAGACGGACGGACGGCTATATCAACCCAGGACGTTCACTCTGAGCAGGAATATATATATACAAACTTCTATACCTGCCATGCTTCCATGAATTACAAACGGGAGAAGTAAGTGATTGCTCTCCCCCTTTTGGGTGTAGGGCATAATGAAAAGAAAATATTGAAGAGAATAAAGCATACATAGACGCTGGTCTATACTACTGTTAGAACGATTTCCAAGGCAAAACGTAAGAAGAACAAAAAATTCAAACTAGATGCAAAGTCCTCTAAATATCAGCTGGATAAGTTCAACGTTACACTACAACAAAATCCGCCAGCAGCAACAACAACAATACCAGCTACAACGACAAAAATAACATTAACAGCTGAACGGCAACAATAGAAACGAGCAACAACAACACACTAAACAAAAAAACAAAATAAGAAAATTAAGAACAAACGAGAGAAACTAGAGAAAAATAACAAAAAAAGCAAGTTAAAATGAAAAGGAAAAACGAAAAAAGAAAAGGAGTAAACTTTTTACTAAAGCAATGGCAGTAAAGAGTTATCGAGTTTCTTGTTAGCAATCTTCCTAGCCAACGTATCAACGAACCAACGAACCAACGAACTAACGAACCAACGTACCAAAAAATCAACGAACCAACGAACTAACGAACCAACGACCGAATAAACCAACAAACGTGGAAATGAAACGATCGAACTAACGAAGAAACGGGTAACAAAAAGAAAGGAAGTAAGTCAGGAAGGAAGGAAGGAAGAAAGAAAAGAAAAAAGGGTGGGCGAAACACTAGAATGGATGGCTAGCTCAAACTTAAGAATATACGAGTTCGATTCTGAATTTAATAAGCTAAGAAAAATTCACTTAAAAATGAAATCTTAAATAAAACGAGTTAATTCTTTCATAAATTGTACAATTTCATTCAACCCTTTTATGCCTATCTCGGATTTTTCTTTATAATATTATTAATTTCGAGTAACCGCGAATTTTTTAAGATAAAAAATTTAAATAATCTAACGATTAATTTTAGATTTTTAACGAAGTTTGTTGTCAAGTATTTCCATTAAAATTTGTTCGCAGACTTGATGATATTTCAAGGACCGTACTAATGTCAATTTCTTGCAATATTTTCTTCTTTTTCAAATTAATCTATCCTTGGAGTTACAATAGGCCACCCATCGAACAAACCACCCACCCACGTTGAAAACCTTAACTTTACAAAACTGACCAATCTTACGATAAAAATTTATTCAACGATTTAAAGCATTTTATGACTGGAGTTTTTAATGGCCAAGAAGATTTTTATCGTTTACTTTACGCCCCCCCTCTCCGGCTTCCTTAAAATTTTCTTTCCCGTTTTTGGGATTTTGCATATAATTTATTTTCTCTTTTTCTGCTTACCTGCAGAGACTCCGCAAGCAGGCAAGGAAAATATCAAGCTGTGAAACCAAATGGGGCGGATCTATAGGATAGTACACACACATACACACTCACATTCCCATTGATTGCACCACGCACACACGCATGGATAATCCATTTCTAACCACCTCCATCACCTCCATCAAATATTCTCACTGACAATTTCTTTGCTCTCTCGTCCTTCTCCTCAACGTTCCTTCCCAACAGTCCTATCACTTTTTCTTTTAATAGAAGACAAACAAAAAATATTACATCCAAAATTCAAACTCTTGACGTGAAAACGCAGCGCTCTGCTTTTTTGCCGCATTCCAGGCCGCACATGAAGAACAACAAAACCGAAGTAAAGCAAAACAACAACAACGAAAACGAAAACAACGACAACAACTGCAGCAACAATGAGGAAGGCAAAGAATAGCATTAACAGTAACAATAACAACGTGAACAACAACAACAACACCAATAGTTAAAGATAGACGAGAACGACAAGTGCACAAATCCTGTCTCCCCCGAAGAGGAGGATGATATTTAAAGTAACTCGGCACAGTATAACGGATCGATTGAAAAGTCGCCAAACATTTTATTTAACCTTAAGAATACTTAAGTAAGAAAAAAATAAATTACTAACAAGAAAGGGGGAGGCGGGAAGCAATAAATATGACATAGTATTCCAAACGTTTATAATTCGTTTATAATTTCGAATGATTCCTTGGCGCAATTGCAAAAAAATTTCTATGTAGACTCGTTCTTTAGTCTGCCTCTATCTGCCTCTTTCTCTATATCCTTCCGTTCTTTTCAACTTTCCTGTCACTATTTTCATTATTTCAGCGATTTTTCCCATCAAGGATTTCCTTAAAGGCAGCAAAAGTCTAAAAGCAACTTAAATTGTCGTAAAATCTAAAAAGAATCTAAGCATGAACTCATAAAAGTTTCAGATTGGCTACAGCGGTACGTATTAGAGGTCTGCACAAGACATCACAAACGGTTGAATATTTTTATTTGCGGTTTAACGAAACCGTACTCCTAGACAGTCCTTGCCTGGTTAAAGCCCCATGAAGCAGCACTTTAGACTACTCTCGAAACTATGAAAACGTTTTGAACGAGCCTTCAAATATATGTTTCAGAGTTTTCTAATGCATATTTAAAAAGTAAACTTCAATCCATTCTACAAATTCCTTAATGCTATTGTAGTTGTTTTCAATTTTTTTTTTGAAACTCTTGTACCCTCGTGTCTCTTTCAATTGACAGCTAAAATGTTTCGCGTAAAGTTTTTCCGGCATCATATCATTTTCTTTTGCTTTTCTCTTTTAAGTAAAATAAAATTTAGAATATAAAGTATTTCACTATTGCGTTTGTTACCATCCTAACGCCGCCCCCTCTTTTCTTTTACTTCTTTCTTTAAGCGAATTCCCTTCATTTGCTATCTCTAGTGCTGTTCAATAAATACCAGCATGTGGGTGGGGCGCGCTCCATCAGACGAAGGAATGAACGAACGAGCGAAGGAACAAGCGGACAAAATGAATGAACGAGTTAAAAAAGTGGTCTTAAATTCTGCTGATAAGTTGCTGCAGCTCCGATAAGAAAAATTACTGAATCACCCAGTCGTTGAAACACAATCAAACGCACACGCAGAGTCAATGTGTTTGTATTCTACTTTCTTTTTAGGCGAAGTCCACTGTCAAATGTTCGTCTGTCCAGGTATACATTCATTCGTTTTTAACAGCTCGAGACTGTGTTTCGAGTAACGTTCAGTTGCGAAGGTATTAGTGTTGATTTTTGTTGGCTTTAAGGGTTTCGTTCAATAATGCCCCAGCGAGATAACGTTCAAGTTAAGATTCCTTAAAGGCAAAGGAAGTAAAGCCCAAACAATCAATAACGCCCAAACGGAATAACACCCAAGGGGTTGGGTTTCATTTGAAACGAAGAGTGATTATTTTATACCGACTCACTCAAATATAATTATAATTCTATTAAAAAGAAATAAGGATTAAAAAATGGTTGATTTTTCTACAGACTTCCTGATGTATTGAATCGCTTAGAGTAAACGACGGAAATTCTTGCAAAACAATTTCATCAAAAGCAATTCAATCCAGAAATTCAACACTCCATCCAAGGAAGAATTTGGTCTATAGTCATAAAATGAAACTTCGAATCGATTCAACAAATACTACCCCAAATCTCTTAAATCTCATTTATCGACCCCCAATTACAGAAATACTGAATTGACCCTTGACCCTGAAATATTTAGAAGTATTTGTATACATTTGAGTTTCGCTTCATTTTTAATTTGTTTCGAATGCTTGTCACGAACGTCAAGGAAAAATCTGCGACACGCATAAAAATGATCTAAAAATGTTGGGCATTATTTCAAGGAGCCGATTTTATGACCATTAAGTGGAATGAGCATAGAATGATAAAGGAATAGAATGATAAGTTGCTACAGTTTTTCCCGTGAATGCTTTGGCTTCGTGCTGTTTCAATTCTTTTGGGACTTGGCATTTCCGTTGCTTCCGAATCTGTTTCTGGCTCCTGCTGGTTCGTGGGAGGACTTGTTTAAATTAAAGGTTTTAAATTAAAACTTTAAAGTTTTTTCGATAAAATGATTTTTCATTGTTAAGCTCGTTGTAATTTTTGTTGCTTTTGTAACTTTGGGTTTAAAATTACGGAATGCATTTTTTAAAATTGCTCGGATAATTCCCATCGGCAATAGATTATTTAGCCCATCTTCATTTTCTATTTTATCCTCTCAGCGCATCTTTTTTACCTGCTCAGGAAGTCACCCCAAATCTATCCTTGTTTCGCGTTTTCTAAATAAAGATTCCCAAGGGCCAAATGTCAATGACCCTGTATCAATCATTATTGTTCTCGGACCAAATATCATTGATCCCGTGTAAAATTTAATTGACTCTGGACGAAGCATTATGGTCGTTAGGCTAAATATCATTGACCCCAAATAGCATTAGCATCGTAGGACATTGATCCTATATCAAATTTGATTGATCCTAAGCCCATATACATTAACTCGATCCTAAAGGCTTTGATCCTGACACAAGATTAGGATCCTATCCCAAGAGCATGCATTGCCCTCGACCCGAAAATCACGAGTTTCCAAAGATATTGTGCAATATCCTCGCTGGATCTCGATTGAACTTGCTGAAAACTTTTAACCGTTTCTACTAAAACTAAATCGAATTGAACACTAAAAAACTTCCTTAATTTCATAAAAAAATTTATGAAAATAATAATTTATATACCCTCTGGAGGATTTTAGATATACACTCCCTTCCCCTCCCCCCCAGTTCATTCATCTGTTTTTTTCCAATTCATTCATTCCTTTTCTTCTAGTGTTTCTGAAATTTGTGACAATCCTAAAATATTCAAAAACCTTTTTGAAGAAAAACTATTGCCCTTTCCGCAGATGTCTCTATCTATCTCTATCTATCCATATATTTATCTCCTTGCCTATCTCTATCTCTTTAGGTTTCCTTAATCCAGAAATAAGCTTTCAGGATCTGTTAAATGACTCAGACATCGATGGAACGAACAAAGAGATTACGTGAGCATTCATTTAAAGCATTGATTAAAGCGTGCTGCGAACAAACGAGTGATTCGGACAGACAGAATAGACGGACTCGCATATACGGGCGATCAATGCATGGTCCACAGAGGACCGATGGTCCATTCTGCAAGAGCGATAAACACTGTCAGCAGACGTATTAAACGTCTAGCATAAAAATTTATTGAAGGATTTTATTAAACGCGTTATTAAAGGCAGTCGTCATAAGAGACTCATTCGGGAATGTTGTGTCGTCGTAACGGCCAGTGGCGGGGTTAGCCTTGGCATTTTGGGCGAGGTAAATTTTAGCTTGAATTAATCTAATTCATTTATAGATTTTGAAGCTATTTTAAATTGTCAATTCTCTTTGAAATCGAGAAAATTTGGATGAAATTTGGATCTATTACTTACCATAAACTCATTTACCCCCTCTCTTCACCCATTGTGACCCCGCTCTTCAACACTATTTTTAACCAAAAAGTTTACAAAATTATTTTTAAAGCTTTTCATAAAATTCTTTTGCTTTTATCATATACTTTCTTTCTATTCTTAAGTATTAATAAATTCAGTACTGGCAGTATTAAACCCATTCTAGAGAACTTTCTTACAATTTAATTTAATCTTGAATTGTTTTTACTCTTCAATTTTGTGTCGCCTCCAGTGGGGTATAGTCCACCCAAAACGAACGGTTTGAGTTCGTTCGGGAAGATGTCGAGTGTATAAACAAACAGACGAGTGACCAACCACCACCACTCAATGCTTGCGCTGTGAAACCAATGCAGTCCGTTGCGCTGTCCGTTCGAATTTATATTCTTGCATGAATGTACTTGTGTGCGTAACAGCGTATAGGTGTGGCGGCAGAGGTTAGACACTCTGTGTGGATACAAGCAGGTGGTTATGAAGGAATGGAAGGTGATCACAGATGCGAAGCAAATACTCCTTTCATCTAAATGAACGCATATTGCGTTACTCCTGCGTCCCTGCCAAAAAAAGCTCCGACCTCCTGTTTCAAACATTTGCAAATCATGTGCAGCGTGTGATGCATGAAGGAAATGACGAAGATAGTAAAATAACGGCAAGTGCATTAAGGGTAATCAGCCCAACGCACAACGGCCTAACTTTGAGCAAACGGCAACGAGTTAGTAACGTATGCGAACGAACAAACAGTTGAACGCACAAATAAATGAACGAGCGAACAAACAAACGGACGAACAAATGAATGAACGAACGCATGAGTCGGTTTGATTGCAATATAATAAAATTTATTTATTCATTTATAAAGCTATAGAGAATAAATAATTATATACATGCATAAGTATATGTGCACGATAAACATATACGTACTTTTGTAGATAAGCTGTCATCTGTATTCTTATATATTCGATATGTCTGTACATACGTGTCATTCGCCTTAATGAAATCTACGATATATCGAATGTGATGTAATGCGATGAAACACAGACCATCATTATAATAAATACATACATTTATCTACGTGTGTGTAAATATGTACATATGTATATATATGCTTTAATTATTTACTCGATTTATATAGTTTCTATATTGAAACGACGGTCAGTATTATTTTGCTTTGGCAATAGCTGAAAGACTTCGTAACCGGATGCGATAACGTGCTACTTCATCCATTCCAGTATCTGTGTGTGTATGTGTGTGCGTGTGTGTGTGTGGGCGAATGAAATACGATATTCTTTGTTGTATCATAAATCCACATCGTACCGTACCGTAACGTTCATACGTGCGGATATAGAGCATCCTGGAATGCTCGGTTAATTTTTTGGAATTGAAATCAATTGTAATTTATTCCATTGTTTTGAAAGTTTTCAAAGAAATTCATGAATTCATGATGATGTCATCGCTTATAATTTAAATGTAATTTATTTAGAAATATTAAATTTAACTAATATTAGAAAAGTCTATTTAAATTTCCGATCAAATTCAAATTCCATTTGTGTAAGAATATTCCGTTTTTTTACATAAAATTCTTTCTTTTTTCTCACATTTAGCTTTCGTAAATGCAAAAATCTTTGAGATCATTCATTGCGGTCATCCATTCAAAACTTACGAATGATGAAGCGCCTGTCAATAAATCTAGCAATTGCTCGCCGACTATCGTCGTTGCTGTCACGGCCGTCCGTTTACGTCGTTTCCGTCGTTTACGTCAACGCTCCGAAAACCCCTGTGGATTTCAACAGAGAATATGTTTGTTTATCCCTTAATTTTTTCTTATTTTTTTGTTTTGTGTTTGTTTTTGATGTACGATACGCCAAAATGTATCGTCACCAAAAAGAAAAAAGATATAAATGTAAACATGTTCGTTCCTTTTTTCATTCTTTTGTAGACTTCTCTGGTTGTGGAAGAGTTCATGGTATAGTTTAATGTTGGTCACCTGCTGTTGTTTATTACGGCTTCACCGTAAACTAACTTAGCAACATAATCTTTGTTCATTCGTTCGTTCATTCGTTGAAATCAAAAATAAAATATAGTGATTACTTAATCGCTTTCTAAGGTTTCTCTAACGATTCCATTCATTCGCTTACATTTCGTTCGTTGGCGATTATTCGACTGCTGTTTCGACTCTTATTGCTGCTGTTGTTGTTGTTAGTGTGATAACTGTTGCTGTCGTTGTTGTTTTGTTGCTGTTTTTTGATCTTTACAAATCCCTTTAATTCGTCTTGAAGGTAATTTATTAAGCGAAAAGAAAAATAAAAGACATTTTTAATTAAATTAAAATTAACGAACGACGTTATTTTGACCCACACGAGCTTTATTGATTTCTATTGAAATGCAAATTAAATTTAAAGACGATCATTAAAACGTTTTAAAGTTTTCTTTTCTGTTACGAACTATGAGAGTAAAAAATTCGACCACTGTGCAGCATTATAGTGCGGATAAGGTCGACCTCTCTTCTTCTTCTTGCGTTATTTCTGCTTTTGCTATTAGTGGTGGTGTTGTTGTTGTTGTTGTTGTTACCTTAGTTCGCTCTGATTTTGCGTTTTTCCCCTTGCTAACGAGTATGCAAATTTTTTTCCTTTTTCTGTTCTTGCCACTCTCGTTGATATTGTCGTTGTTGTTGTTGTTGTTATTGGTGTTTTACGTGCTGGTTTTTCTGTAATTTTTTCCCCATTTTGTTTTATTGCTGTTTTTGTCTTTCCCACAGAATGTTTTCTAAAAAAATTTTATTGTTCTTTCGCTATTGTTATTGCTATTGTTATTGCTATTGTTATTGTTACTGTTGATGTTGTTGTTGTTATTAATGGTTTTTAAAGGCCGTTCTCGTTGCGATTTAGACACAACTTTTGCTTTCTAGCAGTCGCCGCTGCCGAACAAATTCATTCATTTTATGACTTTTTCGATTGGCCGCGAAATCGAAAAAAAATTGATATTGACTTTTTTTAGAGTGTTCATGATCAGGTATTACTTTAGGTGAAATGTACAATCGGTATGTTGGGCGTTGAGATGATCAAGTCGTTTGGTTTTTCAATTTTTTTTTAAATTGCAAAAACTTCAAAAATTTTATTTTTGATTTTTAAGAATATTTCAACCTGCTGCAAAGAATTCTAATTATCGTAAGCATATCTACCCCGAATACCGGGCTAACCCGAATAACCATCGGTCTTGCCATCAGTCCTCTCATAAAAATCCAACAAAGAGTAACGAATTTTCTCCCTCACAAAAATTTTCTAATAAAGCAAAATCCCGAAAGAGTAATTTTTCATTCCAACAAACGAGAATGGAATATACTAAAAATAATAATAATAATAATAGCAATAGCCATAACAACAACAACAACGACAACAACAACAACAGCAACTGCACGAATTCAGTTTTGTCTCAACGCGCACTAAGAAAGTTTCGAATACTATCGAAATAAGGGAAAGTTTTTAATCCTGTTCCTTTTCTTTCTCATCTAACCATCTATTCAACCATCCATCCATCCATCTATCCATTCATCCATCCATCCATCCGTCCACCCATTCATCCGTCCATTCATCCATTTTTTGTTTATCGATTCTGAAAAGAAACCAGTTCTTTCTTTTCCACGAGATCTGGAGAGGAAGAACAAAAGGCGTTTTTCTCTCATGGCTTTTGTTGTTTTCTGTTTTTATTAAATGTTTTCTTTTTGTAGATCGTCTTCTTCTTTTTCGGACTTATTTCAGTTTTTTATGTCAAAGCATGAGGCGACATAACACATTTTGCGTAGGAAAGTAAGGACGTACCCAGTAGGAAATTAGTATCAGAAGAAATTTAGGCAATCGCTCACTTACCAGAAAGTAGGGCCCAATAGGGGTTATTGTCCTCAAGGGCGGTTGTGTGTGTGTGTTTGTTTATGCGGGATTTTGAGAATTAAAAAGTGTGCGACTTAAGCTTAATGAAATTTTGAGAAAAGTATTTCTTAATATAATTTTATTAAAAATACATTTTTTAATTTAGACTTCTCAATACTCAATCTTTATTTTGAACGAAATTACAATTAAAAACGGCAGAATCAAATTTTTCCTTTGAAAGTTATTTTTTAACAAAACTTATTTCATTGAGATCTATGTGCAATTGTATGAAATTGTATGGAATAACTGAATAAAAAGAAGTACAGACGAACGAACTTTTTGTTTTAAAATTAATTAATTTTCTCTTTTTTTTAATTTAAAGAAACGCCTTCGCATTAATTGCCGGCTAATTGTTTTCAAGGAAACACAACATCTATCGTTCAATATGATTAATATTAATCAATATGGCAACGCTTGTAACAAGATTCGAACTATCTGTAATAAATGTGTTTGCTCTTGCCGCTTTTCCTTCTCTTAATGGTATGAAATCCTTCTAGGAATTTTCACTTAAGAATTTCATTAGAAATTTTTTGAAGTATTTTCCGAACGAAAAATTTGTGACGTTTTATAAAGAGCAAAAAAAAAAAAAAAAAAAAAAAAGAAAGATATAAAATAAAAATTCTTCTTTGGAAAGGTTTACATTTTTGTTTTTTTTTCGAAATAAAAAAGATTGATTTTTTCAGCAGAATCGAAGCAAAAAGTACAACATTAAAGATTTCGACAGATCTGACGATATTTGTGTTATTGATTTTGTTGTTGTATTGTCATTGTTGTTGTTGTTGTTGTTGTTGTTGTTCTAGTTTTGGCATTCGACGTCCGTTATCCTGCTAAGGATTTCCGTTGAAGAAGGAAAAGAGGTTTCAGACATTTCTGTTTATTTGCACAAAATATTACAATAACAAAAATTCGAGCAACGGTGTGCATGATTTAAAAAAAACAACAACACGTCTAAGGACAACTTGCCGCAATACGAATAATGCAAACTAACGCAAGATCATTTACCGCAAAAGAAGATTTAAGCAGAAACACAAACGACACTACCAGAAACAACAACAACAACAAGAATAACAATAAAAACAACAACGCGAATAACATTAAGCACTTCATTCCTTACACTCTTTTGAGTCTCACAACTCTCGTCAAAGGTCATTAATGACAAATCGTCTACGAATCAGACATGCTTCGCGTAGCAGTCATCGGTGCAGTGCAGTCTGTCATCTACAATGTATTCACTATAGATGTATAAAAATGTATAAAAAATGCTATGAAAAACGAAATCAATTTAAGACGAAACATTTAATTCCCGTCAGATGAAAAAAAAGGAAAGACCAGGAAGACCTTATAGAAAAGGCCTAAAGCAAAAAAATGCGAACTGGCCTGATCTTATTATTCTTCTAGAGCTTCATTTCATTATTAATGCCTCTTTTTTTCTGCGCTCTGCAAAATTCTCAAAACCAATCTTTTCTTTCTGTTATTTCTAAATTAATACAACACACTGAACGATAAGATGGCGAAGTAAGAAAAAGATCAAAAACAGAATTTTTTTTAGGGAAAATTAACAAAAAGAGAAAAGCAACTCGAACATTGACGATGCGATGCCTTCGAGCTCCACAGTCGTCAGATCTTCAGACTTCGTTTTTGGGAACGATGACTGGAGGCGCAACAAAAAGAAGAAATAAAATAAAAATTGAAAAAAGCAAGCATTTTTGTTGTGTTTTTGGCATTCGTTTTCTTTTCTGTCGTTGCCGTAATTGTTGTTGTTGTGGAACGACTGACTACTGGTAGCAATTCAACGAGCGTCCAACCGACCATTCCACCAACTCTTTTTTTTTTTTTGATTTTTTGTTTTTGAAAGTATGCTCTAAAAAAAATTAAGAATCTTGTTCAATCGTTTCTTTTTTCCCTGTTTTGTAACTCCGTGTGTACGAGTTTGTGTTCGTGTGTGTGCTTGTGTGTTTTGTATGTGCATATATGTATGTAGGAGTTCGTATGAAGTTCGGCTTCAGCATTCGAGGAATTTTTTTCTTTATGTCTATCTTGGCATATCTGTCCGTCTATCTGTCTGTCTGGCTGTCTATCATTGCGCCATGTCTGACTGGAGGCGCTTTTATCGCTGTTTGACTTTTTGCATGGTTGCTTCAAGCAGAGCATACGATATAAATGCCGATTCGCAGCGAGAAAAAAGTAAAGAATTTCAAACGACACGACGGCTTTTCTTGCTCGACAAATCCAACAGCGTTCCGTTTCGTTGTTGTTGTTGTCGTTGCCGTTCATGCGTTTGTCCGTACTCCGAAAACGAATTCTAAAAAATCGAATCGCCATGGAACGTTTCGAAGGACAAACGAACACGAACACACATATGCGCACGCAAGCATATTTTTCTTACGACTAAGACGGATCGAACGTCAAATAGTCAAACAAGTACCCAGCCGAACGTACTGACAAACAACCAAGTATTTTTTCGTATCCACTAAAGAGCTACACAAGACATTTTGAAACGACGATTCCAATCGCGCGAAATTATTTGAAGGTGTTGACTGACTACGATTCCTTGAAACTTTTTCTTCCTTGAAAATAAAATAAGCCACAATGCGACAGTGCGAAAGAGTCCTGCGTGCTTTTACAGCTGTCAATTATGCAAAACAATTATGCGTTTTATACCAAAAATCCCAAGTATGATATGTTTCGATAATAGGTAAGGGGCAAAAGGAAGGGGGTAAAAGCAAACTCCTTCTGTCGAGAGAGTAGAAGGGAGAGTTCTCTCTTACATCTTTACACAATTACGACTTTTTGTTAATAAAATTTATTTAAGTATTTTTCTCGTATATATTATTCATATTTTCAACGCTGGCTACCTCCTCTAATGAATCCATGTGTACCAGGTTGTACCACCAGGTTGACCTATTGCGGTACGTGCGACGTGATTGATTAATTTTCTTGACATGCAACAATACGTAAGCATAGCATTACTATTTGGGTCTTTGCGCCTTTGAAATGTTTTATGCAGCCCTTTCGTTATGGACTGTTGGTAAAGTACACGAGAAAACGGACTCAACTCGGCACTAGTAAATGCTCGCAAATGCACGCATTCATTGTACACACATTGTGCCCCGTATACATCTGCATACATACAAACGTATATATGTATTTATGTTATGCAGCTGGATCTAGCAGAGGCCGAAATCGACTCTGCGCTCAATCAAAAAAACATACGCACACGAAACAACAACGTATGATGTTTGTAGGTATGAATGTTATTTGTACACGGTAGCATGTGTGCGTGCACGTACGAATCTATGTTAATCCCATTGTGCATATCATTAATTTGGAAAATTATATTTAAATATAATTTTATATAAATGTGAAAAAAATTTGATTGTGGAACCCTTTTGTTTGAGGAAAAAGCGTTTGCAAATTAAAAGCGTTTAAATTGAAAATAGAAGTTTGGATAAAATATATTTAAGGTTATATTTATTAAGAGGAAGGTAATGTTTTAATTTTACATAAATTGTATTTTTTTAAAAGGGTAAAAAAATGGCGTATATTTTAAAATTTTATAAAACCAAAAATTTAGCTGCTTTAGATTTATTTTTCATTTCTGAAAAAATATATATTTTACACATAGTTTCAAGGCAATTTATTACCGAGACTTCCTTGCCGAGGTTTAGAATTTTGATAAAAATTAAATATTAAAAAAATTAGCTATGAAGCCAACTCAATAGAAAGCATTAAAGAAAGAAATAAAGATTATTAATATTTATGTTAAATAATTGAAAGGTTGACAATATTGTAAATTTTTTTAAAATAAAAGCTAGAATTAAAAAATAAAAGCTAGAGAATTAAAAAATATAGAATTATAAATATTTATTAATTTATTAATTTTAATTTTAAAAAAGATATTTTCGAAAAAAATCAGTAAACTAAAACTATTTAATCTAACAAAAGTAGAATTATTTAAACAATTTTGTTGATTCCTTCCATTTTTAAAAATTTTTCATAATATTTGCATAAATTAATATTTCATAATATTTACGTAAATTATTAATCATAAATTATTTGAAAATATTAACTTTTCTATTTGTAGTTTTTTTCATATTTTAAAAACTTTTTGAATTTTTTATAACGTTCGCTTTACGATAACTGCTGAGGAATTAAAAAAAATTGCATATAAAAATTTGCATATATTTAATTTTATATTTAAATAAAATTTTTTAAAGCTATGCATGGATAAGTTTTGATCTAGTCTAGTCGAGATGGTATGATGTATATATGTATTTCACCGTACGTTTGTGCGTGTATTCTTCTCATTGTGCTGTAGTTTGTTTGTATGCCTGATTGTATGACTGCATGATTCTATCTAAGAAAATCTACTGGCAACATTCTGTCAAACATCTCCAGTTGAAGTTTCTTTAAAGCTTTAAAAGTATGCTCTATGCTTCGTCGTTGTGGAGTATTTTCGTTCAGTCTTTCTGCACGGCTCAGCTTGGCCATCCCCAACGTAACCTTCTCGTCCCTTCCGCCCTCCCCCCACAACCCGCATTGCTCATGCAGCCAACTAACTAACGTCCGTATCAAACATCCAGCCAGCCCGCCAGAGCCACAGAGCCATACTTGCTACACCAGTGTGACATATACGAAGCACTCGCACTGCTTCTACGGTATAGTCGATCCATCAATTTCCTCGCATCAGAGTCGCCTCCGCTCTGTCGGCCTGATGCGCAGTCACTGGATCGACTTTACAGTTGGCGCTCCATCAAGTATGGCATTTGTTAGATACGCGCCATCCGTGCTCACATTCTCGATACTTACTTCTCCGATCTCTGTACCCGTCCCAGCGCTCCATCAAGTATCGTAATCGTGTGCACGCGCAGCTGAATGTGACAGTTCTCGGTACTTGGTGGCGCGCCGCACCATCAAGAATCGAATTTTTCAGCCCGGACATTTCCCTAGCAGAGAAATGCTCGACTTGATGGTGGCGGTCGCGCCAAAAAGAATCGAATAATTCATTCCATTCTATTCGGCACCATTGAATGCGATACCTGATGGTACGCGGCGCGCTATAAAGTATCTGGATATTGCAAACGTAGATGCTGCTTACAATGAATGCGGTATTTGATGGTGCGGTGCGTTGTAGTGTATGAAGTATAGTTGTTCAGAGAAGGGGTGATTTGGGTGGAGGGTAGAGAGGTAGATTTTCTTCAAAGTAAAAAAAAATTCTCTAGTCGTTTTCTGGTCTTCGGTTGGATGTGCGATTCACATATGGAACCGTGTGCGTGTGTGTGCCTGCGGAGACGAAAGTGCGCTTGTGTGGGTGCTACTGAGAGGGCGGAATGAATGAGCAGAAGTATCATCGCATTTCTCTGCCAGTATTCGTTCAATTGGGATAACTCATTGAGTATCGGTGTGCCCAAAGCCACGAGGCGTATACGTGCGTGTGTGTGCGTGAGCATTTGCATTGAAATTGTTTTTGTTCCGCGTGTATTTGTAGAGCATATATACGTGTGTTTATGTAGTGGAGGACGTGCGTGCAAGTGTATTCGCACTCCCATAAAGAGCAACTGCCGAAATAAAAATGCCTTTGCAGGAATTTAAAGTTTTTGTAGCCCTAAGAAATTCTACAAAATGGAGATTTAATTTTTTGAAATTTTTATTTAATAGAATAAATTTTTTCCCATCCAAAAAAATTACTAAAATAATATTAAATATAATGGCGTAAACATGAAATAAAAGAAGTTCTTTTAAATTTTTCTTATTCTTTCTAATTATTAATTTAATTTTTTTTTCTATATATTCAAAATTAGGAAAATCGAAAATAATATCTTTTAAAATGATTAAAAATATTAAAAACGAAACGATGATCAAACGATGAGTAGATTTTGAATATTTTGTTAAAACATTCCTTAACACTGTACTAAGGTCTCTACACTCCCTTTAAAATCACTCTTCTCAATCATCCGTCTACGTCCTTTAAATTGTCTTTGATCTCATCATTCTCGCGATATGCATTCTTTTTTTAGACGTGCCTTACATTCTGATGTGAATACTCTCTGAGTATTTGAAGATATTCAGCACTTCTCTCCCTCATCCTCTCACATTACAATCTTTTTCTTCCTCTCCCATTCTCTGAGAGATTGATTCCTTTTTAATATAATTTCTACAGCATTCTTGAGCATCCAAAAACAGAGATCTCTAAATTGTTTCCCTCGAATTCATATTCTAGAGTTGCCAACGTGAAATGTTGATTACAATTTATGACAAATTTTATTGTGATTTATTTAATTTCTAATTAATGACAAATTTTATTGTTGGTTTTTATTATTGGAAGTTTAGATTTATTACGGTTTTAAATATTTCTATAGGTCTCAAATTTACCATATTAAAGGTTTCTATGGCTTACAAAACCGTTTTAAAATAGCTGTTCGCTTTTATGATAATCACAAAATTTCTCTATTCGAAAGACACGTTGGAGATCGTGCCCTGCTTTCAAACTTTTCGGGGTGAATCCATAAGAAAAAGAACCTCAAGGGGTTAGCACAGAAATTTTTGTTCGCCAATTCCGCATTGCCAAGGATGAAGAAAGCAGTGAAAGAAAAATCAATGGAAAATTAACTCCACTGAGGTGCTTTAAAATTCACCACGCAGGGATATCAAAGCGTCTCCTCTAGAAATATTTTTCAGAGAAAAAACTCTTCCAGGATCTCCGTAGTTTACGATACTACTACGATACGAAAACCACCTCAAATTCATTTAAATTCATTCTTTTAAAATTTTAAAATTAGTTAAAATATGTTTGTACCCTTATCGTATTATTCAGTGAAGAATTTTTAATTGATTCCTCTTTACAAACACTGATACATTTTATACATTTTATTTATTGGTTCGATTTTAATTTTGATTTCAATAAATATTCGTGCTAAAATCATCTCGAGGATTTCTGAAATTCGATAGAAACAAAAACTTCAAAAATCAAGAAAGGGAAATGTTGAACCGAACCAAATCAAATCGATCAGTGCCGTAACTTCTAATTCTTTCATTTAGAAAAATTTGTAACAAAAGAGAAGAAGAAGAAGACGAAACTCCACAACCCAGCAGATTAAATAGTTTTCTTCTTCTTCTTCTTCTTAAATTTTATGTCGATACGTTACGTTGCGTTAACAATGGAAATTCATTTCTTCTCAGATGAAACCGAGAACAAAAGAATTGCACCTTGAACCGAGATTATTCGTTTTGCTCTGCCTCTTTCATCCCTTCGTCGTTTCACCAACTACTCTTGTATGACTTCTTTTTTTATAATGTTTTATTCGATATTTTTTGTTGCTCTCCCTTTGACATATCATGGCATGTGGCCGCCTGTTTGGTTGATACGATTTTTGTTGTTGGTAAATCCCATTTGAGTATTTTACGTTGGCCCAAAAGGCGTGGGGAGGTCCGTTGAAATGATTTGGGCCAAGGGGTAGATAAAGATAGAGGGAGGAACACGCGAACGAGGTGAGCATTTTTTCACGTAAAGGTAAAATTTATAGCTAACTGATGATACCCACCTCTCCCCCTCCCACTCCCTTCAATCGGCTGTCTGTCTACCATTTTTTCAGCCCGAACGCAGTCTGGTCTGTCGTAGGTCTGCGATTACGTTAAAATTTTTTTAAATCGTTATCGTTTCTGGCCATCTTCGAAAAGGGTCAACAAAGTGTGTGCGTGTGCGGTAGAAATACGCGGAATTAGAACCCCGAAAAAAAGGGGGACTGCTGGTGGCAGACAACCCCATTCCGCTTGATTCCATTCGGTTGTCGTGGATTTAACAAAATATTTTCAATTAAAAAAAGAGTTGACTTTTATTAAATTTTTCAAAAGAATTTTTCAAAAGAAGCATCGTAGTGCTCGTTAGTGATTTGCTTGAATTTTCCTAAAGTCACGCAAATTGTCATTTCTCTTTTTAAATTATCACAAACCTAAAGTGAAATTTACGTCGTACTAAGGTTTGTTGTCTGTTTTGTTGTTGTTTTTATTCTTTTTGTTCTTCTTCTTGGTATCGTTATTTGCTTTGCGCTTCTCTACAAGATTCGAAATCATTTAAAAATGAAAACGAGGAAAACATTTCTTTATAGAATTCCAGTTGGTTCTGTTTTATATCGTGGGGGTGAAAATGCCGCCCACGGTTGGTGCGCCGAATGAGTTGGTTCCCATTCGTTAAAGAAGGGTTGTTTGCGTTGTGATCCCACACGACCCTGTGTCGTAGCCATCGAGCAAAACAAAACTACTCAAACAAGATTTAGCGCGATGCAATGAAATCCTCTACCTTCCGCAAACGCTCGCCCACTCACTTACTCGTTGACTTACTGACTAGCTGGTTTGGATATCAGACTAATTGACTGCACGTCAATCGATAGAATCCATCGTTGTCACCGTTTTCGTCGTCGGCCTTGTTGTCAATTCGATTTGGATATTCGTATCGTACATGCGTTCGTGTGTAAAACTTTCGATCGACAAAATTCAGCGAAACAATTCGACACGTTGCGTGCGATGATGACGACAGTGTGCGACGGTGGTGGTGACGGTGATGATTTTATGTGTTGCGTGCTACCCGGAATGAAATGAGTGAAAGCCAGACAAATTTTCATCCGGCTGAAATATCGTTGTAACGAATGGTAAAGAGCGAAGGGTTTGGAAGGCGGCGGTAAAAAAACCACATGCATGCATGCAAGCAGTTTGATGTCAGTCATTTAAACTTTAAATTTTAAAGTAACGTAAAATAATTTTTGTGTGAAATCTACAACATTTCAACCAACAGCAAAAGCAACAGCAACAATAACAAGAATAACAACAACACTAGCAGCCACTGACAGCAAAAACAACAATACCGTTTCATTGCGTGCCTCAATCAACCAAATCGGCAGAGAAACGTTAGCCAACCGATGGTAGGAAAAACCATAAGAAGAAGAAGAACGTGAAGAAGAAGAAGAAGACGACAACGAAGACGAAGAAGAAGCAGAACTGGCATATTATCGATTGGAACGCTTTTTTTAGCTCACAGCGATATATTCGTTCGTGTACGCCGAAAGCATGCCGAATAAATGTACCGTTGCGGCCAGTCAGACTTTCTACGGATCACTGATGATTCGATCGTTGATAAAAATGAAGATAAGAAAATTCGAAATAAACAAACCCAAAAAAAAAACGATTGCAACAGCAATCGCAGGAAATAAACCGAGGGACAGTGAATCGCGATAAGCAATTATTTTAATCTTAAATTGAGTTGATGTCAGAAAGTGATCCAAATCCTCGAAAATTTATTCCTAAAAATATTTTGCTCATAATATTAAACTTTCCAATAGACGCATCAAAGCTTTGTAGGTTAAGTAAATTCATTTTTTGATCCTTTTCATGATCTCGGAGCATCGAGGAGGTTAGTCAAAGTCGACAAGATTTCAAAAACAACTTTATATAATCCGCCTTATTTTTATTAACACTTTGACGGGTGAAATTAATTTACTGTAATTAATTCTAACGTCTGAGAACTGAAGTACATTTTGAATCCATTTTGCAAACCGATTTTGAATTTTCAACCGACACGACGTTGTGAGATCGAAACCTGGAGAAACGCATATCTCATAAACCTCTTGTACCTCCTACCACATGGTGATATTTTCGATAAAAATCTTGAATTTAGTCAAAACATAAAATCAGTTTAAAACAAAATGAAAGAACACACTTTTTGCTCAATAGAATTATTTTTGTGAAGCGAACAAAAAATAGCGAAATGTCTTTTTTCCTGTCAAAAGCACGGTGAACAGCGAAAGTAATGGAACATAACGTTACGTTGCGTCGTAACAATGTGTTGTTGTTCTGCCAATAGTAGGTAGCGATAGATAAAGAGAGAGAGGGAGAGTGGAAGGGAACAATGAAAGGCCGGAAACGCTTTGACAAGTTTCTTTTTTGTCCGCCTTTGTTGCGGTTTTCCTTTTTCAAATTTCTTCTTTTTTAATTTTTACGTGTTTTTTTTTTGTATTGTTGTTGTAGTTGTCGCGATTGTTGTTAGCATTTAGATTTGTGATTTCCTGAATGGGATATACGAGATATAGCCAAATCAACGGACGTGTTTGATTGTTTGATTTATGTAAACGTGTGTGGGTATATCTTTCTTTCATTCTCTCTCTATCTCTCTTTATCCCTATCCGTCTTTCCGGCTCTCTCTCTCTCTGCGCCAAACGATATTTGACTTTAAATACGCACTTCCGACCAAATCCACACATGCCCACGATTCGTTAACGTTGTCGCTGTTCGGAACTCGTTACTTTCGCTTGGGTCTGCAGTTTATTTTGCACTGAATAATTTTTTTTTAATTTCAAAAATGAAAGACCGTCGAAGGTTAGTAATTGTTGTGATCGGACCGAATGGCAATAATTTTGAAAATACTTCATTACTTTTTCGCATTAAAAATTCTGACCATCTCTTTAAAACTTGGTCGGATATATAATTACGACGAAGTATTATTCTTGGCTACGACTTCTTGGAAGGGAAACTGATCGAACGCAATTTATAAAAAAAGGGAAAGAGGTGTGTCCACTTAATTTTCGAGCTCCGACTTAACAAAAAGCAATGACGATGGTAAAGTTTCCAAAATGAGGGAAGGACGAAAATGTGGAGGTAAAAGATATGCATAAAATCCAAACTAGCAAATAAATAAAATAGCAAAAAAAATAAAGATAATGACTGTTCAGAGAAAGAAGTGTTCTCTTCTTCTTCTTCTTCATTGCCCTTACGATTATGTATTTGGAATCTTTTAGGAGGTTCTTTTACACTTTGTTTTCTGTCCAGTATTTCACTTTATTTCCATGCACTCTATCTTTTTCTCTCTCTCTTTCATACTTCTATCGTTTTTTCTCTCGCTTTTTTGCAATAATTCCCATTTTTGTTTTCACTTTGCATTTTGAGGCGCGTAAACACTACGAATAGCCGATATCATTAAAACAACTACAACAACAACAAAGATAACGCCAACAACAACGCCGACGTAGGCAGTGTAAACGTTTATGACAACGTCAGCCGCGTCTATGACAAGCATTTCTCTTTGGTTTTTTTCATCCTTCTGTAACTTCAATAACTCGAACGCGTCGTCAATCGAGCTTAATTTGATTCAAATCATCCACGCCGAAACAACAGTCGCGACACAACAAATCGTTGCACATGCTTCGGCCGTCTGGAAAATATTAACATTAATACAACAACAATGCCATGTACAACGACAGCATTGACGTTGACGTCATCAATGTTAACGTGCACGGTTAACTGCGTTGAACCACGTCGCATGACACGGCACGATTTAGAGCAGCGTGCTTTGATATGAAAGCTACAACAACAGCAACAATAAAAACAATCGGTACATTTGATTCTAATTTTTTTTTGTGTTGCCTTCATTCATTTCCTTCACAACTTCGTCTTTGCATATTTTACTTTTAATTTATTATACTTATATTTTTTTTGTTTGTTTGAATGTTTGCCCTTCTTTTGTTTACCCAGGCAGTGAAAAAACGGACATGAGAATGGAGAAGGAAAAAATTATGGTATTCGTGTGTATGTAAAACCAAAATAAAAAAACGACAACGACGAACGACAAACGCCAACAGAACAATAACAATAACAACGAAGTCGACTGATTTTACGAAGTATTCCATAAAACAAGCAGTCGTCACTCGTCTCAGTCAGCGCGTTTTTACTCGTTCTGATAGTGATATCGATGTTATCAGGAATATTCTCGTTATCTTGATCATTATCGTCTTAATAGTTTAAGTGTTAATTACATATATAAAAGGATAAAAATGAACAATCGGTTGCTTCTGTTTGAAAATATAAATAAAATATTTAATATATCCACCTCATAAAAAATATTAATTTTTACAAAAAATAGCGAGTTTGAAAGATTTCAAATTTTGAAACGCAACCTCATTCAAGCACTGCTCCGACGGGCCACGAAAAAGCCCATTCCGACAACCCAATTACACAAGTCCGTATACACGCCCTTTGCAGGTGTGTTTGTGTGTTCGCGTGCAAATGACAGAACTGCCTAAATTCTCCAGCCGAACCAATCCGTCGATTACTGAAGGATTTAACATTACACCTCTCCCTCACCAAAAGACAGTGCTGCGTGTGGATCACGAAGAAGATCGCATGTGAGAAAAAAATTTTTTAATTCAAAACAGATACACAAAAACAAAAAAAAAAAAAAAGAGACAAAAACAAAAAATCAAAAAAGTGGGCAGCGCATAAAGAGAATTTAGTTTTTTTGTTAATTCCTTTTTATTTTATATTTTTTTTTCTAATTTTTTTTACTTTATTATTCAAAACCTGGTCTCTGAAACGTCTTGGTGCGCCATGACGTTGATTTAAAATTAAAACAAAAAATACAAAACAAATACTAAAACAAAATAAATGAAATTCGAAAAAAGGTTTTTTGAATTTATAAAAAACGGGGGACTATCAGACAAGTCCGAGCTGAGTCGTAATTTTAGTTTCTGGAAAAAAGAATAAGAAGAAGTGGTCGAGAAAGAAGAAGACAAAAGGAAGAGAAAGAAGAAGAAGACCGTTTGACAGAGACGGTGGAGCATTGTTTGCCGGAGACGGGGTTTAGAGGGTTAAAGGAAAAAATTAAACATGGAAACGACTAAGCGTCGAAGGACTGAAGGGAATAACAATAATAACAATAGCACCAACAACAACAACAACAATACCAACAAGTACGTGTGCACAATAGCACAAAGACCGAACAAATAAAGGAGCGAACGAAAAACGCAACAAAGCGAGCGAGCTCTAATAATAAGATAAGACAGGCCAAACGAACCACGAACCGGACGGACGGACAGACGGATGTACGGACGAGCACGCTGGCAAGTCTAAACCTAGCTGGCAAGCATACGCACACACACCCATACAAATACACTTGCCAACCGAATACTAATCCACACCACGTCGAAGACAGTTACGAGCTCGTTTCAAACGAACAGCGGCGTCGTAACGAGTTCTTGATTTTCAAGAGAGACGAGACGACAATGCTCAGAATTCATTTCTTAGTCAGTACCGGATGTTAAAAGAACGTAAAGGAATTTTAAATATATAAAATATTTTTCAATAAAAAAAAAGAAATACGATACGATACTCTTTCATGTCCTGCCATTTCTTTCCTTTTATGGACAAAGTGAGAGCGCTAGAAGAAGACTATGGGGTTGTACCCCCTACGGATTAATGCGCGGCAGTATCTGGATGGAAAGTATCGGAAAAGATATTCAAATGCGGATAATGCCTTGCTTGCTGGCTCGACTTCTAAGTTGCTTTTGTTTGTTTTGTTCGTTCGGCTTTTGACAAGAAAAATAACAACAACAATAAGAAGAAGAAGAAAAAGAAAGAAAAAAGAGCGACAACGACAGCAGTAACGATAATGAAAAGAAACCTAACAGGCAGCGCAAAAGAGCGGCTTATAAATGTGCACCATCGGTATCTTACAGATACTTGCTTTAATAATAAATTGTACGCGAGATACAACAAGTATCTGCGTGCCCGTCTATCTGTTCCTCGGTCTGCTCTTGGTTGCAGCTGATGTTGTTAGACATTGACAACAACAACGTTAGCGACAACAGCAACAACAACAACAACAACACCTATTTCAACAATAGCAAAAATACCAAATTTAAAAAACGCATCGTCACTGCATCTCCCTAAAGCGATTACAAAAACAACGTGGCAACAACAAAATTACGAAAAATCTTACAAATATTTGATGTTCGAGGAATTCAATGGGGGAACCTTTGCTGTCGCTCGGCTGTCACCGTATCTGCGATTCGTAACTCGCATTCGTATCAAAGCGAAGAAATATCTTCGCATCTTTCATTCAAAATTTAGTCCACACTTGTTGGTACGATACACAATCGGCTCAGCTCGGCCCCGTCTCGTTTGCTCGCAGCCTTCATCCCCTTTTAATTTTAACAGGTCCCTATAAAATCGATTGTGCGGGTTGGGGACTAATTGGGTTTTTTATTCTTTCTTTGTTTTTTCTTATAATTCCTCTTCGTCTGCATTTTGTTAGTTTTTCGATCTTCCTTTCAGTGAACGCTGTTGTTGTTGTCGTTGTTGTTGTTGTTCATGTTCAGCGTAAATCATCAAAACGTCCCAACGTCTTTGAAGAAGCTCGTACGTGAAAAAATTTAAATGAAGCAAACGAAAAAGCGACAGAATGCAGCAAGCAGTATCAAAAGCAGACCAAACCGAAGATGTTGAAGACGATGAAGAGACGCATGGGACAAAAGGAGGAAGTGAATGTATCGTAAAAGAAGTATCGAAGCGTAGTTTTAGTTAAGATCAATATTTTTTTTCAACAATTCTGTGCCCGTTGCGCATTTTTTTCATTCCGCGACACAAAGCAGCATCGCACATTTTGCGTGCAATATAAAATATCGCTGATTCAGTTATCGGTCGTTGTAGAAACTTTTTTCAAAAAACAACAACTACAATTGGCAGAGCCTACGACTTAGCCCCAGTCATCGAAGTTATTGCGGTTTTCGAGCCACCTGCACAAAAAAGCGACTTTGTCGAGTGCATACGCGTCGCACCGCACTATACTGTGCTCCCCCTACAATCTTAGCCGGTTTCACGGGCTGGTTCCCAACAAGCAGCCGTAACCCACGACGTGTCGTGACACAAAGACCGTTTGGCCGTACGATCCCATGCGATCGGCTGCGCTTGTTCGAGCGTCTGTTTGCAGTTCGTTTGTTTGTTCGTTCGTTCTCAGTTCAGTTTTCAGTTTCTTTTAATTTATTTTAATAAATTTTTTTAATTTGGTTGTTGCATTTCTTATCTTCTTGCCTTTTTTTATGAAATTTGTTTTACTTTTTTATTTATTATTGGTTTTCATGCTTTTGTTTCTTGTGCAGTTTCTTGTGCGGTGTGGTTGTGTGTCCGTGTGTGTGTGTGTGTCTGTCCGTGTTTTTATTCGGTTTTTATTTATTTGTGTATTATTTTATTAAACTTTTTCATGCTGGTTATTGCGTTTATTGAAATAGCTGCTTCTTGCCTGCTTGCTGCTTGCGTGTTTGTTGTAGTTGTTATAGTTGTTGTCTTTGTTATTACTCGGTTTTGCGGTTCACGTTGTGGTCCTGTCGCCGATGATGGAGATGGTTCGACTTTATTGTTTTTATTGTTCTTATTGTTGTCTGCTACCGTCGTTACTGTCGTTATTTCTTGTTATTTGTTGTTGTTATTTGTTGTTGTTGTTGTTAGTTATTGTTGTTGGTTGGCTGTTGTTGTTGTGGATATTGATGTTACGGCTCCTTGTGCTTTTTTGTTGATTCGGTTACTCGTTACTCGTTACTGTTTTACTCTTTAACTTTTATTAATTCTCTTAGTTTTTTTTATTATTTATTTTATGGTTTCGATTGTTTTGCATCGCAAAGGAAAAATTATTTCAATAGAATTTCTTCTTCTTTCAAGACGCGAACTCATCGAATGGGGAAAAAGGGGAGAAAAATGTTTAACAATCTGTTAATTATTATAATGATTATTCATGTGGAAAAAAAATTATGTAATGGTAAAGAAGTTAAGAATAAATAGAATGAGGTTTGCATAAAGTTAAGCCTTTTTTTAAGAAATTTTTTAATCTTTTGCTCGTCTTTTAATAAAAGGAAAAAAAGGATTAATAAAGATATTAACGTCTTTTGCCGTTCTTTAAGAAATTAAAAAGAACAAAGTAAGAATTTTAATTTAATTATTACACTCAATTAATTTCATTTATACAATTATTTAATATATCCTGTTTATATATATTTTTTTATTTAATATTTAATTTTATTTTTATAAAATTATCTTATATTTTTATAATTTTTTTAATTTTCTCTCCTAAATTCAATTTTTAATCTTTATTAATTTTCTTTTTGCAATAATTTAATGTGTGCATTTTACGTAAGTCTAAATTAGATTTAATATTTAATTTAAATTATATTTTCTAAATTATATTCTAAATTATATTTTATTATTTTAAATTATATTTATATTTAATTTAAAACGTACTAGAATTACAAAGTGTTTTTGTTTAAAATCGCTTTGACTGCTTTGAGTAAAATTAATAAAACTTAAATTTAAGAAATTAAGGCGTGAGACTGCTATGAATTTTTATCTAGCTTTTATAATACTTTTCCATTAAATCAAATAAAAAAATTACATTGGAAATAAATTACAATAAATGAATAATTAATTATTTTTTCAGTGAAGTTAAAAATTAAACAGAATTCTCCCCAATAAAATTTAATTTCGTATTACAAACGAATTGGAAGCCCGCACTTTTTCCTTACTTTTAAAAAAATTTCATATTTGCAAGCTCATGCATATATTATTGCATACGTGATTGTGTGTGGGTGTGTATGTGTGTTGATGTAAATAAAATAGCTGCGTAAGTATGGGTGATTTTCCAAGCGCATACAAAATTTAAAATTTAAATTTATAATTTTTTGCTTTTCATAAATTTAATCAAAAACAAAAGAAAAGCCATTGCCATTCAAACAAAATGCAATAAAAACAAAAACAACAAACGTATAAATAATATACTAAAAAACTACAACAATTAAAGAGAGAAAAAGATAATAATAAAAGAATACACGAAAAAAATTGAATGGAAAAATTGCAGCGAAATATTTTAATTTTTTTTACGCATTATTGTTTTTTACACGCACACATACATTCAAACGCTTATGGACAGACATTCATGCAGAATTTGCATTAAATCTAGAAGTAATAGTTGTAAAAAATCGGTCGGCGTTGTGACGGAGAGGGCGGGTAAGTGTGAGCTGAGGGTGTGAACCGAACGAACGAATTTAAATATTTTATTAAAATTTATGCCGTTCTTGATTGCGGACGCCTGTGCGTGCCTTACAACAACAAAATAAATATATGGGCTTGTGTGCATGTGCGTGTGACTGAAATATTAATAAAATAAAAGGAAATAAAATTAAATAAAATAAAATTGTGCGTGCCTGGTTGTGGCGGCACAAAATCCAACAACGCCTCTGCATCAGCGCGAAACGAAACACGGGCAGCACCAGCAAACGAAAACGGAACCAATGACACTGCGGTGCGTCATAGGAATACGCACACATAAAATATAAAAAAAACACAAATAAAAATTGCATTTTATGTGATAAAGTCCCGAGCAAAAATAACTGAAGGGATCAAAAGGATGAACGAAACGCATGCATACTTTCACGCACAAACACACACTCATTCAAAGACTTACGAATGTATGTTAAGCATTAAGCACATTTACTCCAGAGCACACTCTGGATTGGGGCGGAAGTCATACCGGACCAAGCGGATGCTGCTCATGCTGCTACTGATAGTGACGACGATTATGGTGAAACCTTTGGCCAAACGAAAGGGATAATACGAAAATTTAAACCGATGTGAGAAACTCAGGCGGATACGCAACAATCACGATGCACGCTGAAACTCTCTGGGCACTTTCTGAAGCTTTAAACACAATATTCGTGTGAGCATGTTTTTTTCAGAACAAAAAAATTATAAAAAACAAATTTATCGAGAGAAAATTATTTAGAAATTTTTATCTTTAATTTAGAAATTTATGGCAAAAGTTTCTCGCCATGTTTCTCCCCGACGTCCTTCAGAAAAAAAATATAAAAGCATAAACTGAATCTGGCGGATTAAGCGATAAAACAGCAAGTAACTGATTTCAGAGAAAATTCAATTTAAAATTCTTCTAGTTTAAGAGATATCTACTGAAATTCTTCTAATTCTCATAATTTATAACTTTAAAACGATAGGAAAATTTTATATCTAAGTATTTTATTTCAGTAATAATGATAATGATCAGTTACCGTTACTGATGCGATAAAAAAGTTAATATTATTTTGATTATATGCAAATATACACAAATGTGGTATAAGTTCAAAAAAAGAAAAGGATCCTAAAGCGAGAGGGGGGTGGTCTGCAGAATTTTTCTGTTTTGCTTTCATTAAATCCATGACAGACTTTATGTCCAAGAACAAAACTCAGTTGGATATTATTTTTAAAATTATGCACATGATAACAATAGTGGGAATTGTCATGTGTGTGTGCCTCTGTGTGTGTGCGGACATGCGTGCGTGTGTTTGTATGCGAGTGATTGGTGTGCGTTTTGTACATTAATGTGGCAGCACTGACTCTTTAAATTTATGCGTTCTTTAATATTAAACTCCATGCCATCCGTACAAAACAACAACAACAACAACACTAACAACATCTGCGAGAGACGAACAGAAAAGCGTCAAATAAATTTTAAATGCAAACACACGAACGTTTATACGTAGCCAAACAGGCACACACGCACCCACACACACACTTAAAAACACCAACTCACAAAAAACTCACGCACACACACACATAGATAAATACATATATAAATACACACACACAAGTGTGATTTTGTAAGCCTAAATTTTGCATTATATGCCAATGATATTCTCTATAACTTTTGTATATAATTAAATACATAAATAGTTAAACAGATATGTATATTATATATCGCAATACATATATATTTGTGTATGCGCACCCTGTCGGTAATGAAGCAATTGCTGGCAAACGAGTATAAAAGAAACGATACCTTTTACAGCGAGCAAGAGATGGCTTCGACTACTTAACGAATAGTCAATGCCGAATTTTATGCCATCCAACATTAAGGGAAAAAGAATTGCTTTATAAGGATTTTTTAAATGTTAGTAGAGTGTTTGTTGAAATGAATCCCTTCTTATAATATTATTAAATTAATCTTGTAATCACGTTTTGATATTAATCTATTTAAATTTGAATAGCTACATATTTTAAAACTTTAGTTTATCTTTAGTTCTTCAAATCTTAAAACTGCAGTTAAACTTTTTTTCGGTTCTGCGCCCAACGTATTGACGTCTAAGTTGTCTCCTACTTTTAATATCTCTGATTTAAAAAAATTGTCTTAAGTCCATTCGTCGAAACATTTTTTAAAATTCTTCTACGGACTCCTTAATGCTAACACATTCTTTCACAACAATTTAAATTGTCTAATTTTCAAAAATTTCTCGAGGCGATATCGAAATCTGAAAACAATGGAACAAAGTTGAATTTGTATATATGTACCCGCGTATGTGTGTGTGCGTGATTTTATGAGCAAGTATTAATTTGGAATTTCCATTAAAGTGATAAATATTACAAAAGCCAAGAAACTACGATATTAAGATTTAAATTTGAAATTTATATTATATTTAAGCTTAAATAACTGCTTCGTGGCGCACCCTTGCTTTTGATTGTCCCGGGGGAGGGAGGGCTTGCTTCTTATATTTTTGTTTTCAGAAATAAATTCGGTTGATCAGAGAACAACAATAATAAACAATGGATAAGAAATCACGAGATCGGTGTTGTTGTTGTCGATTTTCTTATGATTACTGTCGTTGCTGTTGTTGTTTTTATTGTATACTATTGGTTGTTGTTGTTGCCAGTCATAAACAGAAAGTTGAAGTTGAAATACGAGCGCTGCGTTTTCTTTTCGGTCTTCTCTCTTTAGCAGCCATTTTCTTGTAAAAAAAATTAAATGAAAAAATGTGAGAAAAAAATCATAAATACTCGCACGCACGCACGTAAGCTTTGTCACATAAACTCGCAAACAATATACATAAACACATACATAGCACACCCACACACACATTTTCGCATATTAAGAGTGTATATGTGTATTAGGCTTGTATGGATATATCTCTTAAATTTGCATTCGCAACAATTCGTTCATGAATCGTTAATGAAAATTCTTGCTTGCGAGAATTGAAAGAAATACATTAATGTTAAAAAATTGTAAAGTGGTTTGAATTAACTGATGACGCAAATAACGAATGTAGTACAAGCTCTTTGTCAGCCTATAAGGCATCGATTTTTGTAAGATCAATTTCCGGCAGGATTCACTAATAATGAAGAAATGTCATGCGTGATTCGTTGGTGTTTTTGCTCGAAACACTCTAACGTACTCTAAAATTCAAGCAAATTGCATTAACGTTAACGTTCATTATACTTTTATTATTGCAGTTGTTGTTAATGTCCTTGTTGGTTCTTGTTTTTGTTGTTGTTGTTTTGTTGCTTATGTTGTTGTTCATTTCATTTTATGCTAACTATTACTATCTCCGTTACTTTTAAATCATATCTCTCTAGAGAATTGGAGAAAAAATTGCAAGTTTCGAACAATTTTATTATCTTTTTCCCGCTCTGCCCTCTGCCCTTTCCAACCCGATGAAACTTTAAAATTTAGTACAAAACTTTTCAATCGAGTACGCAATTTTTATTTGCGCAGAATATTTTTTATTAGTTTATTTTATTTTCATATTTTTAAAAACATTTACTAAGCAAAATGTGTTAATATTTTTTTAACATTCTTTATAAACCAGATTTTGATTATTCATTGATTTTTTAATAATTGAATTAATTCCTTAGATACGAATATTAAATAAAATTCAAGGTCTTGAAAAATCTATTTTTATACGATAAATTTGTTTGCGGGAATTATTTACTCGTATAAGTCGTACTTCTTATATACTTGTTTATATTTCAAAACTGCGCCTTTATTAAGCTGACCTTCATAATGGTAACATTTCTTCAGGTCGTTGATTTTCATTTTTTTTATCCTTGAAAGCCAGAAACAAATAGAATATCGAGATACTCCAGAAAAGAGTAGTATCGAGTCTTCTGAAAAACGTTTTATGGTAGAAACAGATAGAATATCTCCCGCGATATTTGTCTCAGCGAAATGTCAAAATAACACAGGCTGTCTCTGTCAACGTCATCGAAAAATCTGCAAAAATAACTATTTTGATCTTGTTCTTCTTTTTGCGTACAATTGAAATCAGACTTGTCAATTCACAAACAAATTTACATCCTCTCTCTCTTTCTCTCTACGTTGGCTTTATCGACTGCAGAATTTTGATATATCAACGAGACCAACATCGAGTGAAATTTTCTATCTGTTTCCAGCATAAAACGTTTTTCAAAAGACTCAATACTACTCGTTCCTTGAGTATAACGATTTTCTCGATTTTGAACATCTCGATCTTTATACTCACCAAACAAGGTACATACTTTTATTTGTGTTCGAGATATCATGTCGATCTAATAAAGTCTATATAATTTATTAATTTGTGTTTTTATACCCTGCACCAGAAAGGAGACGGACATTGATTTTAGTAGGAATACATTCCGATTTTTAAGTCAATATCTCAAATCATAGAATAATTTTGAATTTGTAATGAAGTTGTTGTAAAGTATGTATCCGCATAAAACGTTCCGGATTGCGAAATATACCTAAAAGTGGGCGCATCTCGCCCGTTATGAATGAAAATTACAATTACAGCAAATTGAAGAGAATGTATCGTCAGAGAATTTGACTCAAATATTCAAATATAAAGACCCAATGCATTATTTCAATATTAAATACATTCGCCATTAATTTTGAAAATTTCTTAAATCTTTTTATATCTCCCATCGATATGTTTGCAATTATTTTTTAGCAAATTTTTAAAATCGTTTTTATAAAGATCGCACGGAATTTACGAGATTTCAAATTTGCAACAAAATGATGGGATCAAATCCGCGTAGAAAGGCATTTTCACCACACAATCCTAGAAAATGAACACTTAGGACACTTCCGTAGTAAAAGACTATAAGATAACAATAAAACAATGTTTTCTTTGAATATTTTTATGACTTTCATTTGGTTTATTTTATTTTCCATCTCAATCTCCCCTTTCTCTCTTTCTCGTTCTCCTCTCCTAGCTATGAAACTCTCCCCTCTGTCCACCTCGATAACACTGACTAATCCTTTCAGTTTGACGTCTGTTTCTTATTAGTATTTATTACAATTTAATATTCAATATTAATGTATTTTTGTTGGAGTGTTAATCAATTATTTATTCATAACTAAGAGAAATCTTAAAATATTAAAATAAACTTTTTTTAAATTTTATAAAAACAAAATTGCTTTAAAGAAATTATCATAAAAAGTATTATGATAATTAAGGCCAATGATTTGATGATGATGACGATAATTAGACTAAAAAGGCTAAAGTGGCTGAGCGTTTGATAAAAACAGCATTAAGCAAAAATGCCTGCGGGAAAACAAGTAAGAAACAAAAGAATTTATTGATTAAATTAAAGAATTATTAAATAAATGGCAAAAGGAAATGAAACAGAAATTTGCACGATTTTCGAATTTTTTAATTTTGCTTTTTTTTCTTTTTTTTAATATTTCAAGTCTCGTTTTCGAATTTGGCTAAGCTTCTAGTCACTTTCTTAACTCGTTTACTCGTATCTATCAATTTTCGAAATGCATAGATACGATATAATATATTTATATCAGTTGCGGCTTTCTTTATTTGTATTACATTGATATTTCAATTTCAATTTATTAGTTTTAGTTTTTGAAATTATTAAATAAAGATTTAATTTTAACTCTAAGCATAATTATTAATTATATTTATATGTCTCTCAATGTTGTATAGCATATATAAATATTATTATATCACAATAGAAAAGAATTTATTTATAATTTGCTTATCTTCAATTAATTTGTTTTATTTTTTGCCTAAAAAAATAATAGAAATATCTTTAAAAATTACTAAACTTCCAAACGCTTCCATAAAAGAATTTTTACAACAAAAGTTTTTCAATGCATTGTCAATGATTTTTTAAAATGTCTGAAGATTTTAAGAAATATTAGTATCAATTTAAATTTTGCAGCGTCTGAAATGAATACAATCCATAACAATATTTTCGCTTTAAAGAGTTTTGCTTTCTTGAATTTTCAGAAGACAGAAAATTGTTTCTTTTCAATTTCAAGAAAACACAGATTTTTAGGCAAAAATTATTGAAAATCGGAACAGTCTTTGCTTATCTTAATTCCTTTCAGTTAGCATTCACTTTCTTTTAGTTAAATTTCAGAATTTTTTAAGTTTTAAAGTTGTTTTTTTTTGAAAGTAATTTCTGAAGACATTTCACATGAAGACATTTTTACAAGCTTTTTCCTATTTCTTTTTTGTTGTGTTTTCGTTAAATTCTTTAATTAATTAAACTATTGCTATAAAAATATTAAAAAACAAAAAATAATAATAATAATAATAATAATAATAATAATAATAAACAAACTTCGAACTAATTCAAAAACAAATGCATTCAATATTATTACAGTTATTTATATTGTTTTTCTTTTCATCGATAGTATAGTATATAGTGTAAGAGTCAAATAGGCCGGATGTAGAGTGCACTTTAGTTTGAAAGAAACTTCTGACGCAGTACGAAATACAAAAACTCCGTAAGAGAACATCGCAAATAATATAAATTAAGTATTTAAATTTAAGTCGCAATGTGTTAGTTGGTTGAGGCTTGCCTGGCCGGATTTGCTTCTTTTGTTTTTGTTGTTGTTGGTGTTGGTGTTATAAACGTTCCCAAAAGCCTGTTCTGTTTTTTTTTGTTTTACTTGTCAAAAACAAAAGGAACAAAACTCATGATTTCCAAGTCTGCCCCAGCGTTTGCGATTAATGTGCTTGCTAATGTTGTTGTTATTGTTGTTGTTATAGTTGTAGTTGTTGTTATTGTTGTTGTTATAGTTGTAGTTGTTGTTAGTGTTAGTGAGTAGGGGCCGTGCATGCCGCCGAGTTATCTTAATGCATATGTTTTAAATTTAGTTCGACGTTTTGTATGGCAAACGAAAGCTATACGTTGTTTCTTTTTAATTCTTCGTCTCTTCTCTCCCGTCCTTCTTCTCCACACCGTTAGTTATTCATCTCCTTCATCCTTTGTTTCAAATAAAACCTTCTGTTCGTTCGTTCGATCTTCTGCTCGCTCTCTCGCAAATTTGTTTGCTGGCATGTGCTCGCATGTGTTTAAGTGTGCATGCATAGATGTGTAAGTGTGTGTGTGCACGTGCGTGTATGTGTAAATACATACATTATAATTATATGTTTCCGTCTGGAAATTTCATGGGTCTGACAATGCCCGAAGTGAGTATCTTTAGCACGTTGTGCGCAGGTAGTCAGTCGTTGACGCTGCTTGTGGTGCCGACGCGTATATATCTTCGACAACGGTCGACTTCTCATTTTTGTTGCGTTGGTTTGTCTGCCTTGCCATCCATGTAAATTGGTTGCGATCGTAGCAAACTGCTGATACCAAAAACCAATAACAAGAACAACGACAGAGTACCGAACGCCCTATTGAAAAACATACGCTCGAGCACCCTCCCGTCGCCAAACAATCGATTGAGTGAGTGAGCGAGCAGGTTGAACGGATCGTGTTACTGATTATCGATCGGTTCGTCTGAAAATAAAATCTCATCCTTGATCTTAATTTCCGGTCTTTCTTGCGATTCGTTCGTTTGGTTGTCAATCTGTGCGCAGTCCTTTCCTACTCGTGCTTTTTGAAGCAATAGCCGCGAGCGACCTTATCGTTTCTTTGCTTTTCTTTTCAATCGTACCCTAACGCATCTATCTTTCTTTCTTACTTTGCCCCTTTCCCTCTCATCTCACCCTCTTGCCCTTGAATCTACCCTCCTCCTATGGATTTGCTCAATTCCCGAAATCCCCCCAACGACTTCGAACGATACTGGTGTAACGATGCATCTTTCCTCTACCGTATTCTTTGCCCAGGATTCGACTGGCTCTGGTTTTTCAGCACCCCGATCGCATCATCTTACAAGCCACAATCCAAGATTCAGTTTCACCAACTTCGGTAATTTCATAATGACATCGATACCTTTCGATGACAGCTGCGTACAGCCATACAAGTCGATGGTTTTCAGATTGACTAAATCCTCGGCAAGGGTTTGCAGGCCGGCATCGGTTATACGGCTGCATTGCCCGATGTTCAGATTCTCCAATTCATGCAATGATTTCGCGATCTTCAGCATGCCTTGATCGGTGATTTGGCACTGGTTGAGACTTAGTGAGCGCAATCGATACAGTCCATGAGCGATGTGGCTGAGTGCCTGATCACTGATCTTGTCACAGAAGCTAACATCTAGAGACGTAATACCGCTGCCTCCTTCCGTCAAGTAGGCCATACCGATGTCGGAGATGTTGTCACATGAGCGCAAATTAAGCTCTTCCAGCTTCGGCATTCTCGCCAAATGTTTCAGACCGCTGTCCGTGATCGAAACGCAGAAACTAAGATTAATCGACTTTAGTGACGTCAGACCCTGTGCTATGTGACCAAGCGCCTCGTCGCTCAACCGTTGACAATCCTGCAAACCCAAGTACTGCAGCTCCGGATTACCATCGGCAGTCTCCTTGTTCAGCCCGGCCAAATGACCGATACCCTGATCACTAATGTGCCAACATGATCGGAGATTTAAACTTTTTAGTTTCTTCAGACCCCACGCGATAAGCAATAGCCCGGTATTGGTGATGTTGCAACAGCCACCCAGTTCCAATGTCTCGAGATTCTTGAGGTGAGTCGCAATTCGTCCCATACTGGTATCGGTGATCTGTTTGCAAAGCGAAAGATCAAGCACCTTCAGATTGGGCAAATCGACAGAGAAGGCATGACTAAGATTGACATCCACAACGTTGAAGCAACCGCTCAAATTAAGTGACACCAACGATGGCACGCCCAATACTAAATCCTTCAGCGATCGACGCAACGACAGTATCTGGACTTTCTTGATGCCGCGCCGTACTAACGAATTAAAAAGACTAGGATTTGAACGTTTCAAATGCACTTTGGCATCGACGCCTTTCCAGACACTCTTCGCATAGGCAGCATCACGCCAAGCTGTACATACTTGTGCGGCACGTCCAAGATCGCGCACTGAAAGTTTCTGGAAGATCATCTCGAGTATTTCGGGGAAAAGATTGCTAATGTGCGTTCCCTCGATGGGTGGCGGGCTGTCAGGCGAAGCAGGACGATGCTGATGATGATGATGATGGTGGGCATGATGTTGTGCATGTGCTGCCGCAGCTGCTGCAGCAGCGGCGGCCGCAGCATGCTGCAAATACAACGCGGGTGGTAGCGCCTGTAGCTGCGGTCGGTGGTGCAACGCATAAGGCGTAAAGCGCAGCAGGTGATGAGCGCCACGCGTGAGGCCAGGAAGTTCGGTCTGTTGATAGAGATGATCGTCTAGACTATTCCAAGCGACTGCGGCAGCCAACTGAGTAGCGGTAGGTAGACCGGAACCGGCACCACCTCCACCACTGCCACCACTACCTCCACCGTGATAGCTTGTCAATGCTGCGGCCGTTTGTAATGAGATGGTCGTCTGATGATGAAACGGCAGTATCTCCGTATTTGTTGCCATTTTTTCTGTTATTGTTGTTGTTGTTCTAACTCACGTTCCAGTCGGGTTAGTTAAAACCGTATAGAGGTAGTCTTCTTATTTCGATTTAATTGCAAAGAACTAGAAATGTAACATTTCTTAGAACGTTCCGTAACGAAGTCGGTTTAATATTTCATCCGTTTAGATCACCGTCATTTAAATCGGACACTCAAATAAGGCGGCACTTATCTATAAATGTGAATATATCATATATCGTCATTTATTTATTCACTTCGTTCATAATCGTAATCTTAACCTTTTTTTAAACAGTAATCAACTTGTTGGCGAATGCGATAGGAACAGGTTCTTTTCACTTCAGGTATTTCTGTTTTTATTTTGCTTTTTTTTCAATTTTAATCAAAGCTTCAATATTAATGAGTCACAATTAATTTATAGCCTTTAGCTGTAGAGCAGTATCTATGAACTATCAAACACACACTTCAGATCGCGGCAACCACTCAAGACCTCAACGGTTAACAGCGTTTCAGTAACTAAACTCTCGCTCGACAAGCATCAAACTTATAACTAAAAGATAATAAAAATATCTGACTTTATTCGGCTTCCCGAGTGCAATTAATAAATTCCTCAAGCACACATACACTTAAAAGAGAACAGGAGAACCGCTGCAATTGGAGAGAAGTCGACAAAGAGAGAGAGACAAAATCGCAACACTCTCATGTGTTAGGCCTGCTTCAAGAGAAATTCAGCTATGGATTTTCTTCATGACAAGATTGCTGAATGAGAGTAAATTAGTTTTACATGCACTCCAGCTTAGACCAATTGCCCCAGTAGGTAAGAGCAGTCAAATACTCGAGACTACTCCAAAAATTATGGCAATATTATTGTTTCATTATATTATATATATATGGTATTATAATATATTATTGATTACGGTTTAATAATAGCTTTGGTGATACCTTTTTCTAAATTTAACTCATGGTGAAATAGTTAAAAACAAAATTTAAATGTTCAAATGGTTTACCCCTAATTTTGTTTCGTTTTTGTTATGAAAATATTTTACGTTATATTTAGTAGCTTTTGTTCCAAAATGGTTTTGGAATAACTAATCTCAGAAATGGCTTACTACTTATTTTCTCCAATCCATTACTACTTACTACCTATCAATTTTCAAGAAAGGAAAATAAATTGATAAATCTAAAAATAAGAAGAATAAATTAATTCATATTTATATAAAAAATTGATTTTAAGCAAAAAAATTGATATTTGCTTTAGTTGATTTTCTTTTTTCTCGAAAGTAACGAAACCCTGGAAGCGAAATAGCTGTTTCCATACCAAAATAGGGGTCAGAAACTAGACAGAAATGCACTCCCAATGCGTTTACACAAAACAAAATACGCGACTTTCTGTAGATCTATTATAAAAAGTTGCAATAAAAACTTTTAATGATTTGATTTTGAAATAATGAATTCACAAAATATGTAAATAACTGAATTGATTTTTTACATTTTTAACTTGATAAAAACTAAAAAATTTTAGTTTTAATGAACGACCTCAAAACACAAATTATTGATGAAAATTTAGAAATTTCAAAATTTACAACGACAATTCAAATTTTTTAAAATATGAACCCGGTTTTACTACACTTTTTATTGTTGAATTATATAGAACGCTATCAGTTACAATAGATAGCAGGTTAGTAACCAGTCAGCACACAGGCATCGCATGTATGTATGTGAGCATGTGTGTGTGTGCGCAGGTACGATAAGAAACTTATGATAACTGCTTTAACCCACCAGGCAAATTATCTGCCACAGAGGGAATTAATTTTATTAAGCTTTTAAATTAATTTTGGTGATCAAAACATTAAACTGCGTTTGTAGCAAATTCTTGAATTGTTTTTATGTAATACGAATTTGCTTCACTTTTTAAATTATAACTTCGAAAAGGCCAAAGAATAATCTACATTCCGCCTTATCACATTCTCCCACTCACATCACGATTAGAATGATTTCCTGCTGGGTTTAAATCGACCATGACCGCCTTGACACGCATACACCAAATCATCAGTACGTATTGCTTGAGGTGTTGTTTTTTTTTCTTGTGTTGTTTACCCTTATTCCAAGAAATTTGTACCTAGGTGCCGCAAAATCATGGTCGTTGCCGTTTTCCGTTTCGTTTTTGTTGTTATTCTTGTAGAATTTGTCTGTTATTGATATGCAAGAAGTTAAAAGAAATGACCCAAGAAGGCACAAAAGAGGCAAGGCAGCCTCTAAAAACTAGAGCCGGTTATGTTTCCATAGTAATTATGAGCACAATAATGACGATCATGATGAGACCAGGATTCAAGGGTTTTTTGTTAAACACATTTTTGATATCTTCAAAAAATCTTGGGAATGTATTTTCGTAGCAATACGTACCGATTAAAACTACCTGCTGCTTTTGATAAAACCATAACTAAATTTGTTAGACTTCAATCATCCATTCTGTGCCCTCCCTCCATTTCATAATATTTTTTTTATAAACTAGTTTTCTATTCTAGTCATGCTTTAAGGAATTACACATACGTCCTTAAGAGCATCCTTCCCTTAAAACTCCCTTTTTGGTCTACCTGGAAAGTATTTATTTTTATATGTTTTTATTTAAATTCAAGGAAGAAGAGAAGAATCGGTATTAATGCCAAAAAAATTTCGAAATATCTGTTATTTTTTACAAAAAGTGAGGATTTTAAATCATTGATGGCAGTAAACGTGTTTTTTTAATGTGTCGTTTCTGCCTGGTCCGCTGTTTTGACGTTTAGACACTAATTGAAGGCATTGTTGACTACTTTCATGTGGTAGACGAAATTGACAAGTTAGATCCTTTGTAAGATCCTTAATAATTTATTTTATATATTTAATACAGAAATAAAATGAATATTCGCTGGCAAGTTATATATATATTATTTGTTTACACTAATTCAGTAAAGTAGGATTACCTATATATATTTTTTACTTACGAATAATATAAAAAACATTCAAATTTAATTTATAAATATTTTTGATAAAAAACTCGAAATAAAATTATTTCAAAATATTCAAGTAAGTAGATTTTATCGCTGCTTAATAAATTTATTCGCTATTCGTTGCATTGGCAACTCCAGCAGCCATACTAACAAAAATGCTGACGCCATCGTAAGTACAATGACAGCCAAAAAGTCGACTCCTGAACTAACCTCATCAAATGTGGTGGCTCTTAAACGCAATCCAAATACCGATATGATATTTACAGGCGCAATTAAATAAATACTAAAGCAAAACTTATTTAAAAATAAAAACGGACGCGAGCTCAGCATATTGTTGAATACACCGCCGCGTCTCCACGCGCACAAGACTATTGCGCCGCCCATGCATAGGGCGAACAACAATTTGCCAAATGACATGATTGCCGCCACTACAGCGGTGGGAGCCGAACGCCAGTAAGTCATAAAATTCGTCACCAAATACACTCCACCGAAACACAACCAAAATATCGTCGTCAATAATGTGCTGCTGTTTTCGTTAGCGAGCTGAAGCCGACGTTGATTTTTCCTTCGATGCAACAACCACCCAAATGAAGCGCCTACAATATAAGGCGTTATGCGGATCCATGGCTTCACATAGAGTTGATCGAGAGTGGTGTAGATAATATCGATTCTTCATATTGATTAATAAAGTGAAAATGTGATTATCATTCATCGCTTCGCTCAAACAATGCTTGAAGCTTCACGTGGTACTTACTGAAAAGTGATGTTGTTGTAGTAATTACAGAGAAAACTTGTAAACGTGCAAGCAAAAGCGATGAGAAGATAAAGTATTTTGGCTATTCTTTCGTTTTTGGCGTAAATGAATAATAAAGTGTTAAAGAGTACGAAGAATTGCATCTCGCATGCAAGATACCAAGTCCAGGAGCAACAAATGTTCTTCATATCTAAAAAATTCTGCACGTAGAGCAAATTAAGCCACCAAGACCTGAAAAAGACCAAGAGACAACAAAGGAGATGAAAGAGGCGGATTACGGGGACTGAGTTAATATTGTGAATTAATATATCTTAATATTATAAAAGGCTTTAATTCTAAATATTTATCACTCTACCTTCAAATAAGAATCATTTAAAAATAAATTAATGTAAGATTTGAATTGATTGCGAACAAGTGATGAAATCGGATCCACACAAGATTTCCAATGCAATATACGAGCATTTCACTAATTGTTTATCAATACATCGAACAAATGTTAGCGTTTAATTGCTCTAACAGTTAAATGCTTTTAAGAATTTAATAATATGCCCGTATGTTAAACAATTTTTATCGATTAAATAATTCTAGCGCGCATAAAAAATTATACCGCTATAAAATCACTTACTTCTTGCAATAGATGCCGCTATGCATGTCCAGGAGAAAGGGTGAATGCATATTCAGGAAGTCGAAAATTCTGTCGCTCAGCAACATCGTGACGATTAAAACTGGAGTTAAACTGTTGAACACAAAGCGAAATCGGTTAATTACGTAAATAAAAAAAGATGAATGATACGAAAATTAACCAACCGCAAATAACGATAAATGACCGCCTTCGAAAACAAGCTGAAATTAGCTAAGAACGAATTCTGCTTAATGCTTCTCATTTGAGTTTCGTTCGAGAGGAAATTATAAACCAACAACAAAGCACTGAAAAGAAAAGACAACAAAAAAAAAACATACACACGTTACGCAAATCTAAAGAAACTGCAGTTAACGTATTCTCACTCTGCAACCTCATTACAAAGAATACATCCACGTAAAAGCACGACTGCATTATCGGTTGCAATATCAAATTCTCCAATTTAGCGAATACCAGCGGCGTGTTAGTCATAGCGAATAAGGAGTAATAGTAAACGTGGAATACGGTTACCCACAAACAGATAATCGTTCGCAACCCCGCAATGACGGTAAGACAATTATTCTTATCTTCCAGATGTAGACAACGTTTGTAGTTCTCGCTCAAACGAAAGCATAATAAAAGTTCTTCTATGGCAGTGGTTTTCAATGAAGTTGTTGAGAGGGCGCTAGTAGTTTCCCGTGCGGATCCACTTCCGGTGTTTTTCCGGTGTAATGTCAATTGCAATTTTAATTTTAGTTTTGATTTATAGAGAAGTTCGGCGCTGATTCCCAGAGATAATACCAAGATAACAATCGAACTAGAAGGGAACAATATCAATATCAATAACATTTTATCAATTCAGTTTTATCATCAGTTTCAGAAAAAGATTTTTTAAACCAAAATTTTATGAATTATGAAAATTAAAATTCGAAGTACATAAAAATCGTTTTAATCATAGTGTGGTGAAATTGATTTTTAACGGTTGGGATGAGAAACCTCTCAAAGGAGATACCAACTTGCCTAATTTGCATTGAAAAACTTAAAATGTGCAGAGAAATATAAAAATAGTTTAAATGTAGGAATAGAAGTCTTTAATTTAATGGGTCGTTAATAATGGCAATTTATAGTTGGATCACTACTTTACCATATCCTTACTCTTTTCGTATATTTCGTAAATTTTAACAAAAAGAGAAGAGAGAACGAATAACTCAAATAATCACCACAGTTAGTGGCATCCATATCGCATGAAATTATTCTCTCTCCCCCACGTATAAGAGAGCAATTGTGTGGAAATTGACCACGAGAAGCAGCCACAGAAACCTCACACACAGCTGAAGTGTTGAAACTTTCATTAGTGCGTTTCCTACTTACATGTAAATTACACTTCCGCTTTGTTTAAAAAAGCTCCAGTTAAATTCCGGTCTTTTAATTCCTATTGCGTTCATTTTTATTTTAAAATTTCGTTGTGTTTCAAAAATGTTTCTTCCAAAATAGCCGTCAGAATATTCAAAAATATCGGTGGATGTGCAAGATTTCGGCACGCAGAGGCCAACGTGTATGAATCTCTGTAGCAGAACAAGAAAAACGAGTTAGGATAAAATTGGCGAGTAATAACTGATGCAATAAATCGAGACAACCTCGAACGGTAATTTTAAATCGATGTAGTGAGGGGTCGTGAACCGAAAGTAAATCATCCAGAAGTTCATTGGAAATGGACTGGTGACATTGAACACCTGGACGGGTCGCTGCATACTCGAGAAGCTAATCCGGAAAGGTGAGTTAAGGTCATCGCATAACTCTTGAGCGGAAAACCAATGATAATTGCCCCAGCTAAAGGTTTTCGGTGTTCCGCCGAACGAATCGATAACTGGGAGAGAAAAAAACAAAATAAATTAATTAAATGCGTATGCGTTGAAACACTTCCTTGTATTGTATTCATTACGTTTCAAGCTCCACAAGTCATGCTCGCTGATAGCCTTCAAAAACAGTTCAAGTTCTTGGCCGCATTGTGTACCATTAGACAAACGCACGCCATAACTGGCCACTCCTACTAGAAAGTTCGACCGTTCCAATTGTTCCATTTCTCTAACATTCAAACGCGGCTTAATCTCTTTTATCGCGTTGCAAAGAGAAATCATAATAATTAACACTGCTAACCAAGACTTATGAGCACCGTTAACCGGCATGTTGTGACCGATATGAAGTGCGTAAACTGACTGAATGATTGCAGTAAAAACTCCTTTTCTTTTAGCAATCTAGTGCAATTGTAGCTGAAGCAATGCTTGCCCGAAAAATTGCAAGCTTGCAAATGATCGCCGTCTTCCAATGCGCGCCGCAATGGACTTCACCAAGAAAGTAAAAGGGATCGATCAAACACACGGCTGAGAGTTGTTTCAGCTGTGGTTTTTTATTTATTATGTAATCCTTTTTCGAATTTTTCTTTACATTTACTTCCAATGTACCAAATATTTGTGGCGGGAGGAGGGGCGTGTATTAGGATGCAAGATCTCCATTGAACAAGTAGTACTGGCTATAAGTTAGCGGTTTCTCTTTGTCGTCTTTATTGAAATGTCGAGCCCATTCGGTTTTATTCTCTTGATGGAGAGAAAAAATGTTCAGTCGATTGGAATGAATGTTTTCATTTAAGCTTGGTTTGAAAGCGTATTGGAAAATGACTCGAGCATATTTATGAAAACGCAATAAACTTTTTTATGAAGAATTAATTAAAGCTTTTCAAAATTAATTAAAAAGACGTTCACAAAAGGTCATGGAAATCGAATTTTTAATGAATGAAAAAAATTGAAGAAAATGAAAAATTTCAAATTTTATTAATAATAATTTTAAAATTCTCCATTATTTAAATTACAATAACACAAATTTTTTCATCTTATTTAACAAATCCTTTTACTCTTCCCTTCAAAAACGCGTTAGGATTTTTTGTAATTTTTGGTCAACAAATGCAAAATTTATAAATAATTAAAAACTAAATTGGCGATACAGCCTTTTATACACAGTAGTTAAAAATACGCAGGATTAATTTCTAAACCCTTCAAGTCACTTTCCGTTTCACTCTGTCTCGCTTCAATATTAAACTGGACCAATTACTGTATGGCATCTCGAAGGCAAGCGTAAATCCGATGGAAGCAATATAGACAATGACCACAAAACCACTGGCGAGTACGCACTACAATCACGAAAAACAATTAAAATTGTCACTAAATTTATGAAAAAAGAAACAACAACAATCTAAAACTTACCAGCATCAACGGATCGACATGCATGCTTGTCTCTGCCAAACTGAAGAATAATGCAATGATTAGTGGATTCAGTAGATAGAAAGCATATGTAAGTCGATTAAAATGTTGAAACAATGAAGCCTGTAATATGCGCGACCACCAAATGTTGCATCCGGTAGCGTTACCGATAATCATCCAACAAACCGCCAAAGAGAAAAACATGCGGCCAAATATAAAAAGTGTTATCGACGCAAAGGATGATATATCGCGTCGTGAAGTCGAATAGATGCAGCTGAAGAAAATCAGTATTGTCAAATTCCACAAACACTTTTCTTTAAGTGCATTCAATTTTATATCATCCCGATGCTCAATGAGGAACCAGCCGGTTATGGCACCGAGGATGTAGGGTAGAATACGAACAAATGGATTAATATAAATTTGTGTTCCGGTGGCAAAAGTCGCATCGAATGATATTTGAAAATTAGCGGCCATGCCACAAATGTAAGACCACACAATGGTCGATGGCAAAGCAACAATGACAATTGTCTTCACGAAATTTGGATGCCTAAAAGAAAACATTCCAGTATAATTCCATAATAATTCAAAAATAAACGAAAAATAAATAAATAAATATTTTTAAATAATATAAAAAGAAACAATTTTTAAAATTTTTCGTACTAACTTCACGTAAACAAAGAGTGAAACTGTTGCCAATATGAAAAACTGCATCTCACAGGCTAGTGACCAAGTCCAATTAAGGCACATCTCTTTATGATCGAAAAAATTTTGTATAAAGATTATATTTCGCCACCAGTGCCTCGAACAAATCTGATCGAAGCGATCGTGTATGTGAAAAACCGAAACGTCCTGAGAGTAGGCGGATAGTAAGTTAACAACGAGCATAATCACAAAATACAAAGGCGCTAACCTAAAATAAATTGATAAATACATTTCAGACATTTCATTTCACTAGCTTGTATATAATTCAAAAAATACCTTAAATAGCGGTGAATTAACATGGTTAAGAATTTGTGAATATTTTGACGAAAATTATTCTGGCGAATATTTTCTATCAATTGAAAGTTTCGAAGAAAATTGAACGTCTGAAGGAAACCACTACGATTATAAAGAAATATATATGTATATACATACACAGATAATTCGAACAATCTAATAAGAAAATCGCTCTAACCTGATAGTAAAAAATACATCTACCAGTAGTGGTGCCGAACTCACGTACTGGAAGAATGGCTTTTCCGCATGAGATATCATAAAGGGTTTATTGTTGACGGTGAAGTACATGTACCACAAAACATGAAAAAGCATGACCCAAATTGCTGCAATCGAACGTAATCCATTAATAATCGCTATCTCACTTTTTGCATTCTCCCGGATTGCGAAGAGACGTGACCAGTTTTCAGCGACGTCATAGCACTTAACGAAGTTCAATACGTTCTCGAAAATATTAACGTCTAAAGATTTGACTATCTGATATTTTTGCAAATATTTATCTTGTTGTTTTTTGTCCTCTCGATCATTGGCATTCATAAACGTTCCAGTTAACATTATTATACAAGTTAATGCCATAAAAGTCAGAAACAATTTGAAGGTATTCTTCTGAGCAAAGCTTTCGCTAAGCTTTAAATTTTTCATGTAAAGCACTTTGGCTTGTGTATCAAAAAGACCGGTTAAATCTGGGAACCGTTCTCCGTTTAAACACTCCTGAAAAAGTTGCTGAATTTCCGTTGAGTGGCAAACTCTCGGTAAACACAAACCGATGTGTATGATACGTTCCGACATTAATTTTATTTCCACCTGCCAGGGCGAATTGTGGCGTAAGTAGATCACTCGGTATTCCATGTCAAATGGTGCAACATCCTCGAGCAGACCACGACTCATATTACGCTCATAGTCTTTGGAGAGTGTTATGGAAAGCGGTTTGGTGGCAGCTCCGCAAGCCTGGCGACTACCAAGCCAAAAGTTTTGACCAAATATAAAACCCGGTGGTTTTGTACCAGATGCATCGAGCACTGCAAGGGGTAGAGTCATATAAATTTAATATGCTTTCGATTTTAATACGTGAGCTTACCCTTCATAGCCCACGGTTCTCGTCGCAATATACTGTGTTCTATTTGTCGCAACGCTAAATAACAATCGGCATTTAAACTACTCAAATGAGCAAATTTGGCTAATTGGAAAATAATAGAAGTGCTTTCCAAATGACGCTCATACAAAAGAGCTTTTGGCAGTAGCATCGGCTGAGACGTGTTGAAAGTATTAGCAATGCACTTACGCTCATTTCTTTTCAATGGTCCAACGCATTCCGCAAAACTTGAGGCTTTTATAATGACGTCATTTCTCTTATTACAATTACCATCACGTTCACTTATACTACAATTACGATTCGTCGTATAATGAGATGCTACACCAATCTGGCTGCTATTTCTGATAGCATTTACTAAATTAATGTGACCGGAAATGATCGGTACGCATGTGAGGTAGAAAAGCCATAGCATGATGTAGCAAAGATTTCATCAAATCTGGGCATGAATTGTTTAACTCCGTTCGGTATGATTAACAGACAATTTGAGAAATCTGCAAGGACTGATTATGGAAAATAGAAATCGATTAATCATTATAATTAATCGCTATTAATCAATACATATTCGTATGTGGTAAACATTAATTTGAAATTTATTTCAAACGAATAAGACATGATTTTTTGTTAATAGTGTTAATTTTTTTATACTTTTGTCTAATTACATTTTTTTTCTTTGGTTACCAAGATGTATAAAAATACCGCCTCTGATTGCTGGCACTCCGTTTCAAGGTTAATTGAAATTCATAAATTCATGAATTCATAATTACCAAACTCTGCAATACATCTATAAATAACAACAATAATAATTTCAGTTTTACATTTCGAAATTTAATGAGCCTTCTATTTAAGAGTTAGGGATAATTTCATTTAAATATTATTCCTAATCGTTATATTTTCGGATTAAATGAAGTGAATATTGCTTGATGAACATAGTTTTGGATATATTATTCATTATAATATATTATAATATAATTTTACCCTACACCCCAAACTCACATTTGCTTTGTGCTTCCGTTTGTAGGGTATTACTAAAAGTGTGATAGCTAAGTAACTTGCATGGCTAACAATTAACACAATAATCCTTTGAGTTTGTTGGACCTTTTTAGGCCTTCTGTCGGTTTGTCTATGAAAATAGCAATTAAAGGGGAAGGAATAGAGCATAAAAATGGGCTTCACGATTAGGGCTAAGTTTGCAGGAGCAAATGTGGAAGCACCTTCATGAAATTTACTGTAATCATTATCGCAAGTGCTCTACCAATACTTTTTAGCATCACTACCACAGATATTAGTGTAGGGTCTATGAGTTTCGGCCAGACCGAAGTTATTTATTTGTTATGCACTTACTTGTGTTTTATACTATTTTTCGTTTTCTTTCATTTCTCCTTTTACTAAATCTCATTAAGTCTTTGATAGACATATTTAATAATGAATCGTTGATGGCTTGGATAATTTGGCTTTGGTGTCTCTGGGTTGCCTAATAAAGTGTTAACCTCATTTTGTCTTCACTAGATTTCAAGGATATGCTTCGTATTGGGTCGTTTTCTGGGTGTCTTTAATTGCCTTGTTGTTTTTTAATCTCTTATGAAAGATATTTTATTTACTAATTTTTTTCATCCAATTTATTTTTATTTTTGTTTAAGGCCAAATAGTAAAACATAAACAGAGGTGGAGTTGGTGCGAAGTTATCGAAATAATGCTGTATATGTTAGATACTCTTGAGAAACGCTGTCATAATTAACGTTTCGAATATAATAATAATACTTTTAGTTATATCATCGCTAGACTTGGTCAATATATTTTATAGTCATATATTATGTTGTAATTTCATTATCATAGATACGATAATTTGTAAACCAAAGAGAGATCAAGCAGAGTAAGTTGCTGGTAAAGTAAATAGGATTAAGTTTATGAGTTTGTTTATTCATTCTACATTGAATATTAATTGCCACAAGAATTACGAAATCTTGAAGCAAAATGATAATGATCATTAGTTAAAAAGGTTAACATAAATTGTATTAAATATTAGAAAGGAATAAAAAATTATATCTAGGAAAACTTGAAAGGGATTTTTTAATAAAATAGTCTTAATTATGGATTAACCATCATTAACACCTAATTTTGAAAGAGTCTCTATCTTGAAAATATCTCTTAATCTGAACTTGTTTGAAAAAGAGAATTTTTAAATTTGATTTCAGGAAAAAGTTAATTTTTAAAACTTCAAAATTAAGTTCAGTTAAGCAAAATTAAATCAAAAATTAATTACCGATGTGCGAATAATACTTGACTAACGATAACGATTTACTTGGTTATTCGTGTTTACATATAAACAGTTCCGTTGAATGATAAACGCGTTACGTTATGTGAAGATTTTTTGATCACATCGCTTTATTACTGCTTCTTTCGCTTTTACTCTCATCGAAATTTCGATGCCGAGTTTAAAAGAAGCAATGCCCGATTTAAGTTTAACATGACGCTCTGATACATTTCAATACTGGCATTTTTTCAGTCATTAAGGTCAGGTTTCCATTAAAAAAAACTTACTACAAAATTAAAAACAAGCGAAATATAAATAAATAAAAGCTGTTATTTAATAGACCCAAAAAGATGTGATATTTATACCGTATAACACACATTGAGCGACGTTCGTTATCATTTAAAGAGAATCAAAGAGAAAAACCTGTTTATCATTATTATATGAATGTGAAAACATCTTCATTAATGATGGATTTGTTATTACGATTATTATTGAAGACTGTCTGCCAAAACTACAAAATTTAATAACGGTTTTTAAAGTTTATGCCATAGATGTTTTGTGCTTTAATTTTTTTAATTGCTATAAAATAATGTTTTAATTATTTTCCCCGAGTAGGCGTAATCAAGAATATATAGTCAGGGTTATCTGAACCGATCAGATATAAAAATTGATTAAATATTAATGTAGTTATTGATAAAGTTATTGTTATTAATCAGATCCAACCAAACATCGCTTTTGTGCATCGTTGTTGTAAAGTTTTGGAGGCTTATTTTTATTTCCATTTCAAATTAAGAGCGTTGTGCTTCTATGGAATAAACCCAAAAGAAGAAGACACATTACTACCACTTGATTGCTTTGAACATTGCTATGTTTTCATTTGTTTTTATTTAAAAAAAATAGTTTTGTTCCGATATTTCATAATGAAAGCTCACCAATTTCTGTAGAAGTTTTTTACAAATATTTATCTATCTAACTTTTTAAAGCTTTTAAAAATGTCCATGTAATTCACTTAATGTAAGTTTTTTAATTCATTCACGAATATTCCAGGAATAATGAGTTCAAAAGTATTTTGCTTTGTATCCAACAAGAAAAGAATCAATCTTGTTCTTCTTACTTTAGCGAATTTACTTAGTGATTATTACTGATTTGTTTGTTCTCTAAATGTTGATAAATATCGAGGAATCAAGAAGTACTTTTCGATAGAAGTGTAGGGAACGTCACGAAAGAATCATGAAAAGGAAAATTCATAAATCAATAAAGAAGCTTTGTTTAGAGTTGAATTTATTTCTAAATGAACAACGATGTATTATTTCAAATATATTGTGCAATATATTGGGCAACAAAAATACTTCGGAATCAAATGCGCTGAAACCAAAACAGGACGTTTATACAGAAAGACCTCACAACACAGAGCAATCATAAATCTGCCAAATCAGTTAGATAGGAAAGGTGTGACGTTGTCTATATATTCGAATGTGAATAACTTTTTTCTTTTGTTTTACAAGTCCTTTTTAAAAAATTTTACTTAAGCATTTCAAGACAACTTTTTAGTTGCGTTTCTTGTCGATAAATTTTTATTTGAAGAATTTACTTTGAAAATTGAAATATATTTTCAAAGGGCTGAGTGATAATTATTTAAATTTATATTTCAAACTTCTTCAAATAACTGTTGATTCCATTGTTAACAAGAACCGGTTCAGGATATTTATAAAAATGCACAGATTTTATTCAGCGTTCAATGCATCCGCATTTTTCTCACAAAACTGATGTCATTTATTTATTTTTATTAATTATCGTTAACTGAAATATTATTGATATTCGGATATTTAACATTGGGTAATTGAAAATTTGAAATAGATAAAGAATCTTCGTTCATTTTCAATTTCTTATGAATCCAATACTTAATATATTTTTTGAAAATCTCACGACTTTGCACATTACTAAAAAATATTAATATTTTTTTTTAAATACCAATGTTTTATTATTTTTGTCAAAAATATTGATATTTTTGCTTATATTTCGTCCGATAAGTTGTTTCTATTTATTTCTCTTTTTCCGCACTTTTAATCCGAAGCCATTTCTTAGCCAAATTGACCGGTCGACGATTACGTGTAGTATGCCCGTTGCCCACATTTTCGATCAACACTTATAAACTTTGACCACTTTTTAAAGTTTCGAATTCGCTTCCCACATTTTTTTCTTCTCCTCCCAACACTTCTTACTCTTGTTCCTTCATCGCACTCTTCCGTAATATATATGAAAATCAAATTTGGTTTAAAACAAAACTACTCTCTTTTGCTCTCTCTTCTCTCAATATCATCTAGTTAAGAAACTCGAGTGAAGAACATCATCGATCTTCGCCGTGGTAGAGAAAACTTTTAATATTACACAAACAATAATCACGTGAAATGCAATATTATTTGCAACAATAAAAGCACCTTTCGATTGAAAGACATAAATTTAATTACTCTGACGAATGTCAGCGAACTTTAATTAGTACAATTACAGAAACAACTTTTATAGTTTACATTTTCTATATATTTATTTTTTAAATTTTCAATTTATTAGCTTTAGCGATTAGGGTCCTCTCTTTCAATTAAAGTTTTACAATTTAACACAATTGATTCTGCGAACAATTCCAGATGTTGTAAAATGTTTAATAAGCGTTTTTATATATTAGTCCCTCTCAAATAAATCCAACTAATTGATTTTCAATTAGTTTTTTTATCGTAATTTTTCAGGATTATTCGGGACCAATTGTGAAACGGAACTTCGAACATTAGTGAGAAAATTATCGAGACCATATAAGTTATAACCCAGAAGCCACAAGAGTATAATATCTACAATAAAAAACAGAATTCAAGGGTTTCATTTGGCTTAAAGAAATTAACCTCTGCTCGGGTCAATCCAATACTTACTATCATAAAAGGATCCACATACACACTGGATTCCATTAGACTTACAAACAGTGTTATAATGATCGGGTTTAGCAAATATATAGCATAAGTTAAACGGCTAACATGTTGAAAAATTGGAGCCTCTAGTATGCGTGACCACCAGGTACTAGTGCCCATAATACCGCCAATGATAAACCACGATACACTAAGAGCCATCAATATTCGGCCCAATAAATAGAAGCATGTCGACGTCACATAATCCAAATCACGCCAATACATAGTATAGGCTGAGCCAAAAAACAATAATAAAGATAGATTCCACAATAGTTTTTCCACCATAGGATGGATTTTGGTATTACGCATTTCGGTCACGAAATACCAAGCAGCTATACTACCAATAATAAAGGCTACCCCACGGAGCAACGGATTCATGTAGAAATTATCTATTGCTAGATAGAAAGATTCAAAACCAAATTTGAACTTTTCACTTGTACCCTTCAATATAGTCCACACGATTGTAAAAGCAAGGAGTGTCAATACACCAAACTTCACAGATTTCGGATTCCTGTGGAGAATAAAAATAGCCTGAACTAAAATTTGGCTCATTATGTTTTAGAAGATCTTCGCTCACTTGACGTATATAATAAGCGATACCGAACTCACGATGGAGTAAAGCATTTCGCAGGATAACGACCAGCTCCAGTTCAGACACATCTCTTTCATAGGGTAAAAACTTTGAATGAAAAGTAGATTCCTCCACCAGTATTTTGAACAGGTTTTATCGTATCGTTCGTAGATATGAAATAGTGAGACATCATTAATATAGGCGGACATTAGATCACCCACACACATAGTCACCAAATACAGAGGTGCCAATCTTGAATTAGAAACTGTTAATAATGAACGTGCATTTTTTATGAATATCATTAATATCATTTTACCTTAAATAGCGATGCCAAGAGCTCACCCAGATTTTCTGTATATTCTGGCTAGCAGAATTTTTTCGAATCCTTTCAATTCCTTTTGCATCTTGCAAAAAATGAAAAGTCTGCAGGAAGGCACTAAAGCGAAATTGAAACGGCTTAAAATTTTGCTACATGTAACTTTTCATGACATTGTTTAATCTTTAATATATTGCTCAAAATTGCTAAAAGCATGCTAAAATAATAAAAGCTTGACAAAAAAATCTAGAAAGGATCTGCTTTCCAAATAATGGTTTTACAACTATTCACCTGATCGCAAAAAATCCATCGACAAAAATAAAAGGCAAATTGAAAAGCTGAGTGGATTTTAGCTCTAGGGAGCTCAATAAAAACGGTAAATTTTGCACAGTGTGCATCATGTAGATTATCACATGGACTATTACAACACCCAAGGAAAATACAGAACGTAAACCGCTGACAATCGGAATACTTTGACCATATTTTGTTACTGCAAACATTTGCTCAACGTTTCTATCTATGTTGAAACATTTAACGAGCACTTTCAATGTATTCTCCGAGATCTGTTCGTTGCTCCTGGACAAATGATTTTTGTGATTTCCAATCTTGGCTTTTGATAACTTTTCACTAACTTCACCTTCAAACTGTGCCCGTGCCATTGGTGTGATATTTGCACAGACATGAAGTAATGGCCCAACGAGGCTCATTGCAATTGTAAAAATTAAGAATATTAGAAGAATTTTCAAACTACTTCTCCCATAAAAATCATCTTTAAGTTGCAAATCCTTAGCATATAAATCTTCGGCATAATGTTCGTTAATTTGTCCTATTGTGGAAGGCAATGAATGGCTAATAAGCTGCTCTATTTCACTTAGAGAGCAAGATGTCGGTACACAAAGACCCAAATGCAGGATGGATTCCGTTGAAAATCGTAGCTTCAATTGCCACGATGATTTTAGTTTAAGGTAAACAATGACGAATTTCGCACTAAACGGTGCCACGTCAGTGATGAGGCGGGTATTGGAGCCTTGCGTCATAAGCGTAATGCGCAACGGTTCATTTACAGTAGCACAAGTTTCACGACTTCCAAGCCAGAAGTTTTGCTGAAACATAAATCCGGATGATTTGGTTGCCGATGCATCAATGGCTTAACAGAAAAGAGTACACGTTAAACTAGAAGAGGGTCCGATATATACGCCTTACCCTTAAGCGCCCACAGTTTACCATCGGCAACGCCCTGTTGAATCAGTGCGAGTTCTTTCAGACAAGATTCTCCGACAAGAGTTTTATTAGCAACTTTAATTAACCCGTAAAATATTGAATATATTTGAAAATAGTTTTCGAAATTTGTTTCTAATAATTCGGTACTAGCTAAATTTGATTTTGCCGACGTATCAGCAGAGATCGGTTGAATTTCGTTGTTTGTAGCGCTTGCTAAAGGCCTTCGAACGGAACTTATCAAAAAATCTGCATTACTGAAGCTTAACTTAGAGAAGAATGTGACTATCATAAAAAACGGAATCATGCTGATTGAGCACCGAAAAGTCCTATATATTCCAGACATATTTACACGAATTCAATTAATGATTGTTTACAAAACAAAAAATATAGAAATATTAAAAATTCCGTAAACTTTTTCGAAATTTATATCACCGATCAGTTACCATTTCTAACTGAAGCCAGTCTATGTCTCGCCGCTGCTTTATATATTCGTGGATAATTATAAGGAAAAGGGTGTGACTTAGCCAGGTCATAAACAATTAGTGCGTTATAAAAGAATATTTACGAGATTTATCAAGATTTTATTGGGGAATCGTTTTATCTAGAAGGAAGTCAGGATTTAGTCAGAAAAGATAAATAGTTTTTATATTATTATTGATTATATTATATCCATTAAATATAATTAAATATAATTGAGCGCAAAAACCAAATTATGAAAATGAGTTTTTTAAATGATAAGCTATTAATTATAATTAATTTATTTTTATCAAGTAGATTAAATTATATTTAATTGATATAAATAAGGAACACAAATTACATTTATCCTTTCACCCACAGACTACAGATAATTCAGTGACAGGTTTTTCTCCTTATGTTTTATAATTACAAGCGCCCTGATTGCTTTATAAACATTTTGCTTATAAACGGCTATATTCATGTTTAAATATTTATAATTTCGTTACGTTAAAAATTCTTAACTCTAGCGATCATAGCGGTCGTAGCGCTCGTTGCGGTTGTAGTGCTCAAATTTAGGTTCCCTAATGCAATATATTCAATAAACGATACCAGATAATGAAGCCGTCTAATATTATTTACGGGCATACTCTCAAACAAATATTTCGAAATCCATCGTACGCGCGGTAGTTTAAAAAAACACGTCATCAATTTGTGAATCGATAGTAATTCATTACGAGAGTGCATTAAAAATTCTTCAATTGTTGAAATTAATTTTTCAAAATTCTTTAAATACGTAAAATATACACCAAAAATTTACCAAGAATTACTAAATGGGAATTAAGTTTCTTTCTACTTTCTGTAATAATAATATTCGAAACTAAATTATAACTGATAAACCCTGATTGAATGTAATCAGTTGATTATTTTTTCAAACCCATTCAATTTCAAATTAAGATTATTATTTCAAAGCAAATATCACAATTAAATTCATTAACGCCGTGACCCGAACCCGAATTGAATAAAGCAGATCAGGTTTGTATTATTTCTGAATTTATTATTTAATTGCTGACTAATGACGATCGATATGACAGAAACCGATAGAAAATTTTGGTCGTGGCGATATGTCTCTTGCAATTTTGGTCGCGGTGATATGTCAAAATTCTGAGAGAATAAATTTCTTTGCGTAATGCCATATGTCTGATACCAATTCCAAGAGAAAAGAAAAACAAGAAGAGCGACCACGACAAAAATACAAAATTTCGCAATTTCCCCAAAGATCGATGTTTTATTTTTTCTCAATTCCCATAAGAGTCCTTGCTATTTTGCCATATCCCTTGGGCCCCTAAAATTCCAGACCACCAGACCACAAGCGATATCATAATTCACCTCATTATGTTCAGGAAGGCAGAAAGCATGTAGTGGAATTAAAATTGCCAGGGTGAGTTGGGTTTATCCAAGTAACTCGAAAACTCACCTCAAATCATGACGCTTCTTCCAACAATCCAGGTTTCGTGAAACGCTTAATAATATGATAAAATGTAATGACTAGTGGAAGATTCTCTGCCTCTCAAACTACATGGTTTTTACCCTTCATTATTTTCTGTAATACACCCTTCTTGATCTGCCACAACTCGCCGAGGCATTTTTAATCCACACAACGCAGAAAATGTGGACAGTACATTTGTACCGACAGTATTAGATGAATTAGTAAGATTCCTAGAAATACTCTTTACATTTGAAATATATTCAATGTGCTGCTAATACTCTAATATTCTAATACTTGTTCCGGTAAATTTGAGAGCAGGATGACTGATACTGTTAAGAACAAACCTACTTCTGATTGTTGAATTCAGCCATTGATTACGATCGTTCTTTCATTATAAGATCCTTTCGGGTTCATTTTTTGATAATTCAAATATAAAACTTTAATTCTGAAAAGTTCGTAAATATTTGAAATTCGTAATAGCTTGTGGATTGGGGAACTTAACGAGTAAAATGATGTGCGAGCGCGAACTGATTTGTGATTCTATGAATGGAATATGTAAAACAAAATGCACGATAAAAGATAATAGTATAATAATAATATCCTTTGTTCTTCAGAACTTTTTATGCTACAATAATTTTTATATTTTACATTTTTATTTAATTCCATTTAGTATTTTAGTATTGACGCTTATAGATCACATTGCGGATATCGATTCCCAACTTTACAAATTCTGTAGGACTTAAACAAAGTCCTACAACGTCTATTAAATTAATTGGAATTGGAATGAATTCAATTGCTAATCATCGATTAATGGTTTCCAACTTAGTGATATTATTAAAAATCTGTTCCTACTACTATTTGACATATATAAACCTAGAAAAAGTAGTCTCTCATTATTTATAAAATTTTTAATTTATTAGCTTTAGCGATTAGGGTCCTCTCTTTCAATTAAAGTTTTACAATTTAACACAATTGATTCTGCGAACAATTCCAGATGTTGTAAAATGTTTAATAAGCGTTTTTATATATTAGTCCCTCTCAAATAAATCCAACTAATTGATTTTCAATTAGTTTTTTTATCGTAATTTTTCAGGATTATTCGGGACCAATTGTGAAACGGAACCTCGAACATTAGTGAGAAAATTATCGAGACCATATAAGTTATAACCCAGAAGCCACAAGAGTATAATATCTACAATAAAAAACAGAATTCAAGGGTTTCATTTGGCTTAAAGAAATTAACCTCTGCTCAGGTCAATCCAATACTTACTATCATAAAAGGATCCACATACACACTGGATTCCATTAGACTTACAAACAGTGTTATAATGATCGGGTTTAGCAAATATATAGCATAAGTTAAACGGCTAACATGTTGAAAAATTGGAGCCTCTAGTATGCGTGACCACCAGGTACTAGTGCCCATAATACCGCCAATGATAAACCACGATACACTAAGAGCCATCAATATTCGGCCCAATAAATAGAAGCATGTCGACGTCACATAATCCAAATCACGCCAATACATAGTATAGGCTGAGCCAAAAAATAATAATAAAGATAGATTCCACAATAGTTTTTCCACCATAGGATGGATTTTGGTATTACGCATTTCGGTCACGAAATACCAAGCAGCTATACTACCAATAATAAAGGCTACCCCACGGAGCAACGGATTCATGTAGAAATTATCTATTGCTAGATAGAAAGATTCAAAACCAAATTTGAACTTTTCACTTGTACCCTTCAATATAGTCCACACGATTGTAAAAGCAAGGAGTGTCAATACACCAAACTTCACAGATTTCGGATTCCTGTGGAGAATAAAAATAGCCTGAACTAAAATTTGGCTCATTATGTTTTAGAAGATCTTCGCTCACTTGACGTATATAATAAGCGATACCGAACTCACGATGGAGTAAAGCATTTCGCAGGATAACGACCAGCTCCAGTTCAGACACATCTCTTTCATAGGGTAAAAACTTTGAATGAAAAGTAGATTCCTCCACCAGTATTTTGAACAGGTTTTATCGTATCGTTCGTAGATATGAAATAGTGAGACATCATTAATATAGGCGGACATTAGATCACCCACACACATAGTCACCAAATACAGAGGTGCCAATCTTGAATTAGAAACTGTTAATAATGAACGTGCATTTTTTATGAATATCATTAATATCATTTTACCTTAAATAGCGATTCCAAAAGTTCACCCAGATTTTCTGTAAATTCTGGCTAGTAGAATTTTTTCGAATCCTTTCAATTCCTTTTGCATCTTGCAAAAAATGAAAAGTCTGCAGGAAGGCACTAAAGCGAAATTGAAACGGCTTAAAATTTTGCTACATGTAACTTTTCATAACATTGTGCAATCTTCAATATATTGCGCAAATTTTCTAAAGCTAATAAATGATAAAAGCTTGACACAATAATCTAGAAAGTACAGACATTTGTACACGAATTAAATTAATGACCTTAAGATCAAGATTGTTTAAAAAACAGAAAATATATAAATATTAAAATTTCTATAAACCTTTTCGAAATTTATATCAGCGATCAGTTACAATTTCTAACTGAAATCCAGTCTATGTATCGACGCTGCTTTATTTATTCGTGGATAATTATATAGAAAAGTAAATAAGGAAGAAATTATTCTATATTATGCAATAACTTTTCAAGCATAGATGCAGTGGCTATTCGGTTTGAAATAAATACCCAAACATTTAAACCAACATGGGCTTGAGGTATTTTCTAATTTTCATTAGAAGGGCTGCCTTAAAAATGTCCTGGTCTGAATATAAAAATGTCTGACAAAGATAGGAAATCATTATTTTTAAAAAATTCGAATGAGAAACGTTTTTAAAAATCCAATAATATCCATGTATTTTTTCTTTGAAGAGCTTTTCTGAGATCTTCAAATCATGCAAATGCATTTCATATAAAATAAATCTGGTTTTCAAATTCATCTATACCCAAGGATCGTGATATGAAAAAAATTCAAAACAAGACTAAGCCGAATTTTATACGATTCAAAATATCATTAAATTAAATCAATAATCTATTTAAATATTTACCTGATCGCAAAAAAATCATCGACAAAATAAAATGGCAAACTGAAAAGCTGAGTAGGATCCAACTCTTGATGGCTCAACGTGAACGGTAAATTTTGTATAGTATGAATCATATAGAATAGTATATGCGCCATTAAAACACCCAGAGACAACACAGAACGTAGACCGCAAATAATCGGAATACTTTGATCATGTTTTGTTATTGAAAACATTTGATTAATGTTTTTCTTGACGTCGAAACATTTAGTCAATATTTTTAATAGACTATCTGCTGGTTTTGTGACGCTTCTGAACAACTGGCTTTTGTGATTTTCAATCTCAGCTTTTCTTAGCTTTTCATTTCCTTCATCCAACTGTGCCCGTGGCACTGGATTGATATTTCCACGAAGTAGCGGCGCACCGAGACTCAATGCAATGGTAAATATTAGGAATATTAGAAACATTTTCAAACTACTTCTTCCAAAGAAATCATTTTTCAGTTTTAAATCCTTAACGTATAGAACGTCGAAATGGTAGTCACTTATTTCTCCTGTTTGAAAATTTAATGAATGGCTCATAAGCGATTTTATTTCATTTGGAGAACAAGATATTGGTAGGCATAGACCCAAATGCAAAATGGGTTCTGTCGACATATTTAGCTTTAATTGCCACGATGATATCTGTTTAACGTAAACCATGACAAATTGCGTATTAAACGGCGCCACGTCGTTGATGAGTCGGGCATTGAAGCCTTGCGTAATGAGCGTAATATGCAATGGCGCACTCGCAGCAGCACAAGTTTCACGACTTCCGAGCCAGAAGTTTTGTTGAAATATAAATCCAGACGATTTGGTTGCCGATCCATCGAGTACTTTATTGCAATGAAGAAATTGTTTCCTGAACTATAAGAAACGCCAACGTAATCACAACAATAGCTTACCCTTTAAAGCCCATAATTCATTCTTGATTACACTCTTTTGAATGTGCTTGAGGTCGTTGACGCAAACTTTTCCCGCAAGATTTTCATTGGCGGTCTTAGTTATTTCGTAAAGTATTGAAGAAATTTGTAAATAATTTCCAAAGGTATTTTCAGAAAATTTATCAATAGTTGAATTCGTGTGCCTCGCAGGAATCTTGGAATTTATAGCGGAAAATGGAGGTGCTTCGAAATCCGTCGGTTGTTTCGCATGAACGAAAGTGAAATAACAGTAAGCAACGCATATTATAAAAGCTAAAAATTTGCTACTTGAACAAATCATACTACAAATTTTTTATTATTTTTTGGCACTTTCAAATTACTTATGGGACATTAACTCATTTATTAATTAATTACTAAGTTTCCGTACTTCAAATTGCCGATTAAACATATCGACTACCATTACCAACTAAAACCTATACCAGGCTTGGGCAATGCTTTATATACTAATCAATTCGAAATATTCAATGCTAATTCACCAATTTAACCCTCACTCAATCTTGACTTTATATAACTAATATATAAAATTATTTATTCAGTCCGTTTACGTGCTATTACGAACGAGTTTAATTATTTTATATTGCAAAAACAATGTTTTAGAACTGAAGAAATTATAATTAAGTATTTATCTATTATCTATTACATTTGCCTCAATCGGGTTAATCGGAAAAAATATTCAATTGCGATGATACTTACTATACTAGTATTTCTAGTTTGTTACTGTTTTCTTCATTTTTATTGTAAACAAGAAGAATTTTGAAAGACTATCTTATTGAACTTGCAATTTACATTTCTATCTCTGCAATAAATTCGGAATCTGCAACAAATATTACTGTAAGAAGTAAACAAATGATATCCTATTAGTTCATCCGTACAATTATTTTAATTGATTAAAGTTATTATTTATAGATTGACGAGCTAGTTAACTAATAAAAATATTTCTAAATATGTTTTTGGAATACTATGTTTCGAAATTTAACAATATATTAAATAAATTATATGTGTAATACATAATCAACTTAATGTTTCTCTTGGAATAATTTATAATTTGTCCAGGGGAAATGTAGAGGAAAATAACAAATGTAACGGTAAAGAATAAGAAAACAATAACAAATTCGCCTCAACATTCGTTCCGTGAACAAGCAAATATGCGTGGCTAAAGCTAGTTACTCGCTTTTAACTGTTGTATAGTAAAAGCAACGAACTTCCATTAGAAATCTTGCATGTCTCACAGTTGCAGTATATCGAATACATACACCTTAACTCATTTCACAATAACCCTGCTTTATGACGATGATACAGCTGAGACTGAGATTGTGCCCATTCACAATATAAACCCTTCATAATCTTCATATTATTTTCTCAGCTTTCAGTCGAGCAAATCCAGTCAATAATCAAATATGGCGTCTGGTGTCGAGTATTTTGTTTCGCTTAGTTTGGCACGGACCTTTTAGAAATTAAATAAAAACATAGATTTCCACCAAAATATATTCAATAAATATAAAAATAATTAAAATCAATACCGGGCATAAAGTGGTAAAGGTTGAATAAATATAATAAATGGTAGAATATAGCATTCTACAAGGAAATTAGAGTGAGAATTTTTTTTGCAAAGCCACACGAAAAATCGATTCCGCAGTGAAGTTAAAATCAGTCAATCAAAAGTCGTGCGAGTAGTGTGAGGTTTAAAAGAATTATCTCCAAACGAACGATTTTGATGCAATATTTTAAAGAGAATAAACAATGAGGAAATAAAAAAACTACAGCCTTCCTTTCAAACATCAATTTAATTTAATTTATAACATTTCTCGATCATTTATTTTGCATTGCGTTATTTGTTGTGTCTCTGCATCTGTGTATAATAATATTCCTACTGAACGATCTTAAGCAAAAGGATACTCGTATAACGTCTCAAATTATGTGGTCTATTTCCATACGATGGCTTAAAAATGATAATAATTATCTGAAAAAATCAAGAATAACTGCAATAGGCAAATATAAATTGATATATTTAATCTAATAATAAAAGCCAAATAGAAACAGGAATTTTTAGACTCGTTTAGGTAGAGTAAATATTAAAAACGATGGCACTCCAGGGCATTTTGCAAATCGTTTTGTCAGTTTTCTTACGGTTAACACATCGAGGGGGAGTGTGAAACAAGAGAAATATTGATCAGATTTAATAAAGAATATAAAAGGAAATCAGTAAATACGTCATTAATCATTGCATTTCAAAGCATTCAATGTCAAATTGAGTAACCCGCGCAATAATTGCCCGCACCAACTCCTCCTCCTCCTTCCCTTTCTTACTAACATATTCTAACTCATGGTCGGTCTAATAGCGCATTTATTAGACAAGTTCATTTACGGCTAATGGAAAATCGCGTGCATTACGTCGTCGTCCATATCGAGTAAATTTTTACGATTTATATTGTTTTCGTTTATAATAAAAATCGTGTCACCTCTTCATTAGCCATACGGTCTCCTGAGTCATCAACAAATTTCCTGCTAGTCTCTATCTATTTTTATTTATTTTTCCATTCATTCATTCATACATTCGGGGTATTGTAAAGAACGCGTGTATGTGTATGTGTATGTGTTGGTGTTATATTTCTTATGTAGATATGTGTTCGTGTTTTATGGTTTAATATGCTATAACTTCCCTACAAACAAATCCGAATTCCCTTAAAAATCCCGTAACAAAAAAGCCAGTTATGGCTTAGGAGTGAAAGGGTAGGAGTGAACAGCGAATAAAAGTGAAAACCTAAACATTTTTTGTTTATTCAACAGTGGCAAAGAGTATAAAGTAATAAAGAAACTGTATGTTCATAACTAGTGTTGTATTATAGAACTCGAAACCGCCCAAAACCACCCATAAGATCTACGACTTCTTTGTTATTTCTTCTCTCCAACGAACACATTAAAAAAATAAATGAAAATGTCAACAGATAAAATCAAAGTTGCCGTCAGGGTACGGCCATTTAACAGACGGGGTAAGTTGACTACTTTTTAGAGCTAATATCTAATATCTTTATTATATAACACCTTCCTTTCCAGCTTAAAGTAGTGTTGAGCCTCGTAAACGAACACAAGCAAATACGAGTAATAGTTGATCAGGCTAAATAATTCTATACTTATTTTAAGAAGCTTCTGGGATCGTTAGGTTAGGAATGGTTTCAACATGATTTTATTTGTAAACGATGGTGAATAATTCCTTTTCAAATGCTCTTCAATTCTTCATTATAGTATATATTACTATGGATTCATTCATCGAATGTATATTTATTATTTCGTTTAAAACTTTACTTTGTTGCGTGCTTCGTTCTGGGTTTTCCACAGCACTCTCTTTAAATACCAAGGTTGCGAATTGCATTCTATTACAAACAATTACACCAAAGTATAAATTCTCGATACTCCTTTGTTTTTCGACAGGGTGAATCAAATGAGACAATTCTAAGGATCTTCTCTCGTCCTTTATCAAGTTTGGCTAGCTGACAAACCGGTTTCGGCGGTGAGCCATCTTTAGTGCCGTTATTCATTCCCGCAAAACACGAAAGACAAAAAAAATATCGAAAGAAAATCATTTCAAATAATCTCATCCAAAATATTATCTTTAGATGCTGATTATGTTCACATAAAAAAATTACAATTTGTGTTCATTACAAAATTCTCTTCTACGTATTTTAACATAAATAATAGTCCTACAATATTTGTACGTATAACGATATACATAAGTGCATATATGGATAGTATTCTCAGTTTTAATTTACCAAAACAATAAATTCTATTCATTGTTATTCAAACACGATAATGGATGGTGATGGCCTTTGTTTCCTTTCAATGAAAAATTTTACTTTTTCTCTTTATTCCATTAAACACTTACACTCTCGCATTGCAAGCACACGCACACATGCTTACAAATACTTTGTCTCTACAAAGCCAATTTTCGTATCTACGGCTATTGCACTTACTCGTGTCATCGTCATCGTTGTCACCATTATTACCATCATTATCATCATTCGTTTTATTCTGGCCATCTGAAGCCTCTGCAGAAAATTATCGTTGCGACATAGAGTGAGTGCTCCAATGGGCATTACGTCGTACGTCTGTGCGATTCTATTGCATACGTATTTAATTTACATTTCTGTTGTCAAAGCATTCAAAGAAATTTACATTTTATAGGCCACAACAAAAGGGTAACGAATACGTACTGCAATATTTCTTCACTTCGCTTACTTTACTTTCTCTTACCCGTTTTTAACTCATTTATCGTTTTAATTGTAAGTTTTACTGTTTTTACTTACTATTCCTTCAAACAAGGCACTGTTGCTTTTCATAATTTTGTTGCTAACGTAAATTTATTACTTAACAATTAAACTATTGTACAAACTCTTTCTTTTTGTTTTCTTTTTATTATAAGTTTTTTGTGAAATAAAAAAGCATTTTAAGATTTTATAAAAGTCTCTCTGAATGACTCTGTGAAAAATATCCTTCTCTTGGACTTGTGCCAGATTATCAATGTAGTAAATGGTCGTTGAGGTTCATGGGGTCAATTTGCGAGTAAGAATAAATTATATAAATGCTAGTAAAGACACACATAATTATATATGTAATATTCAGAATTATATCGCAATTCAATTATATAATAGTAAGAGGTATTAAATCATAAGAAACGTCTTTCAATTATTTTTTTTTCCCTTTCAATAAATCTAATCCTCTTGACATTTGTTAGCTTTCCTTCGGATTTTCCTGTCATTTCCTACATAATGACATATGTCATGTTGACAAGTCTATTATTGGTATTACTGCATAAAAAACCTGTCTACCTGTCCATCACTCTGTGGGTTTCCAAAAGAATCAGAACTTTGTGCGCCATTGAATTGCAAAAATTTACATTTCTCAATTCCGTTTTACTAACATTTTGTTTATCCACAGAATGAGTCACGACTGGCAGAACTGACCACGACGTTCGCTATCTCCGTGTGCTTTTGTATATAAACGATATTATTAATCGAAGTTTGCTTTTTTCTATAACGGAACTAATACGCGACTAACACATACATGCACGCATATCGAGTTTTATAAAATACATTTTCATTGTATTTCTAATACGATATTCTCACATGCTCTATTTTATTTGTTTGATACATTAATCTCCTCTGGATGGTGGAGCCGGGGAAAAAGGGGAAGTAGTCACTAAAGTGGCTACTTGCAAATTTTTCAAGGTTAAAATATTTTACTTTTTTCTCTTATTATTTTAGTGTGTCGGGCTACACTAAAATATATTCATAAACGATTCAAGTATATTTTATCTCTACAGATCAGAAATAAAAAACTACTAACACATAAAGATAAGAATTCGTGTTGAAAAATATTTGGCTAATTTTGAAATTAAATTATCAATGAAGTTCTTTATGTTTTATTATAATTTAATTAATGAGATAATATTGAATAATATTGAATTCATTTTTATATTTATTTGACAAACAAAAAATTAAGCTAGAAAACAGATAACGTTTTATTTGCAAAAATTATTTTGTCAATAATATTTAATAAATTGGAATAACTAGAATAAAAAGGACATATTTACATGATCGATGATCATCAATACAATTTAAACGTATAAAAATTTGCAAACACATTTTAGAATTTTATATATAAACGATGAGCTCAGTTATGACTAAAGTCCAACAACGGTTTTTTTAGTTAGCCAGTCAAATCCGCTTATGTTTTACTTTTATTTAAACTATCATTTTTACTTTTATTAAATCCATATCTTTAGTATAAAAAAGTTAGAATTTCATGTAAGCAAATACATAGAGGCTCATAAACAAACATATTTATCTCGGTATAATCTAAATAAATTATAAATTAATAAATTTTTGTAAAGCATGAAAAATTGTAATAAAAAATAATTAAAGTAAGAGAAAATCGCTGCTGGCAATCCACCCTCAAGGAAACCAACTATCAGAGATTTACTTGTTATTTCTTTTAAAGCAAAACAAAGCCCCTTGAGGCTCCCTAGGAGGCCTCCTGAGTTTGCGTTTTAATTTTTTCCATCCGTATTTTTTTTTTTTTTTTTTTTTTGTTTGCTTTGACCTTTAGACCTTATCACTTTATGAGGGTCAATTAGTGTTGGTAGCGTGCTAAAATATCTTATCGACATTTATCATCTTCTACAAGTACTTTAGGTTGTTGTTGTTATTCCTTCTTAACTAGTAGTCGGAAAAAGTTACTTATTCCGTAATTATCTCTATCCGCTCGATTTTCTAGACACTTGTTATAAGTTTCAATTATTTTTTTTTAATTTTAATTTTTTAAGGTTTAGTTTAGTTCAGCTAAAATTGTTTTTGCTTAATAAATCTAGGCTGGAACTAATCTCAGTCTTTTTTAATCTATTATTGATAAAAACGTCAAAAGCTGACGCGGCTAAAGCATGTATTTTTTCATATTTCTGTGAAGCACCCTGAGCCTTTTATCTTTTTGAAAGAAAACAAATATTTATATCAGTTTTCTCCATCGAATAGAAACAAACGAAATACATGCAATTCTAATTCTCCGTCACTCTCTTGCTTATTCCCCCCTCTCTTGTTATTCCCATTAGACATTCCCACAGACTTGATACCTCTCCACATTTTAACATTTCTTTTAATTGGTCATTAATGAAATGATGAAAAGGGCAAAGCTAATGAAAAAAGCAATGGCCATGAAGTCGTAATATTATATCATAACTCCGAACCCGAATTCATAACTACGTAATTATGAAAGCATTAATTCGTGATGTAAAAGATTTGTTGAAACAAAATTGGTCAACCTAATGATATGCCAGACTTAAATCGAGCTCTATCTTTCCTGTGAACATTTACACAAATAATTATACGGAATTAATATCTTTTCATTTCTGTCTTCTTCTTAAAATTTGAATAATGTGCTATTTCTATAAATATATCAAATCTTATTATTTATTTAATTGTAGAAATTGAGCTCGATACAAAATGCATCGTCGAAATGGAAAAACAGCAAACAATTTTACAAAATCCGCCTTCATTAGACAAAATGGAGAGGTAACTAAAATAAACCGCACGCCCAATCAAAATATGATTTAAACAAATGCCATATATTTTCAGAAAACCGCCCAAAACATTTGCTTTCGATCATTGTTTCTATTCCATAAATCCCGAAGATTCAAATTTTGCCGCACAGGAGACTGTTTTCAATTGTGTGGGACGTGATATTCTCGATAATGCATTCCAAGGTTACAATGCCTGTATATTTGCCTACGGGCAGACGGGTTCGGGAAAATCATACACAATGATGGGCACTCAAGAAAATAAAGGGATTATTCCACGACTCTGTGACCAATTATTCTCCGCCATAGCAAACAAAACGACACAAGATCTCATGTATAAAGTAGAAGTTTCCTATATGGAAATCTACAACGAGAAAGTCCACGATCTCCTTGATCCAAAACCAAATAAGCAATCGCTGAAAGTACGCGAACACAATGTGCTTGGACCGTATGTTGATGGCTTGTCACAGCTGGCTGTTACGTCTTACGAAGTCAGTATTTGAAAATTATCGAAATATCGATGCAAGTATTTGTTTATTATTGTTTCAATGCATTGTTTAGGATATTGATAATTTAATGGCGGAAGGTAATAAGTCTCGCACCGTGGCAGCAACTAATATGAATGCTGAATCGTCGCGTTCGCATGCTGTCTTCTCTGTAGTCCTAACACAAATACTCACCGATCAGACAACTGGCGTCAGTGGAGAGAAAGTTTCCCGTATGTCTTTGGTTGATTTGGCTGGTTCGGAACGTGCTGTAAAAACGGGAGCTGTCGGTGATCGTCTGAAGGAAGGATCCAATATTAATAAGTAATTTAGAGTAGAGTATATATGAATGAATTCATAAATGGCTAACATAAATTTCTTTCTAGATCACTCACCACTCTCGGTTTAGTGATATCAAAACTTGCGGATCGTTCCAGTGGCAAGAAAACGGGCAATGATAAATTTGTACCCTATCGCGATTCGGTTCTTACTTGGCTTTTAAAAGATAATCTCGGTGGTAACTCTAAAACTGTAATGGTAGCTACAATTTCTCCTTCCGCCGACAATTATGAGGAAACTTTGTCCACACTACGTTACGCTGATCGTGCCAAAAGGATTGTCAACCACGCCGTGGTTAATGAGGATCCAAATGCGCGTATTATTCGCGAGTTACGAACTGAAGTCGAAACTCTTCGAAATATGCTAAAGCACGCAACGGTATTTGTTTTAAGAATAACCAGTAGAAATATATGGCAATCCCGCTTTTTGTTTCTCATTGTCAGGGTTCTCCTGTTGGAGACGTCCAACACGATATACACGATAAACTTGCCGAAAGTGAAAATTTAATGAAGCAAATTTCTCAAACCTGGGAAGAGAAGCTCGTCAAAACCGAGCGTATACAAAACGAGCGTCAACAAGCATTGGAAAAAATGGGTATTAGCGTGCAAGCAAGTGGGATTAAAGTTGAGAAGAATAAATATTATTTGGTCAATTTAAATGCTGATCCGTCCCTCAATGAATTATTAGTCTACTATTTAAAGGTAAAAGAATTAGTGATTTGTTAATTCTGAAGCTTATTAGCTTTTAACGATATTTCTATTGATTAAGGAACGCACTCTTATCGGCGGTCATAGTCTATCCGATCAACAGCCCGATATTCAATTGTCAGGGCTTGGGATTCAGCCGGAACATTGCGTTATAACCATCGAGAATGGTGGTCTTTATATGGAGCCTATTCAAGGAGCCCGTTGTTTCGTAAATGGTTCCGCAGTGCTAGAAAAAACACCGCTGAACAACGGTGACCGCATTCTTTGGGGCAATCATCACTTTTTCAGAGTTAACTGCCCCAAATGCGCCAACACAACTCTAAACTCAGAGCCACAAACTCCTGCTCAACTAATCGATTATAATTTCGCGCGTGATGAAATTATGCAAAATGAACTCAGTAACGATCCCATACAGACTGCAATCGCCAGACTGGAAAGGCAGCACGAAGAAGACAAACAAGTCGCTTTAGAGAAACAGCGCCAAGTAAGTCACGCATATTTTATTCATTTTTAAGTTTAGTTTTTGACTTGTCTGCGACTTATTAAATTGCTTCTTTCAGGAATACGAAAGGCAGTTCCAGCAGTTGCGAAATATTTTGTCTCCAAGCACACCGTATGCTCCTTACACTCCATTTGATCCTCTCCGTCTGGGTAAAATTGCGCCCAGCACACCCACATCTCAAATGCGTGTTGAAAAATGGGCTCAGGTCGGTTTAAGCTTGAAGTCCAATCATTTCAATCGATTAATTTGTTCTATTGTGATTTATTTCTTCAAACAGGAACGAGACGAGATGTTTAAGCGATCCTTGGGTCAGCTAAAAAACGATATTATGAGAGCCAATTCATTGGTGCAGGAAGCCAATTTCTTGGCTGAAGAAATGGAGAAGAAAACAAAATTTTCTGTTACTTTACAAATTCCACCGGCCAATTTGAGTCCCAATCGAAGGGTACGCTGAATGAAAACTGTTAGCATTTATCTCATACACTTATAGTAATCTCTCTAATTTTCTCTTCAGCGCGGCGCTTTTGTCAGTGAGCCAGCCATTTTGGTTAAACGCATGAATTCAGGCAGCCAAATCTGGACTATGGAAAAATTAGAGAACAAACTGATTGATATGCGTGAAATGTATCAGGATCATAAAGAACGACTGATGAATGGATTGGTGAGTGTTGCAGGCATTATCGATGAGCTGCTTATCTTTGCGTGCATTAAGAACTTTAACATGAAATAGTTTCGTTTTTCATTTACTAACAATTTATTGCATTACTCGAATCATTTATCATGCATTCCAAAAAAGCCTCTTCTTGAGACTTGCTCCGATGATGAAGATTGCAGTGAGGTAATTCCATTTATTTATGAATTAATGTCTCCCCCAATGGTTGCGATTCTAAACTTAAAACTGTTCTATCACTTATTTGTCTCAATTTTAGGACACTGAAAGCGTCAAACCTCTTGATCCTTTCTATGAGTCCCAAGAGAACCATAATCTCATTGGCGTCGCGAACATATTCTTAGAAGTTCTTTTCCATGATGTTAAACTCGATTATCATACGCCCATCATCAGTCAACAGGGTGAAGTTGCTGGACGACTTCAAGTCGAAATTCAACGAATTGCTGGACAACTACCACAAGACCGTATGTGCGAATCTGCTTCGGAATCTTCGTCAACAGACTCTCGTGACGAGTACGAAGATGTACCAGATCCATTGACCAGTCAGATCACTTGCCGCGTAGCAATCAAATGTGCCTCCGGTCTGCCTCTAACGCTATCGAACTTTGTGTTCTGCCAGTACACTTTCTGGGGCCATCAGGAAACCGTGGTACCAGTTATAAATGCCGAAGCACAGGCACATGATCAGAATAAGGTTTTTAAATTCGATCACACCAAAGACTTTACTGTCACAATTAATGAGGAATTTCTGGAGCACTGCATCGAAGGTGCTCTTTCGATTGAGGTGTGGGGTCATCGCAGCGCTGGATTTTCAAAAACAAAGGGTTGGGAAGTTGAGCAACAGCAAGCAAAAGCGCGCTCACTTGTTGATCGCTGGGCCGAATTATCACGCAAAATTGAACTTTGGGTGGAAATACATGAGTTGAACGACAATGGCGAATATTCTCCAGTGGAGGTGAGTGGCGCCACTAATCGCTCGGAGGTTCTGACCGGCGGTATTTATCAACTGCGTCAGGGACAGCAACGTCGCATAAATGTTCGTGTTAAACCCGTCCAAAACTCAGGAACCCTGCCCATTATCTGCCAATCAATAGTGAGCATTGCCGTTGGCAGTGTTACTGTTCGTTCGCATTTACAACGTCCATTGGATTCCTATCAGGAAGAAGACCTAACTGTATTGCGCGAGAAGTGGAGTGAAGCTCTGGGGAGACGACGTCAGTATTTGGATCAGCAAATACAAAAGCTTATCAATAAAGAGGAGAAGAGTGAAGAGGAACGTGAGCGTGAACTTAACCTGGTGCATCAGTGGATATCCTTAACCGAGGAACGCAATGCAGTTTTAGTCCCAGCACCAGGCTGTGGTATACCAGGGGCACCAGCTTCCTGGGACCCACCATCAGGCATGGAACCACATGTGCCTGTACTATTCCTCAATCTCAATGCAGACGATCTCTCAGCACAAAATACGAACGATGAATTCTCAACAGCTGGGCTTAACTCGATACTCTCCAAAGAACATGGTCACAAATTTTATACACTGCAAATATTACAGCACTTAGACAAAGATGTTTGCGCCATCGCCAGCTGGGACTCGTCTATGCATGACAGTCAAGCGTTGAATCGTGTCACAGAAGCCACGGAACGTGTCTATTTGATATTGCGGACAACAGTACGTCTATCGCATCCAGCGCCAATGGATCTAGTGCTAAGGAAGCGTCTCAGTATTAATGTTAAGAAAGGGCAAAGCTTAACGGACCGCCTGAAAAAGTTTCGTTTATTGCGTGGCGAGAATACCATTTACCAGACGGGTGTTACCTACGAGGTGGTATCGAATATACCCAAAGCTTCAGAGGAATTAGAAGATCGTGAATCTCTGGCGCAACTGGCTGCTAGCGGTGATGATTGTTCAGCAAGCGATGGAGAAACGTACATTGGTAAGATCTCGAAAAACTTGTTCCAAGGCTTTTCTCATTCTTACTTTCTCTTTTTTTAGAAAAATATACACGTGGTGTGTCGGCGGTGGAAAGTATTTTAACTCTAGATCGTTTGCGTCAAAACGTGGCTGTTAAGGAATTGGAAACAGCTCACGGTCAGCCATTATCGATGCGCAAGACAGTGAGCGTACCGAATTTCTCTCAGGTAATGCTGCGTATCCATTTGTTGGTGACCACTTGCCCAGCACCAAATAAATTTGTAGCAGCTAAATTGTGCGATTTATTTCTCATTTTGCGAATTCCTTTACAAATCATCCTTAATAGATTTTGTGCAATTTTCAAAAAATCTCACTAATTTTGTCTCGATTTTCTACAATTTCAGTCAATCTTGCTTTGTGTCTCTTTTTTTTAAATACTGTTTTCTAAAACAATAACTAAATCTGATAATTCTAAAAACAAAATTTATTTCTTCTTTCACATTTTACGCGCTTTCCACCTACCCGATTATTGTGTGTGTCTCTGTCCTCACTGCTCAACTATTCAAAAAACCAAAAAAAAAACATTTATATGTTTCACTAACTTTTACTACAAATTGTACACTTAAAATCATATTGTTATAAATAATTCAACAGACGGTTAAAGACACACCAAACACTGGCAACGTAAGTATAAAAAAAGTCAAACATCAAGCAATGAAAACAATATATGGTACTTGTAGATATTCGAAACAATTCGTAATGAAAGCTATCTCGTTTTCATTAAACGAAATGAAAAGACAGAGTTTGCTCAGTCATTTGTAAAGTAATATCGTTTTTTTATTCAATATTTAAAAATATTAAATAATTACTGTCATGGATAAATGAAATTAGTTTCCGAACAACAAAAGTATATTTAGAGTTATAATTCTCAAATAAAACACCTTGTAAAAAGGAACATTGAAAACCTTTTAAACACGTACTATATATTTCTATGACATGATAAAATGATTATGATATGATATTTGTTTTAATTTACGCGTATTTACATGTTTTTATATAGAGTTCAGCTTCACACGTGTTGCTCTATATCTGTTGCTTTTACTAAATACACCCTAAATACCTAATTCGAATGTAAAACTGTTCTAAAATAAAATCGCCTTGTTTTCTGATGTTGATTTTTTATTAATCTTTTATCAGATTATGCGCTTCGATGCCTCCATGGAATCTTTGCTAAATGTCGGACGTTCTGAATCATTTGTCGATTTGAACAATTCAGATTTTTGTCGTCAATCATTTGGTTCGAAATATGTAACACAACCAGGTAAATCTAGTGCGAACATAGTAATCCAATCTGAAACAAATTCTGTAACTTCCCTTTTATGAATTCTAGCAGCACAACAAGGTATTCGAGATTTCGGTGTTCGTACGCGTCATAGTTTCGGCGGGAAGGGCAGTAATAGTGAGGATTCACCTGGAAAACCTTTTGGCATTGGTAAGAAAGAGTTTCCACCTTATCTTTATTAATGAGAAAACTGAAAAAGTTAAAGAAACGAAGATGTAATTTAAGCATTTTCTTTTTAATTTTTTCATATTCATTAAGAAGTGATTAAATTTTATTTTCGATCATTCTTAAAGCTCTTCTTTTATATGCTCAATAAATCAAAGCACATGAAAATTTTGTTTCGAGTTCTTGCTTCGCTCTTAAGCAAATTTTACCATCAGTAAAGATCTGTGCAGTAGCTCGACTTTTCAATAATCTTCCCTTATTGATTTTGTAAATCTTATTATTCATAATTACTAAAACGTAGTAGTTTAAAACTGTTGACTAAAACTGAAAAATTTATATTTTTATTAAAACTTTAATTTATAAAAATTTAGAAATTGAAAGAAATCTAAGAAAATGTTAAGCGTCGTTATTTTCCTTATAGGAGGAACCTTAATAAACGATAATTGCTTATAGTATTGGAATTGATTAGTAACAAAACTAGATAGTTTTATCTAATCAACATAAATTTTTATTTTATGTTCTTATTTTTTTGCTTAAAACAAGAATGTTGCGCCTTGAAAAGTGCAATTCGTTCTTTAGTTTTCAGTTCAGTAGCAAAAATCTATTCTTTCCAGAAGTTAAAAACCCTGACAAATAAAAATCGATGACCTAATATATATTTTTCAATATAAACATCTAGCATATATTCGTAAATATCGTAGCTATTAGTTTTATCCTTGATAAACGTGACAAATTTTCCACTATATTTTTAAAGAATTAATGCAAACATTTTCCCTTTCGCTTTGGGCTACGTTTGTCGTGTATGATTTGCTTAAACTTTATGTGCAAAGGAATGAATGTAGCTGCTAAGCATTCCCAATAAAACTATTAATTATTTAAAATTTTCTTAAAAAATCTGGAAATCATATCCGGTTTTATAATATTGCAATTTCGTTTATTCAATGAGAACATTTTTTATCACATCAATTTGATTGATATAAAAAGCTTCCATTATTTTATGGATATAATTTTTTTTCTATATTTTCAAAATTTGTTCACTTTTTCTGAATCAGTTTATCTTTATTTATAAATTTACTAAAACTTTATATCAATATTTTAAATAATAAACTCACATTTTTTGCTAATTTTAATTTAATTCAATGCAACAAATAAACAACAATAACTACTACTGCTACAACTACTATTTCTATCAACTACATTTTCAATTCATCAACTAATCAACCAACCAAACCAACTAATCAATCAATCAATCAACAAACAATCTCAACTGCAACAAACTTCTAATGCATTATTAATAATGTTTTTATATCTCTAACAATCGATCGCTTCCTTCTCGATTCATTCATCGTTCGTTCGCACTGTGATTATTTATTATTTCCTCTGACTTCGACGTTCTGTGCTTCGTTCTATTCGTACTCGATCGGCAAATACATAATGTGTCAAGGCTCGATTTTGTCAGGTAAAAATTTAATGTACAAAAAAGTACCATCTTCCAATCATCTAAGAAATCATTACGTTTGCGTTTAATTGTTATTTCAATGTAAAACACAAATTTATATAGAAAGAGTCATTCATTATTATCATCATAAACACACCTACTAGGTTAAACTGCCTTCTAAGTTCATATTAACCTTTATATCGGGGGAATATGACTACATCTGTGTGGCTCGATTTATGTCTTGACTGTCGGAACGAATATCTACGCAAACAATAAATTTATAAATACAATAATGCGTAAATGAAATATTTTGATAGTATGCTAGAGCGTGCGGAAGATAATAGAGGGATGAGGACCCATATAGTTTCTGCGAAAACTTTCTGAAAGTCCTTACTTAAATTGATAATAAATGTCAAAATGAAATAAAATATTAAAATGTTGTTTTGATTTAGAGCGCAATTCCCAGAGTGTCATATACGTATAGAATTAGCTGTTGGGAGCGGGTGGCAAGTAGCTTTACGTGTAGTTCTAATATTAAAGTCGATAAATGTTCAGCCACTCTCAACGAAATTACTAAATTCGTATACACGAAAAAGTATTTTTTATAATAATCGCGTAATATTTAATAATCATCATTATAGAACAACAAATCGATTAGATGTGTAAATGTTCGTTATTATAATATTGTTCGTTAGTCTCGTAGATATTAAACCTTTCACAACCTTACAATGCTGTTGTTTTTTTAAAAATTCTGATTATTTGGTATTTAAATTCATTAGTCCGTTAAGAATTACGAAGTATGAAACTCATTAATAGCGCTCGGAATAGCGGGCGTAAGAGAATTTCATAAATTCAACGAACCTTTTCTCGCGAGTGTTAGGCTTCGCCTCTTCAAAAAGGACTCCAATAAAACTTAATTTTTCCAAATTGAAATGTCAATTTCCATGAGTCGGGACAGGAAGAATGCAAGAAATATCTAAGCGCCAGCTAGTCCGAGCTATCCCGTTCATCATCGTGCCTTCATTATCACTTTATTGCACCATGTATTATGCGTCTAGCAGTTTAACGTTATCATCCCAATTTACATTTTAACCTCATTAACTCTTTAGTCACTGTCCATTTACCACATTTACCATTATTTTTCTTCTTTCCCCTCTACTCACGGTACAGTTCGTTTGAATGATTTCTACCAAGAGTTTCATTTTGCTCACTAATCACCAATATTTCTCATCGATCATTCTTCATAATTGACTCGATCCATAGCATTGTTGTTTGATTTGATCCTTCCGTTTTATGTTAGCTACTCATTACGTGTTTATTTCACTTCTTTTGAGTCTGCCTTTGTACGTTGAATGGAATAACTACCGATTTAATTTTGTAATGTGTGAATTATTAGCTCTCTTGTGAAACCTATTTGAAGATTATATTTGTGTTCATTCTAATCAAAACTTCATCTCTTTCAAACCTTCCGTATATTTAATAATCATTTAAAATTCTCGCCCGTTCATGCTTACACTGGGGGAAAACAGCGCGCCCAACGTTCTTGAATTTAAATCTGAATTCAAATCCATTACGAACTCAACCAACAAAACGTAGGTGCCGTCAGGGTCAATATATTTGACGTTTACATCTATAAATACATATATACACGTATATTGCATATAATCTACTTTTAAGTTTATTAATCTCCTTTTCTCTCCTTTTTGGGGGCACTGCTCCTCACAATTAATAGCCTCTCCGGCAACGAGCAAGTTGATGGGACTGCGTATGACTACGTTACATGAGGAGCCACTCGGTGGGCATCGTTCATTGGCAGAGGAGCCTGAAGATAGTTTAAGTGATTCTGAATGCGCCACTGTTGACTACGAGAGCGCAACAAATCAACGCAATAGTATTAATGCCAAAGCTCGGCTGACTTCTTCCAAAACAATGGATTCCTTCATGGATGTTAGCAGTCATTCGAATACCAGCTGCTTGAGTTACACCTCGGGTGCCAACATAAATATCAAGCATTTAACAGGCCTGGCAACACCAAGCATGAGTTCCTCCACATCCAGTGGTTACGGATCACAGGCAAGCATCTGGGAAAACTAACAAATGCATCTGCCATCGTAATGCCATTATTTTTTCTTCCTTAAATTTCAGGCTGTTTCGTGCAGCAATTTAACAAATGATGACATAACCTCAATGCGTTCCATGAGCATCGATGAAACACCAGGTGAGTTCCTTTGTTTGTATGATTTTGTTATTGGAAATGATTACAATTAGTTTAAAAATGTTTTCACATGCATTCTAAATTAGATTTCGAACGCATCAATTCAAGTTCACCGCCCAATAATTGCACGATGCAAACCTCGGCCAATCGCCAACCCCGATTCAATCCATTTTTGAAGGATATGCCAAAATCTGCCAATAGATCAAATCCATTAACAAACGCACAGCACAAAAATTTAACTGAAACAAAAGTCGATGAAAATTTGCAAGAAAATAATGAAGCAATACCAACAATCCAAAAACTAAACGATCAACAGCATCAACAACAGCAACAGCTAGATCATATCATTCCAAAAGTGAGTTCAACAGCCGAGCAGGAAATATCTTCACAAAATCATTGCCAGCAAGAAAACTATCGAGACAAAGAAGTAGAAAATGACAGACAAGGAAAAAGTAAAAGCGCTACCAGCAATAAGATTAATAATAATAACTATAATAACAACAACAACGACGACGATAATTTCCCAAACGATTCGAAACACATTGCCATGGACAATCAGCATCATCAGCGACATAATGGAAATGAAATATTTATCAGCGGCATGAAACCATTGCTTACCGAATCGAATTGCGTGGTCAATGATGGTAAGTGTGAAAGCAACGGAATCGGTACCGGTATCGTGAGAACGCAATTACCAGCGGGCAAGGTTGTGCGTCGTAAAAAGACTGCATGCGTTCACAACACCGAAGGCTCTTTAGCTAACACAACAACACCAACAACAGTGGCCACTGTTAACAACAATACCGTGACACCAGCCACAATAACAACAATAACACGTCCAAATGTTTTGCAACGCACCTCACTGGCCAAAATGGAAGGCCTAGCCAAATCAAACGATCACTTAAATATTTCCATGACGAGTAGTATGGAAATCGAAGGTAGATTTTTTAGAATTTCATTAAACAATTAATTAATTTATGTAATTCTTTAGATGAAAAAGACAAAGATAATGAAATTTCGTTACCAGAATGGGTTGTAGTCGGTGAATCTGTGCTCATACGTCCGTACAATACCAGCGGTATCATCAGCTACATTGGCGCCACGCACTTTCAAGCCGGCATCTGGATAGGCGTTGAATTAGACACACCCACCGGCAAGAATGATGGCAGTATACAGGGCACACAATACTTTCAATGCAAACCCAAACACGGAATATTTGTGCGTTACGACAAACTAATATTGGATAAACGAGGCAAAGCGATGCGAGCTTACAAAGCAGAGAAACAGTTCAAAGGTAGTTCCTTGGAGGAGTGACCAATAGATACACTCCAATATTTGTCGGATTTACAATTTTATAATCAATTAAACTCCCTTTCGTCTTCTTAGAAGCAACAATGACTCGATCAAAGAGCCGCATTGAATCAATGGGCTCAACTGGCGGGACGCGAAAATGATTATATCCAAAATGTTCGCATCAGGCACGCAATAATAGCGGCTGGGCGAACTGCAGACATTTATCTTTAACAACGCCAGCAACAGCATCGACGACAACAACAACCACATTCAGCCCTTGTGGCACACCTACGAGATCAAGCACAAAGCCCCGAGGAGCACCACCATTACCATCAGCCGCCACAACAACGAACAATAGAAACAAGAAACTGCTAAATCGACTTTCTACAGCATTTTAGAGTTTCTCGTTCGAAATTAGCGAGCACACTTTCCAATAAATAAATTCAATTGCATCGGACAGGCAGATGCTAAAATTTCAAACGCCTGAAGAGAGAACGACATCTTTTAGTAAAAAGAGAACTAATGTAAGAATAATAGAAAATCTTTAAGGTAGAAGTAGATCAAGCTACATTAAATTATTTCTTGCCCGACAAAAATGTGAAAACATTTCGATTGTCTTTAAAACGAACAAAATGCGAACGAAGCAATTGCATCTGGTTGTTTTACAATGATCACTCAAAACAATTTTAAGTTGCAACAAAAAAGCAATCGAGGAATTGCTTTTTTCTAAAGCAGTTAGGACTATTAATCAAAACGAGAAGTAAATAAATAAATACTTCAAGAATGCAATACTGTTTATGGTTGAATTTATGTTAACCATATACGATTATGTTAACGATTTGTTAGCTATAAATGGCTCGATTATTTTTTCGAAAATTATTGTATTATTTTGTGCTTCTTTTAATTTTAGATATAAAACTATTATATTTTCCTCTAGTTTTAATTAAAAGTTTTAAATTAATACTTAATACATTTTATCTGACTTGATTAAGATTAAGGAGTATTACGATGGGTGTAATAAATTCCATTTTATGTATATTTTTTAGACTATAATAATTGTATAATTTAAAGGATATTGTATTTAAATGAGAATTTCATTATATTTTTACAACGACAAGTTTTTCAATTTATCTAATCAAACGATTTTTAAAAGCAGAGTTTTGGCTTTATAATCAAATCATTTGCTTGTTTAATTGTGATTTTTTCTCTTTGATAAATGCAGACATTGACTTTTTGCGGGGTTTCACTTGCAAAATCAAGCAACCATCTTGATTTAATGACTATAATACTAAAAATAATTACGTACGTGTTTTATGTTGTTCATATCATGTTAAGTTTAGTATTATGCTATTAGAAAATGTAATTATGTAATTTTATGATTTAATAAGTTCAATTGCCTTCGATTATCGTTTATTTAATGAGGTTAATTATGATCCAAAATGACATAATTATAAAAAAGTTATTTCTCTGCAATTTTATTTTATTAAATAAAAACGATTTATTATTTTAAATTTAGTTTTTAGCGGGGCTACCAAGTCCGGTGTGCAATAATAGGCACTATTAGCTACTTCATGATTAGCTAAGCTTCATTATTTAGAACTGCCAGAAATTAAATATCTGTCACAATGAAAGGACTGAAAAATGTTCATTTGCTTGTGCGATTGAGAGCAGGTACCAATTTCAGCCCAAAAGTATGCTTGCGAAATTTTTTTCGTAATATTTCTAGAAATCTTTGTGAAATCATTGAAACGCTTGCAGTTTAGCAATTACTGCTATCTGTCGCGCATGATCGATAACGTCTCTAAAATCCGATATTTGATGTTTGCCATTTTATTTGAGTGCAATATGTAATATCTTAAATTTTTAATAGTTTTAGAAGATAATTTTAATAACAAATTCTAATAGAAAGTTTATGGGGTGAGAGAACGTTTCAAAAATGCTTTCCGTGTTCACTGAAAAGACTAAAATAGAAAATATTACCACTAAAATTTTGGAAGGAAAATAGTAACGCATTCTACAACTGTTTGAGTCTAGAGTAAACTTTTGAAGCTACTTATCAATCCAGTAAAAATAAATTTTGGAAAATATAGCCATTCGTAGCCGTACGACGCGGTATAAAATCCGAAAGAATGATGAAACGCGATTTTAGGAGGCTTCTAAGGTAGAGTAGAATAGCGCAATATTTTTATTTAGAAAACACTTAATTAATTCAACAAAGTTTGAGAAAGTTTTTTGATTTAAGTTCGATTAAAATAATATAAACAGACTGTAATTTCTTATATGAATTCTTTGAGAAAGTTCCCTTTATTTATAATGCGTGATTTATTTAAATTATTTCCATCGGCTCAAACAATTCCGTTTGCTTTATTTTATTAGTTTTCACTGCGTAAATGAAATTCTTCCAGAAAAACGACGAATAAAGTTTTTGCATTCTTCAGAAGAAAAGAATTTTAATTAAAATAGAAATTATTTTTAATCAAATTCATGTTATTCACGTACTTTTGTAGTAGTAGTAAGGAGAAAAGCAATAACTGCACTCAATTTAAACGTGTTTAGAAAAAGTCATTAGGATTTATTTAGAGTAGAAGAAAAGAAAAAGGAAACGCCTATGAGCGATTAAGAGAATTAAAACTAAATTAATTACGAAATTATGAAAGCTGTTGAACACTAAAACAAATTATGCAAATGAAATTTAAAATTACAGGAAAATCTTTTCGAAGCCAAAACACAATAAATCATTCCGACCCAAAAGGAATTAAAGGCAATAAATATCAACTTAAAAAAACCATTAGATAAAACTGAACTAAACTGAAATTTCACTTCAATATTTTTCATCATTAACGCATGGGTTTAAACAACTCAAGAGGGCATTTGCTCGTGGGCATTTACACACGTATACAATCTCTGCGTGACCATACACGATATAGGTATTAAATATAATATTCTTATATAAAATATGATGTTAGAATTATTATTACTTCAAACAGCAAATGCAAAAATAATAATAAAAACTAACACATTTACGTAAGTATCCATCCAGAAATAAATCTACATAAGAATATAATTATAAACCCTCAGCAATAATACGACTCGATTTAAAGAAAAATAACCTAAAAATTATTCAGACAAATAAGAATTGCCACAACCAACTTCATTATGTAAAAATAAACAAACCCATTGTATAAAAAACAAAAGGAAACTTGAAACTGCAATTTAAGAAAATATCAAAAATGTTTCTGAAGAAAACTAATAATAAAACGTACATCGTTTTAACGATATTTACATAATATTTCACAGGGAGTAAAAACCTCTTTAAATGATAAATTTTATTAAAGAAAAACTGTTAGATGTTGCATGTTTTGAGAGAACTTGTAATTGTTATTGTTGCCCAAGAATATAGTCCGACTATATTTTTTCAAATCAATATTTTAAATCAGCTGACGATCTGATCTGAACCGTTTTCTTTTCGGTATTCTTTTAAATTTGCTTTACCTTTTTTGAAAGAAAATAAGAGCGAGAGAATCGAAGAGCGAGACCTACAGAATCGGGAAACGGAAACAAAAACACGTCCAAAACAATTCAAAGCAGACAAACAGAAATATAATATATGTATAAGTATATTTTAATCATTTTATATTTAAATATATACATTCTGATATACAAAACAAAAACAAACTAATGCTAAATTTTAAACAAACAATAAAAAGATTAAATGAATAACAACAACAACAACAAAGCAACAGCCACTAAATCAGAACAATTTAATTGCAACTAAGAATAAAATATACATGTATACAATAAAATATTCTAACATTATATTAGAGAACATTTTTTTTTAAATCAAAAAGCTAAGCCTTCTTAAAACCAGCTTTATAAAATTCCTTCAGTGATCGGTCGCTCAAATGCATTTCTTTCGAGACCTCTCTTAAACACAATTAATAAGAAAAAAACAACAACAAACTTCATTACGTGGCATGGCTTTAATTATGTAGTTATGATTGTTAGGAATAAAATATCGTAAATACTATCAAAAGAAAAACAACAACATTATGTTGATTGTTTGTATGGGAAATATTGCATTTAGAACAAAAATAACAACAACAACAACAACCGAACATGGAAAACTTTTCATTTGCAATTTAAAAGAAATAAAAGAGCAAACAAAACATGAGCTTCTTAATAGTCTAAGAGAAATTGACAAGAAAAAATTGAAAAAAATAAATCTTTTCAAAGCTTAAATTTTAACTAAAGACGTTACAAACCCCAAAGGAAAATCAGAAACATTCGCCATAACAAAAACAATGACGTATTTTAAGAAAACAATCACTCAAAAAAACGCTTATCAAAATGCAAGCAAACGATTGAATTTGAAAAAAACCAATTAGCCCCTTTTTTCCACTCTTCCAATGATCAGACATCAATCATAATTCACTCTTTCCATTCTAACGAAAGAGGAAGACCTTACATGAAAGCTCTTCGCAGCAAAGAATGTGAACAAATTTGTAAATGAAGGACATGATCAAAGGAAGTTTGATAAAAAAGATAATTGAGAATGAAGATAAATTCTTAAGTCTATCAATCTGTGTGGCATTTTGTCCTCCGCTAAAAAATTTTTGAAAAACTAATGTTAGACCTAGCCGCAACAGTCTGTAGCCTATGAAAACTAAATTAATGTGATTTATCAAAGGTTCGTACCATCTCGTCTCGTCTCAATTTTCCAGTAGCCTTTCACTAAATTGTTTTACATCGCTAAATTCGAGGTCTCATCACCCAAAGTATCAAACAAATGAACGGCGACCAGAAATATGAGAGAGATGAAATAAGTACATAATGCACTTCTTCTAACAAGCAATCGCATGTATCGTTGTCATATTTTTCAGTAGCGTTTCAACCGTTGAATTTTGTTTGCATTGCAAGTAACTGTCAGAAATTCTGAAATAACAGTTTAAGGACAACTGGAAAACGGGAGTATGTCTGAGAGTGAATATCGGAACAAGCAACACCCCAGTAGAGAAAATAATGCAAATCAAGTGCAGTCATAAAATGACAATATAAAATAATACGATATTTTGTCGTAACATTTCGATTGATTGTCGTGAAGGATTGCAGGAAAAATATTTAACTAAAGAAATACGCGCTATTTTGGATACATGACTATTCTTAGACTCTGCAAATTGAAAAAACTTTTAAAATACTTTCGGAAAACCTTAAACGCCATATTACCACACGTCACAAAATAATCAAGTAAAATCTTTTACTCAATTTCATAAATTCGATTAATCAAATCATGTTTTTGCTTGTAGTTCATTTTTCAATCAAATCCTAATCTTGTCATTACTTTGCATTTATTAAATATTCCCAAAGAAAAATTTATCAATTGAAAATATCTGTCAATAAAGAAGAGAGAAACACAGTTTGACAAGATTTTAGATCAAAAGCGATCAAGCCTCTTTAATCAAGCCTGTTTCACTTTCTGATCAGTTTTAGAAATTTTATTCCCTTTTTAATGATTTTAGTAAATAACTAAAAAGTTTTTAAAGAATGTAAGATCTGTAAATTTTTTCCAGTATGGTTTTTTATCTGTATCCTCTCCTTGCGAAATCTTTTCCAACTGCAGTTCAGAAAGCATTACATTTAGTTCAAGAACCATCACCTTAGTTTCAGAACTGATTGAATGAAGTTCAGAAATCGTTAGATGCTGTTCATAACTATCAAATATAGAACAAAAATTTTCGTAATAAATAGTTTGAATTGTGTAGAAGATTTCATAACAGATTTTTTTAAATGTGCAAAGAGAAAGAAATATATTATTTGTTAGAATTGATTGTATAACATTTACAACTAACATTATAGTACAGGATTAAAGACTTGAAATTAATGCATAATTAGCTAACCTAAGGCAAAACGGCGACCCAGTAGTAGCCGACATCCCATCCTTGAGCATTTTCATTAAAAAGAATTGATTTGAAACCTCCTGCACAAATCAAAATTTTTGCTATGAAATTTTATCAAATATATTTTATAGTCTCTGAATTACATTTGATGCTTTCTGAAATTAAAGTGACAATTTCTGAAATTAAAGTAATCGCTTCTGAACTCAATGCGATGAATTCCAAACTAGAATTGGAAAAAGTGTAGAACTAGTTTTTACCCACACACACACACGCACACAAACAAGCTAACACTAGCAAAAACAATATTAAGCGAAAGGCTTAACTTTTTAAAATATTCAAATAATACGATTAAGTCATTATTACAGAACCTCTTAAATGCAAACTTACAAGTATTGAATAAATTATTATATTGCAATGATAAATATACATATTATATACATAAATACATCCCAATACCAATACGAAAATTTACCAATATGTATTAAACTTAATCTAAAGATAAAAGAACAAACACAAGCAAACAACTTTATTTAAACAACTCTAAATTTTGATGTCTTAACAAAGAGTAAAACATTTAATTGAACTAACAAGAAACTAACTAAATCAATAAAAATATGAATTATACAATGCAAAAAATAAATAATCCTGGTTTTATTTATATAATTCTGTTTGTTTTTAGTGTATATATATTCATGATTTAATGAAGAATTTAATATGTCTATAAAATACTAAAACCCGGCAATATCCATCCAGAATTATTTTTAAAGTTTTCTAATAATAACAGTTTCTAGTGGAAATTTTATGATATTGCTACAACCCAGCAGACGTTAGCAGTTATCCGTTACTCGTTTTTGCCGGAAACGGAAAGCGGAATAGTACGGCATCTGTAGTTTCAGTGAGGAAACTAAATGCGAAATCCACTCGATAAGCCACAAAAAATCGGAGATAAAAAATGAGATCGATGATCAATAATATCATAAATATGGGTTTAAGTTTATATATGAAAAATGAATAAATATGCTTACTTCTTCGCGGTCTCCGGATTCCAGATTCTACGGATATAAAAAGAAGTTACTTCGTCGAATTTTCAATTTTTCCACTTTTCACAGTTTTATCGAAAGCCAAGTTTTCCGATCAGATCATCAGGATGCCTTAACACTCCCTTTATAAACGAATATTGGCAATTATTATACCTTCTCAAGGCCACAAAAGAAATAACTATCTTTCCAGATCCGGTCCAGATTCTTGCATGAACGCGCATTGCAGGAAACTCCAATGGGGATATCTGTATAAAATATCTGGCAGAATGGTTGTAGATTACTTTTAATGTCTGAAATATAAATTGTATTTAAAACCCTTTTGATTTGAATTAGTAATGAATTAATTAATATAATAAATAATTATAGTTCTATTAGTTCTTCATAAATATAGTAGAAATATAATTGAAGAAAAATTGACACTTTCAACCGTTTGGTAGAATTAATACAACTATTACGACATTAAGGAGTATCCGCATTGTTTACCCTTATTAAAATATTATTAAGTTTTTCATGAAATTGAGAGTGCAGTGAATGAAAAATTAGGCCCTACGATAAGTCAAGTTAAGCCTTATATTATGTGTATAAATATGCAAGTATATAAAAAATATTGACTATTTGTTTAATTTATTAGTAATGTCATTATATAAAAATATAAGCATATCTTTTGTATTATTTTTATGTGTAAATCCATGCATTTTCATTACAATTTTTATATAATTTTCAATTTCAATCACTGGATATTTTATTATATATACATTTCGTGTTTATAATTCTTTTATTTATTAACCCGTACAAAATATTCGATGTTGTTTTTATGACACTCGCATAACGCCCATAATTTTCCATTTTCTTAATAAATATGTATAAAAATCTACCTCTTCCAAGTAGCTCTATATTTCTTGCATCATATTTATAAACTGCACGGTTAATAGAGACCGCATCAATTCGAAAGATAAAGTTTTCGAATCACAAAATTCAAATATATTCAATGAATTAAAATATCGCAATATTTTAAAATTCCTTGTTGGTCGATTTTTGTTTTTACTCTTGGTCGTTTTGTTATCAGAAATAATTTATAAAAAATCAAAATTAGTTGATAAGATTACAAAGCAATTAGATCCGATAACATTAATCAATTTAACTAACACAAGCTTGATAACAAAATATTTAATTAAAATCGTTTTCCTTTCTAATTTATTCTCATTTACTCTAACAAAAATATAAAATATTAAGCAAGAAAGGTTTTATATAAATTAAGAATATCTTTCTCCTAACGCATTGCTTAAGAAATGCTTAAGGAAATTTGAATTTTCATATCGTTAAGAACGTTTTCAATATAATAATTTTGAGATTAAATAATTTCTAAAATATTAATTAATGTAACGAAAATAAAATATCGGAATGTTGCAATTCACACTTTTAATAAATTGAAATATAAAATTATAAGTTTAAAAATATCTAAATATAATTGACATAGATATTTGTTTGCATTGAAAGCTTTATACTTAGAGCATATCGTGCATTATTTAAACAGAAGCAAATCACTGCCATCCACGATAGAATGAATACCAATAACTTTGTTTTATAAATAAGAATAATTTATATGAAAGGATATTCAGTTCTATCATTTGAAGTCTTTTGGATTTAGTAAAACTCAGTTAAATTAAGTTATGAAATTCAATCTCGTTGAAATTGCCAACGCTGCGTTTCACTGCCATCAATGCAGGTGTCCACAACCACATCATCCATAGTCTTAAGCCCCCGATGATCTAAACAGAGCCCTGAATCCAAATGCATAAACTTTTCATTTACGTAACTCCAATGTTCGTTATAGGCATCGTTTTCGATGCACCCGGCCATTACAACGACATACGGAGGTGCCGACTCACCGTGCTGCACCGTAGCACAGCTAAGCTCATTGCGCAGCACTTGACTTTTTGTGAAGGAAAAGAACTGCGATTTGGACAAGGGTTTACCACAATTGTACAGACCTAGATTATACGGTTTCTCATTGTTTTGCAACAAGTCGTCAAGGCACAGATTGGTGTTAACAGCCTTTATTCTGTTTGTAAGAGAATCGAATATGAATCGAATGAGAATGCATGAACAGATGAATTGAGACCAATATAATTAACAAACCTGCCATAATCGAACACATTTTTCGTTGGCACAAATTTCTCCGGATATATATTTTTTAAATACCAATCGAAACTTTTACAACGCAATTTCTTACGCAGCATAACACGATGCGTAAGATCGCCGATATCAGGATGGAATTTTAAATCAGGACGATTTAGAAAGAAAATGTTGACATAATCGTCCATCCACACCAATGCCATACGAGCTGAGTTTATACCATGTGTGTCTCGATCGTTAGGAAACCTAGAAATGATTTCTTAGTCTCATACAATTCAGAAATAAAAATGTTCCCACTTGTAGGGATGAAAATCGCGGAAGACATGTCCAACTCTTGAACATGGTATAGTTTCTATAGTGCCACCACACTGCCAAATTCTAAACGACATCTCCAGATTCTCGCCACCCCAACCATCCATCTAAAGGCAATGAGAAAAATTTATGTTAATTTCCTGATAAATGGAGAAATGCACTTTCGTATACCTGCTCATCATAGCTTCCACTTTCCCAAAAATAGCGCCGATCAATAGCAAACAATCCTCCCGCCATTGTCGGGCTATAAGCAGGACACGTTTCGCGTGGTTGCCCGCATTCTCTCAATTGACGTTTTTTCTCGCGCGCTGATAAATTAATCCAATCAAAATGTCCAGACCACTGAAAACCGCCAACTTGAAAGGATTTATAACCGTTTGTGCTGTATTGAAAGTCCTTAGCGTCAATAACATCGATGATAGGCACCAACACACTAGTACGTGATTCTCGTATACGATCCAATAATGGCTCGCACCAACCGATATTCGCCTCGCAGTGAGCATCTAAAAATATGAGCACATCACCAGTAGCAATCCGCGCCCCAGCTAAACGGGCTCGTATTAATCCCAAACTATGATTTGATAAAAAAAACATGATAGCTTCTAATTATTGTTGCGAAACTCATTCCTTACCGATCCTTCAAACGCAAAACTTGTACCTTTCCATTGGTTAGACGAGTCCTAATATAGTAATCCAGTTTACCTCCCAGCTCCGAATTCGTGCTGCCATCGTCCACCAGAATAATCTCTTTCAGGGCGCGTTCGTTGCACGTATTTAAGGTGCTGTGAACGGTACGCAAAAGCACCGAATAGGGTTCGTTGTAGAATATTATAATGACACTGGCAGAAGGCAAAGCAGCCGTGTCATATTTTCGCTTTAAACAGAGAGGATGCCGTGAGTCTGGAACGGTGCGGTTATACGATAAACGTTGACTAAGCACTTCATTGAGTGCGATCTGTTTGTAAATGGCATCGCCTCTTTCCATCTCCTTGCCGTGGAGATGAACTGCTTTACCATCGTTCCCCAATCCTGGCTCTTGCATCGCTAAATCCGCCAAAACGGACAGCTCATACGCACGATCACTTTCCTTATCAATAGCCGGCAATTGTGGCGCTGAAATCTCATTCTCTTCGTCGATTTCATGTTCTCTTTCGTCTTTATCATCACTCACTAGCAGTGGTTTGTCCGCACTTGATAATTTCTGCAAGCTATTATGAATCCTTGCCTGCCTGTTTGGCTTTAAAACTTGATTATGCGGTAGTTGCTCATGAGGAAAGTTCCGATGACCGTTGTTCACACCCAAGGCGTCCTCTATATTTGACATTTTTATATAAAATACGAAACATAATGTGACGACAATAAAAATTATGAGTTTCCCATAAAAAGGACGATATCTTGGAAACATTTTGTTTTCTCGAACTTTTTTTGAATTTACCGATCCTAGAAAATTATGTTCACCGCTGTTTTGTTCCAGAACAATTTTTAATAGAAGCCTAACTAATTATTTTTTATGCTAATTAATTAATGTAACGCTCTTTTTCAATCGTTTTAAGTATGGCACAGTTTCAGAGCGACAAACGTTGTCGCGCTTACTAATACTTTTTACCAAAAAGCTTCACACTTCAATTCGTGATGTGGCTAAATTCAAAAAGTTAGAAGAGATGTTTCTATTCAATTCGAATAAATTGCCAATCAGCTTTCCTCCTCATCCAGATCTCTCTTCTCATAGACCAAAATAAAGCAACAACTACAACCAGGTATTTAGTTCGGCCTCCGTTATTTGCCCTGTCGATCTGGTTTTTCTAATTTTCCACGTGTTGTTGTTGTTCTTGTTGTTTATCTTATTATGTTCAGATATGATCAGCTCTAATCAAATTTCTTTTGTTGACAACCAGTTGCTATTAGCCGTTTTTCAACTTCTGTTTTTGGAGACAGGTTTTAGGAGCTCATCACGATCTCTTCACTTATTGCACATTAACTTCCTTCCATGCAGCCTTACTTCTAACTTCATTCGACTTTAAATATAATTACTTAAATTTTTTACATTATTATGGCCAAGTTACTAAATGGTATTTGTGAATTTTAATGTCAATTTCAGCGAGCCGAAGAACCTGTTGAATCAACCAATACTTTTTTAATAAAATTTTTGACAGCTTATGTATAGCAAGCTCTCACTACTATATTCACCATGAAAATATTGCTTTTTTCACCGCAATGTGTTGGAAATGACGAAAATCGTAGCCGATAAAACAGTGCAATTAATTTCTGAAGTATAGATCAAGTAAAACCAAATATATAATCCTTTTATAATTGGTCGAATAATATAATGAACTAAAACTGTTTCATGTATAATCTAACATACTTTTATTGATAATAAGGACAAAAAATTAATAACAAACATATAAAAGGGTTATCTATATAAAAATATTAAGGTTATATAAAGGTTATAAGTATAATACTGAGAAGAGGTTCATCCTTTAAATGGGCAAGAGCTCCCATTCCAAAGTGGTAACGGAGGCATTGGCCAAACTGGCGTTTTTGAATTAATTAATCGTTATTATTTTAAACATTTTAAAAAGTTATTTTAAAAATCAGAGAAACTACATTCAATCGCAAAATACATTACATTTATACAACCTTTTATTGATTGCAAAAATTTATGAAAACCGGTAGTACCCACAGTCCCGGCTACGGCGACCACAAATTTACTTATGAATCTTTAAAGGAACGTATTGCCAGTTTTTTTAATTTAGTGTGAAGGTTGACTGCTCTTAGGCTTTTTGCCATAATTGTACAATCTCAACCCACATACCGGCATGTAGGCGTATCCCAACAATTCTGCTGTAACGTATCCGACGTCATCACTTTTTAACACCGTAAAATCGCCCACCAAACCAATGCCAATCCAGAACATTGGTTTTCTAAGGACTTTACTAAAGTATGCGTACAAATATAGCCGACAACACGTGTCTATGCTTGGGTGGTTTGCCGGGTGGCCCCGGGTGAAGAAAACTTCTGTTGGGGAAAATATTGCTTTATGACTTCGGCCGGTTTGTCAATGAAATTAATTCATACTAACTCCGCATTTCAACGCTTTGGGGAGAAAATAGACCATAGGAAATTGATGAAATAAAAAAGTCACTGATCGGAAACCAGGAGGTGTAACTGGAGCACTTAAAATGCGTATTTTGGAGTTGGAGATGACAATGCCGTTTCCTAAATGTCTTAGTTTTTTATTGCGTAGTCACTGTATCGAAGTCGATAATGTTGTTATGAGTGGGTGGGCAGTAAGATATAAATTTCCAAAAACCACAACATGCGCCAGTTCATTCATTCGTTTCTAAGTGTCCTTTTTGTGATGCTGATTGCGTTGTGTTTAAAGTTGTGTGCGTGTGTGTGTGATGGCGTGTGTGAGTGAATCAGTGACTGAATTTGTGGATGCAAGTGTGGCGATGTGTGTCAATTGAAGACTAACCAAACAGCAGGGTGCCTGGAATACCAACAAATGCCCGGTCGGAAAAGCGACCCTCAATAAAACAGTAATAATTAAGCACTAAAAAACTCCTAGACTTCGAAAAGGAATCGTTCTCTATTTAGTCGATTTAGTTTCCTAAAACCAATATACCACGCCTTGTTCTCGCGCACGGGAGATTACTTCCGATGCGTAGCAAGACCAAACAGCCTTTGAAATTTCTTATACTGATTACTTAATTCACGCAATGAATTTTAAATTGCTCTCCAGACTTTTTCAGACTGTATCGCCCACTGCACTAGGATTTCATCCTTGCGACTTCTTCATCCACTTTTCCTAATTCTCTTACTTCTTCTTCTTCTTTTTCGTTTCATTGTACGACCGATTAAATCATTTAACTTCAGATTTGATCCAGTGATAAAAACTTGTCACTTGGTAACTTCACTTCAAATGATTTGTGATGTTAGGCGGGTGGTTTTCTCACTCTTTGTCAAAGGCTCTATCAATTTGTCACCTGCCTGTCGAGGTTGTGCGTGCGGGAGTGCATGTAAACGGTATTTGTACGCTCATAAAGTATAAATTGCAGTTAATGATTACCACACACGACGACGATCTACCAAACGTCTCTACGTGCCACTACGTGTAAGATTCTATTCAAAGAACATTAGAATGGATTTAAATCAATGGCTGAAGTTCGGTGTTTTGTAAATGTTAAATTAAAATATTTTATTCTTTTGGAAATACGATTATATCGTAAATAATCGTGAAGAATTTGACCACGATTGTTATTTATTGGCGAGTTCTTCCCGTTTCTAATGATTTGAAGGTTTCCATAGTTTATATTTATCATTTTGATATTAAATTTATCAAGATTCGTTTACTTTCAGGTCCTAATTGGCCCCTACTTCTTTCAATAGAAGAATTTTCAAAAGAATAAACAAAATTGAGAACATTTAAAATCTCAAAACTTTTCTTGAAATTTAGAAAGATTTAAAAGTTGTTAAAAATTTCGAAATTAAAGTAGAATTCCAGTAACGCAGCGATTAATGGAGAATTCGTAGCTCCCAATTATCAAGTAGTGACGTCATAAGTGATACAGTCATTTATTAAACATCAAAGGCAACCCGATGTCATCCGAGCAGAAAATCATCCACCACTTCCGTCCTGAGTGTCATTTAGTGAGCTACGTCACTGTCTTTAGAAATGTCTAGACATCCGGACACCCGTTTTTAATTTATAAATACAATTCATTCATGTATGCATATTTTATTATTTCTGATTATTTGAAAAAAACAGGTAAGAAGATTTCTTCGTCCAATAAATTTAATTGATGAATGTTTTCCTCGTTTTTTGAAAACAGCGATCAAAGCAAACAATCGATAGATTGAAGAAAGTTTACGATGAAAAACTTTCATTAGAATAAATAAAATAATCTCATGAAGTGAAAGAATATATAAATAAATATTACCGTCTTTTAAACAGAAGTCGTTTGAAAATATTTTCGACATGACAGCGTCGGCAGATCAAAGAAAAAATGCAACTTGACTGGAATGAATTTCATTCGTAATTAACCAAAATTGACTAATTCTCTATCGCTTTTTTATTTTGTTAGCCCTTCTCTTTCTTTCTTCTTTATTTTTTCTTACGCGCGTCTGATCGGGCGATCAGGCTACGGTGAACAAGTTGTCTGCTTGTGATATGACTTTTCGAAGGCTTCGACTTCGTTCAATCAGGCAGACGTTGAATGAATTAAGACATTAAATCGTTTAACGAAATCAATTTGTATACAAATTAATAATATGATGAGCCCTACGTGCTCATGCGTCCTGGGAATGAGCAAACCCAAAAGAAAGTAAGCATTCATTCAACCGAACCGAACCAACCATTTACCAATTGCATTTATTCTCATATTTTAATTTCAACTAATGGAAGAATAAAAATTATAATTAATTCATAACAAGCAGGAACCGAAGCGGCGACGCGTCAATTGTATATATTTTGTTCATTGCACGCTTCGCTATCGCAGACAACGACTAATTAAGGATTCAGGTGCGTCGTGCATTTTTCGGATTTCTTTGGAAACAATGCCAAAAGCCAGACTGTGGGCGGATTGTGTCGAACGAGCATGTTCAAGAAACAGTCTCGATGCAACTGCGCTCGATTGATTGCGAAATTGAGGAGTAGACGCGTCGCGCCGACAAGTCTATTGCAATAACTGTCACTGATGTCCTCAACATAACAAGCTCCACTGGCCTCACAGGGTGCACGTCAGTCTGGCGATCCTTATGATCCCACGTCTCATTAATGGTCGTTGATTAAGTGATATAAACCAACCACCCATACTCCGGCGGGTTATCTTTTTATTGAGCCGGCACCGTATTGCATGAAACACTACATTTGCCTCCTAATCCCTTCACCACCGGTTCTTGAACGAATCAATCAGGTGGTGTTCTGATGGAAAGGTGTATCAGTTGATCAAAAGATTTCCATTGCTTCGAAATTACTGTTCATTAGGCATTGCCTTTTATGTCCCTCACTTACGAGCATGCCGGTGGTTATGGCCACTAACCGCATGCTTCAATTGACTTAACATGATCGCAAACAAGCATTCTTTCGATTAAAGGCGTACACGTTTTGAATATGAACTAAACAATTTTATTATCGATACAATTATCGAGAATGTTTGCCGAAGTATGTTTCGATGGCTTTGGTGACGGCCTTACGGCTTTCTTTGAACTTCTGCAAGAATTTGAAAGCAAATTTTGGTGGAAGCGATGACAAGCTGTTCCATTTGTAAGAACTCGGAATGTATGTTATCACAAGTATTCATAATGAGGACAGATAATCGAATGTAATCAAGTTAACGAAGACAAATAAATGGTTTGGCTTTCAATCAGTCTTTTTGCGTCGTTTAGGTTTGGAGAATTCATCTCTTTAACAGTATTTCTAATGTCTTAATTATGTTATGACAGTCATAAAGGGAACATTTTAATGACTACATCGACCTAAAGGACTTTTACGAATTCGACTAAAATAAAGTTTTCGGCAATGTAAATTATTTGAACCCTACAAAATGTATTGATCGAATACATTTCGTGGGTAATTTCATCTTGATTAGAAATTGTGTAATATTCTCAGACCTCGACAGTAGTGAGCCCCAAAATACGAATTTAATTCTAGACTTGCATTTTAGAGGAGGGTCAGTTGAATTAAGTTCAGAAAATTGATTTATTTCAGTTCTTTTATTTTTTACATTCATACATTTTCTTTACATTTATAAACCTATTTTATTTTATATCACCTCCGCCACCCCCAAACACTGATTGCGCAACCAGCTAAAGGAATATCGAATATAAAATTTTATGTGTTTCTAAAATATCATCCATCGAGAAATCGGCAAACTGTCGATTTTTTTTTGCTAAACATATGCCATTGTATATAAAATGTTGCAGTATGTTGTGTTTGCTATGACAGCAGAGGGCGTTACCACGCCTCATGACAAATTATGACAGGCACACAATTGGTATGATTTACGAGCCACTGAGTCGTCATTATCAATCGAGACGCTCAAAACTAAAACGTAAATTTGCTTCCGCTGGTTAGACGATGCGGAGAGGAGCGCACTTGATGACAAACGAAAATTTGACGTCCTAAGAAAAAATTTAAATAAATGCAAAAAATTATTTTATTCAAAGGAAGAAAATTATAAAAAAATGGTATGACAAAATGTCACTGCGTATGCATAAAAACTGGCTATTAAACCAATGCTTTGAATTGAAAAGAACGCTGCAAAGATTGTTCCGTGGATCGATTACACAAGCGCGGAAAGTGCGCGGAGGGTGGTCAAGAAAGAGGCAATAAAATTAGTGTAGCCGCAAAATCTATTTTAAATTTCCCACAAAATAAGGCAGCTTCCTTTGAAATAGTCCGAGTCTCACGACAAATGAAAGGGTCGCAACATCGTGTAAGTGACACACCGTGTAAGTCAGTCGTTTCCCCTTCTCGACGATGCCGTTGAGAGTCATAATAAGAATAATACGTGACACACTAACAAATTCCATAATATCGAAAAAATTGTTCATTGGAGGCGTGTCAGAACATTAAAACTAAACAGTAGAATTGCATGACAAAAAAACTCGCAACGTTTTAGGGGTTGAAAAGCGGCTGATTGTGCCGCTGTGCCGCTGATTGATGCCGGATGAAACTGCAATCAAACGGTTTAGTGTAAATTGTTCATTTACAGGCACAAATTATAAACACAAACAAACACATGCGGGCATACGCGCACACATACATTATTACGAATAAGCATACGTAATCTACTTCGAACACGAGGTGACACTCAAAAGGGAACTTACTGGTGAATGCATTAAATCAGTTTAAAAACGATTAAAGATTTCTCTTCCTAATCCCCTTCCTTCCTCATTGCCCTCTTCATAATCCCTGCCCGTTTTCCTCTCCCATCTACCATAAATCTATTTGCGTCTTTTTGGAACATCAGCTAATAAGTCAAACCTTTAAAAGGCTTGCTGTTGGTTTTACGACCCTCCGGGGCGGCTGCTGAGTAATAGATTGATGGTCTTAAAAGAGGCTCACTCTGGGTTTCGCCCTTTAAATGCGCTTAATTTAGCTGAATGGGCGTGACGCATGCGACACCTGGACTGATTGTGTTTGTCGCTGCGATTAACTATCACTTCGCTCATGTTATTCGTTCATTCCAAGCGTTCACGCACACGTACATTCATTCGAATGTTTCTTTGTCGGTTTTGCTGATTGTTTAAATGAATGCTCATTTTTGCTGAATGAGCTCGAACAAACAAAATTGCTGCTACTGCTATTACTGATACTGCTGCTTCTACTGTTTCTCTAGACTCAATAATTGTTGTTGTCAATGTTGACTCTTGTTGCCTGCGTTAAATTGTTACAATTTGGTGCGTTAAATTGAACAATTTGTTATGGAGTCGAAGTGCATTTGACTTGTGCGTTTTCGGATTAAACGTCCAACGTTTGAAGTTGAAGAGTAAAAACGTTTGGGATTGAATTGGTGAGACTTTTGTCATTATTTCAAGAGTCATTGTGAACGTGCTCGAAGGGCCAAATAGCCAATTATTTTGATCAATTGAAAACGAGATAAGAACTTCTTGCAACAACCATGGATAATCGTAATTGTTTGCATTTTATTTCAAGAAAAAAAATTTCAAATTTTCTTAAAAGATATCATTCTTCTCGCTTCTCTCTTTTCCGGTGTTTGTTTTGATCTTCAGATTAAATTTGAAATTATGTCTTCTTAATCAAAAACTAAATTTGAAGTTTTACAAGAATTATTTCCAATAAATTAAAATCGTGCGATGAATGAAATTATCCAATAATAATATCTCAAAAGTATTAAATCATTATATTAAATTAAATTTTATTCTAATTCACTTAAATTACATAATTTTTGCTCTGCATATATATATATATATATATATATATATATATATATATATATATATATATATATATATATATATATATATATATATATATATATATATATATATATATATATATATATATATATATATATATATATATATATATATATATATATATATATATATATATATATATATATATATATATATATATATATATATATATATATATATATATATATATATATATATATATATATATATATATATATATATATATATATATATATATATATATATATATATATATATATATATATATATATATATATATATATATATATATATATATATATATATATATATATATATATATATATATATATATATATATATATATATATATATATATATATATATATATATATATATATATATATATATATATATATATATATATATATATATATATATATATATATATATATATATATATATATATATATATATATATATATATATATATATATATATATATATATATATATATATATATATATATATATATATATATATATATATATATATATATATATATATATATATATATATATATATATATATATATATATATATATATATATATATATATATATATATATATATATATATATATATATATATATATATATATATATATATATATATATATATATATATATATATATATATATATATATATATATATATATATATATATATATATATATATATATATATATATATATATATATATATATATATATATATATATATATATATATATATATATATATATATATATATATATATATATATATATATATATATATATATATATATATATATATATATATATATATATATATATATATATATATATATATATATATATATACAAGCAAATAATGTATACATATTTATATTTATATTTACAAAAATTAACTTTAGATATTGTTAACTTTTTTATTATAATTTAATCTCATATAATTTCAAAACATGTTTTGTGCTAACGAAAGAGCACCGACTGTTACCGAATTCGCTGCTGCAGCGGCTGTGGCTGCCGCCGCTGCCATCAGAACCGCCGCCGGTGGACTATTGGGGTGACCGCTATTAATATTAATATGCTTATGATGGCTATTGGAGCTATTAGTGATGTTGTTATTGGCATTGGCGCTGTTCAGGACACCGCCCTGTCCACGGCCATTAAATTTCTCGAAACCGCCAATGTCGGCAGCGGCGGGTATTTTCTTTCGAAGATCTGGTTTTGGACCACTGAGGCACATTTTCTCCATTTGCTGATGTTGCGAACGCACGGCAAAGCGATTAACATGAACTGGTATTGGGACAACAATTTTTGTTCCACCGCTCGAAGCATTTCGTCCTAAACCGTGCGATGTTAGGCCGGCTTTGACGCGTTTCCACTTGGCGCGACGATTTTGAAACCAAATTTTAACCTATTTTGTTTTTATAATTATTCGAATTTATTATATAATAATTAAGACAATTACTTAAACAAATTTTACCTGAACTTCGCTTAATTTCAAACTGGTTGCGATTTGACTTCTTTCTGTAAGACTTAGATATTTTTTGGCATGAAATTCTCGTTCTAATTCCAGCAGTTGCTCGGAAGTAAAAGCTGTTCTTCTTCGACGCGATTTGGAATTTCCACTTGCGCTGGACTCGTTCATGTTGTCTTTATTCGAATCGTTCTGTAACGAATTGTTACCGTCATCATCAGAGCTTTCCTCAGTCTCTGAATGAGTGTAAGCTGCAAATGATATTCATAATAATATTCATATTAATTGAAAATATATTCAGTAAATGATAAAAGATTATGATTGTGGAAATGTTCGATTAAAAATTCTGTTTGTCTCTGTTCTCGTTTGAAAAATTATATGAAACGACTTTCTGTTAAAAATTGAAGGAATTTCTGCTAAAAATAAAACAAGTTTCTATTAATAATTAGACAAATATCTGTCAAAAAGGGAACGAACAAAAAGGACAAAACATTTTAATAGAAACTTGTTAAATTTTTAACATGGATTCGATTCATTTTTAGCAGAAATATGCCTAATTTTTAACAGAGATTTATTTAATTTTGAACAGAAATTTATATATGTTATAACAAAATAGTCGTCTAATTTACAACAGACTTTCGTTAAGAATGATAAAATGAACAGAAATAATACATTAAAAAATTTAATTTAAAAAATTAAGAAAAAAAATTAAACAAATTTATGTTAAAAATTAAACGAATAAAATAAATAAATTGCTGTTAGAAATTAAATGGACTTCTGTAAAACTTCTCTTAAAAATTAAACGAATTTCTGTAAAAGTTCAAAAAATTTCTGTTATAGAATAAAAAAATTTCTGTTAAAAATCAAATGAATTGCTGTAAAAGATTAGCAAAATGTTTTAAAAAACGAAACAAAATTCTTTTAATAATTGAACGAATTTATAAATTTATAGTATATTTATAGTAAATTCAAATAAATTTATAAATTAATAAATTTATAAATTTATAGTAAATTCAATCTAGAATTAATTACGTGCTAAAGAAATTTGGAAAAGGGAAATTAACAAATTAGAGTAAAACTATAAGAAAAGTAATGAAACCAATGAAAAATTATCACCCCTGAAAATGCAAATTATATAATTTTTCATTATCATCTTCATCGTCTTGTGTTTATAAAAAACCGTTTTATTTATAAATCATTTTTTAACTTTGAAACCTCGCAATCATTTCCTGTTAAATTGCGACGATAGAACGAAATGGACTGGATCAGAAACGTTTTCTTGTTTTCGCGCTTAATGGACCGAAGAAAAACTTGCCGCAAAGCATGACAAAATCATTTTGACAAACGTCAGGCTTGAAATGAGGACTCTTTTAAAAGAAGCATCTTCCCCTTTGCCATTCGATACTTCTTGTTACGAACAGAGCGTTAAAACGAAATGGCTTACGGATGGTCTGAAACAGAAATGGACCGAGCATTCATAACTACACCCTCCCTTACCTTCATCACCCCCACCCTCATCCTTGTTTGTTAAGGGAGTGGAAAATAAGTTTTGAGATGTGGAAGAAGAGCGTGAAGATGTGGAACAGAAACCCAAAGCAACTCAACAAATTTGTGAAGGCAAATTAAGTTTGAAGGACATAAAAAATTATATAAAAATATATCCCGCATAATGATTGGGATTTTCAGCTGAACGCCTTCTTAACTTTTTAACACTTACATGCTAGAATTGATCAGCGTTAACTGATTTATACGTTGACAGACACAAATGGCGACAACAACAACAAAAGAAACATTAAGAATAATGATCAAATCTATCGTTTGTCCGCTACGCATTTCATTTAATTCATCAGGCTCCAAAAAAACGCAGAGTCGGTCTAAGCGAGTCCTAAGCGAACTCTAGTTTGACTTTTGCGGTTCATTTAAAATTATTCAGTAACTCCAACCAACCCAAACCACCCCCACCCTTACCATTACATCTCACTCAGTCACAGCGATAACTCTTGTGGTAAAATAACGATATTATGAAAAAACAGACCGTCTGAGAGTGACTTCACTACGCTGGAGATTGCCGTTATGCCAGTTATGAATATTTAATTCGTTTCGCCTCTTTGCTAGCTAAGCTCAACAATGTTAAAACAACAACAATAACAATAACAATAATAATAATAATAATAATAATAATAATAATAATGCCCTCAAATTGAATTTTTATGCTTTGATAGATTATAATTCCATGAAGAGCGGAAAGCAGGGAGCAAGGAGAGAAGAGAAAATGTATACAAATAGACGACCGACCGAGCACAAGCAATGCAGAGCAAAGAATTTAGAATCCTGTTGGCCGCGTGTTTTATAATTGTCACTACTGTAAATGTTGTTGCAGTAGTTGTTGTTGTTGGCGGTTCTGGTCGTGGTGGTGATGTGAGTTCTGGTGGTGTGAGTGTGTGTGTGCGTATGTGTGTGTGTGTTATGCATTCATCGTTTATTCTCAGCAGTAACTAAATGGTTTGAATAAACTCGTTGAAAGCAAACGGTGGTAAAAAGTTTTCGCACATCCATCGCACTGACGAAGTGTCAAAGTGTCAGAAAATAACAAAAAAGCGGAGCAAGAGTTGAAAATTTTGATTGACGCTTAACATTCGATCTGAAACGCCACTTAAGAAATATTTCCTAAACGCTATTCGGACGCAATTAATTAAGAGACGTTTTTATGAAATTATGAATATATTTTAGCTCTCTCGCAAACTTTGTTCGGAAAAATTTATGCAGGATATTATTCATGAGGTTTGATCAGAAAGTTTTGCAATTCAGCCATCATCCGCAATTATGCGTTTATTGCCGGAGTTACCTTAACGTCTTGTCTCGTTTTCATTCAATTGCTTTTCAACTGTTTTCTGGTGATACCCTATGAGTGACACCTTGCCAATTATAACTATTTAAAACACTTAAAAGTCAACTGTGGAAGGACGAGGCAAGATGCGAAGCTGACAACGAGAAGAGAGTCTCAAGAAATCGGCTAAAAACTATCTAATATTAAAAAAAAACATTAAACAACAGCTCCGTCACTTCGGCTTTGAACATCAATACTTAATCGGCTTGTACTTCCAAATCATCGGCTTTCAATACCCACAAGTTTAGAGAACAAAATGAAGGAGTCGCTGCCGCTCATAAAGCAGAGGAAAAACGCGTGAAAGGCAGGCATGAAAATGATCGTTGATTACTTATTACTAAAGATTCAATAATGACCGTTAAAATCTGTCAAAATTGATAACGAATGTTCGAGAAATTAATCATCTCATCCCAGTAGTGACATCAGTTATTTCTGTGCATTAATTATTCCAATACTTTACTCAAAGTATTACTTTCATCGGTTAAATAAAAAATCCAGGTGGGTGTAAAAACCCCGCGTAACAAAATCCTGAATGGAAAAATTCTGAAGAAATCCGATCAGATCGCGATGTTCTATTCGTTAAAATTCATTTCAGTTCAAACAGTAATCTTTTACTCAAATACAGAGCATTTGCATATGGCGGCCTTCTGTCGCGGCAAAGATTACAGTCCTCAGTTGGTTCCTAAAAACAGTATTCTTGTGTTATGGATATTCTTTGCTAAGCAGTATTATTTATTCGTCGTCATTTCGCGATTTCATTCCTGTTTTATTTCAATTGTAATGATTTTGTCATTCGAGATTTTGTCTGTCGTTCGATCATCAGTTGCTCCCAATATAAAAATTAGATTTTCAGAAACTAAGAGTATTTTTGAGAAGTCTGTCTCGATGAAGGAGACACATATGTTAAAGTTCAATTCATGTTCATACTATGAAATGAAGCAGCGTATTCTTAAGAATGCCTATGAGATGGTCCAAAGAAAAGTTACACAAGAAGCGATCTGACGATAGAGAACCTAAGATTTGTTTAACTTGAATCTGTTTCAATCCCCAAGTTCTTTTTCGGAACATTAGAAACGGTTTAAAAGGACATCTTAAACAGAAACGAAACGAAATCCGAAAACGAAGTGGAATTAATCTCATCATTCCTAACCGTCTCAATTTCTTAATAATATTATACAGTTCACAGATATTGATCTACTGCGTCAGACAAGGCTCAAAATCCATCCTTGTCTTAGCAACTAATTCGAATTAACCGCAAATTCGTAAACAAGATTTTATCATTAAGTCCAACAATAAAATGCTACCTCGATTCTTGGAATCCATGTCCGTGCTGTAATTTTGTGGCGACATTGTCAAGCTGATATCACTACAGGAATCACCGCTGCAATCGATATCCTCATCAACGCCTACATCCACGGTTGATTCAGGACTTTGCGAATAGACCGAATCGCTGTTTTGCGACCAATGATTTAACGCGACAGGAATACGGTTAACGGTAGCGGTACCGAAGCTAGTACCATCAACCGCCGGACTATTATTAAGGCTATTATTCATCATCGTTTTATCGACATTTTGAGGACACGCATGCAGACTTAAATTCTGCACGTAATTACTACTCATAAAATCTGGCATATGTTGACACGAATTCTGCGACGTTTGAACAAGACTAGAATAATTGCGCGGGAGGGGTGAACGATTTTCGACGGTTGGCGGCGGTGGCACAGGCTCGATGACCTTCTCACGATAATTATGATCCGATGACGACGGATCGAATAAAAAACGCGAATAGAACGATGTTTCAAATGGATTTGGCATGAATCGGAGCATTTCACTATCAATTGTCATTCTTGGTGTTGTCGCTTTGACGCATGGCGTTGATGTCGTATCCGTCGGTGCCGCTGACGCACTCATTTCTTTAGCGAAGTTTGTCAAGTAACCGCCGTTCGAAATTAACTGTGACAACCGATCGTGATTCTGCGCAAAATAACCGTGAATCCAAGGATTATAAAGCGATGAGAAGTTTGTCAGATCCAAAGCAGAGGCAGATCTAGCGGCCATCACGCGCGCGCTTAATTCGTCGCCACTCATGTCGGCTGCTTGGCTTTGAAGGGCATTCGTGGCATTCTGACTCGCGATCAAACTTTCAATTGAAAAAGGTGTTGAGAATTTTATTGCTCGATATGGTGGATGCTGCTGCGGCACCGACCGCGATGTAAGAATCTGAGGTATCGTCGTTAACACCTGCCTCATAATTCCTCTCCATGTTAACTTGACGTCACCAATACTGGCGGTAACGCGAGAACACAAAGCAGTACTTTAGTAAGACCGAAAATGAGGAAAATCTACAATATTGCAAACGAAATATCCAATAAACCAACCGAGACCAGCGGCCACCAACGAACCATTGAAACGTATTCGAACAACTAAAAATGAAATCAACGCGCAGTCTGCCATTAAACCCTCATAGCACTCTATGCTTTTCAGATACAACGAGATCACACACACACACAATCATTCGACACGCTCATTAACCAGTAGTGAGTTATCGCTACAATACACGTTCAAATCCTCTCTCTTTCTCTCTTTCTCATCCACAGCCTTAAACAACAACCGCCAATGCAATGACGAACAACGTGATGGCTCCGCCTGTATTTGCTCGAAACAAATATGGCGCATGCCAATGATTGCACTGCGAACAGGGTTGTAAAGGCGATGGCATGTAGTAAATCGTATTGGACACGGTTACTCTCTTCTCGCTTCAAGCGAAAGAAACTAGACGGTTTTAGTACTTTTTTTCTTTCCTTTTTTTATTCATTGTTGGTTTAATTTCGTTATGCTTGAATCGTGTTATAATGAAAATGTCCAAATATGACACACCCACTCATTAATGAGTGACAACGATTTCCCGAAGTATAGATGGATTAGCGGCCAATTTGCTGGCGCGATTCATTTCTACCAACCGCTCAGGCACGCACACACAACCAAACGCACACTCTCGCACCCACACTCACACATAGTTAACTATAAAAGTATGAATTATACGTGCCGGATACCCTCGGTCACACATCGTTAGCCGCATATTTTGTCTGATTAGATATAATTTTTGTTTTTATTTCCTTAAATTTAATGCTTGAATTCAAATAGATTTTTATAGAAATGATTTATAAAGTTCACTTCAGGCAATTTCATGAGTTAATAAACAAACGTTATAAATGGCTTAAAAAGGCTTAAGGTGGCTTAAAAGGGTTTTAAAATGTCAGTGAAAGTATTCACGCCAAATCGTGGCAGTGTCCATAAATATTTTTATAAAGATTTTTTCAGTGTTTTGAATTAACGACAATTTCCAAAAAGTGACAAAAAGGAGCAGAAGTATTCTTTTGGGTCATGCCCCAAAACTATTAACTAAACAGTTAACTGCACATTAATCAAGGTAGAGTGCTCTTTGAGTCATAATAGACTAACGTTTTTAATTTTTATTCTAAAAAGAAACGATAACAAAATTGAAAGCGGACTTTTGTTTGCATTCAATCAACGTTTTCGGGCGTTATTACCAACCCATCAGTTTGGCTAATTTGATTAACTGAATTTCTTCACCTGATTAGCCATAATTAATATTAAAATTTTATTTTATATTTTTTTAATATCATAAACGTATTTGCACGAAAACTGAATGTAAAATTTATGATAATTATCATGTTTACGGCATTAAACTATTGTTCAATGACTACGTCTTTCGTTTAAAGTTTCAGGAAGGAATAATTAAATAATTTTACTAATTCTTATCAATCTGACTGAATTTGAATGTACAAAATATTTGCCGTGATTTTTTTTTTTTTTTTTTGCAATAAAAACAGACGTGAGTTTACGTATTGCAGAAATTTTTTTAAATCTTAATTGTCTTTTGGAAGATATTATAAAAAAGTATAAAGTGGATATAATTGTTTAGAAAAACTACAATAGTCATCAGTGCCTCTTGGCAGTCAGTTAGGCAATTATTATTGGTCTGACTCTAATGCGTTTGACTTTGTATAAATATTCAAAAGACTTAGCCCTTTCTTCTCTAGTTCCAAATTATCTTCTCTGTTCTTTTATTCTTCACTGTTCTCGTGCCAACTCGAAAAATTGATGCCCAGCAAAGTAATACAAACACTATAGTTGCTGACATCATCAAAATCGTCGTCGTGATTGTCGTCGTCGCAACTATCGTCACCAACAGTAAAATCATCAGAAGGCAACAAATTAAAATTACTAAAAGTCATTGAAGCATTTCATGTTGAGAAATAAATCAGATTGCTGTTGACAATCGAGTGTCGCCGCTCCAACACATCTCGTTGCTCGTCTGCACCACGCCTTACAAGCCTTGGAACTCCTTACGATTTTTATGAGTGTATTCATGTTTTGTGTGGGTTTGTGTATGCGTGTGCGCTTGTACATGCGTGTGCGCTTCTCTCTCTCTCTGCGTGTGTATATGTGTCCTTGCGTTGGCCTGCACGTCTTGAATTTCAAATATTTAATACAAAACGTTTCAAAAAGAAAATATCAAACAAATTTTTGAAGTAATTTTGTTTATTATCTGCAGACAAATTGCTTCAGATGTTTGAAATATTTGTTCGAATCAAGCAACATTTTAAGATATGATACTATTCATATTTTGCACATACGACATATTCTCGTTAGAGAATTTGATGGAGTATTACTCACAAAAACATATTTTAGATATTCGAACTAATTTAGGCGTACATATGTTTATATAAATGTATTTATAAAACCTATTAGAAGGTTAGGTTTATGTGACTAACTCCACTTAATTCCAGCAGTCTTTCATAAAAACTATTTTAGAACTCTGTGAATTTATCTTTGGTATATGAAAGTTTGTTGAAGCCGCGAGGATGATTGGGGGAAACCGCAGACAAATTACAGACCATTGACCAGATTTCACTTAGAATGTCAAAATATGTCAACATACGATAGGGACGACCCACTCTATCCAAAATAACTTTCATCGAATTCCCTCGAAAAGCTAATTCCCCGTATTGATCAATAATCTCTACCTGATTGGCTTATATATATAAATCATATATGAACGTATGTAAATAATAAATAATCCTGTGAATACCGTCATGTGCCTAAATTTGTGCGAACAAATAACCAACGATCAGTACGTCCCATTTCAAGAAGAATTGCTCACTCACTCTAAGACCGCCTTTATTCAATGGAAATTATATTCTATTTACGCCTTTTAGACAATAAAAATATCATTATCAGTCCTTAGCAACCTATCCTCCCGTCCTTGCTTTCCCTGACATTGCTAACGATACTCTTCACCCGACGAAGCATTACCCCGGCCGTTGGATAGCGCAACCCTTTACCGTCCGAAGCAAAGAGCAGTCAGGCTAAATGAACTTTAATTCGAATTCGTATAATTAAAGCGGCCGAGCAATTGTTTACCCAATAAAATTTGTAATTAATTACATATCTGTCAATTCCTATCCAATACTATATAACCCTATCATGCATAATGACCACTTTCGATAGAGACAGAAACATAAATGATTATAATTGCTGCTGCTTCATTGCTTCAGTCTGCAACTCTTTGGACTCTCATCGACATGTAAATAAAACAGTTTGTAATTTAATTGAAACCGTTAAAGGTTAACGAGATAGAATCGTTTGGTTAATCATTAGTTTGTGGTTACAATAACAGCAAATGCAACAACAACAACAACATCAAGAACCGCAACGACGTGTATTGTTGTTGTACGAACGGCTTTGCCCTGCATTTCCCGTTATGGTTTTTAAATTATACCATGAAAAAAGTAAAAGACAGCCTTTTCTTCACTGAATATACAAATATTTTCTTAAGGAAATTGTTGTTCAAAATTGCTTAAGGTTTATATTTAGAATGTTAGTCATGGAAACACTCGTTAAGATGAAATTTTGCACATTGGCATAATCGATTAGCAGTTTATAAATTGCATTTCCGCAATCATGAATGGTTTATGTGAATCATCCTTTACGTAATATAATCATCTTTTATCATTCAGGAAGTACGGAGATTCAAATGAATGATTAAACGATCAATTGAAACGAATGAACTATTTCATAAAATACAATCCAAGGAAAATTAACTAATCATGACAAAAGTTTTGAAAGTTGATTTGACTGAATTTATGTGTCGTGATTCTTTTTCTATTATACTGCCTTAACATTTCATTTCACAAAAAAGTTTGATAAGTAGAAAATTACCTCGCTATTTTGCTTATTAGAATTGATAGAAGCGCGTAAAGATGGCTTTAAGGACAGTTTTTACGAAAAATAAATAGCGCGAGTCTTTATTCATCTTGAAATCCACCTATGTTATTCATTGCATTCAGACTATTATGAAAAAAGAACTTACTTAGATCGCGTACTCCTTTTACAAACGGAATGAGACAGGTGTCATATGGATATGCAACCCTAGTATTTTTTATGTAAAATATTTATGCTATAAAATAGTTATGTTATAAACACATAGAAAGCTTCCCGTGGCATTTATTACAGTCTCATATCAACAAAATATCATCAATAATATCAAAGAATTAGAATTCAATAATTTCAATAATTGAAATAATTTGAACCGCATGAACAGAATATTCTTACACAAACTTCCAGTTTAAATTTTGCAAAGCATTTTGACATTGCTGTCTGCTGCTCGATAAATTCATATGTTCAATAATGAAAAGCTGTCGCTGTCGACAGAAAGCCCCTTTTATTTGTGTTCAAGATCTATTACGTTATTTTCCTAGAAATTCTATTACTACAATGTTTTACTAAGTTCTACTTTATATAGTATTAAATGCCAATGTGGCAACTCTCATTGACACCTCTCAAGTCAAAAGAAATTTGCTGAAGACGAATCCATAACAGATGAGAAAAAATATTCTTCTGAAAAATTAAACACAAGAATTCCAGAAAGTGGATTTAAATTAAATAAATATCTGATACTGTGGTGCTACAAACGTTTTCGAATAAAGATCCTTTCGGTCCTTGTAAAAGGCACTACCCGTGTCATAACGAAGTTCGGGTATTTGTGTTCAATTAACTGCATCGCAGATTTGTTCACTAGCAAAAGATCAGCCACAACTGCGTCGAGTTGCGTTGGTTGCATTGGTTGCGTGACCCGAGTAAAGCTTCCATGGGTAACAACATCACCTATGAAATGGAAGATGATGACGACGACCTAGATGACGTTTCTGGTGACGAATTGATATTCGATGTGGACACAATTAATTACAGAGAACAATTTTCAAATGCCTTAGGACGTTTGGTAAGCGATATAGCTGGATCACTGCCAAAACCACGCACAGATATGCCTGCGATAGGTAAAAAGCCCGATTTGCGAACATTTCGGGTAAGATTCAATACACAATTATGTGCTCTAACTCTAAGTGATATTCTGATCTTCATCCTTTATCCGAAAATAGCACACAAGTATGTATAGAGAAATAAAAGCACTCTGCGGCTGGCCTGCTAACAGTAAGCGTCCTGGGGAACGATGGTCACTTGAACGTGGTCTGGCCAAACGTGAGAAAGGTATGGCAGGTTATCCGCCAGGGTCGTTTACACCTAATCAACAACGCAGAATCGCCAATTTATATGTACCTAATACGAAGGAGGAACGGCTCATGTCGTTGGAATCCAAAGTTTTCATCAGTAATTTTAATAAAGACGGTAGCAAACTAATTACCGCTTGTCAAGGTAAAATCTTTGTTTCTTGAATTTATAATTTCGAAAAGAAATGTTTAATTTATAATTTCCAATTTTTCCTCCAGATTCTATCATTCGTATATTCGACTCGTCGAAGGGAACATATCATCGTATAAACCGCATAAAAGCCAGAGACGTTCATTGGGGTATAATGGACATTGATTTCAGTCCTTGTGGTCAATACTTTGCCTATTCCACTTGGTCTGATTACTGTGAGATTACTTTAAATTATTCAATTAAATAATTTCAACATATTTACTCTATTTTTTAGTTTTTGTAGTACCTGTTAGTGGATCGGAAGAATTTCAATGGATTGATCTAAATACAACCCAGAATCGAACGGGTGTCTTTTCAATTCGGTTCGCTCCGAACGGCGCTACAATAATTGGAGGCTGTAATGATTCATGTATTTATATGTGCGACAGAGAAACGCTCACTAAACAGAAAATAAAGGTTCGACGTAAAACTAATGCACCAGTGTATCTTTAGATGTTTCCCTGTTATGTCCTAGCGCCTTGTATTGATACATTTCCATTCTTCATGTTTTCAGACTCAACGTCACCATATTGTTGATATAAATGCTTTAAGCTATGTTTGTGATCAAAATTCAGACGTTTTCGTCTCAGGTTGTAATAATGGCATTATAAAACTGTGGGATGCACGTTCTCTAGGTCCATACAGGAACACACCAGTTGGCGTATTTATAGGCCATTTGGATGCAATAACGTATATTGACCCAAGGAATGATGGAAATTATTTGCTCACAAATTCCAAGGATCAGAGTATTAAAATTTGGGACTTGCGAAAAATGACGCCATCTGACAAAGTCCGAAAGCACAGTAATTCGCCGTATTTTAACTGGGACTACCGCTGGGATACGGTGCCACGCGAATGTAAGTTAATCAGGAATTCAGAGCAAAATTTAATAAAACCCTTACGTTACCTCATAGATTATAATCCTTCGACGACGCTCGAAGGAGACGTTAGCATTATGACTTATCGTGGCCATAGAGTAACTAAGAGTTTGCTTCGTGCTAAATTCTCACCTGCACAACTGACCGGTCAACGTTATATTTACACTGGTTGTGGAACGGGCCGAATAATAAGTATACAAATTAGTTTGTTATTGTGGAAATAATATACAAAAATATATAATTTTATGAAAAGTATACGATGTATTGACTGGACAAATTAAAGAGGCAATTGAGGGTCATAAGGATATTGTTCGCGACCTGGCGTGGCATCCCCAGCGTATGGAAATCGTATCCGGCTCCTGGGATACTCATGTTAATTTAAACACTTTCAAGCGAAATCCTCTCTTAAAACGCACTAGCTCCGAACGCACTCAGGGACCTGTCAGGCGCTCACGTCGGATAGCTCATCAAAATGGTGAATTGGACGATGACGAAGAAGAGGAGGATGAGGTATTATAACCGTAATGTATAATTTGGAACTGTGATTTGTAAGCGTATTTTTTATAACCACGATATGTAATTTTTTTTTCATACGTAGACCAGCAATCAATGGTAGCATGAACCAACCTTCAGTCAAGAAATATTAGAATGAAGAAGCAAAAAATACGATAAATATAAATATGAGCTTTTTGTTAATACATATTTATTTATGGAAAATAAAAACAAAATATTTATTTAAAGTTAAAGATAAGATCATTTTCTATCATAAGGAGAGAGCTGCCTTGTATACGAGCCTCTATATATCAATCAAAATCGCTCTGAACTTTAGATATTCACTATTTTAACGATTGCTATAATCTAAATCTTAAAAAATATAATAGATTATATTTCTAGCAATAAATTTTAAGTGAAATAAAACAATATACATATATTTACAATTTATAAAATACCGCCGAATACATGCTTCCGTTTAAATGACTTTACTTTCAAGCGTGGAATCCTCTTTTTGCCTTTAATTGCTGTATATACTCGGGTAACATATTGTTTGTATGCCCTCTTCGGTCTAGCGTCAGCATATTTGTTAAGGGTGCAACTCCAAAGTTGATTAATACGTTGCTCGTCTTCTTTTACTACCCTTATATCCAATTTCAGATCTTTACTTAGGCCATAGCCTATTATTTCCGATATATTCGATCCTTCAAAACTATTGAGATCTGCGTATCGGAATTTTTCAGCGCAAAACGAAGAAAGACGATATATATTTGGAGAAATGCCTTGTTTTATCAACACCTCTTCAGGCGGAACAGTATTCAGATCACTCGGAATAGTCTCGGAACAATTTGGAGCTTCCTTTGTATCAAAATTATTAGTACATGTCGTAATTGGAGCAGTTGCATCTGTGGAAACATGAGTATTATCCCGTGCATCAGACATAGCCACATCACATTCATTCATCAACTCATACTTCCCTTGTGTCAATTTCGTTTGCATTGCTTTTAATTTTTCTATTTTCTTCTCTTTTTTTGAAATTTTTATTGCTTCCTTTTCCAGAGTTTCCTCGGTTGAAAGAGATTGCTCTTCGATGTTTCCAATCTCTCCTTTTACCAAAAATTCATTCTCTACACTCTCTTTCCTTTGACTTTCATTGAATTTCGCAATGTGTTCGGAAGATTTTTCTGATTTTTTAAGCTTCTTTCTTTTCTTTTTGGATGATCCAACGGTGACCTCCTCACATTGATCTCCTGTATCTACATTATTTATTAATGTGTCTTTTTCGCTTTCTGCAGTGCCGCTGGACTTATTTCTAAGTTCGTCCATCTTTTGCTTAAAATATTCACTAACTGTTAGTCCGGTATTAATCGTCTGAAATGAGTGATGTGGTGTCGCTACTTCAATCCTTTCCTTATCTGCGTTTACGTCAGAAACTTGAGACACTTCCTCATAATTATTCGCAAAACTTTCTATCTCTTCAACCTTCTTGCCAAATATATTCGCCAAATCTTTTTTGCTATAGCGCGTTAAGTCCTTCCCTCTTGTAAACTTTTTATAATGTAGACGAACCTTACTGTTCCTAGACTTTTCTTCAAGAGATTCACCGCTGGCAAATTTTGATGCTTCAACACTATCTCCTTCTTTTGGTAATGATGTGTTGTTTTTTTCTTGAATTTCACTATTTAAACTTTTTAATAGCCCATTGAATTCAACATCATGATTAGTCCACTGATCATCTCGCTCCTTGTAGCCAAAGCCATCAACATCGTTCTTGTATCGAACTCGCACAAAATCCCTTGGTCCATCTTCATTTTTGCCAAGACCTCCCTTTGACCAGCCCATTTTTTCCAGCATTCTTGTTCCAAATCTGTTTTCATCTGCAAATTATATCAGTATATACATACTAAAAGTATTACCATGTAACCCACCTTCATAGAGAGGCTTCCCTTTTGGAGCCAAAAGATATTTCTTCTTGTGCCGGGGCTCTGCTAACATAGCCATTTTTGCTGTATTTTGTATGGACAATTTTTAAAAATTCGCCGCTAAAATCCAAACCTCAAGAAATCGCTAAAACCTATTTTATTTCGTATTGTATTGTAGGATGAACGTCGCGTAAAGTTCGCGACGGGTTGATGAAGAAAGGGCCACCTTAACCAGTAAGATTATTCTCGTGGTCTATTTTATTTCGTATTTTGACAATGAAATTGTCAGCCACGTGCGTAGGGATAAACAAATACGTCACTCACACCCTCACACCATTAATTAGGTACGAATCGTGACGAGACGAGCAAGGTTTTGTACCGAAAAACAGCTGCTAATCAAAAAACTCGTCTTTTGGTAATCCAAGAGACGAGTCGTTATTCAACTCGCTTGTTATGTTTTTTTTCTCGTCGTTTTGGTTATCTAAGAGACGAGTCGAGACGCGAAAGTAGGTTTTTTCTGCTAAGAAAAGACGAGTGCTTTGAATTGTCGTCTCCATATAAAATTAGAAGATTTTGTCATAACGTGACAAGGGATGACGGAAACTCGTTCCAATATACTTCATAATGAAAAACCTTATTTCTGTAAATACTGGATTCTTTCATTAGTGCCTCAAGCCTTTAAGAAACGTATATTTAATATTGCATTGCAGAAATCCCTTTTATTGCAATGCGAAAAAAAGGGATTTCTGCAATGCAATATTAAATATACGTTTCTTAAAGGCTTGAGGCACTAATGAAAGTATCCAGTATTTACAGAAATAAGGTTTTTCATTATTTAATTACTTGCTAACAATCCGGAAGTAGATTCAATCAAATTCACCGAACAAAGCACGCTTAAAACTAAAAGCGCATTTTAATCGGTACATAAAGTTGTCATTTTCTAGACATAGGTACATAATTCTTTAAAAATTCAAATTAATTTGTGCACATTTTGCAATTGCATGGAGCAAATACCTGTGCATATTTTTATGGATATATTTTCCTATCGATATTTGCTTTCTCACACATATCAGCTGGTTTTAATTGATGCAAAAATTGATGACAGTTCTTCTGTTTTGATTTCTCTTGGCTGGGATATATTTTCATTTTGATGGAACAGGCTTGTTCCAATTAATCGAGTTTAGTAATTCAAAATGAACCCACCTTCCAAGAGGGCTGAAGATCTAATCAACTTAGCACATAAGTGGACACTTGCCAATGATAGTTTACTGCTTGACTGGATGAAGGAAATTGGAAAGGTTTGGATCCATAGAAAAAAATTCACCCGAATAAGATCAGACATTTCTAATTTGTTATATTAGAATTTAGAGGAGCATGCAAATACGACAATTGACAAACTTGCCTCGTTGTCAGTGGACGTAAGAAATGCCTGCACAGCGCTGGATAACGCTAACAATAGTTTGTCCATTTTACAGCATACGCAATTCATAGAAAATCGGTGCCTTGAAGATGATGAAAATGTTCCTAATACAGTTGAAGCTGTTGATATGAACAGACCGGATGTTTGTTTTTTAATAGTTGAATAATCCACCAACGATAAATAAGAGCTCCATATTTTTCTAGGAAAATGATACATCGGAAATGTCTGACGAAAATTTTGAGGAGATATTCCTAAAAGCAAATTTGGATGCGTTTCGTAATTGCCATGATCGTGAATTAATTAAACCTCGTGATTCTGATAGGGATAATACAGAGAAGTAAATATTGTAGATGCATTCTGGAAACCTCTATATTTTTTTCCTTTAGTTATATATATATACCAAAAAATCCTTATAATGAACAACCACTGCCATACATTTATGGCAGCAAACCATGGAAGGAGCACTGGCATGTTGGAATTTTAAAGGACAACAACCCTAGTCGGGAAACTACAATCTCCAAAGGCATTTCAGAGGCAACATCGTCTTGTGACGAGACTAATGCGATCCAAGACAAATTGCAAACGACAGTCAATGACAACCCAATTATCGGAAAAGCAGGTTCCACGTCTTTGAAATTATCTGCCAATGAACATAAACTAAAGCTAGATATCCCGCAAGAAATTTCCTCTTCAATTCTTTCACAAAAAGTGCATCCAGTCATTCCCTCACGCGAATATTCTAAAGAACTGCCTGCTAGTGGTGTTACAGGTTCTACGACACCGTCAGGAATTTCAGTTAATTCGAAACAAAACGAAAACCAGAACTTATTTTCTCCCATTCCGGACACACCATCGCCGTTACCATCGTCATCGTCGGCAGCGTCCTTGGTGCAAAAGTCACTATTGTCACCACCACCACCTCCACCAATTGAAAGTCAAGTGAAACAACCAGTACAAAACCAAAAAAGAAGCGAAAATATTAAACAGCTACATTCACAAGATAAGTCAGTGGAAAATACCAGAGGTATTTCAATTCAGCCTGACACTTCTCAAAACCGATATCGCCCTGTGAATTTATTTGACGACGATGATTTTAATTCATTCCTAACTGATATTGCCGCTAAGAAAGAAGAGCCTTCTAATCACAAAACGTTACCGGTAGCGGCCGCCCGTTCTACAGTTCCAGTGAACGTTGCGATTAAAACAGATGAAGCGTTCAGTGCACACAAACAATCACCGAAACCTCAAGAAATAAATATAATTACTAATAATAATATTTCGTCTATGGTTGATGATCGGGCACAGAATATGCCTAGAAACGATTCTATATCGAATGAACCATCGGTAAGCCGCAAAAAACCTGCAAATGCGCTTAATTTGTTCGACAAATCCGATTTTAATCCGATAAAAGGGGACGATGATAATTTGTTTAGCCAATATGAAAAAAATTCGAATAAATTCGAGAAAATTAGTTCTGCAAGCAATGAGCTTAGCACTACAGATCTTTTTGGTGACGACGACGATGATGATTTTCTAAATATGTTCAAATCGAAAATTCGCACGCCTGCTAATTTCACTCGTACAATTTCGCTTTTTGATGATGATGACGATGATGAAAGTTCAGCAGTTGAAAAAGTGGCAAAATCCACAGAAATTGTGAATCGGGAAGAACTTGCCGATAAAAACGAAAGCTTTTTAGGTAAAAAACCTGACTTACAATTAAACAAGAAAAGTCACAGAAAAGTTTTAGAAAATGAAGTTAAAAGCGAGATCGACCTTTTTGCTGGCATTAAGGACGAGAAGGAAGAAGGAGGAGAGAAACCTATATCGATAGTTAAAAATCAGTATGATAATGATGATTTATTCCATAATTTAATCCTACGGACCAATAGAGAATCCACATCTAAATTTGATGGTAATGATGAAGAGGATGAATCAAAAAAAGGAAGGAATGGCGGTAACAATAAAAATTTTACAAATGTTATAAATGAGCAAAATACAACAGATCGAAAGATAGTTGCGGAGAATAGTGGTAGGGAAGGCAAGTATCAGGTTGGCCCGGAGAAACATTCTGATATTATTAGTCAGAGCATTGACGTTTCAAATATTTCTCAAACTAAAGTCGATTTATCTACAAATAATGATTTGCAAATCAAACTCACCTCTCACTCTAATGATGAAGAACTTGTTGGCAGCGCCGATCCAATATTAAACCATGAAATTGGAAACTTTCCGTCAGTACAAAAGAATATCCCGATCAATAAATATTCCGGTTTATTTCTGGAAGCTGAGCCTCCTGAAAATGATAATTTTTTTGAAGGACTTGATAAAAATATTTTAGAAAAATCCATATTACGCAATATTGAATCAGACTTTTACCACGATCCTCCCCACGTAGAAGATCAAGGAGGAGAAGCAGCATCGAAAGTATTTAGCAGCAATAATTACGGGAATTTCGGTTTATATGATGAGCTACCGCCACCGGATTATGGTGACGATGAACACGGTGACGTAAATGCTTTTACTAATGTGAATCAAACGAGTGATTCCAAACGCAGCATTTTTTATGATGATTTCGATGAAACTATGGCTGCTGTAAATAAAAGTAAATCTTTGGTGACTGCAAAAAATCTACATTCAATATTTGATGACGAACCGCCAGTGGACGATGATTTTCAATCCATATTTCACGAGAATGTTAAAATTCAAGATGAACCTATTTCCGGCCTTGGCGAAATTGATACCGGAAATAAAAACAATATTTCGAAAGTCGATGAAAATGAGTTCGAACCAACTAAAATTAGTCGAGAATTAACGAAGTCATTTGAAAAAGTAGAAATTTCGAAGCTCGACAAAACCAAATTGAATATTAATGTCGAGTCTCTATTACCATCCACACATATTCCCAAAATCCCGAAGTCGTCTGGTTCTCTCACAGAAGCTGCAACCCCGGAAAGAGTAAGTGAGGAGAAAGCTAATTTCAGTGCTTCATTTGCGAATACAGAATCTCCCACCAACATTTTGGTAAATATGTGCAAGAACAGAGTGCGTATCTTAGCAAAGCGGCGTCCTTCGACCCGTCGGGCTAGACAGGAAAATTATAGGAAGTCTTTATTAGCTGAAGAGGAAGAGGAAAAGAAAAGTAAAATGGAACGGGATGAAAATAGTTGGCAAAATTTGTTTGATAAACAATCATCCGAGTTTGATTGTCCATTAAAAACAGAGTCAGAGAATGTAAATGTCTTAATGGAAGAGGAGAATGCCAAGGAATTCTCTGCTCCAAAGGCGATCGTAACTAGAGATACCTTATTCGCAGACACTGAAAGGATTGAAGAGCAAAATGTAGAAATTTCCGAAGATTTTAATATTAGTAAAAGCGAAACACCTAATTTTTCTAAAACAACGAAAGAGCTAGACATTGTAGAAGCCTCTAAAAATCAAGTAACTACAAATTTATTCGATGATGATGACGATGATTTATTCTCAACAACTAAAAAATCTAATGAGCTTGAAAATGCAAGGAAAACCTTTGATGATATCGTTCCTAAGCCCACAATTTCTATAAGAGGCACTAACGCAGAGACTCAAAGCACAACACCTGACTCCTTAGGATCTCTAACGAAGTCACACACATCAAAGAGTGATGGACGTAATTTTGCTCAAAGCGCAAATATTTTCGATGATGACAATGATGATGATGATTTATTTAGTGGGAAGCCTTTGAAAATTACTAAACCAGTAACTCGAAGCATAGTGGGAACCGTTGACACTATCGAGTCTAGCACTACATCGAAAATGCCTCAAGTTGCAATTGGTGTTTCAGACGCGCTTAATAATAAAACTATTGAAACGAAAGAGTCTGTAAGAGACAAAGCAAAGTCACTGTTTGGAAGTGATGATGATGAAGATTATCTAAACGACAATAAATATACGTCGGCGTCTTTAAATAAACATGTAAAGTCGTTAAAACCAGAAGCGAAAAGACAAATAACGTCGCTATTTGATGATGATGATGACGACGACGACCTCTTTAGTGGTAAAGCATCTAAAGGTATTTGTTTATTATTTTCTGTTTAGATTATTATTAATAAAAATTTCTCCTTCGCTTATTCAGCCGCTCCGAAAGCATCGAACCGTGTTAACACAGAACAAACAAATAAATTTGAATCAACAACAAGAAAAATAACAAAATCAATAACTGATGATCCTTTAGCTGATTTATTAAACAATTGAGGTATTATTTTGCAAAAAATGTTAATAAATAAAAATTTTATAAAAATTAAAAATAAGTAGAAATTTAAATATCATTTATTAAAAGCAAGGCCTCAATAAAAAGAATCCTACATTTTGGCTAATTCATATATTTGTAAAATATTTCTAAAATATAAAAATAACCTCCGTTCGAACCTTTTATAGAATTAAAAAGCTTAGTTAAGTTATGAAATCGTACCTTTACAGATGACATGCTCGAATTTTATATTCTTCTAAACCTAAAAGAAAAATCATCGAAGCCGACCTCCAGCAATCATTTATTGGGGCCTTTTGTGCGGCAATATAATCAAATGTTCTTTACTGTATTGCCGCATTTTATATTTGCGAAAGTTGTTAATTTTTGTAGTAAATACAAATATTTAATAGTTACTAAATATTATGTTTTTGCATAAGAACAAAATAAAAGAAAAGAAATATTCATTATAAAATGCAGAATTGATATTCATTTGTCTACAAGATAACTATAAAGATTGATGTATTTCATAGTCCAAAAGTCATAATAGTTATAAAATTCTCTCGGATTTTGATGTTATGTAACGATATTTAATCTATACTTCAAAAAGTGGAAACAAATTTAAGATCATTTGAAATTATTGCACCAAGATGACAAAGCTCTACGACATCTTATTCAGACCTTCTGCTCACGTAAGTGTATTATGGATTCTATTTACAATTATTAAGTTAAATATATTTTTAAGCATAAATTAATAAGACATTACAGGTTCTATTTTCATATAAAATCTTTTTTAAGGTCTTGCAACATTTAGGATTCTTTGAGTTGATACAAAAGTTGAGTTAGATAATTCTTTGGTGGCTGGTATTACATACTTTTCATTTTCGTCTTATTCTCATACTCAAAACCTTTAATTACACTTAATTAAGATTATCTGAAATTGTTGAATAAAATTTTAACTAAAGCTATTTCCGCAAGCCGTCGTGTCCGTTTCCAATGCAGTACATGCACGCTTAACTTTACTCTAAAATTCTCCAACTTACATCACATGCTCTTCCTCAGACTATAAAGCCACATCTCGATATTTGCGATAATCATCAGATTCGTTACCCAGTGACAGTTTACTATTGGCCGTTATATAAGGATTTGTGTAGTTGGCATAACCAAAACCGCCATAGTATTGCAATTGCTGCGAAGAGCGTCGTTGCATTGGCGGCGCTGGTGCTGAGCTCGGTACACCCCTCACACCCATGCCAGAACTCAATGATGTGCGCCGATAATTTGTACTGTTCAGATTGGTCTGTTCGGGGGGACTGATGTAACCACTAAGCATAGCCAAATAATATTGTTGTTGTAAAGTATAATTTTGCAGCAGATTGTGTCCGTAGGCAGCGAGGTCATTTTGAAGTTTAGTGATACCATCGAGATTCTCCAAAGAAATACATTTACGTTCCAATTTCTGGGAATGATGCCTTGAGTGTTTGGAAGAGTATTTTGGTGGTAGTTGTTGATACTGTTGGTACGTTGCTGGTTGATCGATTAGTGTGGTGGATCGTTTTGTTTCGATAGAACAATAAATTGGATCATTCACCGAACCAATGATTGAAGGCGTGTAAGTTGTGTGTGAATTTTGTAAATTATTTTTTAAATCATCGATGGTAATGTTAAAATATTTGCCATTCTTATCTTCGGTATCGAGGACATAACGAGGATTGTACATGCCGGGTAACGTGCAACGAAGATCCATCAATGACTGCGTGCGATTACCTTAAAAAATTGAGCAAAATATCATCAAAGTAACATCTGCCTGGTTTGAAATTGCGGTACACTCATCTGCCCTATCTTACCTCCTTGATGGCCAATAAAATTGTCATTATTGAAATTTTGCACATACGGTCCAGGAAAAATACTTGCATTAAATTCATTTTGTGTGTTCAGAAGTCCATTCAGATTGTGATTGGCGTCGTTGACAACTGTATTGCAATTGCCATTGCTGCTGCAGAATAAATTCAGGCTCGGCGTTTGAATCGGTGCCTCACAGATTTGATAGCCAGCATTCTCAAAACCGGTTTGACTGAGTGTTCTTAGACTGGAGCGTCGTGAATCGGCTCTGGTCATTGGAACACTAGGTGGAGGTGTTTGCAATTGAAGCCTGGTGGCAAGATCTTGGAGTTGTGAAAGTACCTGAGATTCACGGCGCCATCTGATCAAAAGAACATTCAATGATGATTCGATCATTAAAAGATGTAACAAAAAAAAAAACAGTAATTAAAAGTAACGGGGAAAAGTGACTTTAAGTATTTAATTAATTATTTTAATTGTTATTGTAGATATGATTTTAAAGTTTATTTATTATTAGATATCTTAAGGAGCTCTATGCAATATTTGATTAGTTTATGATTTGCAAACATATTCAAATTCTTGATTTATATTTATTATTAATATTTTTTTAATTGAGGAACCAACCTATCATGATATGTGGTTTTATCAAACTATGTGGTTTTGTCAGTTACTCACTTTAAACCTGTTGGTATCACGCATATCAAAGCAAAACAATTGATTACCAAACGTATGAGGTAAGAAATCAATTCAGTCAAACCATGGACGGATTGCAAACCCTGAAAAGAATAAATAGACACACATTATGAATATTACTATCTAAATTCTCCATTCTTCCCCATCTCCATTTTTTATGCGTTATGTGCTCACCCAGTGCTGCGTAGTCATAATCATAACAAATACTAACTCTGGTATGGATAAAAAACCGATCACCACTGACCAAGCGAACAGTCCCCATGGCAGACCGGTCACCAGGCCATGTATTAGAATCGTTGTAGCCACAAATACCACAAAGAATTGAGTGCACAAGATATACGCCGAGAATGGTAAATTGCCGCGTGCCTCCAGTAGCCACGATACTTCACAGGAAAAAGCACCCAAATAAACAACCTCAAGTAAGAGATTAAGTTAAGAACGAACCGAGAAAATAAATAAGATATTACGCAAAACAGATTATGTTCATGCAAATACTAATACGCATGGTACATTTAAATATAGCGGAAATTAGATTTAGGTGAGATTAATAAGATTTCTTATTAAATAAATTGCGTGAAAAACACAGACAACTCTCGATAAACACGACAATCAATTGATTCACTTTCAGAGAAACAGAAATTATTCTTATTAGTCTGAACTCATAATTAAATTTATCCAATTGGAATGGAATAAAGTTCTTCTAGATTTAATTTCTCGTCAATTTATAATGATTTTTCGAGCATTTCAAAGTATAAAAATTCGATTTTTTTGAAAAACAAAATTAATTTAAGATTTATACAAGAATGTCGAAATCAGAATAAGAGATAAATATCAATGAAAATAATCCTTCTCTTTTTAATCTCTTTATCATTTTGTGTTCTCCAAATTAATTTCTATTAGTTTTCATTTTCACTGCGATGCTAAAACATAAAGACAAATAATAGCCGACGCGATAAAAAACCTCAAGAAGAATAAATATAAAATAATACCAAGTATAAAAGACTTTGAAGATGAAAACTTACCAAAAGTAAGCCCGCCGCCACACAACAAATCATGAATAAATTAGCCTTTATAAAGCGCTCCATTATCCGGTCATTCCAAAAACTCTCCAAACTATTCCTTTTGTGTGGTTTGCTGGCTTTTTTAAAATTCATTTGTTGTTTTTGTTGGTTTATTTTGAATTTCACAGAAAGTAAAAAGAAATCTTGGTTTAAGTTTGTAAAAATTTCTTAAAACACTTTTCTTAATTTCACTAAAATTCTGATTGTTGTGATTTGTTTTTATTCCTTTTAAATTTAATCACTTCTCACTAATTTTAATCGTAATCGATGAGGAAAATGATAATTGAGGTAAAGGAGAAATGAGTGCAAAAGTCTTTGAATGAATTTTGAATTCAGGTTTTCATATTAATCCCTTTGCGTTTTTATGATACGAACAAGCTGCAAATGAATAAAATGATTTTATATCAAAATAAGTATGAAAAAATACTTTTTTTAATATTAATACGATTTAGAAGTTTTCAGTTTAATTCGGATTATATTATTTTATTCTCAATGGTATTTCATTAATATAAAAACAGTTTTTATCATAGCAATTAATTAAGTTTTTGTTTATTGAACCGTACGAAGACTTTGACATGAATAACAGAAGTTAACCTTGTAATGAAATTCATTCATCATTACCCACATCTTTGTAGAATTCATCTTCAAAAATGGCTATTTCTTCACACCTACTTAACAATTTTCTAAACTCATCTATTCATTAAACTCCAATCAATCAGTCAATTTTTTTTTGTTGTCTATCTAAATAGTTGGTGGTGTTTGCTTATGTAATAAGCATGACAACAACAACAAGAGCCGCAGCATTAAAAACACACTACTGGTGATGCACATCATGCAACAAAAACGCTATCGCTCCACGCAATACTAAAAAATTAGAAGATTATCAACTTGTCACGTTGATTTAATAACAAATTATATCGGAATTTATGGGTTGCGCAAAACTCATAGAAAACACGAATATAAAGAAGCAATTAGAGAACTAGGGAATGAGAGAAAGAGAGAGACAGAAGCGAACTAGAAAAGCCAAACAATTATCCTTCTGAAGAAATATCAGTCATAATCTGGAATTGTTATTTTTGGACTCTTTTTATTAGTTTTCATGGAACTCTCGTGGGATAACACTAACCAAATACATTTTAATTGAGTAATCATTACAAAAGTACTCGTGAGTGACACTAATTTCAAGATTATAATGACTTTTAATTACTCTTTACTTAAGTATTTATTTTCGAAGACTTGTATGCTGACAAATAAAATCTCGCTCTACTTTTTTCGATTAGTCTACACCAAGCGAACTTTAAATAATATTAAACAGAATTTTAATAAAATATTACCTTAAGGAATACTAATAATTCCATATTGTTAATTCATCAGTCATCATAATCAATAGTGTCATTATTAGTTTCGCAATTATGGCTTTTACAATTGGGTTATTTCGGGCGCACTTGTAGATATTTATGTTAACTCTATGTTAAAAAACATTTGTAAAAATTAATGTAAAAACGTTTGACGCCTAAACAATAGCAGCGTAAACTCTTCTTCAGCACTCTTCGCCAACATGCTGTCAGCGTCTTTAACACTTAAAAAACTTATTATTTCTTTTTCGTATGCGCGCTCGTGTGTCTACTTTTTGTTTTTGCTTTCAATTTGTTCTTTTTTTAAAAATCTAAACTACGTATTATAATTATGGTTATCAAAGTTGTTGTATGTTTGTTGTTGTTAAACTGTTAGTTGGCTCAATTGATTAATCATTAAGTTGTCCGTTGTTGGAATGATAAGAAGGGGTGACTCCTTCAGATTTTGAGCGTCTTTTTTTGTCCTATAACTTTTTCAGGCCACACCGGAAATGTGTAACCTGCAGACCTGCCGAGTTCTTTACACTTCTTTTGCGTTTTTCCGTTTCTTTCTGTTTATTTTTTCATTTTTATTTTTTTTCCTTTATGACTTTATGGAATATGACGGAATATTTTAATTGTTTTAATTGGTTTTCTTTTATTGTACTAAAAAAGGTAACTTTTTGTGTGAACCGTTAATTGTGCTTGATAAATGTGCTAGAATGCGTTAACGCAGTAATACTTATGCAGACGTTAGACTACATATATGCAATATATGATTGTTATATATCGTACTATGAAGGGGAGACCCCATATGATTTCTAGTAATTCTACATCACGATGCAATGATCCAGATCAGTCGTAGCACGATCCGCACCAATTATATTTAATCATTCTAGGTTTCACTTTCTTTGGAATGATCGCTCTTGCTTTCTTTTTGTAAATGTATTAAAAATAATTCTTTCCGAAGAATGATAGATGATGCGGATTATTAAACGTTATAATTTATTATGTTTATTGAAAGCTTTGCTTTGAAATTTTTAATTTATTTCTTTTAGAAAATAATTATGTCATGAATATTTTAACAATTTTAATGGATTTTTTTAATGAATGAGTGATCTCATAGCGCTGATAATCGTTGTAGGTAATGCTGAAATAAATGCATTACCGATCAATGTTATGTACCTTTCAACGATAGTAATGGGTGGTAGTTATGATTTGCTCGATAGGATTGATTTGGATGATAGTGAGGTTTGCATAAAATGAGCCAGTTTTACAAGAGACCAGATATATATTCTTCTATATAAAAGACGAATCGAATATCACAAAACAGAACATCATGTTATATTTCCGTCATAGTTATCTATTATTGTTACTAACCATTCTTAAAATTTTTCACATCCAAAAAAATGATTTAATTAATTATTAATTCAATGAAGAATATATTTTCGAATTTTAGAAGCTCTTGATCGGCTTCGTGCCCTAAATTGTTACGTTCGTTGCGTGAATTTCACATTTTTTTACAACTGCCACATGCGGGTCCAATAGGGTCCACGTCCGACTTAAGGCTTTACCAAAAAAAGAGCAAATCATAAGCAACCATCAATTATGCAAATACCACCGGTTCAAAATATGCTCTATTGTTACGCTACTCAAAAAACGCTTGCGAATCCGGCTATTATTCCCAAAACATTCAAAACAGAAAAGTATAAAAAGACATTTAGTTCGCTTTTGTTTCTCGTATTGAATGCTATTTATACTATTTTACTACTTCGTACTTCTATTATTATTTTTGTTGCGGATCGATATTTGAAGCATTTTAAAGCATAAAAATTATTTTCACTTTTCTCTCAATAATGGTTACCAGCAACGTAACCAGTAACCAATGAAAGCTTATAAAATATAATAGACAAACCTTTCACTTTCGACACAAGATGAATGACAAAGATGTGCTTAATAACGGTAACTCATATGGACGATACTTATTATCAATCCCTTCAATAGTTTTATTTTTAATTATATTACAATCGTAATAAACTGGTAGTTAATTATTAGGCATGGATAAATAACGCCAAGGTGTATAACTCGGTGCTCAGATACAAGCGGAAACGGAAAAGTATATGAAGTAACAAAATATGGTGGTTTGAACTGATGTCATGTGCGAAAAACAGAACAAGAGAAATATTTGATTGCTGTGCATTGCGTCGTTCTGTTGATTATTGATAATAATGAATATCGTGAAATTTCTTACCGCTTAGTCATAAACGTTAATTGAGTTGCGTGAACAGCTACGGCGACAACAACAACCAACAATCGTAACGTAACTCGAATAAATTCCTGCACATGAGAAGCGTCGTTTAATTGATAACTGCACCCACAAACACATACACACATACACAAAAAGGGCGTATAGATAATTTACGCATGAGTAAATGTGTGGAAATTAATACTTTTTTAAAATTATATTAAAAACAAAATTTGTGAATATAGTTCAATCGTTTTCATACTTCTTTGACCGCGTTAACTAAAGGTCATTCTTGTAATTCTTATCATATAACAATAACAACAACAACATTTACTCCTTGACAAGATTTTCTCACGTGAAACAGTTGTAATTAATTAACGCAAAGCCAAATCAAATCAAACCAAAACAAAAACTAATGATAAAAAAGTGAAAACAAAAGACTTAAGTAACGAACTCTACGAAAACAAGTTATGCCGTAGCAACTTGAACAAACCGCACGCGTCACCAACTGAGCAACAACTGAACGTTAACTAAATTGAGTTCAGTCAGTCTTCTTGAGTTGTTTTAACTGCAAAAGCGGTGTTATCTGTTAATTCTTCCATTGCTCTTCATCGTTCTTATTTATTTTTCTGTCTCTTTCCAACATTTCATTGTGATATGTGTTGTGAATTCAACTGTGTTGAGTGAAACTGTAAATTTTGAAATGTGAAATGTTTCATCCGTTGGAATCCATTTAGTGCAATTTATAATTTATATGAAAGAACTAATAAACTCTTAAACTAGTTACGAAATTCATACAAAAAACTTTTTCATACAAGAAAATCTAGTGTTTAATTCTTGTTGCATTTTATTATCATATAAAACGTTTGTTAACTACTAATACTATATTGTTTCTTGGCCTATATTTTGTTACATTTTAGCATTAATTTCATTCCCTCCACATCATTGCAAATTACAGCTTCCACTTGATTAATATGCATCAAGGATTATCTTTTCCTATTTCGAAGTATTTGCAGTTTTCAGGATTTTCTAACTTTATTAAGAAACATAAAAAATTTATTTTCCAATCTACTGAAAAAAAGCAATATATATTCATTTTAACAAAACTAATTTTTTAATATAAAATAAGCCACTACAAAAAATGAATATAAATATTCTAAATAGTACTGAATTCATGAAGTTTTAATATGTTTTATTATAATATTAATCTAAATGAATTCGAGAATTACAGATAAAAAATGAGTAAATGCAAAACAAAACTTATATCCTTTGTAAACATTTCGAATTATTCGATTCCTTGATGAAGTCTTGGAAATACTTTATAAAAAGGAATAATTTAGAGGGCATAATCCGTGAGCTACTGTTTACAGCCATCAAAGTCCCTTCTGGCTCTTAATAATTCCAGTGCTTTCTCAACATCTGGTTGCATGATACGAACTTTTGAAAGAATTTCATAGGCACGATTTAGTTGGCCTGAAAGCGCACACCTAAAATAAGCAATTCTTAAAATCGTTCATTAGTTCACAAATGAAAAGAAACCACTTACACTAAAGCAGCACCGGCAAAATTTCCTGTAAAATCAAGATACGATATCCATTTATCAGGTATTGTATTTAAAAGCGGATCTTCCGGCTGCAAATAAACACGAGCTATCAAAAGAGCTTCCTTATAGTAATTCTTTTGAAGTAGCATTAGAATAGCTTCCGTTTGATTGTGAATGGCAATCATGTAGGTTGCGGCTTGCAAGGCATATCCTTGCTCGAGTAATTGCTCTGCAAAAGCTTGACAACATTTCTGCCAGAAGCTATTTAAATAAACAATGAGCTCAGTTTTAGGACAATTTTTTAAAACAGAAAAATTTCAATCGACGCACTTGTAGGAAATATGTGGTGCCAGAGAAACATGCCATTCGGTTAGCTGTTTATTTTGTATACATTTAACGATCTCGTCTTTATAGCTGTAATTTAATTGTGGCATTATGAGATTGGCGATACCTCTGCTTGTTGACTTTTGATGATTATGTACTAAAAAGAAGAGAGAAATTTGAATAAGAGACAATAATTGTAAAAACAATAACTCCCTGTGAGACTTTTTAGGTTTTTTATGACATCTAAAAGAGATCTCATCTATCTAGAGAAGGGAGAGCCTGTAATATCAATATAAAATCTACTTACGTTCTTCTTCGAGAAGCTCTTTGGCATCATTCTTTCGGCTGAAAAGTTTTGCTGTAATTACTGACTTGGTCAAATGCTTGTAATTCTCCTTGCCCAACATATAATTTAATTTCTCCAGAGCATCCTTATTTATTTCTTTTGTGGTCAAATACAATAATGTGGTGGGAATCTGTTCAAAAAATACTTGTTTATAATTTAGCTTGTCCTAAAACTCATTAAAAAAATATTAAACTCGAAATTTACAAAAATATAAACACCTTCATAAAAACAGATGTTCCAAACGGAGCTCCACACTTGGAAACTTCAAATTCAGCGCTACGTTTTTCCAATTCGATTTCGTCTATTAATCCGGAAATTTTTTCCTTGTCTTTATCTTTGTCTTTATCATTGGCTGATATTTCGCCAGAGATTTTACCATTCAAACTTTGTGTTCCGTCCACAATTGTAATTTCTTCTTTACATTCACCACGGCCTTCTCTCTCTTCTATCCTCTTCATAGCTTTCCTTTGTCGACGCTTGTCGGCTACGGTCATTGTCTTTGTTTCCATTCGGGATGGCATTTTTAATGCCCACTGGACATGCTCCAAAGTGTGTGCATTCAGACTCAACCACTTGGACTGCGAATAGTCCTCAGATTTTTCAATACTCATGTTAAAGAATTCAATTGATGTCGATTTTCCGGCACACATTATTATGTTCTCATCCGTGGGCAGAAAGAGGCCACATGTCATGGGACAGTGAAATTGTTTCAAAAACTTCTCCTCGTCGTTACTACATTTCAAATCCCAAACACGTATCGCACCATCAAAGCCACAAGTTAATAATTCATTTGGGTCCCGGTTACTCCATTTAACACAAGCATTAGCAGTCTTAGGATTTTTTATTTCGATCTTGCGTAAATGTGTGACGGCCCCGGAGGCTTCATTGAAAGTTAGGATACTAATTTTATTTGCCATCGAAACGATGGCACATTGATCGCGAGCTATCGAACTCCAAGAAATTTCAGTGATATACCGTGGAGATATTTCGAGGTCTTGAATCAGATCGTAGCCTAGTTTCTGTTGTGACGGTTGGTGTTGTTTACGGCGATAAACACGTAAATGGCCCATTTGAGTTCCAATAAAAAGTAGTTCCTTACGCGCCGATACAGCTGAAATATTTGTGATGGAATGCAAAACTTCTGCATCTGGAAATATTATAAAAATATAAAAATAAAGCTAGTATCGCTCAAGTTTTTCTTTACTCTCGCAAGAACTATTTTTGTCATGGAAAGACAACAAATTCTTAAAGAAGAGCAAATATGTTTAGCAAGAATTGTTTGTTTTTCACCTTAGAAACTGTTTCCTTCCTCAACCAATTTTTTTTTGTTATTAAATCAATCAATATTACTGAAACAATCACAATTTGAAAGTTCATTAGAAATCAATTTGATTTTTATTATTCAAATTTATTCGAAATTAATAATATGATGGACAAAAGGGATATTACCACCAAAATTTTGCAGCAATTTGTTGATGGTTGCCAAAAACGGGGCCTTGAACTTGATATAAATTTCGCCAAATACTGCATAAAATTATTAGCTCAAGATCTAATTGATGGCTTCAATCTACGCAACATAAATTCATGCAACATTCAAGGATTTGCTGAAAACATAATAAAAAAATATACAAATGTTTTGGATCCAACGATGTGCAATCTCAAAGTGTGCTACTTTTACAAAAGTCAAGAAATGATTAAGAAACCGAATTTCGTTAAGGAAAAACACGATGCTCAATTCAAAAGCAGATTAAAGGAACTCATTGACGATATTCTGCAGTACCCGGAGACCAGCAATGATGAAATGATTGAGAAAATGTTCGGCAAAATACAGATTTATATTATTGCATTCTATAATCTGGGATGTCCAACAAATCATGTGGTTCGTTAGATAGAGTTTCCAAGGTAAACACGATCCATAATTGCTTATTATTTTATTTTCAGTTACTGAAGCAAACGATGCAAAGCCTTAAGAGTGTAATAGGCAATGCCGACTTAAGAGACTATGTGCTCAAGAAGAGATATCATCGACTGGAATACTTACAGCGTTTAAGCGCTACCGTTTGTGGTATTTTAATATACAATAATTTAGATCACAGTGGAAATGAAGAGAATATGCGCGACAGTACGTTCAAGCCATTAATGCATTTATTCATTCATATAATTTCATTTATATAATTTTTCATTCAATGAATTGATTTTGTCAATTATTTCAGTACGTAAGGATTTATTAATGGCTCAAAAGAACACCAAAGCTGTTCTAGAGGATCTACTGGTCAAAGTGGTTGAAAACAAAGATCTTAGCATTGATGCATTGAAACACGGAATTCAAATTGATGTGAAACACGAAACAGTTACTTTCTACCAACACACAGAAATTCTTCGAGAAATTAATAAATTTATTGCACTCTACTTTAAATACGAGCAATTCTTGAAGGAGTTACTTGAAATCTACGGACGGGCGGAATTTCTGATAAGCGAAAATATATCAAAATTGAAATGTATCCAAAAGAAAATTGATGAAATATTAAAATATCGCACAGCAATTGAAGCAGAATTAATATTTGTAAGCCGAAATCATTCTCTGATAATTCATTATTTTACTTAATCCATATTATTTTACAGCCTCATTTTGTTTATTTGTCTGAATTGTGGCAAACGTTGATTCTTTACTTAAATCATTTGGTCGAAATTAATCGTGTTCGTGATGGTCTGGAATCATTTGTAACAGAAACAATTCAAACACATTCCGTTAAGATTGCTAAGGACGTTAAAAATAAGATCCCCGAAGTAGAAAAGCCTCTTGTGCGCTCATTTAAAACGCTTACCGAAGAAACAAGAAAAAGGAATCCAGAAGCGAATTTGCTTAAAATTGTAAGTAATACATTTCAATTTACATTTTCAATTAACATTTTCAATTTTTATTTTATTTTAGACCAAATACACGCCAGAATTTTGTACGGTCACAATTGCTCAAACGAACGGTTTACTCGTGCCCGCCGTCATAAAGAAGAAATTTTGTCCTAATTTAAAAATTAAATTTGGTTTTTGTGATTTTGATATGTTTAAATATGCTGAACTTAATAAGGATGATTACCTTAAAGCATTTAAGGGAGCTGTTTTTACTTCTGTTGACTTGATTTTACTTTTCGACTTAGAAACAGAGATATCCGATTTTGGAGAAAAGAGAAACGTCCCGAATAACCAATTCGCCTCGAAATGTGAATACGGGACCCAAACGGAAATGGTTATCATGGGAGATTTATCACAGCCGAACAGAATTAATACTACGTGGAATAAATGGGATTATCATAGAGAAACCATCCGCCTTGCCAACATGCGACAACGGCAAACGCATTCTACTCAAACTTTACTTTCATATGGACTAAGAAATGCGCAAAATCAGGCTTATTATACCAGGCGACATTTTTAATAGTTTCTAAAATCAATTATTTGGAAGTAATATAAAAATATTTTCAACAAATTGGAACTGAAAGCTTTTTGGTGATGTACGTCTGCTCAAAAAATATATTTCTTGTACTTCTTGAAATAAGTTTTTTAATAATTAGATAATAGTTTATAAGTTGTTGTATCTGCAATATATAATAAAAACGACCGTATAGCTTACATAACTATTTGTTGCTTGTTGCTTGTTTAACATTTCAAAACGAATTCAATGTCATTTTCGACATTCGGTTTTGATTTTAAATGATTTTCCTGAGTAATGCAGTAACTCTTAGCTTGAAAGGCTATTGAATAGGTATGACTTAGCACCAAATACCATGCGTATCATTTATTAAAAAGAAGTGCAAAGAGCTTATATCCTAAATAATTTACCTTTATTTGAGTTTCCATCTTCGTAGACCCCAAGCTTTTCATTACAAACCACATAGATATAATTTTCCTGCCAATCCATAGAATAAATTGGCTTTCCGCAAAAAGGATGATAAATGTGTGACGGTATTTTCGAATTCTCCACATTTACAACGCCAACCTAGAACAAATTATTAAATAAACGTATCTTAATTCGTTTGATATTCTTACTGTTCCTTCACTTGTACCGAAAGCCAACTTTTTGCTATCTGGACTCCATACTAAGGAATAAACGGATGATTCGACACGTGCTGTAATATTTTCAATGGAAATATTCGTCGGAGTCAGGCTTGATACGTCCATTATACCAATGCGTCGATCGGCAAAACCAAGCGCAATTCTGAAAATACGATATTTAATATTAATGATCGATTAGGCAAAAAGGATATGAAAAAAATTACTTATTCATATCGTCCGGACATTCCCGCATTGTCGATATGTTTGTCGAAGCACAACAATATTTAGCATGAATTTGTTGTGATTGAATATTTTCACAGGATATATCACGATGCGATGAAATTCCCCAAATGAATTCATTATCCCGGCATATGCTGAAAGCTACCACACCTCGAAGCAAGTATCGTCGTTTGTCTTCTTGGAATTTATAGCGTTTAATTTTCCTGTCGCTTGACAACATATTCCACTGAATAATTTCACCCAACCGATTTGTTGTGAGTAACGAAGTAGATTTTAGCCATGCTACTTCGATATGATGGTCTGGAAGCGGAATGAATTGGAAACGGTTGGAATTTTAAGAAAGTTACGTAAGGCAATAACATATTTGAAAAGTTACTTTTTCCATGCTGGGCATGACCGCGTGACCCCTGGTGATCGCAAGCGCCACCAGTTTCTGTGTTCCAAATCCAAAACGTTGCATCACTGCTAGCAGAAGCCAAGAGTATGTCTTTGCCTGCTTCCTGTTGCCTCGTATTTGGTCTCATATTTGTTTTGGGGCCATCTATTTCTTGAAACATCTTATGATTCTCTGTTAGTTTGGAAGAGACCGTCTCCGTCACAATATCCTGCTCTTTCTGCTTTTGCTCATCCGTATCTTTGGAATGTACTTCAACTGTATGCACTATTTGCTTGACAGGCTGAGCTACATCAGTTGTTAAACACTCATCATGTCTTGGTTCTGTACCGTCAACATCAACTTCTTCATCTGAACTTCTAATTCCTTCTAATTCCAAACTACCTTGCGAGGAGTCGGCCTCTCCATCACTATTTGGTGCATACAAACTGCCTTTATTTTCGCAATCCTTTAGTGTCACTTCATCGATATTTTCTTCTCCATTGCCACAATTTTTTATGGCAATAATATCATCCTTGAGACTTTGACAAGCCTCAGCAAAATCAAATTTTTCCGAAGTTGTTGAACAAATTTCATTTCCGATATCAGCAATTCCCTTTTCTTCGTCTCCTATAGTTTCATCAACAGCGGGCGCACCAAACTCATTATCTAAGTAGCCATAATCGTATATATCGAATATATCATCACCACTCACGGAATTATTGGAAATACGACCAGAATCCTTTCTAGTTCTTTCAAATTCCTTTTTTTCTTCAACAATTTCTTTTTGCTCTGATTGAATCTCCTTTGGCGGACACCACAAATCGCTCTTATCAATAGCAGTCCAAGATAAACTTGTAATTTGTGTCTCATGCCCTCGCAAAGTATACACTACTTGCATTACGTTCAAATCGCAGATCAACACCAATCCTCGGCTTGTGCCAACAGCGAAAATATTTTCATTAAATGGAGAACAGCGCAAAACGGTCAGGGTTTGATTACGCGCTGATATGAACGATGTTCTCCGACAGAAACTGTTAGACGCCACACAATATATGATCATATCATAAGAACTCAAAGTCATCACATTGCGGTTGCACATGTAGCTCAACAGTATTTTTTCATGGGTGCGAGATACATTCCCTTCGACAACTTGCCGGTTAACATGACCTCTGTGAGCGCTTACCACGCAAGATTTGTCAAAATCCCAAATCTGTACGCAGCCGTCTTGAGCCAACAACGCGAAGTATTTAGTTTCGATCCCATTATTATCTGCCCATGCAGGATCTATGTCTAGACTAAAAACTGGTTGACGAATTTGGAACACTTTAATTACCGGCAGTTCGCAGTTCTTTACTCTTGAAATATAATTCACCGTCTTAGATCCAATATACAGGAATCCACCATCTGGCGTGGCAACACAGCCATTGGTTAAATTCCATTGGGGTACAATTGGTACCTTTCCCAAAATCATAGCTGAAGCCGCATCCAAATAGGCGACCGACCAATTTCACCAATTGACAAAGTACGGTTTATTATTTGCAAGCAACAAGATTCTGACCAAAAGAACTTTCTAAGCGAGGGTTTGCAATGTTGCCAATCAAGCACAATTTTATACTGAAGGTTTATGATTGCAGGAATATGTTCAATAATTATAATGATGGCACTGTTTTCCAATATGGGGTTATTTTCGAAAGGATATGACACTGGATTCTGTGTCATCTGCTCACGAATCATTCACCCACAATTCTTCTGTGAAATCTTTTAATTTCCATTGCTGTGAAGTATTATTTACCAGCGGGGAAGGAATAAAGAGGTATTTTGCATGGAGTTTGCAATGATATGTTTACCCATAAATAATATGGATACTATGAAGACTAAGTTGCAAAATTTCAAAGAAGTTTTAAAGTCTTTTTAAATGCATTTAAAATCTAGTAGTTCAAAAGTTGTAATAAATGTCTATATTTCAAGAAAAACCAAATAAGGCAGCAATTTCTTGGAAGGAATGTTTTCTCCAATAAATCACAGAGAATTGTTCAAATTTGTATATATATTTACATTTAACCAACACTATCTATCTTCAAAAGTCATAATATTATCATGTCAAAATATCTCAAAAAATCGAACAAACCCCTTTCTTAGATAAGTTATTTGCTTTATTTTAGTAGCTGAATACGAAATGAAATTTTACTTTTATAGAAATCTTAAATAAATATAAACACTATATTTAATGAAAATATATAGACATAAACCGCTTTGAATAATTAAAAAGATTCATCCAAGAAGCAAAGAGAGCCGCAATGGTAGTGCGGCGAATAATTAAATCGGTAGTGATAGGAATTCCCATTGGTATAACTTTTGTTGACTGTGTCGGTTATGTAGCCAGAGTTGATGGTAAATTAAATTATATTTTTTCTAATCTGATCATGAAGTCAATCAATTAATTCATAGGAATATCAATGCAGCCAGCTTTGAATCCAGAGGCCAACAGAACGGATTATGTATTCCTGTCTCGCTGGGCAGTTCGGAATGGTGCTGTCGAACGTGGCGATATTGTCTCTCTGATTTCACCAAAGGATCCAAGACAGAAAATAATAAAACGTGTAGTGGGCCTTCAAGGTGATGTTGTATCGACACTAGGATATAAGCATGAAATAGTCCGTATTCCAGACGGTCACTGCTGGGTAGAAGGTGACCACACAGGACACTCTCTCGATAGCAATACATTTGGACCTATTGCATTAGGTTTGATGACTGCACAGGCGACGTACATTGTGTGGCCGCCCGAGAGATGGCGAAGGCTTCCGAACGAATTACCGCGTAGGCGGAGACCCATACAAATAGCCACATCTAACTATTACAAAACATAGCCAGTAAAAAATAGTACAAAATTGAAATCGGGGATCATGCTTGCCGAAAATGAGAATACAAAAGTGTAAGCGAATTAGAAGTGGAAATGTTAGGGATTTTTAATTATATTGATTTCCTTAGGGGATGTTTTTGTGATCAAAATTTCTTGTTCTTGTTAATAAGTTTTTTGTTAAATAAATTACTTCGAATAACAATCACCGAATTGTTATTAGTTAATGATTTCATTTTGAAAGATTTTACTTGTTCCAAGACATCCTCGCTCATATAAATAGGATGCTCATATAAATATAAACTGTTTGTAACTCTATTAGTAATTTATTATAAAACTAACTGTGTACAGGTTTTATGCAAAACTCCTCCATTATCTCCAGTGTACTGTTGAGAGCGACACCTGTTCGTAGTATTTGATATTTGCTAGGTGTGCTTAAATCAATTACTGTCGAAGCCGAACGGCATTCTTCTGTCAGTCCAACCTGGCCAGCATCAACAACAACCCCAAGCTGTGGCCATAGATTCACAAATTCGTAAACATTCAGACTACTTTGCTCAGCAGATCGGTTTGCGCTTGTTAGTGCCAATGGACCATCATATAAGGAACATAATTGCTGAATAAATCGAAAATCTGGTATACGAATACCAATTTTCGAGGTTGTGGGGTTAAGGAACCGATTACTTAACTCTCTCGAGCGCTCAATGACTATCGTCAATGGTCCCGGAAGTAGTCGATCTAATAGTGCATCACTAATGTGATCAGCAAGCCCATAACGACGAAATTCATTTATGTCTCTGACACAAATTGCCACCGGTTTATTAAAATCGCGGCCTTTAATCCGATACAAATTTTGAATCGCATGTTCGTTATTGGCATCGCATGCTAATCCATAAACTGTATCGGTGGGCAGTGCTATAACCTCACCCTCCATCAATAAATTACACGCATGAATTGGTGTACTCGGATTATCAGCAGGGTGAATTTTTTGTGAGAATGCGTTCAACGTCGGAATCATTGTTACTAAATAGCGCCTCGCAAGAGGTAATTGAATAAACTTATTTGTCAAACTTAGAGCTAGCTTTGATTTTGGATATAGCATATTTCTTCAATCAAATTAATCCCTCCAATTATGACCACACAATTGATTGCAGCATTTATAAAATGTTGTCATAGGCTCATCTGCGGAACGTGTTTGCATTTGCATGAAATAAGCTTTTTTGTGATTACAAAAAGGGCACTCAGCATCCGTTGAGTCGACGTTTTCCCAAGCGGCTGCACCGCCCATTACATGATCGACTTCCTATAATTTTAGGGACCTCAGCCAATGTCAATTCCAAAAATGTAAAAGAGAAACTAACCTTCAGATGTGGATAAGTTCGCGTTGTAATTTTTCTATTTATATTGCAAATATATGGACAAGTATTACAAGAAAAACGGTGGCCAGTTGTGTCCTCCTCGACCATTAAAATATTTCCACAAGTCGGACAAAACAACAACATACTTGGAATGCACTTGCCGTTACCGTAATAATCATATTACGCTGTAAATATTATTAATTATTTTAGAGCATATAAAATGTTGAAACGTCTGACAGAATTTCATTGATATTCCGGAGCATGAGGTCAATTTCATTGCAGGGTTTCAAGCAAAAGCGACCATGTGCATAATTACGAATGTAAAAAGAATCATATGTAGATAGTAGTAAGTATAAAAGTACTAAAAATTGGACGGATATTAAACATTATGTTCTTTAATGGCTCAAAAATAATAATAGTAAAATGACAATGAGTTATAATTTGGAAAGGTTGTCAAAGAGGGAAAACATTACAACAACATTACAACAAACATTGCATTAGAAGGAATAAACGTATAAATTATTTGCAGGTGATTTATAATTGCAAGCTTAACACTGGTTCAGTTGTTCTTAATAAATAACATGTACAATATTTTATTTAAAGCTAAGAACCATTCCTTCAATAACGTTAATCAGTCGATCAATAACATCAATAGATGGCAGCAAATAATTAAAAATGTTTTTATTGCATTATCAAATGAAGACAAAATTTTATTCTTTTGACTTTGGAAATTCAAAATTGAATAAATGATTATTAAGAAGTTTAATTGCATAATTATAATAAAACGAACTTTTACATCAGACCACCCCTATAAACTCCAATGGCAGCACTTACGATAACGCTTCGCAAGTTTGGGAACGATTTTTTAAAGTCCTATTGAATTGCAGTAATTGTTTCCATCAGAGATTTCAATATAAATTGAGATTCAATACTCTTATATTCCATTCCGTAAAGCACATTCCATGTGAATTATGCACTGTCAAGTTAATCAATCATATAAAAAGGATACTGGTCTTCAAACACGATATGGCAATGAAAAATTGCCGTTTCCGAATTTCCAAAAACCGACTTCTGTGGGCTACTTTAGTGTAACAACAGAGCGCGATTACGAACCGACTGACCAAAATTTAAGATATTATATACCTCCGAAAACTTTTCCATTGGACCTCAATATCGGGATACAATTAGCCATTAAAAAAGCAGAATGTTTAGCAGATTATGAGCGTATAGACAATCTCCTGTTATTTATTTTTGATCATAAACATCAACTACTGAAGCCTTTACTTAAGCAAACTGCGTCAGAGAAATTAATGATTGATACAGAGTTCGTTTGCTGGAGGGGTTTGTTGAGGTTACTTATGTGCACGCCGTATGAGCTTCGGGAGGATTGGTGTATTCATATTACCAAATATAGGGGCACTTTTTACATGTGTAAACTTGATACCGAGCAGGAAAAATTAAAACGTTCCACAGAAACAGAAGATCAAAAGAAAATTGCATCCTGGGGTTTTAAATTCGAGCAATATTGTTTGTCGGGTACTTAATAATTATTGTTTGTTTTGGTTTTTGTATTATAGAATTTTTCTTACAGAATCGCCTTTTAAAGATCCGGATACAAGTGTACCGGTTGATGAATGCGCCGAGTTTTCGTGTGTCTTTAAAACGAAGATTGGTGGTATAGAGGTTTTATACGGGGCTGAAATGGATGGCATTATCAGCGAACAACCAGCACAATTGTAAGAAACTATCTATCCGCTTATTTTTTCATAAACTATAAAAACTAAAAATTATTGCAGGGATAAAAATAGAAATATTCTTCGGAGTTTGAAATTTGTTGAACTAAAAGTGCGTCAAAATAATCTAAATCCTAGACAGCTACAAAGCTACAAACGTTACAAGACACGTAATTGGTGGTGTCAGTCTTTTCTGGTTGGCATTGAAGATATTTATGTGGGCCTGCGTACAGAAGCTGGACTTGTACAAAAGATAGATCGTGTTGAAGTGCGCTCTTTGAAAGGAGAAGGCGAAGTAAGTAGGATATACATAATGTTTGTTCCCAGTATTTGCTGCTAATTATATTCCTTGTACGTACTAGAGTTATTGGTCACCAAACGTATGTACGAATTTTCTTATACAATTCTTCACAGTAGTAAAAAAAATCATGGCTGCTGAAAATTGTCCATACACGACTTATGAGTTCTATTTCAATGCAAACACGTCAAGGATTACATATGAGCGCTTCAAGGGTAAAACAAAGTACTCATTCCTGCCCGATTGGTACTTAGCGATGTTTCAGCACTCGAAGCCGAGCACGAAGTCTAATGTTAATTGTGGCGAATAGTGGAGGACGCAAAAAGTAGACACAAGAATTATGAATCAGTTTCGCTCATTGCGAAACATTACGCGAGATCTTATAAGTGGTAACATGAAGATGTTATTTTTGCTGTGAAAAGCTAAAGTAAAAGACTTAAAGGTCTTTGAATATTTTTTTTTATTTTTCTTTTAGTTTTAATAAAAAAAGTGTATTATTTTGAAGTACTCAAGGTGGAGAACTATTTTAAAACTAAATTGAAGAAACAAATTATAGTTTTAAAAACAATTCATTAAGGATATGGACGAGTATCTGAAAATCTGATTTATTTCTTACTAAATTATATATTCCTTCCAGGAAGCCTATTCTGTGGCCTTTTATTTTACAAATGCAATTTTCTTCGCCACTTTCTAGTCTGCAATGTAATGAATGTATGGAAATATGGGAATATTATAAGGAAAAATGTATCTCATTGTGAAATTACATCCAAAATGCAACTCCATTCTGAACTCATACTGGAGTTCACCAGCTAAGTGATTAATGTAAATTTAAAGTTCTGTCTTTTTTGGCTTTCCACTGCGATCGAAGCCTTTCAGTTCATCAGTTGCATGCTTCGCGATATATTTGACAAAATCATTCAACTCGCGCCCTTCATCATACGACACTGGCTTGTCCTTAGAATTCTTAGGTAGCCAGTAAAGAGTTGGGAAGCCGCGAACATTGAATTTCGGGGGAACGTCATTAGCCGTGGCATCCATTTTAACAATCGCAACATCTTCATCACTTAATTTCTTAGCCAATTCGTCATAAATTGGACTCAATTTTTTGCAGTGACCGCACCAAGGTGCATAGAATTCCACTAAAGTATCTTTGTCATTATTGATGACAACTTCATCGAAATTCTTTGCAACAGCTACCTTTACAGGTTCATCATTTTTCTCTGGAATTGGTTCGGATTTAATGTAGGGTTCTAATTTACCATCCAAGAGGTTCTGTGCAAAATTCAATAAATTGTCAACGGAGAATTCATCCCTTAACGCATACTTTAGATTGTTGGCATCTCGTGCTAAAATCACGGGTTTATCTCCAACAAAATCATAGCCATATTCGTTTAATTCATGCTGGAAGTCATCTTTAGAACTGATAGCGAAATTCAATTTACCGTCTAGACTCTTAGCTACTTTCAGAACGCGATTACGCCAGTAGTTAGTGCCTTTTGGATTTTTAATGTAATCGACGCTATAATATGCAGTAATCAAAGGATTCTGGAAATCTCGTGCGGTTTCTTGTGTGCGATGTCCAACTAAACCGTGACTGTAAAAATCAATTGTCAGTTCCTTATTCGCGAAGATTTGTATCGCAATACTTACTAATTGTCTTTGATAAAATTATATAAGTCAGCTTCGGACGAACCTTTGAATTTTACAGTTGAATCCTCAAACTTGTTGGCTAAATGAGGCGGTCGAATTAGAACCACAGCATCGCTGAAAAAGTCCAACAAATATAAAAAAAGAAAAATAATAAATACATACGCTTTTATTGTACATTCATAGTCGAAATAAATAATTTCTTTACATATTCATACATATCATATGAGAGAAAATTAATTTTCTTACGTTTCTTTTTGCATTTTTAATATATCGGAGTTGCTTGTGTGGCCAAAACGATATTTCTCTCGATAGTTATCGGCGAGTTTAAAGAAGTTTTTGGCGAGCTTTGAATCAATATCCTTGAAATAACCAAAGATTGTTGTATCTTTAGTGTCCAAGAATTTGTTGAGTTCATCCAATGATGTTAATTCCCTGGATGATGGGCCTACTTGGGCTCGCATGAATTTTGCTATACCGCTGGCATCACGTGGACCATTATAGTCTTTGGAGAGTTCAGTTCCACGGAATATCTTCAGAGTTGGATAGCCGCTAACTGAGTATTTGCTGCAAGTCTCTTTGCCATCTTCTGTGCAGTCAATTTTTGCTAAAGTTATTGGCGGTACCTCACCTTGAAGCAATTCGGCAGCCTTAGCGTATTCAGGTTTCAATCTCTTGCAATGGCCACACCTATTATGATATTAAATAAAGAAATCATTTCATTAGCTCTATCAAAAAATTCAAAAACCATCTGACCGGGATAGATTAGTGAAAACTCCAACGATAACTTAACAAAATTTTACTACGTGGCGAAATATTATTTCTTTTTATATTACCGTCTTGATATACACAACCACTTTTTTAATATATGAATGACGTGTACTTACAAGTCTACTTCCAAATTTTTTTATCCTGATCTTTAAAAAATTATTATATGCATACACAGGCAATCGCACACACTTACCAAGGAGCGTAGAACATCACCAGAGTCGTCCCATATTGTTGCAATGTTGATTCAAAATTGCTATCCTTTAACTCAACCACATCTTCTTCACTACCGGCAACAAGGGCAACAAGAGATATTATAAGCACAACCACCACTCTCATAACCATTTCTTGTTTTTATTTTTAAAATGTTTTTGCTCCTCTCAAAAATATAAAACTGTATCTTCACACCTTTATATAAATTAATAAATAATTATTTTACAAGACGTATCCTATTCCGGTCGGTCCTATTGTACTTCTAAGAATGATGAACTTGATTCTATTTTCTAGTCTCCAATCTCATTACTTTGTTGGCTTGCTGCGATTGGTTGAAACTTGTAGAGAAAATTTCCGTTGAATGAAAAAAGTTCGATATTCTGACAGTGTCAAATGCTTACCAGTGGGGCAAAAGTAATTGTCAACAAGTAATTGAAAAAACCTTAAAAGAAGTTACATGAAATTGTTTATAAGATACGTATGCTGTAAACACACATATTCGGTGCGAATATTCGAACTAGACTTTCAAATAATATGGGCTCTCATTGGGCAAAGCAATGAAAAGAGCAACGAAACTCACCAAAAGTTATAACGTTTGTAATTAAATTTTCTAATTTGCAAGCAGCACCGAAATTCAATTTTTTCGTTCCTAAAATTACCTGGGCTGTTTTGACTGTTCGTTTCGAATTTTCGATATATATAAACATCAATGGAAACAATTCTCTCATTAGGCCTGCGTTCCGAAACCAGTAAAGCTGTTAGCTACGAAACTAGTTTTATAAGTAATGCTGCAAACACATAGAAATTCGGTCCGAGAATTCGGACCTAACTGTCAAATTTACATGGGCTCTTATGGGCAATGAAAAAAAGGTTCTTATTCTTCTTATTTCATCGTTGTATGGACCAATGAAAGCCGGTGTTATTTGAAAGTTCGTTTCAAGTTTTCGCTCCGAATTTTTACGTGTTTACGGCATAATTCATGGGAGAAAACCATCGTCAATAATGTTTCAATGATTTTATGTAATCTTTGATGTAATCTTTGATGAGTTCTGCGTTGGTTAATGTGAACAATTGAAAATCTCGATTAATATTAAATAGAGATCATTACAATTTCGCACTATCGATATTTTAAATACGGAATTTCGATATTTTAAATACGGAAAAGGACTCATCTCTATTGACAGATTGTATAACGACCCAAGCATTACTTTCAATTTTTTTATGTTTACTAGAATAGCTCTGTGGTCAAATTTAAATCAATATGTTAACTTTAAAAAACAAGAATTCGTTTGAATTCGTTGGCTACACAGTTATTATTCCTAGCATATGTGTTGGAAATGCAGCGCAGTTGGCATGCGACTTGCTCATATCATCAAAAAAGCTCAAACGGATTGGAAGCATACATCATCCAGCTCTTATACCAATCTTCGGGCCATCAGCTTATCAACATGAACCTGGTGAAACGGTAGCTGCATGTGAAGTGTACGAAGGAGCTGAAGACAAACTGATTGTTATTCAACTTCGTACGCCTCTGATATCCAAGCACACTCGGAATTTTCACGAAAATCTTGTAAAGCTAGTGCAGAAAGCGAGTAATGTAATTCTTCTTAGCAGTAGCTTTGGTTTTGAAAAACGTGTAATTGAGGCATCTCCTTATTCTTACAAAGCCAATGAAGAGTTTAAATTAATCTACAAGGACAAACTACTGACCATGGCATGGAAAGAATATGACGGTGAAATTATATACGGGGGCGGAAATGGTATTCATCTGTATAAACTCCTTGTGGAACATCATATACCTACCATGTTGCTCTTTCGATATTTGTTGGAAGGAGATAATACGATGGATGCATCTTTAATTCTAAAAGAGTTAAATCAGCTCTGTCACGACTTCTTACAAATATCCGGAAAAGATGGGGATGCTTTCAAATTAATAGTACCGGTGTCGTGGAAGCTATTGTTTGGTAACGATGTAATGGAATTAATTTTCTAATTAATAACTGTCAGTGGTAGGGCCATATTATAGAAAGTAGAACACGGTTAAGGACTTGTTATTGTATTATGTATAGAAATAAAATTGTTTTTTAAAATTGAAGCGGTATAGTAAAATTTAAGGTCTGAGTAGTTTATAAAACTAAAATTAATCGATTAATTCAATTGCTTGGGAAAGGAAAGTAAACAAAATTTTTATGTGTGCAATCCTAATAATATATTAATAAAAATTTCAATTGTTCCAAATGCTGTTGCTCTGTCACGGTTCATTGACAGCTTTGTTTATAACAACTTAATATAGAAGTTCAAGGTAACCCACAAACCAAACAGTTACATACTACTCGTTTTGTCGACGTAAAATTACATGGGTCTTATGTAGCCGAGCAAAGGTTTAATATATATTTTGCTGCATGGACTTACTTGACGTTGAACTTATTTTGACACTGCAAAGCAGATGTTCCTTCATGTGTTTGTTTATATATTTTATGCTGTTTTTGTATTTGTAATTGAACAGTTGCTGGAAGATCTACTAAGCAAAGTATATGTCGTATATGTCAGTCTGTGTACAGGTTTAGCTACAGCAATGCTGCCAATTATTGACTAAAAATTCAAAATTAATCGATAATTCCAGCCGGAAATTCCAGCGACCGGCATGCTACCAACGTGGCATTCCAAAAAGCAGAACATTGCCGAATACCGAGGTCTTTCGTTTGCACAAGTCTAGATTCTCGCTCACTTTGTTCGGGTCTGTTGCCGGATTAGCATAGACTTCTGTGATTTCTCTGATCGATTTATTCGTAAAGTAAGTTTTCTTAATTTGTGCAGTGAAAAATTAAACAATTAACTACTTTATTGGCTTCGAGAAAGTGTCTGTTGGTGGTGTAGATGTTATTCTGATAATAGATTGGTTGTAAACAATTTGGGAAAGCAAAAAGTTGTCAAATATATTAATGGGAGATACACTAAGAGGAAGGGCGATGGCGCAGCTGCCGGTTATCCATTACGGATGTGTCCGTAGTACTATGATTAATCAGCGCAAAAGTGCAACTTTCTATTCGCATTTCTTGTACTTGAACTTGAATTTGTTTGACATAATTGTTTTTTTGTCCTTACGCTTTTTGATATATAGGAATTGGGTCAGGTAGGACGATGTGATGAAATCGGTTCAACATGCGCTTCTTGCCAGCGAGCAACGTGGTTTTTTGAAAAATATGTATATGATATAAAATTTCAAAATGGCGGGGGTTCGTTGACTTCGTTAAAGCGGTGGCAAGTTTTGGGGGCCGAACTTTTGACGGTAGAGATTTGATTTCAAAACTGTTTGGAGAAAGTGGCTATAATAGCAGTAAATGTTTTAAAAATTGGAGATTAGATGTATTTTTCAAATTGGGTTTACCGTATTAACTGCAATTGCTAGGCAATACGATTATAAGATGGCCGCCAGTTTCGTGTTGGCGTTGCCAACTCATTAATTTTATCATTTCCTTTGACTAGTAATGGGCTTGAAATATGTAATATCGTTCTCTCAAAAAGTTCTTTGTATTATATTGCAATATGCCATTTGTATAAACCGTGGGAGTTGAAATGTTAGTGTGTGGGGTGGTGTGTATTTGCATATGGGTTGGTTGGGGTAAGCCATTTTTAAGTAGTTAATTATAGAATATTTAATTTTTTGAAATGATGATTTTATCAGTTCTGCTGCTGAATGTGGTTGAAGAAAATAAAAAACCATCTAACTGAAAATATTTAAAACTGGTTGGAATTTGCACGTGCTAAACATTGTAGATTCAGAAAATTCCTAACTGATAAGTCATGAAAGATGGATGTGGTTTTAATTAAGATGGGTGTGACATTCTAATGAGTTTTTGTGACCAATGACCACGTGCAAATTCCCAACGTGTTAAAAAAAGTTTGAACTGTAGATACTCGAAAGGAGGGTGCCTATTTTAATTACCGTTTTCCCCCTCTATTTCCTTCGATCTTTAGCTAAAGTATCGTCATGGGTAAAGAGAAGGTTCATATTAACATCGTGGTCATTGGACACGTCGATTCTGGCAAGTCCACTACTACTGGTCACTTGATTTATAAATGCGGCGGTATTGATAAGCGTACTATTGAAAAATTCGAGAAAGAAGCCCAAGAAATGGGTAAAGGATCTTTCAAATACGCCTGGGTTTTAGATAAATTGAAGGCCGAACGTGAGCGTGGTATCACAATCGATATTGCTTTGTGGAAATTCGAAACCGCAAAGTACTACGTCACCATTATCGATGCTCCTGGTCACAGAGATTTCATCAAGAACATGATTACGGGAACCTCGCAAGCTGATTGCGCTGTGCTCATTGTAGCAGCTGGTACCGGAGAATTCGAAGCCGGTATTTCTAAGAACGGACAAACTCGTGAGCATGCTCTCTTGGCGTTCACTTTGGGTGTTAAGCAATTAATTGTTGGAGTGAATAAAATGGATTCGTCGGAGCCACCATACAGCGAAGCTCGTTTTGAGGAAATTAAGAAGGAAGTATCCTCTTACATCAAAAAAATTGGTTACAATCCAGCTGCCGTCGCGTTCGTTCCTATTTCGGGCTGGCATGGAGACAACATGCTGGAGGCGTCTAGTAAAATGCCTTGGTTCAAGGGATGGAAAATTGAACGTAAAGAGGGAAATGCTGAAGGCAAAACTTTGATCGATGCTTTGGACGCTATATTACCACCTAGTCGTCCAACAGAAAAGCCCCTGCGTCTACCCCTTCAAGATGTTTACAAAATCGGTGGAATTGGCACAGTGCCAGTTGGTCGAGTGGAGACAGGTGTGTTGAAGCCAGGCTGTCTGGTTGTCTTCGCCCCAGCGAATATCACGACTGAAGTAAAATCTGTTGAAATGCACCACGAAGCTTTGACAGAAGCAGTTCCTGGAGATAACGTTGGTTTCAACGTTAAAAATGTTTCCGTTAAGGAATTGCGTCGCGGTTTTGTTGCCGGCGACTCCAAGAATAATCCACCTAGGGGCGCAGCTGACTTTACTTCTCAAGTCATTGTCTTGAACCACCCTGGTCAAATCGCCAACGGTTACACTCCCGTTTTAGATTGCCACACAGCTCACATAGCTTGCAAATTCGCTGAGATCAAAGAAAAAGTTGACCGTCGTTCCGGTAAAACAACTGAGGAGTGCCCGAAATTCATCAAGTCTGGTGATGCTGCTATCGTCACCTTGGTCCCATCCAAGCCTCTATGTGTGGAAGCTTTCCAAGAATTCCCCCCACTCGGACGATTCGCTGTACGTGATATGAGACAAACTGTTGCTGTCGGTGTCATCAAGAGTGTCAACTTTAAGGATCCCTCCGGAGGCAAGGTTACCAAGGCTGCCGAAAAGGCTGGCAAGAGCAAGAAGTAGCTGCGTCTCGCCGTTTGCAACAACCATAACCAACAACTACAGCCTATTATATTAAATACTGACATCTTTTTCAATAAAAACAGCTGTAATTGTAAAAGTAGAAGAGATGGAGAAATCAACAGTGATAAAATATTCCAACAGAAATTAATAGTAATCGTTAAAGAAAAATATAATTGCTTCCATCGCAAGGAATTTCGCAGGAAACGAAACTGCAACGTCGCTGAAGCTGTGTAAACGGCATCAGGCGGCAATCATTTAAGCACAGAATTTTCGTTTGTTCACTTTTTTTTAATTTTTAATATTTTGTTGGAACTTTTTCCACCTCTAGAAATAAAAGCACAACTACTCTTACTCTTACACACGAACGTTAAAATTATAATACAAAATAATTTTATTTAAAAAATGAAATTTTTTATTCTTATATATTTATGAATTATAATGAATTCTGTAAATTAATTTTGCTCATAAATTACGCACACTCATCGCATCGCATTTAAAATTACAAATACGCATTTGTATTTCATTAAAAGTAAATTATAAATAATTCATGTTATGAAAAGATGAAAAGTGCTTGCAGAATTTTCTTTTTCTTTAGATTTTTTTGGTTAATCATCAATAAATAGAAATGTTCTTTTGTCTATTTGATTGCTTTCGGTTTGTTTCGTTTGAGTTTTTGATTTGATTCGGTTTAATTTTCATTTCATTCGCCACAGAGTTGCAAACGAAACGAAAGTACAAAATACAAACGAATAATTTAGCAAACGATATATGAACTATATTACAAGACATTCTGAATAAGTTGTTTTTGTGTGAACGAAGGACTCGGCTCAATTCGAGTTGGTGTCATTTATATGGATCCCTAAAACCCGCCCGCCGACTCGCCGAGAAAAATCAACGCAATAATGCACCAAACTTTACCTTCGTCCACTCTGTACACCCAGACAACACCTAAATGAAATATTTTAAACTGAATTGAAATAAAATTGCTTTGGAAGCCTCAGAGTTTGCGTTTTAATTTGTTTGCAAAACTGGTGTTGCCAAGAGGGAAGCGAGAGTGGTGCTCTAAAGACGTTGAATTTACATTATGACCGAGACACCTGTTGCCCATTTCCGCTATGTAGGCAGTCGCACTTTTTGTTTTACGTCCTTGTTTTGCTGTGTCATGCTAGCACTAAGTTGGGTATGAACAATCCCATAATGCAAAGTGGCATTTTGCCAGAAAATTCTGCAGACGTCTGTAGTTCTAGTAGCAATGTTGTGTCGAGGAGGATGGCATTGACGCTGTAAATGCTGTTCGTATTGATGTGCATAATAGGTGATGCAACAGGTTTATTTGTCTACATACACACATTCCAACTAGATGCGTTTTCAATGCCATTTTTAAGGGCAAATGGTGTTAAAGGTAATGGTTTTAAGGACACCTTTTACCTTTACCTTTTTTAAGGGTAATGGTGTTTAAGGGTAAAGCCACAGGCTGTGGACATTTGTAGCATTAACTGTGCCTTCCATGACAACAAAGTCGATAGTGACATTAATACATAATAATGCCGTAATTTCATGAATAATCTTCGTGTCTGGACTGTTAGAGCTGGCTGTACTAGATCCATTTGAAACTGGATTTTTTTATTTCAACGGTTTTATTCTTCCAGATACGCCTTACATTTTTCAAAACTATTGGCCATAAGAAAGCCATGCGTTTTTATTTTAGGTATCTTTTGTTTCATAATCGGAAAACCTAATATTTCTAGACTATTCGATGACTCCCTTAATTTTCATAAATGTTTATTCAATTTAGTATAATCATTATTTGATATATATACAAGAAAATTATACAATTTTTTGCAGAACACAATTAAGAACGATTTTGTACAGATGCACCGTAACGCACTCATATTTTTTGAAGTTTTACATTTCTAATGGTCTTTCGGTGAATATTAATTCGTAACGAGTAATTTAAATTTGGGAATAGGGCTGCCAGTCACTCGATGGTTTAGTTGTTGCTAATAATTGCGATTGCTTTCCCGAAGATGAACCTGATTTAGAATTTGACATCGAATACTTAGAAAAGCTTTGTAATTGCATGTGCGTTATGCTATCTACGATCCAGTGTGGTGTTATATATACTTTGTCATCGAATGTTCTGTTTGCGTCACTCAAAACGTATCGTGCGCGTTTGCGTGAATCGGTAATCTTACCGCCACTCAGTTTTATAATTTCTATTAGATTTTCCCTGGGAATGGAACCACAACGTGAGGATATGTAGAAAGGTCCAATATTTGAGAAGAGTTCACAGCTATAGTTTTTGCCAAATGCCTGACGCTCAGACCGACAGATCTATAAGAAGTAACATTTTTCATTTTTAATAACGGTTAATTAAGGCAAAAACCAACAATTAACCAACCTCGACGGCACGTGAAAAGTCGCGTAATTCATATGGCTCCTCATTTAGCCATTTACCGGCTTGTATGGATTCGGTAATCCAAGTATATTCAACTATCCAGAGTCCACGCAATAAAGCTCGTAGCATATTCATTGTTCGGCGCGGTTCTAAACTTATAAGATGTGTTGTTTCATCATTGACATTGTCTTCGATCCGAAAACGACCAAGTTTTTCAACCGCCTAGAAATAAATAGGAATCATAGGCAACGATCGAATAGACAAACGTCGGGTTACGAAAATATTGCATATTAATTGCGAAAATTCTTCTATCAACATTAACACAAAACAGAATTGAAGTTATCAACTTGAAACCATTTTGAGGAGAGCCTGAGACGAAAAGCGATTTACACAACACGGTTTATTTCAAATCTTATATTAATAAGAAAAGATAGAAGAGAAAGGAACTTAACACGCGCCTGTTCCCACAAACATCGACTTCCTAAGTTTATATTTATAAAATTTCACAATAATAATAAAATCATTTATTGAACAGGATATATGAAAAGTTATCGTCTTTGAGAACGACGCAAACTACAAGTATTAGGAGTTATTTTATGCTAAGTTTAGGTTCTCAAGATGATCTCCTCAGATCACAAATATTCATTTTGTGTGGAACAACTTCAATAAGGAATAACTACATCGCAATTAATTAAAAGGTAATTTATATATTTCAAAATTATTCTAAAATAGCGAAATGAGTTTAAAACTTTCTAAAAAAGGTCTACTTGTAAATTTTACATACATAACAAATTTAATTAAAGCGTCATTATAAATAAGTTGAGAATATTTACTACAATATAAAAGAATAGACAATCGGATGAAAAACTATTCAGTGATTTGTTGTTGACAAAATTTCAATAAAAATGCAAATGCATCATTCCATCAATTTCAACTTCAACTTCAACGCATTGTACCAACCTCTTTGATTATTTTAGTTTGCTCCTTGTGCATATTCGTATATACGAGAACCGGATTGGTGCTGATTGTATTGCATTTAGTTTTGGTGTAACTTTCAGTGATGTGCAAAACGGTCCCACTCTTTGATTTCTGAATCTCAGAATTAGATTTTGAGTTTGCGCCTTTGGAATCGGCTTTAAATTTTGTTGGGTTTGGTATTTTAATATTTGGTTTTTTAATATCTTCGAAATCCAGAGTGCTGCGGCGTGTTGTACACTTCGGTTTATTACTAGCAGAACCGCCGCCACCATCAGCAACTCGACGAGTTGGAGCAGATTTCATTTCTGTTTGCATCAATGGCACCAGAGTTCGACGACGTCTTGCACTTGGCGTGTTTTTGGTTGGCGTTAAAACGCATTCATTGGGATCAAATAATTTCCGTTTCTTTTTTGGGGCAATAACGCCAGTTTCTGATAAATTTCCGTTGGTGACTGGACATTCAGTCGTATTAGTTTTTTCCTCTTCTGCTGTTGTTTTCATTGCATCATCTATGTTTAGTCGCTTCGCTGAAAAAATATTTGGCGTTGTTGTAATTCTTTCCAAAGTCGTTGGTGATTCAGTCAATCTTTCTAAATCATTTGGACGTGCTATAGAACGGCGAGCAGATTGATTAATATTTTGTAGGCGTTGTGTGATTATATCCATAGATACGTCAAACAAAGTGCGCCGATGCCCGGGCAAACGTGAAGAACTGAAAACAGTGGTAGCACAATGTTGCTCCAACAGTGAGCCAGTTTGCTGTGGGGGTGTTCGTAGCGGAAGAGTCTCATCCACTTGTGTAGTTTTGGCTGGAGTTATTAATTCTATGGGACGTAGGTCTTGACTTTCTAACTTCGGAGATTGACTGGAAATGTAATTTTCTTGAAACTGGTGATTTTTCTGTTGCAGGGAGGAGAAAGATGGTTCAGGGTCTTGTATGAGAGATGGTTGCGTGACTGATTTCTCCAACCCGAACAAAGTACGACGTCTGGTAACAGGTCGTTTTTGAATAACGATATCTTCCTTATCTTCACTCATGTCCAAGGATTTTGGAGTGTATGTGGTTTTCCGATTTCGAACTCTACGACTAGGTGTTTCTATTCCATTAGGAGACGGTATCTCACTAATTGACAATGTTTCTGTTATATCAATTTTTGAAGGAGTGTTGGGACCAGTGTCCTCTGTGATCGTGCTAATCTGGGAGAAGCAGCGAATCGAACTCTTATGACGTATCTTTTTTAATGGATCCGAGGCGGGAGTTGCGCTATTTTTGTCCAAGGACATTTCCGCAAAGGAAGTATTTGTAGTTTCGATGGAAAATGCTGACGGCAATATGGTACGTCTTCTGTTTGAGGCTCGTGCATATTTTTTAGGCGTCGCTTCGAAGTCGCTAAGTTCAGAATTTAATAGACCTTTAGTATCACTTACTGGTTCTTCAATATTAATGGTTCCCTTCTCGCCTGCCTTTGATTCATCTTTTACGCCATTTATTAAATTGGTGGATACGGAGATTTTCTCATGCCGTGAAAAATATTGACTAATATCGGTCTGTGAAAAATAAATTGTGGAAGAATTATTTATCTGTACCAAATGATGTTTGTGATTTTCTGGGACGAACCTGTTTATTGCTATCTGAGATAGTCGCGGCATTGGAAGCCAGCTTTGAATTTCTCTTTTGACCAGCAGTTTTTGGCGTTTTTGGCGTAGTTGCGGTGCTTTTGACACGTACGCGTTTATTGGCTTCAGAATCAGGTTGCATTGATTTGTGACGCTAGGAATAGACAAAACGTGCATTTTCTTTTGATACTGCCGTTAAGATTTCTATGTGAGTCAATTTAATTTACCTTGAATTTCTCGTATAACTCTGGATTTTCATAGCGATCAATATTGGAAATTGGAAAAAGACTTGGATTGCATATTCTTTTTTGATTCTTGCATGCCTCAATCCAGAGTATGGAAACAACAGGAATGTTCCATTGCTTGGCCTTTTTGTACGTAGATAATCGACCATCCTTAAAAATAACATGAGTGGTATCACTATAAGAAAAATTTATTAGAGCTTATACATATGCGAAGTTGTCTTTTGCGCTCACCGTAAAAGTTTATCGTTAACTTTTGCACCCAATGCAGAGATCACTTTTTTAACACCTGAGGAACGATTATCTTCTCCTGTACGTACTTCCACGTACACAATAATAGCCCTCATAAGTTCCTGTATAGACTTTGGAGGGGGGGTTAGTGGACAACGTTCTTCGTCAGTAATGAGGTCTTGCTCAGCATGAGGAACATCGAATTGCGTGTAAACTGATTGCGCAGGACTCCTGTTAGACGATAATTACCATTCTCATATGTACCAGACGCTTATCCAAGAACATAGATATACTTACTGTATGGCCTTTATGGCTCGCACTCGCAACGAAGCTGACGGACTATTGAGATCACGTTGAATGCGCATAAGAAGACGACTGTCTAAGGGATGGGGTGAAGTATAAGGCATGTCCGATTCCGAGGTGCTCGACATCGCATTCTGCGGAGTATTGAAGGTTTCCTGCTCCTGTTGCTCGGTCACCGCCGTCTTTGGGGTTTTATTCGTTGAACCATAGATGAAGTCTGCTCCGAGAGGACGTTTCAGTATGCAGAGTACAGAGTGCAGCCACGGATACAAAAAAGTTTTGAGAAAAACATAAATACGTAAATTTTTTTACTTATTTTGACAGTCGTCGATTATCGTAATTGATGTTGTCAGAAATCGTGAATAGAGTTGCCTACCATTTGTAATAAAACAAGCTTTATACATTTAATTTAGATAGCTTTTTGTGGTTTTAAATTATGAAAAAAGTGAAAATGTTTTGAAATGAAAACGTCAAATATATTATGAAAAAATATCAAAAATTAGACATACTACTGTTCACCGCCACCTGTCTTGCAGGAGGAGTGTTTTCGATCTCCTTTGATTCCTTGATGAGTGTTTTCATTTCTTGCTCTCGCTGCGCGCTACTGGTAACTAGAGGAAAATGATCACTAGTGTTGCTGCAGCCGCTATCGCTACCTTCGCACATGACGAGAGGTTGATCTGGATATGAAGACAATATTTTCCTTAGATGATCTGGTGTAGCCACTCCCATTATTTTATCCTGCAAAGGTTTCAGCACACCTGTGGGCTTGTTCTCATTCATTTCTTTAGATGCTGTTTTCTTATTAACTTTCTTTCCGCCGGGACCAACTGCATTTGAAATGCTATTAAAAGTTTTCGTCTTCCAAGTTGGTGCGCGAGTTACAAATTTATCCATTTTCACACAACTGCTGTTTCTCTTGATTCTAGACTGATGAATATGTAGACTATATCTTTATTGCACTTTTTTATCTATTCTTAAATACAAATTCGGATTCTTTATTCACATTTATATGAAAAAAGAAGCCATTCAACACACGGAGGGTGATTACCGTCAACGGCGGCATAAAATTTTCAAATTGTATTTGGCACAATGTGTATGTATGTGTCACAGCATGAATTTTCAAATGAAAATAACTCAAATTTACGTGACACTGGAATAATTAGGCAATGTTCCGAAAGAAAATCAATGCAGGGTTGCAATGTTCAACGATACTATTTAAAAGTGGCTAGTGCATTAGGAAATCTTTTACATTTTTCGAGAAAAAGCGCAAAGCTTCAAAATGAAAGCTTTGATTTGAGAACAAAACATCGATATATTCTGTTTCCTATTTTCATTTCAAACCTCTTTAATAGTAGAAAAATAACTATCAGATTGTCGTACTGTCAAACGTTAACATTACTCGAGTAAAATAATCACATTACTGCAATAAAATAGAATCCTCATTTATTAATTTAATAAATGAAGAATTTTAGTTTTTACGTTTATTCAATAACCAAATTTGAATATTGAATTATGAAAACACTTGAGAAATTTTTATTTAATTTTATTATTATTTTAAGTTTATGAATACGTGTTTATTTATATAGTAATATAATATATACGATATATGCGATAATTCCACAGCAACGATGATTGGACATCGATATTAAAGTACATATTTTCTATTTACAAAAATTATAATAATTTATTTACAAATCTACGTAAAACAATATTCTAAAAAATGACGGGCACAGATTTATTTATTTATGGGAAACTCAATACAAAAGTTAAATTTAAATGGACTTTTTTCGTTTCTAGGACATTGTTCAGTCTTAAGCGATTATTTAATAGCTATGGCAAAAGATAAAACATTCCCTTGACACGAAAACATATCTTAAAAATTAATTCTAGTCGAATTAAATATTGCGTGGTTCCAATAAATACAAGTATTAACGTTGTGATCTTAATTCTATTTAAATATTATCAATAAAATATTAACTATATAAAATTTCACTTATTCTGTGAAAGAGAGAGAAAGAAAGGAAGTAGGAGATAGAGATATATTCTTATACTCAAATGATAATGAAGTGAAGCTTACCTGCAGCACTGACTAGGCTGCGGGCATCGTAAAGGGATAGTTGCGATTGTGATAGGCGGTGATTTGATGAATACAATTTATAAGGATAAAAATTGTGAGCTGGATGTTGATGAAATGCAGCAATTGGCATAGGTTGTGCCGGCAACGGATATAGTACTTGTTGAGAAGCTGATATTTTGCGTGCCATTTTGGTATCCTTTTTAATTTTGTTCGGTTTCGACGATTTGATAAAATTTGGTATGCGTGCTAATAGACCACAGTAGTAGGGATCATCCTGCTTTTTTCGTTGCATTGATTTACCTTTTTTGCTGGAGATCATTGGCACTGATTGATTGTAGATTTCGTAATCGGGCTAGATTTGATATAGACAGAAGTATATATATATATATATATATATATATATATATATATATATATATATATATATATATATATATATATATATATATATATATATATATATATATATATATATATATATATATATATATATATATATATATATATATATATATATATATATATATATATATATATATATATATATATATATATATATATATATATATATATATATATATATATATATATATATATATATATATATATATATATATATATATATATATATATATATATATATATATATATATATATATATATATATATATATATATATATATATATATATATATATATATATATATATATATATATATATATATATATATATATATATATATATATATATATATATATATATATATATATATATATATATATATATATATATATATATATATATATATATATATATATATATATATATATATATATATATATATATATATATATATATATATATATATATATATATATATATATATATATATATATATATATATATATATATATATATATATATATATATATATATATATATATATATATATATATATATATATATATATATATATATATATATATATATATATATATATATATATATATATATATATATATATATATATATATATATATATATATATATATATATATATATATATATATATATATATATATATATATATATATATATATATATATATATATATATATATATATATATATATATATATATATATATATATATATATATATATATATATATATATATATATATATATATATATATATATATATATATATATATATATATATATATATATATATATATATATATATATATATATATATATATATATATATATATATATATATATATATATATATATATATATATATATATATATATTTTAATTAGCATTCTTGAAAATATCCGACATTGGCTCCTGTGAGATTGATGGGCATATGTAAATTTCTTAGACCCTGGCAGCAACATTCACATTCTGATTAGTTTAGGAACTATCATTAATTTTCAGTTTTACCAATGCAGTATTTTTGATTTTTGAAGTCAAGTAAAAGCTAGTAAAACCATTAGGCTCCCAAATTTTACCTTTGGCATATACGGATTTTCCTCTGGAATTTTACCGTTGTAACCACTGCGTCGGCCCTTACTCGAATAATTTGAATTATTTGAATCATCAGATGAAAGGGGTGTGGGGTAGATGAGTCCAACCTGGCTCTCGATCGTTGAATAGGGATCCTCACTGCCCGCTGTAGCAATGTGGCCCACTGAAGCTAAACTATCGAGACTTTTGGGCAATGTTTGCAATCGATTCCTTAATATATCTACAGCGACAACGTTGATGACCAGAATCCATAGTGGACTTTTGATGAGATTATTGTTCGACTTCACCAGTGAGACGGCCGAGAGGCATTGACGCTCAAGGCGACTGCTTTCAGGTTGAGAGCGAGCAAATTCGCGATTGACATTTGTGGTGTATTTACGCATATCGAAGAGCTATTTTGAAAACGACATTTTTGACGATGAATATGACTATTGAAAAATATTATATAATTCACCAAATTTAAATTTCACCTTAGCTGATATTCCAGTGGTGGGAGACATATTTGGCATTTGTTGTATATCGTTGCCGATTACCGAGTCATCGTCTTCACGCGTGCCGGTTTTGTGTACGAAGATGTTGCTCTTGCCGTAACGTTTAATGAAAATGTTCCCGATGTCATCCATTTTGATTTTAAATCCATCACCGATCGACTTTTTCACAATTTTTGTTTCAGAATCTCTCATAGGATTGTCAAAACCGTTCAAACCAATTCTAAAATAAATTACAAATTGTCTAAGTATTATTCCGAATTTTTCAAAATTTCCATAAACAAACCTGACACCATCGAAGCCATGTTTCGAACCGTTGATCGAAATAACAGAAGATCGAGCATAGGCTTTGGCAACACGACGATTCTTTTCGAAAACGATAATTTTAGCCCATATCTCATCATCGATTTGTTGCCACTTGGCGAGTACTTCATTAATGTGATCCTTAATTGTAAAAAGACAAATAAATTCAATGGGAATTTTATACTTTTTGTTTGTTCTTCGCTTACTCTAAACAGTTTCTCTTTATCCTGCCAAACATCTTCCTCATCGAGAGTATTTGGTCCAATTGCATCCAAATTGTCCAGAGACCGAGAAATAATTTTACGGCGCGAAATCATTATTTGTTGGTTGTTTTTACAATGGCTTAAGTTATCGTTGCTTTCCTTTTTCTTTTTACTGTGGCGCTTTTAAAGTATTGTGGAAATTACTAGAAATTGAAAATAAAAAAAGACAATTGTGGTTAAACTCGACTAAAATAAATTAACTGTTTTTTATAAAAAACATTAACGACATAACATAAATATAATCATTTTTGATATCGTACATTTCGATTATTTTCGTCTCAGGTTTTTTAACGTCGATTTTGTTCCTTTCGGGTTTGTATAAAATATACATTTTTTTGAAAATATTTTCAATACGTCAAATTGTTAAACTAAATGTCATTTAGTACGTGTGCGTGTGGGGGCGTGCACTGTATTTGAATTTACGTCTGTCTAGTGTAATAGAAGACAAAAATTTGCGATACATACTACGGGCACTCCCTTTTCCAGTCTTCTTGTATTCATTCATTAATTCATTCATTCTGTCTAATGTCATGCTGATTTATTTCAATTGAAGAGTTTAATAAAAAATAATTCCGATTGTGCAGAATTTTTTTAGGTTTTTGGGACGGACTGCGCCCATAAGAGCAGGTGTATTTGAAAGAGGAGCGCCAAGGTCTTCAAAATCCCATGGGAATAATTCTAGTAGGTTCTCTTTGAACAATATGTGCAAACATTTTCAGTGACCGTTACCGATAATTAGTGCTTCATTCGGAAACAAAAGCGAGCAATTAAGATAACCTCACAGTCCTTCAAGATGTTTTGTGCAGCTCCTTGAAAATTAGCGTATAAAGAAAAAGAATTGGAAAATAATAAAAAGGAGAGAAATAGAGCAGCGCCCCTAGATGGCGATTAAATGATGACTTCAATAATTTATTCCTCTTCGGTGCCTGCTTAAAATTTATTTTATTTTTCTATTTTAAAAAAAGGAGAAGAAAAGAAGAATTAAAGAAAAGAAAAAAGGAACACAATTTTTCAAAAAATAACTATCGTTACCAAATGATTTTTCAAAAAAAGGCTCTAGAAGAAAATTTTAACTATGGAAAACCAAAAAATAGTGAGAATAAAAACTCTTAACTAAAAATAAATATTTCTGCAATTTAAATCAATTCCATTCCGTGCAATGTCCAAAGACATTAAATATTTTGAAAAAAAATTTGTCACGTGGCACGATCGGATTTATTTAATTGCTCTTTAAGAGAGAATTCATTTAAATGGTTATTCTCGAGAGTTCCTTGTCATAAAAGAGGTCAGAGGGAGAGCAGCAGGAGAATAGAAAGAAGAAACTTATATGTAATGAATTTTAATGCATTCCATTCATTTTGTCTTCAATTAATTAATTGAGAGCAAACTGGAAATAGTTTTTGAATTAATTTATTTTTTTATCAATAAACGAAGAAATAAAATAGACCTGCTTCTAAAGTGATAGCAATTGCTTTGAAATGAATTGAGAAAATTAAGGTCAAAAATAACAAGACTGTCTACAGTAAAAGCCATCTCTTTAGATGCGTGCACGCTTATGCGTGTGCGAAGTACTTCCGTACGGGTAAGAGTGTGAGAGAGTAAACGTGTGTACGTGTTTACAAGTGCGTGAGTACGCGACAGTCACGTTCTCTCCTGTGGCACCGTTTATTGCATGAAAAACAATAAAACATTCACCGATTTGTGTTACGGTTTCAGCTAATCAACCCCACTCTTCTCACCTTTGAAATTTTTTCGAAATTATTTTAGTTCGTGTTGAAGATGGAAAGAATTTTGATGAGAACCCATTGAAACGCATCGAAATTCGTTCATCGAACGAAAGAACAGTTTTTTCGAGTCTTTAAAAAACAAAAATCGTATTGAAAGAAATTTTTGTCTTTAGCTTTTAAAATTTGTTAGTATTTTTACTTTATTTAAAGCAAATTGTTTTTTACTGCTCTTTTTTTCTCTGAGTAAAATTTACATGCAACACGTGTAGAATAGATTGAGAGGAACAAAATGTTGACTGGGGGAAAAAGTCAAAGTAGAGAAAATATAGGAATATAATTTAGAATAAAAAAGAATTTCAGAATAAGTAAAAAAGTGAGAATCCATATTTTTTGAATTAAAATACTTTAAAAATAATTAGAATTTATTTTAACATAACGGAGAAATCCAGAGTAAATCTATTCAAAATATATATTGCAAAAAGTATTCAAAAATTAAAGAAAACGTTTAGGAATTCAATTAAAATCATATCATTTAACATCGGAAACAAATCAGAAAATAAAATATAGGGAAACCTGCAAGGTGTAGAAGAATGTTTTTATAATCTTAATCTATTTTTGCAGTTTTATTTTACTTAAATTGAATTGAAGAAAAAATTTATTTAAGCAAAAATCAGTAAAATGTTCGCTCTAAGTTTCGCTGAAAAAATTAATTTTATTTTAAAGCGTTAAAGTCTATAAAATTAATCTAGAAATAAAATGTTTGAAAAGATTTTTTAGATATTTTTACAGAAATTATCAAAATATAAAATATTTTCTAGTATTTTTACATCAAAATATAACCAAATTTTAAGGTAAAAAGCGTGTGAAATCGAAATCATGTAAATGGGAATTAAGATTATCAAAATATTTATGCGATTTTGCTTAAATAAGTTTAGGCTTCCGTTAATTAAATACTTCGTTGCCTGTTTCTGTTTTTTAAGTTAAGAGACTGTAAAATTCCTACCCGCCCCCTCTTACTAATTTCTACAATGAGAATAAAATATCGTATATCGCTGAATGATATTTAACATTATAATGATATCAGAAACCATTTACTTAAAAAAAGGTTCGACATAAATCTTACTAATCAACAGCTTGTTAATTGGCTTTAAATTTTGTTCTCAGTTTTCAAGTATTTATTACAAAAAAAAGAAGTTGTTTCTGGGGTTTTTGTACTCATTGAAATCCTTGCTCGCACAATTTGAATTTTGAATAATTTCTTTTTATTTATTTTTTATCTTTTATTAATGTGATTAAAACAGTTTGTATTTACGTCATCATCCAAAAAGGGAGAGATTTTATTTGTAATAAAACGCCTTGGTTTATTATACTAAATTGAAATTTGACAAAATTATAAATATAATACCTTAAATAGATTTATATTAATCTGTTTAATGAACATTAAAAAGAAATAGTTAAATGCAAAAAATCCTAAATAAAATATAAATCTAAAGTTACGAATTTCTTTCGTTTTCGAAATTAGAATTTATTTTTATTAAACTTTCATAAAAAAGCACTGAAATATGTCTTCCAAAATTCGAAATATAAAAAAATGTATTCTTCATTTCATAACATTTTCAAAAAATCGAAAAATGTTATAAAAGCCAACGATAAAAACGTTGAACGAATTTAAGCGAAAAGCAATAAACCAAATTGATTAATAATAAATTCTTCCCAAAAAATTGTAACCGCCTTCAATTAAAGTAATTTGTTTGCTATTTCGGTTACTGAAATCGACGCAATTGCAACAGTAATTACGACAACCCCAACAACAACGACAACAAACAACAATGCCAACAATAAAAACAGCAATATTTATGGCAGCAATTGCTTTAAAAAACCCAGAGCAACGAAATCAATGTCACAAAAAAATAAAAAAGAAACGAACCAAAAATGCAAAGAAGAAAAAAATCGAAGAAAACTTCGTGTTAGGAATAATGAATGATTTGTATGTGAAAGCAAATGCAAAAAGAAAAAATGGAGCAATTTCAGGGGCGGTGAACGCATTGCGTCTGTATCTCAAACAAGTCTTCGTTTCAGCTTTTTATTTAAGATCTGAATTATTCATTGGATATTATTAATGAGCAACAGCAACAACAGAAACACCAGCAACAGCAGCAACAACAGAAACACTGACAACGGCAACATGTTTAGAATTCTGAAAAGGATTCATCAAAATTCATGGTCTACAAAAAACCCATGAAAAATTCTTGAAAATAAAATCTAATAAAAATTTTTTAGTGTATTATGTATGGGTTTTATTGCATTTTTATAGAAAAATGTTAGAACCATATTATTATTTTTGGAAATTCGTAAGTTTTTTCGATTTCTAGATTTTGGATTATTTTGGAATTTATTTCCATTCGCCTTAAACGAAAGGATAATGATTTAAACTTAAGTTTCTAAAACACACTTTTGAGAAGAATTTCTACCTTTCACGAATTATTGAAAGAAAATCTCCTGGACTGGTTGTCATTGATTTATTTTACAATTTCGAAGCAACTTTTAAATTAAAACTGTTTTATTGTGACTAATATGAAATCTAAAGAAAGGCATTAATAAAATTCGTATAAAAGAGATTATGAAATTGATATCAAGTGTATGATAAAAACAATAATAATACCAACAACAATGGTAACAACAATAATAGCGAATGATTGTGGTAGTGGTGGTGTCTCATCTTTCTCTTGTGACCTTGAAGTTTTTATGCGGCAAGTAAAACCAACAGCGAACGATCAAAAAAGCAGTCAAGAAGTAAGCCCGACATCTTTCAATTTCCTGCATACCGATGCAATGAAGCGATGATAAGAACAACAGCAACAACAACAGCTACTTAGCGGTCGCTTGCAATGGGATGATTAGCAGTAACCAACCTTATTAAAAGCAAAGACAACAACAACAACACCAATATCATTTTCCAGAATAAGAAAGAAACGCAATTTGGAAAAAATAAACGTAACAAAAAACAAAAGAGGAAACTACTTTACAACAAATTGATTCAGACACATTTACGGCAACTAATTACGTAATTTCTTCCAAGGTTAGCGTGTGAAACACCATTGCTTTGTTACGAATGAAAATGATACGCGCGTATAAAAAGAAGAGAGCAGAAAAGGAGCACGCAAGAACGCCAACCGTTGGAAATGGAAAGCATGAGAAAAATGAAACGAATAATACCGCGCCGTTTCGATTGTTGCGTTTTCTGTTCCTGTTATTGTTGTTGTTGTTGTTGACGTTCGTCGTTGCTGTTGATGGTTTAGTGATTATCTTGTTGTTAATGTTGTTGTACCAATTAACTTTTTTAGTTGGAGTTGAAGTTGGTTTGAAGCATAGAAAGGGAAGGCAATTTGCGTGTTGCTTTCGTGCGGTTTTTTGTCGCAGATGTTTTTTTTCGGCAAAATAAATAATGAAAACAACACCAAGTGTAACATTATTGAATCAGACGCTGTCATCTAAAAACGGGAACAGTCAAAAAGGAATTACATTTTAGAAATAAAATGTATTGGCTAAAGTCCAGTAACGGCTGAAGGAAGTGCAGGAAGGGAGCATGAAGTAGAAGATCCAATTGTTTGAGATGGAGCATCAATCAGGAGAAGAGCAGGTTCTTGCGGAGTACCCAGTGGTTAAAGTGAGTCACTTGAATGATCGTCGGCCCCTGCAATTGTAAGTTGCTGGCACTCCTTCGAGGGTTTAGGAAATAACTATTACTCAAAGAAAATATTTAGTGATGATGAATATTTCATTATTTCCTTAGCAAAGAATTCTTTCCTTCCCAGAAAATCTGTCAGCGAATAAATAACAAGCGTTTCCAATGGCAAATATTTGACATTAAAATTACGTTTGACGACAGATATGACGATGAAGATGTTATGTCGAGAAGAATTTTCCCAGTGGGTTATTCGTAACATAAAGAGAGGCAAGGTCGTTCGTTGCCAGACGTTCCGGATAATCACGTTATTGTTGTTGTTTTTTAAAAGTTTATTTCATAACTTTTTGTTTCCGCGTTCTTTAACGTAAAGTTGTTTCTCTTTTATTCGCGGGAAATAATGTTGAGAGATGTGCGGTATGAAAAAAGAATAGTGACGAAATTGAAAGCAGAATTGAAAGTCGTGAGTATAATAAAAATGAATTTTTTGTTATTTTTTTCTGATGTGTAAACGAACGTTTTCCTCTATTAAATATTTTAAAATTAAATTTTACTAATTTACTAATAATTCTCGAATGATGTCAGCTAATAAAGAATATTTCGCATGAAAAGTCCTTTGAAAATGAAACTATTTCTTCAGTTTTCCAGTCTTTAATATTCTCAAATATAAAAAATGAATTTTTGTTTGTTTTTGCAGCGATAATTTTTATGGTTATTCGTTATTCCGTTAAACTGCACTTGATTCATTCTGGAAGGAAGTTTTAATTATGCTCTTTGATTAAGTTGCTATTGTTTTTATTTTTGTTTTTCAATTAATTCAAATTTTAATTATCTGCAATTCATCAAGTCTTTCACAACCCAAGCTAAATGAACGATTTACTGATTGACTGATAGAGGAATAAAATTATGTTTGATTTTTATGATTCAAGAAAAAAAAAGTGAAGGTACCCCGTTAAGTTTTTTAGTTTCAATAAAAACTGATTACGAATGGATTGAAAATAGACCAAAAGATAAATAAACGAATATTTAAAATGGTTCAAAATTGTGGTAGGTAGATGGAAGCAGGGTGTGGTGAGGAAAGAGGGTGAGGTGATTGTTAAAAATCAGCTCGAAGGTCAGACCATGCAATTTCTGAGTAATACATAACCTTTAGTTCAAAGTAAAGCGTTAACAAAATAACCAAAATGATTCTATATCTGTTGCCGTTAACCCAGATCGGCGTAAAAATCCAATCATGCAGATTTCATCACAATCATTAACAACAACAGCAGCAATAACTACGGAAAGATAAGTAGCAACGCGGTGACAGAAGAAGAAAACATCCAATGACAATGATAGGAAAACAAGAATGATAGAATGGCCGATACGAAAATGGCATACTCGACAAGATATATCAGCATCTCCATCTCCACCGAGAAAAACATTGTTATTAATATCATATACAACGACAAAAGTAGCTGCTGTTCTTTTTGCTTGTTGGCTAGTTGTCTTCTTGGTTTGTTGTTTGCTGGCTTGAAGAAATAGAAGACGATAAAGATGGTGCATAACGTGATTTGTGTCACAATAACGCACCTTAATTTACAAATAAACGTACTGACATATACTTAGGCACACATACACACACGCACACATACCAACCCACACACACACACACACACACACACATATATCAATCCACATAAACACACATATACACACAAAATACATACTTACACAAGCAAAAATTGCAAATATACAAATATCAAATAGAATAAAAGATACGTATATATCTATGCGTCGCTGCTCAACACTTTATATGTAAAATAGTAGAATAAGAAGAAGAAGAAGAAGAAACGATAAGAAACAAAATCAAGAAATCAAAACGGACCAACAACCATTCATCGTTTAACATCTAATACGAATCTGTGGCGTTGCAGTGTCTTTGATGTTGCAATTAATACCATGCCTTCATGTTCAATTACAAGCTTATTCGAATGCCTACACACGCAAACACACACATACACATCCCATGTGCATGTACACATATACACCGATAATCAAGCCACTGGCAACTGATATACTCGTACATATTTGCTCTACAACACGCCACACAGCTTTTTTTAAGCTTCACGTTGTTCCACATAATTTTTTAGTGCTTTTTAGTGTTAGGCATTAAATATTTGCATCATACTAGCCTTTGATTATTGGTGCTGTTATGTTTAGCATTGTCGTTGAAGAAGAGAAGCAGAAAATCATTCTAAAGAGATAATATTAATTTGAAGTATGTGATGGCGATGAATTTAACAAATAAATATTTTGTTTAAATTTGAGATTTGTTCTTTTATTCTAAAATAATAATTTTTTAGCTGCATAAACTAAAATTAATTGCAATTTAGGAGTGCCTTAAAATACATTTTTTGGAAGAGTTTTTTAATTCTGAAGTTTTTAGTGTTATTTGTCTCCAATTAGTGAAGCGCGTATTAAGTGCAGTTTGCTTCTTTTGTTTTCGTTACCACCCTTGATATTACTGAAGTCCGTAATTTAAATACTAATATAAAGATTTAAATTATGAATCGTTACGTTCGGTATTTTTCGTGGGAATATATTCTGGAGGATCTTTGTAAAGATTAAAGCCTTTAGGTTCAGAATTTTCATTAATAAACCTGAAGGTAGTTTGTTTCTTAAATCTTTAGTTTATAAACATATTTATAATTTTAATACATTGTTTAAATTTTTATAGATTCCTGAAGGCCTTTGCTATAACTATTGTATATTTTGCCTTAAATTTAAGTTTCAAGTATACATTTTGTTAGAGAAGTTTTTTCTTCAAATATGAGTCATACAAATTCATGCCATTTGGGTTTCCTTTGTCTTTGTAAGGGTGCAGCATGTGTTGCTGAGCAAAATGTCAAGACCTAACGGTTGCGAAGCAACAATTATGGTTAAGACAAAAATAATTGGGCACATAACAATGTCCTTTCGATTCTTATTGATATTGTCATACTTTGGGACAAAAACGTCGAGCCGTATGAAAGGTTTATACTCACAAAATGAAAGGGAAATAGTAAATTACTAACAAAAAAATGAATAATGTAAAAGAAAAAGGAACAACAATGTTGTTTAACCGCAGCAACAAAACCACCTTAAAATCAAGCCAAACACTCTACTCGATTCAGCTTTTGATAGAATCTACTACAAACGATTCAGTTGTTATTGTTGTTGTTGTTATTGTTGTTGATATTATTGTTGTTGTTACAGTCGATTTTGGTTTTTGATTTTATAACAACAGTTGTTGTTGCTTTGAGTGATTTTCAGAGTGTCTTTTATGTATCTGAAATGAATTACTAATAATTAAACTAATTTGTTGTTGCCGTTTTTTTTTTGCTAATACAGTCGCTGTTGGTGATGCTGCTGACGCCAAAGCTGACGCCAGTGTCTCTGCTGTCTTTAGTAAAAATAAATTGCCTGCCGTAAAAAATAAAATCTATAAAAAGATAATGAAAAATGAATTGGAGAAAAAATTAAATGTTTTACACACTTGCACAAAACGATGACAATAACAGCAACAACAACAATATCAGATAGAGAAACAACAGCAGCAACAATAAATGTGTGTGTATAAAAAACAGGCCGTCCCTATTGTTATTGTTGTTGTGTGTGGTGCTTACGCCGTATTTTATGCAGAGCCCAGAAAGCGAAACAAGCCAAACCAAACAGCCTTGAGTATCCGTTTGCGCGGGGCACCAGCCCAAGACTTGCATTCAGCTTATTACATTTACTGATAGATTGACATACTGACTAACACACTGATTGATAGACTAACTGACTGACTAACTTGATTGTTTCGCATTGATAGAATCACAAAATCACGGACCATAAGTGGCAACAAGCACCGTTGAGCTCTTAGGGGCTAGTCGACTCTTTGACTATTAGACGATTTCGTTGTTGTTTTAATGAACTGGTTGTTGTTGATGTCGCTGGTTTTGCTAATCTTAATCGTTAGAGATCAGGTTGCTGATGTTGCTTCAGTTCTTTTGTTCTTATTGTTTCTGTTATTGTTGTTGTTGCTGTTGCTAGCCTATCGTTTCTCTGCAGGTTTTGAACATTTAAAACACCTTCCGAGACGGAATGTGTTGGCTGGGTTTTCGTTATGGCTGTCGTATTCGTTATTATGTTTATTGGTGTTGTTCTTGTTTAATTTTTATCTGCAATGCAAAATAATTGTTTTTTCTTCACATTTTAATTTTTTCTCCAAAATTTTAAATAAATTGCTTTAATATATATTCTATACGCTAAGTGTTATTTTGTTGTTGTTATTGCTGATATTCTGGTATAAATTGTTTATTATATAACGAATTCAAAGCAATTGGAGCAATTAAAAAAGTGGTCGTTCTAGAAGTCGATTTAGTTTAAATGTTTTGAAATTTTACTTACAGTTTCTTCTTAATATAATACTCAAATACTGTGATAACAAAAACAACAATAATAACAGTAATACCAAAGCTCGCTCATTGGACTTTGTTGGAATATTTCTTGCTTTGAAAACGCAAGTTTTCTTCCTTGAAAAGATATTTTCAAGCATAAGTTTCATATTTTTTCGCAATTTTTAAATTTAATTTATTAACACTTTTACGTATTATTTCGTATATCTATTTCTTTTCTATATTACTTATTGATTTTGATTTATGTAACGGCTTCAAATTTGATTTGAAATTCGAATTCAAATTTTTCTTAACAAAAAACATTATTAAGCCTTTAAAAAAATTAATTAAGCCTTTTGACATTATTTATTTTAATTAATTTTTAAAAAGCTTTAAGCCTACAGTCACTTGCTTGGGCCCAGATACGTGACATGATTGATGATAATTTATTTGAAAAGCGGATTAATGAAGAGAATTATTATTTCCATCTCCTGAATTTGTTTAGAAAAAACCGAAATACAAGAAAATTGAATATTGGTTTTATCTATTAATTCAATTAGAAGAATAATATTGCAATCATTTTTAAATGCCATCACGTCAGGTTTTCTATACATGTATTTGTATTTGGTTGTTTTTTTTTTACTAAAAATAATTTTTTACTGCTAAATCCGTTTGTTTTGGAATATTTTCTTTGTTCAAGAAATCAACCGGTTGACCTTCAATTTGGTCAACTGTTAAGTTAATTTAATTTAATTAGGGTTTTATACGCTGTTTAATTTTTAATCGCCACTTCACGGCGTTGTGTTTGCGGTGTGTCTACCAAAGCTTTTATTGTTGGATTCGTATTATTTTAAAATAATTTTATATGTATGCATATCGTAAAAATATGTTACTTTTTTTAGGAATGAAACTTGTTTTAGTTGGAACAATTTCATATTGTTATGTTTCTTTTATATATTTTACAACAACCCTTTTTTATATTCTTGGTGGTTTTGATGACAGCGGTGTGAATACAAAATGATTTTGTCGTTCAAGGAAAACTTGTTGGAATGATTAAGGTTGATATTGGTCAATTTTTTTAGTGACGTCATATTTATAGTTTGTGAGGTAAAAATTCGTAAAGTGACTTTTTGGGTGACTTAATCTTTTTTTTCGTTTTTATCTATAATCCAGTGTATTGTAATAAAACTAATTATTATTATAATATTATAATTATTATTATAATTATTATTATAATATATTATTAAATGTTGTTGGTTTAAATAAAGTGGAAAACTCTAAGTACCAAAAATGATTTAATTTAAGTAATATTTAATTTCTCTTACATACAAATTTTGCATTTGTGGCTTTATTACTCGAGAAATGCAACACGAAGAAGTGAACGGTTTAAAAGATTCAGGAAACAAACTTGAAGTTTGTTCGTGCAATTTTTTTGATTAAGAAATGGAAGGAAATGAAAATTTGAATGACTTAAAATACAATTTGTGCATCTGGACAAAATAATCCTTCTGAATACTTAAAGAATAAAAAAAAAACAATTCGTACAAAAATAGGAATCTAACAAAGAGCGAGAGAAATAAGCTTGGCGATAAGCACAAAAAACAGAAACCGTTTTCCAATAAACTGAAATTAATTATAGAACAATATTGACAAATGATAATTAAAAATTCTATACACGGCTAGAATTGTATAAATTAAAAAAAATTATTAAATAAAAAACAGAAAAATTGAATTAAAAGTCAAGGTCGTCCATCGGACGAGCATCCAATTGAAATGCGCAAGTTTAAATTTTGCAAAAATGCGAACGCATCGCGGCTGGTCTGAAGCGAGCAGAAAGCTTGTGTCATTTCAAAACCTCAAACAAAAATTCCGATGAGGTAAGAAAAAGATTCATCAAATGCCATTTGAATTTTCAACTTTTATCCGTAGCAAAGTGAAAACAAGGGGAGAAATAAAATTAAGCGAGGGCTTTTTATAAAATATTTTTCATTTTTTCAAACGGGGTATGACTTACTTGTTGTAAAGTTGAGAGCGTTTTTGCTATTATACTAATAATGCCAATTGTTTCAACAAAAATGTTTTATGCATTCGTCAATGATTTTTCTAAGGTTTTTTTTTTTATTTTGTTAAAACAAAAAAAGTTGTCAAATTATTCAACAATTTTTTAAATATATTAGAACATAATTTTTGATGAGGCCGAAAACTTTTACTTTATTTTATTTATGTTAAAAATAACTACAAGTGATGCACGTGATTTTGTAATTTGAATATAACGAATTTTTTATAGAATCAATTCAATTATATTTGATTCGTATTTTTGTATTTGTTTTTAATTATTTCCATTTAGTTTTGAAACGCACTATTGTGTTCGGCTTAACAATTTAATTGATTGGAGCTGCGTCTGCACGCGAGCAGCTTAAGAAGTTAACTAACTAACGGTCGTTGCGTTGCGCGCACTCAAAACCAACAGAAAAACGGATCGATTCGTAGCAGTTTAGTTTTTAACTTAAGCGCCAACGCAACCACACCAACAAGAAACAAGAATAACAGAAGCAAGAGACATCGGCAGGAGCACGAGTACACTCGTAATACACTGCAAATGTTGTTTGCGTCAGCGCAAGCCTCAGCGTCGACGCTTTTGTGGTCACCAACTGATGCTGGTCGAAGTAGTCGAAGTGAATAAAAAGCTTTAGAAAATTATCGTCATTTTTGTTTGTGGTGCACTAAAAAAGGTGCAAAGAGGGAGTGGGGTGGGTGTGAGCTTCGAGAATCGACTAAGGAGCAGATTGCTTTGTTGGCGTTCGTTTGTTTTTACTTGTATCCGCTTTGCGATCGTATAGGGAATGGCGAGCACTTGCGCCTTTGAAGCTGGAATATCAAGCAATAAAAACACTTTTTGTTTAACTTTACACGGTTAAAAAATCACATATTAAATTTTTATTTAAATAGAAATTCTGCAGATTTTTTTGTAATGGCTTCACTTTTGTAGGGTTTTGAAGGAATTTGGCAAATTGGTTCAGGATTTTGTAAAATTTTTTAGAAACTGGCGAAATTAAAAGGGAATTGCTTAATCAAAGATCTGCAATCAGAAACTTTTTACTGTGCTTTCAGTATTTGCTTCACTTTTTTTCTTAGACCTGTGTCACGTTATTTGTTGTTATTCTTTAATTATTTGATTGATTGTTGTTGTTGTTGTAATAATTCATTTACCGTTGATTAGATTTTTGGTTTTTGGTTAATTTATTTTAAAATTTCGACGAGTAGTAAGTGTTAATTTTTCGTCTCTTTTTCCTGATTTCACGTTTGGCTTTATTCAAACTCTTTCGTTTGATCTCGTTACTGCTTTCGCAATCGTTAGGATTCTTTTTCGTGGCAATTAGAATGAAAGTTTATTATTTCTTTGGTGAAATTGTTTGTGCTGTTTATTTTTATTGCCTTCTAAAAATAGTCGTAATGTTTCATATATTTTATTGCTTATATTTATGCGAAATTCTTCTTTATTTTTTAGTTTTTGGGTTTCTAAGATTTTTGCAACTTTTTAATATAAATTTAAAATAAGAATATTTTGCGATTAACAAACGCATCACCTACGTCATAAATCTTCGAACACTTTTTAATTTGTTTTTCTCCGACTTACTTTAATTAATTAAAAATGAAGTTTCATTATATTTTTTTGATTTGAAGGTAAATAATTTATCACTCACTTAATTTTTTCTCTATAATTATAAAAATATTCTGAATTTGGCAAATTCTAAAAACAAATTGATGAACATCAAGATGAAGTAGAAATTAATTGTTTATAAAAACTATGCGGAAGAATTAATATAATTTAGTGAGTTTTTCGGAGGCGTTAATTTTAAAAAATATATCCAAATTGTCAATTTCTGTGATTTGCAGTTTTTATTATCAATTTTTGAATCTTGTTTCTTAAACTCGTAATAGTTTTCTAATTCTCTTCCGCTTTTTTTGGTTCAATTAAAAGATTATAAAATTAGAAGATTAAACTGAGAAAAAATCAATTTTATTTATAATTACCAATTTTAATTGAAGTAAACTGAAATAAGTGCTTAAAATAAGTTATTAAGGATAACTAAAAAATATAAAAATAATTGAGGAAAAATCAATTAAACATAAAAAAACATTAAACAAAAGGAAATTAAGGAAGGTAAATAAACAAAATTGGAAATAATTCATAATAGAAGCAAACAATTGCATAATTTGAAAAGAAATTTGGCCATATATACAAATACAAAAACGCACACACATGGGTACTCATTCTGTGCTTATTTACTCACATAATCTTACCTGAAGCAAAAGTAAAAGCAAAGGCAAAAACTAAAAACAGAAAAACAATAACAATAAAAAGCATACAATAATGAAAACAATAAAAGCTGTAAATTTTTAAAAAAAAGTAATATTACACAAATCATTGCAACAATAATTACAACAACAGTAACTAATACCGAATTTCATTTTAAGCAAATTTCAAAGTGGCAAAAGCGCAAAATGGTAGAAAGAGAAGACATAAATCAACGCCAGCAACGAAATTCAAATGGCTCACGTTTGGGTTTGTGTTTGATGGTGGCACGTTTTTAGAAGCAACGAGCAGTCAGCAATCCGAAATGGACATGAACAGCAACAGCAATGCAACAACAATCAGCATCAAATAAGCAAACGACCAACCAACAGAAACCCCTTGCCAATCAAAAATACTCGAAGAAAAAAGAAGTAGTTAACAAACAACGATTTGTTTAATATTTTTCGGTTTTTGGTTTGGTTGTTTTTCTTTTAATTTGTTTTAATTTCTATTTTTAGTTGCTCTTTAAAGGTCGCCAATTAATTTTGCTGTTATGCGTGCGTATGTTGTAAAATTTTTGTTTTAAATAAAATCTCCTTTTAATACCGTCGTATTTTATATTTGTTTTAAAAGGTCAATCAAGAATTATTGGATATTTAAAAAAAAAGAGATTGTAAAAAAATCAATTATCAAAAATTATTGCCAACAAGGTTTCTTCAGTATTTAATGGACCAAAATCAATATTATGGACTAGAATAATATTATAATGGATAAGCTGCAGTTATAACTTGATTATTTATTCATGACGAATTATTCTTGTGTTAGCTGTAATTTCATCGGTTCATCATCATAAATAATATAAATAAAATCATAAATAATAAAAATTCTTCCTTTAAGATTATCGTATTGGTTATTGTGATAATATGTGATAAAACCATCATCATTATGATTATGTTTATAGATTCTATTACTGTAACAATTATATAATTATTTTCATGTGACGATCAACATGTTACCTCCAATTAATATTACTACGATCAATTTCATTATTATCATATTTTCATTTTCGTTTAATATAGTTTTCTTTATTAAAATCATCATCAAATTTATTAATTAATATTAATAATTAATAATTTATTAAATTTTTTACTAATTTTTTTATAATTTTATAATTTTTTCTATACATCACCCATTTTCTAAACCGTCACCACTTTCAACGTCAAACTTTTTTATCACCATCACCATCATTGGCATCCAATTAAATGGCTTTGAAATAAATATCTTGGTTTTTGTAACCGGATATCGTTAGAAAAAATGTCATTTTGAGCTTAGACCAAAGACATTTGACCTTAACGTTAAAACCCCAACAACATTTAAATTAACTAAACTTGTTTTATTCATTCTTCAAAATTCTTCAAAAAAAGTCCAAGAAAAACCTTCGAAAATTAATTAACCTGCCCAAAAATAAAATCAAAATGAAGAAAAAATAAAAAAAAATAGATGAATGAGAAAAGACAAGTTAAGACAAGATTAGTATCGTTACTAAAACCACTAGATTTGCAAAAGACAAAAACTAAAAAATTAAAAATAAAAGGATGACGTAAAATTATTTAAAAGAAATCAAAACCATGTGATCACAACGCATCGATGGAAATAATTTTATGATTTTTTTAACTCTTTAAAACAAAAATTTTCTGTTTATAAAAAATGAATCACATGTAGAATAATTTTAAAATTAAAAGCCGCATAATAAAAATTTAAATATTTTTTAAAGAAAATAAAAATTTAAGAAAGAAATCTTTTTAAAAGAGAATTTAATGCTATAAAAATTTAAAGTCAACGACTTACTTTTTCTTTGAACCTTGAAGTATTCAAAATGATTACTTTTTTATCAGAATTTCATTTTGTTTGTTTTTTAAATTTTTATTTAATTTTTGCATGAATTTCAAGGTATTTTCTCCACCCCCTTTCGCTTTAATATTTTCGTGCTCTTAACAGTCTTATCCCATTTTTTTCATTCTCTCAGGTTTTTTTGGGTTGAATTTTATTTTTTGCAAATTGTTTATTTTGTTTAATAATTTTTAAATTTTATTTGTTATTTTTGATTTGAGGATTTCGCGCCTGCAGTAGAAATTAAAATTTCTTTATTTAATTTTGTTGAATGATTTGCAGATTTCTGTTGTTTGGATCTCATTGAAATCTGCTTACCGTTACTTCTGGGCCAGCATTTGTTTAGGAGATTACTTCAATTAAATTTTGGTCTAATTTTTTTATCTAAATCTGTTTATTTCCAACCATTTTCACGAATGTAATTAATAATAGTTCAATTGTGAAAATCTGAATTAATTAAATTGAGATAAATGAATGTTGTTTATATGCAAATCTAATTCAGCCCCATATTATCAAATTTAATTCATATTCAGCTGATATTTAGCTTAAGATTATTATACAATTGAATTGAGCTTACATTCAGCTGGAGATTTTAAAACTTAGCTCAAATATCAAGAAAAATTGTTCAAGTCATGAATTAAATTTATTTGAATTTAATTTAAGTTTTGGAAATCAGATCATATTCAGCGAAAGTTATGCTCAAACTATGCTTAAATACGCTTTTGGATTCAGCTTGTATTAATTTTCAAATAGAAAAAACAGAATTTAAATAATATTTTAGGCAATTCACAGACTTAATTCTGGTTTATGTTTTAAAATTTAATTCATATCTAGCTTGTATTCAGCTTTATTATACAACTAAATTCGTCTTCTATTCAGCTACAGAGGTTTATACGAAATTTAGCTTACATCCCACTAGGATTGAATATATTAGTTTATGGGAGATAAAATCTAAAAGTGTTCAACGAGATTTATGTTAATTTAAAATTGAATTTATTATTATTATTACTTATTCATTCGTGTTCATTTGTGCTTAATTGTGTTACATTAAACAACAACAACATCAACAAGAACAGCAAGAGGGGTTTTAATAGAAATAATATCAAAGAACTCGACCATCCGGTCAACTCTATTGCTCTTAAAGTGCCCTTGAATCAAGGCTAATTATTCAAGGCTATTTTATTACAATTTATGCTCAAACCCAGAATTGCATCAGAATGAATTGAAATTAGTTAAGAATGAATTGAAATTAGTTAAGAATGAATTGAAATTAAGCTTAGAACCACTCGAGTTATGTAAAATATAATCTATAGTTTTAAATTGGCTTTTAACAATTGCTTTACTACTAACCTTAAACTAATTTTTTATGACGTAATAAGAATTTTTTCTCAGTTATTTGGTTTATTTATTTTGAGATATTTGTTTCTTTGAAACACGCGCTACGATCAATTGAATTGAAGTGAAAGAAATGGCCATGACGTGGCGAGATATTTGATACATTCAATTAATGGAATTAGTCATTGTTGGTGTAATAATTGTAATCTTTTGATATTATGTATATACACACCTAAAGGTATTGAAGGCGAAATGGACAAACTCTCTTGATAAAAAATAACTTTTTTATTAATTAAATTTTTTTAATTATTACAACCAGTCAAAAAATTAACAGGTTATTACAAACAGTTAAGAAATTACTCATAGCAAAAAAAAACCACTTTGGAAATTAATAGTTTCTCTTAAATTTTTAAAATTTTTAATATTTCTGATAAATTTTAAAAATTTAAAACAAAGTTAAAGAATCTTTAAAATGCAATTTCAAATAATCTATGTAATAAAATAAATGCAACATTTATAAAACAATTGCTATTAATACGATCATTATCATTGTGCATCTATTAATACACACACAGCCACACGCAGACACATATAGCCACAATCGCACCGACATCTATGAAAACATTTATGATTCAATTAGCATCACTTTGTAAATAATTTTAGTTCATGTTGTTGTTGATTTCACTGTTGTTTTTGTTTTAACAATTTCTAAGTTTTTCTTTAATCCTAAGTGATAATTGCAGTGACAACCGATGCAGCAGCGGTAGTTGTGCCGCGTCAAGATGACAACATTTGACGACTTCTGTGCGGTGAATGCGCGCGTCGCACCAGCTGATTGATAAACAGCTTGAGATTATGTTTAACTGCTGTCGCGGTGATTGCGGTAATGAGATTCGAATCTAAATGTGTTCAATGTGTTGCATGAAACGACAATAACAACAACACCAACAGGAGCGAGAACAGCAAGAGCGATTCTAATAGAAATAACATCAAAGAACGCGATCACGCGGTCAACTTTATTGCTCTTAAAGTGCGCATATTATACTTATTCGTTTAATGCATATAAAGTGTTAATAAAACCAAATAATAATAATGATTATGACTGTAATAATGAAAGAATACGACAATTATGAATATAATAATTATATAAGAGATTGTAAACAGAGGACGTTTGAATATTAATTAGGCAACGCAATTACAAAAAGGCATTTCCTGAGTAGCACATTTTACTATAATGAAGCGTATATTGTGGGCGTATCACACTTATTTATGTAATGTGGATTTATTCAACATCGTTAGCTCGTTAACAGAATCTTACCTTTAGATTCTAATCTAATAAATTCCTCTGCCAAAAGAAATTTTTACCATTCACTTTGAAAGTCTTTACCGCAGTAGTCGGTTTACGGTCGGATACGCCCTAACTATCTAAAACGGAAGCCAAGCAATATCCTTTATTTCCTTCAGTTACGAATGTAAAAAGTTACAAATAAATCATTAAATTAATGAGAGAGGGGGCTAAAATGTGTAATGAATTCAATAAATATACAAAACTCGATAAAAAGTATCGATTACAGAAGACTGATCATAAATTAATTCCAACAACTTCGGCGATCAACGAAATGATATAGACGATGATGGAATGTTTGAGTGATTGAATGAATGAATGCCAAACAATAACATCCACACATGCTGCGAAGGTGTTGTAATAAACCAATAATATCTACAACAACAACGACAACGACAACAATGATACATATAAAGGCAACAGAAAATGTTTTCCGAACATTTCAAAGTGGAATGTTTTATTTTTATTAAAACTTGCTTTTATTAATCTTTAGTGTTGGTAATAACAGTTCAAAGTAATTACAACAACAAAACCCAAAAAAGTGAGTGACAGTAATCATATCGCGAAGGAATGATACCAGCAACAACAACAACAACCATAATATGCATTTTTGCCATCAAATTAATTCGTCCTCTTAAGGAAAGATTAATAAAGAATGAACCAGATCGAAACGAATTGACGACTGCTTCGGAAGTGATTTTTATTATTTTAATTGCTTAATTTCTGGACTTTTAAGAATTCCCTTTATAATAATTACTATAATGTAATGCTGAAATGTTGAAGGGTAACATAATGCAACAGCAGCGCAACAATAACAACAATGCTTTTTTGGTAACGAAAAAAAGGTAGCAGATCGAAAACTTTGATCAGAAGCTTAAATTAAATTATAAATAAATAAAGGTAAAAAATTGAAGAAGCGAGAAAGAGAGAGAGAGAGAGAGAAAGACAGATTGAATGATGAGGGCAAGGCAGATGAGCAGATGATGACGACGATAGGAAGGACAAGGTTAAGTGTAGTCAAAGATTGATGATTATTGTAGTCATAAAGAGAGAGAAAAAGATGATGCGGAATGAAGCGTAAAATAAATTGAAAAATTGCCTTTACAGCAAAGTGATGGCCTTGAGAATGAGTTATGTTGACAATTAATACAAGAAATTTTGTAGAAGTTATAGCTTTTGCCTTAAGAGATATCGTAACAATTAACGCTGTCATAATTTTATGACATGAAAAAAAAATTTATAGCAATCAATAAGAAGAAGAAATTAGTGATAGATATAAAATTAATTGATTAATAATGGAATGGGACTTATGGGTTGTTTTAGTGATGCTTTATAAATATTGATGGTAATGTTTTCTACAATTTTCTTCATCTGCAACAATTTCGTTCTCATCGTTTCGTTCTTTAGATTTCAGTCGTTTGAAAATCTAAAAGAGATTAATTTATTCTAGAAACATCCTCTTTGTTTGTAAGTGCTGGGATAATTATTTTATAACAAAAAGAGGTGTGTCAATTTAGACGAAAATTATAAAAAATTTTTCAATTATTAATTACCAAAATTATTCATTTTATTTTATGTATTGAAATTGATTTTGATGCAATATAAAACGAGTCGCGAGGAACGTTTTCTATTATTTTTAAATTGCTTTAAGTGACTTTAAATAGAAATGTTTTATTGAAACCGACCATATTGTGTATATAATCCAATCTACAATAAAATTCTTTGCATAAATAATTTTGGATTCAAGGCAAACATGTTTTGTCCGATCTGGTTGGTTGTGATTTCTGCTCCATCAATTGTAAGCTTCTGGTCAAGTTTAATGTAACAATTTTTCAAGTCTTTATACTTGGCACTCGATTAATCAATTGGCTTGCGATTCTATAGCATTTGAGTATATGGTCCTTGAATATTTCATAAATATCTGAGGAAATTTAATCTTTAATGCATTTAGTTCAAGACATGGCAATAAAGCGATAAGAAAAGAATAAAAGAGGAGAAATCTTAAAAGAAATGTTAAATAATTATCAAATTATTAAAGAGTTAGCCATTTTTATTTTATTTTTATAGGACATTATAATTAATGACTATTTCTTCTTCTGTCGTTCCCTCTTTTTCCAACACTCCTTCTGATCTCAATGGTGTCTACACGGTAAACACTTTAGTAAAACAAAATTTTTTATTTTCATTTTTATAAATCGTTTTATGGTTTTTTAAAAAAAGAATTTTAAAACAAGAAGTCTATTTCTGAGTAGTCTTTGTTGTTTCAATTAGAGCCCTTTTTAATTTTTCAGTTTTGGTTTGAAATTTTGTGTAAGGAAAAAATCGATTATTTATGATGAAAAACCCGGACCATCTCCAAAAAGTATCGGTCCACACTTCCATCATTTTGGATAGTTCGAATATCCGTTTCCTTTGCTAGGATCTCGATTTATAAATTGAAATAATTGAGTTTTAAAAAACTCTGAAAATATATAAAATTAATCTCTGATTTTTCAACAGTGTACTGATTTTTTTTTGGAAACTCGTACACGGTAGTCCGTAGATAGCATTAAAAATGTCGCCTGTGTCGGATCTGGTGACACGGCAAAGATATGCATAAGAAAATTAATGTTTCTCCATATCGGGACAACGTACAAACTGTTGGCGTTGACTCAAAAAAAACGAGATCGTGAATTGAACACTTTTCAGATATTGTTGTTGTTTTTATGAAAGAACGTTGGTGCAAAAATAAAGAAAGAAATAACACCACCCGAAATCAGAAGGCAAGAGAAAAACCTCTCTACTTTAATGTCCTTGAAATGTCATCCGGGCTGGTCTCGCCGGCTGTAAGTTTTTTTATTCAATTCATTTTCAACGAGACTGAATTTATGAAGAATGGAAAATTTATCGACGTCTGCAGTAATTGTCACAAATTATGAAAAACAGCTTCAGTTTAATGAAGTCGAGGCGATGCAATCTATTTCAAAATTCTTACAAAAAGACAATCGGATAATAACGAATGAACACAAAATGATTTCTTTTTCATGATCATTAATGATTAATTGTAAATGCTTTTAAAAAATTTTCAATTTTGAAATTAACAAATCATTTTAGAAAAGTTTTAAAAATTCTAAATTTTGTAGAATCTTATTTTTGAATCAATATCAATATTTTGTAGAATCAAATTTTTGAACAAAATATAAATCCTTTTTGATTTAGTTAAAATTAAATTTATTGTGTCCTTGGTAAAATATATTATAGATAACCAGGTCTGTGGGGGATAATCCATTCTCGTAAAATTACCAAACGGATTCATAATATTTTGGCTTCAAATCGGTCTGACACTTGGGCACTTAACAATTAATCAAAAAATGAAGTTTGCAATAAAATTTATAATTTCCCTTAAAATAAAATTCGAGCAAGAATAAATTATTCTCTGCTACTCGTTTCGAAACGAAGGAAAGTGAAAACCTACGCAAATCAGCGTTTTAGTTTAATCTTCGTAGTATTTGTTGTTGCTGTTGTTGTTTGGTTTCTTCTTGTACTCGTTGGTAATAACGAATGGCATATTGAAGCACTTAAAAGGATCGAGTTGAGGAGGAAGGTCAGCACTCTACTCTTTATGGTCCATTCGCAGACGCAGCATGATCTCTAGAAGTGTAAATGTTCATTTCGTGCCATGGTCTCATAAACTACTCGAGTTTAAATACAAATAATAACAACAACAAACCTAACAACAAGAAATTGCAGCAAGGGCAAATTGATAGAAATACACAATTTCTCGTTAGCACTTTAAGGGACGGCATTTGCTGCCAATCGATGACGTTTCTGTTTTTATTTGGTTCAAGCATTTCAATTGTCAAGACGCCTAAACTAAGAAAAACAACATGAACCGCATTAATTGAATGCCAATCAGATTAAAGATTCATTTAAATAAATAAAGGCTCACAAATAATCAAACAAGACGAGGATTAAACAAACAAACAAGCAATAAAGAAATATGAAAAAAAAACACTTCCATACAGACAAATAATTGCTAAGGACATTTTCATAAAGAAGTCACTACTCATTGATTCATTTTGGTTTATCGTTATTCCTCCATCGTTTATAAGTTGTGTTTAACCGTCGCTTCTCTTTGGCGCTTTATTAGTCTACTTTTTGTCCAAACGAAATAGAAGAAGGGGAAGAAGAACATGAAGGAGAAATGATTAAACAAAATTAAACCATCAAAATTGTTCAATTTTCTTCGGCTGATACCGATATCAATCACAAAATCCATGTCGAGTTATCACTTCTTTTTCTCTTCTTTTTCCTTCCACAATACTCAGGAATTCCTGATGGTTTTGACCTAAATTTCCTTCAACACACTCAAACACGTATCAGTCAATTCCATTATTCTGCAAGTGCTGTTTTTGTTGTTTGTTATTGTTATTGTTGTTATTGATATTACTTATTTTTGAAAGAATTTTAAAGAATGGGTTTTATTCTTTAATTCTTACAATTTGCATTCTCATCGTTTGTAGTCAGCGTATCATCGTAACGGCATACTCGCGATCATTATCGTCATCGTTATCGTCTTGCATAGATTTCTTATATCTCCATTATCGTTATTATCATCTTCGTTAGAGTTGATAATTTTGTTATTTATTTAATACTTTTTTTTTGCAACGCGTACGATGACAAATGAAATCCTTGCCAAAACATGCTTCATAAATTTTTTTCTAATTATTGTTATTCCTTTTTCGTGCGCATTTGTGCAGTTGCTTTTGTGCCCTTTACTCTTTTGCCATCTCTCTCATAATTCTTCCTCTTTTGGCACAATTACGTCATTCTACGCAAATCAAATTTCGGTTCTTGAAAAGTTTCCAGCAGAAATTCTTAAGCGATTCCAGTTTTCGTTATTTTGATAGCAGTTGTTTTTGTGGTTTTTCTCATAATTATGATTATCATCATGATAGTTATTATTATTATTTCTAAGATATCGGTAATTTTGCAGTCTGATTTGGCATAATCATTGTTAGCATCATCACTGGCTACGACGTCTGGGGCCGCAACGTTCGATGTTGTTGTCGTTATCGTTGTCGCTTTTGTTGTTGTAGCTCCTACTTTCAACGTGTGCTCACATTACAAATCGTCTCTTTATTAGTCATCGTTTAAGTGACCGTAAAAGTACTTCTTTAACCGTTATATCCATTTACACAATGCGTGTTCACGCATTTGTAGATCTAAATGTGTGTGCGTGCTACGATTATGTGATGTAAAGAGGGCAAGATTATAATCTTGTTTTTAATTGTGGCAACACTGTCGACTTGATTTCTATCAATTTGTCAAATTTTAAGTGGGTGGAGTTTCTTTTTTGTTTCAGTTTCCATGCTTTTGTTTGCACGGATCCGGGTCTATTTTTAGATGTTTTACCTCGTTTTTAGATGTTTGAATAAATTGTTTCTTCTAGAATTCGGTTTAAGTTAAGCCTTATTTTATGTGTTTGATTTGTTTCTTTGAATAAATTAATAATATTAACAAAATTTCTTCGGTCTCTCTTTGATTTTTCCTCTGTGTGTTCTTCTTTGTTTGATTTCTTGGTTCTCGGTTTTTGACTTTAATGCAATAACATTTCATCATTACTTTTTATGTGCACAGGGCGATAACATTTTGTTTACTCGAAGTGAATCAGAATTCACAGAAAGTCAATAACTCACAACAACAACAAGGTGTTGACATCGCAACGACAATGTCAAAGACTTTTTTCGAAATAAAAAAAAGAAGGAAAAGAAATTAAAAGTAATTTCTCGCAGATGTTCCTTGCGTTGCCAACTGAAATTGTTGTAATAAAGGAAAGAATAACAAACACAACAATACCCATTGCAGAAACGACCATTGCAGTAACAACAACAACAACAACAACATAAAATAATAACAATTACAATACAGGCTCTTAAATAACCACATTATCTTCTGGTATCAAAGGTTTTCTGTTTACTATTTATTCGACTACAAGAATCAGATGCGAGTAACAAACAAACAAGCGGAGAACAATAAAAAAACTAACATACGAAGAGAACATTAAGTAACCCGTGGGTGAACCTACGGTTGGTGTTGGGGTTACCTTTAATACAAATTGATAGGTGGTACCCATTGCATCGAGATAGATATGAATTTGTTTTGGTCCATTATATCAATAATATATATATATATATATATATATATATATATATATATATATATATATATATATATATATATATATATATATATATATATATATATATATATATATATATATATATATATATATATATATATATATATATATATATATATATATATATATATATATATATATATATATATATATATATATATATATATATATATATATATATATATATATATATATATATATATATATATATATATATATATATATATATATATATATATATATATATATATATATATATATATATATATATATATATATATATATATATATATATATATATATATATATATATATATATATATATATATATATATATATATATATATATATATATATATATATATATATATATATATATATATATATATATATATATATATATATATATATATATATATATATATATATATATATATATATATATATATATATATATATATATATATATATATATATATATATATATATATATATATATATATATATATATATATATATATATATATATATATATATATATATATATATATATATATATATATATATATATATATATATATATATATATATATATATATATATATATATATATATATATATATATATATATATATATATATATATATATATATATATATATATATATATATATATATATATATATATATATATATATATATATATATATATATATATATATATATATATATATATATATATATATATATATATATATATATATATATATATATATATATATATATATATATATATATATATATATATATATATATATATATATATATATATATATATATATATATATATATATATATATATATATATATATATATATATATATATATATATATATATATATATATATATATATATATATATATATATATAAATCTTGTATATTCTATTGCAATGAAATAATCTATTCCTTAATTCGTTATGTTTTACCAATGGGTACATTTTGCCACATGGCATCTCTTTGGTGGACGTTTGGATTTGATTATTTTGTTTGCTCTCAAAGCAAATTTATAAAAATTTGTTATAAATTTTTTGTTGCGATTAATTTCGATATCGTTGTTTTTTATCATTTGGAAATTAATATTTGAGTGCACGTGGCAGAATTTCTTCTTAGCTGGTATTCTCGCCTTCATTGGCTGAATTGATGACTGACTGGCTGGCTGACTGACTTGTTGATTTCCTGAACATCTGGGTCTCTACAGTGATCATTGAATTTTGATGTTGCCAGCAATATTGATAATGCTGACGGTGTTGGTGATGACATTGGTAGTGATTCCATGTGGTTTAAATAAGATTTAAACGAAGAAAAGTGTTTGAAGTGTAGTACATGGCCCTTTTGGAACTGCCAGTAATTTAAAGTAATTCCATTTAAACCATACAAGGCTCAAACCTTGGTACCAGTCATTTTTGTAGCATCGTATTTTCATGTCAGCGAAAGTTCAAATCAAATAAATTCAAATGATTGCAACAAATATAAATTGAACTTTTGAGTGACTATCTGTACCAAAGTAAGACGCATTAATTTTAAGGACGAGGTGCTGGAAAGGTGTTTCGCAAATTGATTTAAGTACTTTATATTCTATGACTATGAAAGATATTAATAACTTGATATCCTTAATTATTTAATGATTTTCTATAGAAATAAAGAAAATAGTGAAAATAAACTAATGAAGTGGTCACCTCGTTCTTTTCGATTACATTCAATGTCGTTCATAAACGTCATGGATATATGTACTTGCGAACAAATAACGAATTACGATGCTATCGACGAGTAAGTCGAAGCACAGTGCGAATGAGTACATGATCGAATAAAATACGAACTGAAGGCGAGCAAGAACTACATGATGGTAACCTTGGCAACACTCTTTCTGTAACAAAAATGTTAGAATATCGCATTTAAATTTATGAACCGTAGCACCGATGCGTGAAGGGCAGGAAACGAAATGAAATGTCTACTGGCTACCAGACGGGATCGTCGAAGGACGGACGGACTGACTAACAGACGGATGGTTAGAAGGATACAGACAAAATAAGACTCATCTGTTTAGGAGCCGAGGGAGAGTTGCAATTTCCTTTTAAACTAAAATTTATAAAAAAATGCTAGAGGTAAAATGAATTTTGCGTGGGTTGTTGTTGCGAATGGACAGAAAATGAACGAGAATATTCAAATTTACTTTCAAGGTGAAGAAAAAGGAGAAGGCTACGAAAGAGGAGAACAAGAAAAAGGGACAAGTTGAACACATTTTGGTTCTTTATATTAAAACGTTTAACGATATGATAAGGAAGGTCTGCGTCAATAGTTGCGATGATAATGATGGTAATAATGATGATGGTGTTATGGTCAGAAGAAAGCAACGAATTTGCCTGACAATTTATTGGATTTTATGCACTAGTCTTTGCTATTAATTGCATTGATTGACAAATAAATTTAGATGCATGCGTAAAGATAGATCTCGAAGTCATGAGAAGCATCCGAGGGAGATGATCGGAACAAGTTTCCAGAATGGTAAGGTTGCGATTTTCTCGAAAGTGAATCTTCTTTACTGCATTCTTTAAAAAAATTCAGGAAAGCAACATCCAAAGCTGTAAAAATCCATTCCGCACCGAACGACATAGACTGACCGACCTCATGCATCAATCTAATCAATATTGGCGTTGCCATCGCAATTGTCGTTATTTTATTGGTCGTCGTCGCCATTGCCACGATCGGAATGAAAACGAAGTAGAGTTTCCAACCGATTGCATCGGCGACGATTGCATCCACCGTGCGAGCTTATTTTATAGTCAGAGACGTCTAATTAAACGGAGATTAGAAGTTGAAACAGATTGATTCAAATCAGTTGACCGAGGAGGAAGCATATTTTCCGACTGGTTGTTGGTTGGGTTAAGGTAAAATAGAAGGCAAAAAAAAGGGGGATAGAGTGAAATTTTTTGTTGATCAAGCAGATGTTTCTGTCTTGTTAGAAGTTGTCACTCAGTGTTGATCAGAAATGTTTGTCATTCTAATGTAAAGACGTCGGCGACGGCGAGAAACGAATTTTTTCCCAAACCACTTTCTTCTTCTAACGAAGAAGATCTTAAAAAAGGTACCAGAAAAACCAGATTAAGGCAGAAAGAGAAATAACAGAAAAACATTAGAAGATGAGAGTGATTGACTAACAAACCGTAACATTTGACAAACCCGACAAGGAAGTCCTATTCAAGTCCTTCATTACCACAAAAGATTTTTTCAAAAAAAAAAAACAGCAACTGGTATTGATTATTCTGTCTTTGATATTGAAGGGAAGGAAGAGGAGAAAATATAAGAAGGCGACAGAGAGCATTGAGAAAGAAGAGAAAATAAATAAATAAAAAAATTAAATAGTATTAAAAATGATTACCAATTAAATAATAAGAATAACGATTACCGGCTAACGGATTACCAGTTGTAAATCTAGAAGTACAAATATATTTTCGAAATGAAATAGAAACTGAAAAAAATCATTGAGAAGTTCATTGGTTAAAAAGGATCATCGCTTAAGGAAATAATAAGCACGATATCTCGAAAACCTCCAGAACTCGCAGGCCTGAAACGTGTATATGGCTCTAGAACTATTACAAAATTTATAATCTAGTCTCTTATTCACACATGTTTTATTTCGTCGGTTTCTTTCAATACTCTTTCAATTTGCGGAATCAACAAAAACAAGAACCGTATAAGATTCTGCTTTTATTTTGGTCTGATCGTATGATCCTCCTTTAGATTTAATCTTTTTCCACCATGTTATTCTTAATTAATTTACTTTTAATTAGTAACGAAATATGTGACAAGTGTTGCAAAATATAAAGTCAGACACTATGCCATGTCATTGCACAGGCTTTTGGTGGCAACGCCGTCTACCTTTGTCTTCGTCTGTCTGCTGCTCTCAGCTAAAATGCGTGTGTTCTTGGTCTCATTTCGCAAACTGAAAGCATTCCTTTGGTTTGGATCCTTTTGTTTGTCTATTAGTGATCATTCTATCCTTTCTTCAGCGGCATCATTCGGTGTCCACAAATTGTGTGCGCTTGTCTACGTTCAGCTCCTTCAGGACATCATCGTGACGCAATTGCGTATCACAGTTGAGTGTCTCCTCTACATCTTCCATCGATCTCGACCTTCAATCTTTATACCCGATGATTAATTAATTGGAAGGGGGAGAAAAAAACCATTACCATGGCAATGATTGCGGCAACACCGACGGTGGTGGCAATGGCGGCAAATTTATTGACAACGCCACACCGTGGAGTCTGAGCGAATAAATTCGTTCGGGAAGGCTTGACAAGAAAAAAAGCAGACAAAAAAAGGAGTTAAATTATATGTCGAACGCCTGATCGTTTGATCGTTTGAGTATCTGGAAAATTCCTTTAATTGAACAGGATGGTACGTCCTGCATTCATGCATCCAGCGCATTTACCCTCTTGAGCCATTCCCTTCCTGTTGACTTTATTTGATTTTGTGTTTTTCTCCTTTTGCATTTGATCCGCCTGTTGCTGAAAGGACATCACTAGAGTCTCTGCTGGCACTTTTCCATGATGACCACGTGGCTTGTGCAACAATAATCACCCAGAGAGACTTCAGTGTATGCACGTGTGTGTGTGTGTGGGTGTGTGACTGCAGGTAATGATGACTGCGGTCAACCATCATTATGATCATGTTGCAGCTGGCATGTGAAAAGTTCTAGCACAAGGAGTTGTTGTTTGTCTTGTTATTGTTGTTGGTGTTGTTACTGCTGTTGTTACTGCTGTTGTCGTGTTGTTGGTGCATATTATTAATCTAGATTTTAGCGTGTGATTTAGTGTCTCGTTTCCGATCGTGTCGTGACTGATGTGATTGTAATGACCTTCAAATCCGCACCAAAATTTTCTGTTGCTCAGCAAAAAATTCAGTTAGTCATTCGATCAGTCAATCAGTTAGAGCGCAAAAGTCGTTAGTAGGGATGCATCTGGTCAAATTTATAGAAATTTAGGTAATGTGGGCTCCTTCTGAAACTCAGACTCAGCTAAAAAATCATATCGATTGCGCAGGTTTGCTTTACTCGACTGAAAAAGTCTTGTCTTGGCTTTGTCTTGACTCTATCGTTTTGTCTGCACTACAAGAAGCTGACCCGTTTCTGTATCTCGTCTTCATAATCCTGGAATATTGGTTTTGCCCGGTATTGATAATTTTTGTCCTTTATGTCTTTATCTGCATTTATATTTGTTCCTCTGACACCTTCTTCGTTTGGTCCGGATTTAGTTTGGGTTTGGTTTGGATTTGATAATTGGAACAGCTTTGGAGAATAATATTTTTGTTGTTTTCTGCAATTGCTGTCGGTTATTGGTTTTACGCTTGATCTACATTTGATTGCTTTTTGTTCCCGTTGCATGGTTGTTGTTGCGATTTTTATGCTTTTGTCTTTCTGACTATCGTTGATGCCTTTTTTTTCATTCACCCAAAGGTTCGATCAAGCAATTTCGACAGCCAATATTTTTGATACTATGTTTTTATTGCTTTTGCTTGTGTTGTTGTTGTATCTGATTGCATTCCATGTTCATAATTGCCATCGCCAGAAGCAGCAGGCGTTGATTTAGCAATCTTTAACTTCTATAAAATATTCGATTAAATATTTGTTTGTATGACATTCGTAACACAAGCTTACATGCTTGTCAAAAATACTCAAGCTTCCTTTTAGTTTAGAAAATATGCCGTTACGGGTTTCTACTTACATCCATATCGAGCATTAATAGCTGTCGTAGAGCTTTTCCTTCTCTTAAACCTCATTTTCATTTTCTAAATTTTTGTCGCAAAAAGTTTTCCCTTTCAGTAAGAACATCAATAGCAATTAACTAACATAAAATGGTAAACAAAAGATCAACGGTACAAACTATTTAAACCGAAATAAAATCATAGAAGCAAGCAGTGATGCAAAAGGACAAAGAGATAGAAAATTATCAACAACATAATCAGCTTCAGAAGATGAGAATTGGCAGACAGACAGACCAACTACCAGACAGATAGACAGTTTAAAATACAAATGTACTAATGGGCACACCACGCCGAACGTTTCTTGCCTAAGTCAAGAAAAACGGACACGTTTCTTCGATTTCCATTCATTTCGACAATCAGTCGTCGATCACGTCTGCCAACATTCGTCCACCGGCATCAGCACCAACACCAGCTCTGACACCAACATGGTCATCGACATCGACACCGGTACCAACACACTTGGCTTCTGTCTATTTGAACAGGAAAAGGAATAAAGGCAACAGTAACAACAACAACAACAGTAACACCTAATACTTTGCTGTTGAGATGCAAAGAAATCTTTTACTTAGAAATTGGTGGCAACATCATTAAAAATCAAAGTAATCTGCAATCATTAGTGAAGGAAATGAAATTAAGAAGAAGAAGAAGAAAAGGTAGCTTGTGGTGGTGGTGACGGGCAAGGCTTTATAAACTCACTTGCGTGTTTTCAGTCTCCGCGCAATGAAAATTTTGTTGATTGCGTCACGTGCTCGTTATGATGATGGTGAGGATGATGATGATGATTATGACGATGACTAGGATGATGCTAATAATTATGTCGTGCCTGTTAATAAAATCTTAAAGAGAATGATCACAAATTAAGACACAGACACACCAACACAAAAAACATCTCAGATCCATTTGTTCTAGCTCGTCATATCATTCCTTCTACAGTATAATAGAGAACGGGGGGGCGGGGGCTTTAAGGGTTAAAAAGGAGGTGGTAAGAGAAAAAAACCTGATCTTACTCACCTTCCGAAATCTCGATTATTCAATAAATTGTGTTAATTGAATTCTTCTGCTCAGCTCAAATCGTTTGGAGCGTGAAGGAATTTAATGGATCGATACATTTTTCTTTCCAGCCCGAATCAATTTATTTTATTTAAACATACGATCAGAGTCTGTAAGAAGCACTTACAGAGGGATCACTTACACTTACATTTCGAATTTCAAGGAGCGAGTATTCTAGTTGTTGTTGTCGTTTGTGTTCTTAGCACTTTTGTTCTTTACGTAAACACTTGCTCGTTAATTATTCTTGAAAGAAGCGTTGTCTTGATTGAAGAATTTGTCAAGATTCGTATTCCCGCAGATTGCCCTGGAAAGATTGGTTTAAGTAATGGGTCCATTAAAGTGTTCTCGGTGTTATTTTTGTACGCTGACACGTTTTGAAAGAAACTCATTTAAGGGATTGATTTAAAGGAGAACGCATGCATCAGAAAGACTCAAAGGGTCCAAATCAGTTGCATCGATTTTAAATTTCGAATATATCTTTACTCAGATCGTGTTTAAATCTATTTAATTTCGCTTTGATTAAGAAAGGAAAAATAATAAGCAGAAGCAGCTTGAAATAAAACGAAAACGAAAACAATAAAAGAAAACGTAAGAATTCATTTCTTGACGGCATACTATTGTTGTTCGTGTTGTTGATGCAAGGTATGTTGCAACATGATTACGCCATACAAAATTCCGTTACCCAAACCGGATGCTGTGCTCTTTCCAAAAAATGACATGCGCTTGCATGAGTGTCGAGTACGGTATGTCGGGGGCATGAGTGTCGGGGTTTTTTGCTGCGTCCCTCTGTCAACCGCAAGACAGTGTAAAACATTTCACAGGCGCACTTTTTTAATGTACCAGAAGCCAAGCAGTGAGTGCATCGTTATCATCACTACCATCATCATCATCATCATCATCATCATCATCGCCGTCATATCAATAACGAAAACAACAGCGATGACGGCAAACGACAGCGATGAGCAACGCCGAAGTTATGGAGTTGGTTTTGTTTCTTTCGTGATTTATGACGTCATTCAAGCGGCGCTGCAATAAATATAGTTTCAAGGTCGTTTGATAATGATGTCGTTGCTGCTGCTGCGGGCTTGCTTTTGTTGTGAAGTTTTAAGTCATTCTTTGGGAATTCCACTTAATAATTTTCGCTCGACTTCTTTTCTTGTGGTCTTCTCGTTTTTGATTTCCGCTTTTGAAGTCTTTTCTTTTTCTTCTATTTTGATATGCTTTTAAATTCGTAAAACCTCAGAATACATGAATAAATATAGGATAAAATATCGGGGAGTATTTTTCAAGTTTTCTTGCGAAGTATCTCTCAAGTTCATTGACTTGACGGGTTGATGAATTGTTGTTGTTGTTGTTGATGTTGTTGTGTCAGTGAATGAAGAATACAAAAATGACAAATAAATTAATTATTGCCGTTTATTACATTTGTTTGTAGTTGAGACAAATCTTATGCAAATTTTCTATAATTCTTTTTATCGTTTTTAAAACAGCTTTTTATAAATATTCGAAGGAATCTAAAACCGATATTTTAATTCAGTTTTCCTAGAAAAAATTGTTCGATTTTTATTTGCAGTAATGTATGGGTTTTTAAATAATCGTCAACTAAAACTCGATGACTCGACTCTACGAAAGTTTTCCAACAAAAATTTTTAGGAAAAGCATTATTACAAACAATATTGTTACAACGCATATTTCTACAACAACAACAACAGCAACTACAACAATTCCAATAGATGAGTGTAAGATAAACCGAGGAAAACATGCCTCCAAGACAAACCAATGAAATTTATGTTTTCTTTGAAAAACAACAACAAGAAGAAATAACAAGAAGAAGAAGAAGAAGAAGGACTCAAAGGAAGGATAAGGAGAAGAAGAAGAGGTTGATAGAAAATTCGTTGTTAAAGAATAAGGAAACGAAAGGGCTTGCAGAACAAAATGATTATTCATTCTAAAGAAAAGAACTCGTAGATATTCTTTGAATGATTAGAATGAAGGAGAGAAGGAAAATGGGATAAAACGAAAAATTGAAATAGACGAAAATATTATATTTAATTAATTGAAAATATTGTGACAATTATTCTGTTAGTCATTATTCGTGTTCTCCTTCCTCCTTCCTGCAATTCTTTTGAAAGGATCACTTAAAATAAATAAATTATATCATTTTCGAAGCGATGGATATTAATAATGGAAATTTTCTTGTAGACTCTGAATACGTGTTTTTATTGTAAATTTATGCATATTTTTGTTCTTTTCATTTCTAGAAATTTTTCCCACAAAAATGTCAGCCTGCATCTGATTCTTTGCCAAACAAGCAAACAACATCATTAGCAGTGCTAACATTGTTAACATGATCATCACGAAGCTCGTTTCAATGGTTTTTGTATTTCGTTTATTTTTTGTATAGACGTTTTAATAATCTCCTTCTTCGGTCTAACGGTCTGTCTTGGTATTTCGAATATAAATGACGTTGCCGTCAAAAATCTATTTCTACCCTTTTCATAATTTTTGTAACGTTCTTTCACATCTTCAAAATCTTCCTTTTGACCCGCGTAGCTGACAAAATTTTCTATTTTGTTGTCATTCATACTTGTAAAATTGTTTGTATAGCTTTTGTTGTTGTTGGTGCGGTTGTTGGTGCTGCTACCCGATAGTTCTCAATGACTCAATTGTCGTTGACTAGGAGGCGATTTCATCGAGTTGGTTGAAAAGCAAAAAAGGTCGCTAAGTTTATTCAATTCAATATTCACGAGAGGCTATTGCAGTCATTGTGTCGATGATATCAATGGTATCAAACAACAACAACAACAATAGCACACACACACACAACTGAAATAACAATAACGACTTTGCTTTGAACCCAGCAGAAAGCTACTTTGTCTTGCATTTATCGAGTTCATACCGAGATCGTAAATTATTTGCGACCATTGCGCAAGTGCTGACATAAGATGGAGAAGTAAAGGAGTGGGTGTGTGGGGGTGGGTGGAAGGGGTGTAAGAGGGCGTGTCAAGAGGAAGGTGATGAAGAATCACATTTGTTAATTTTGTTGTCGTTAGTTTTCAAACTGATGTTCTTTTTATTGTTGTTGTTGTTGTGGAACATGCAGGGTGTGGGTCGAATTGAGAGGCAATTAAAGAATTTGTCACGTTCGCTTCTCTTGGAATCCGTCTGCTCTGTCAGGTATTTGACAGTGTCTGTTTTGATAACGTTTTTTGAGCAAAATTTTATTAAACAAGAATCTCCGATACGAGTCTAGGGGCGAGTTCAGTCCATTACATGAGTACGCAAAACTAAAGAAAAAAAACATTTCATGGAATTGAAAAGAATTTCATAAAATAAATTAATTTCATTTTTTGTTTGTATATTTTCCTAAAATTATATAAAAATTTAAATAAATCAAATCTTTTACAATCAAAAATTTTCTTAATCAAAGTTTTGATCCACGTCTCAGAATCGAAAAGGGTATTCCCTATAGAGGATATACGATGTATAGAATGTTATAGATTATTGATAAAATTGTAATTTTGTGAATTAGGGCCAGGAATATTTATTTGGCATCACGAATTACTTGGCAACTCCGAATGTCCGGGTTGTTCTTGTTCTTTATCATACGGGTGCATGATCACTGACACAGTTAATATACAGAAAAACCGTATTCACGCTAAGAAAGAGAAAAAGAAAGAAAGAAAGAAAGAGAGAGAGTGTTAGAGTCAGTGCGCGTTTCAAATTGCTGACTTATGGTCAGAAGCAATAAACTATGTCTTTATTATTCTAGCTACCACAAAAACAACTTCCACCACAAAACATCTACACCACCATCGTCACCATCATCGTCATCGTCATCATCATCATCATCATCATCAACAACAACAACAACCACAACGAAAAGCGGCAACGATAACGATTCATGATTGAAGAAGTGAGAATAGCGCCAAAGAAGCGAGTAATGCAGAAGGCTTAGGTGAAGGGGGAAGGTGGAGTATAGAACAAGAAGAAGAATATTTAAGAACAGGTTAAGAATCTAAGGTAAGTATTTTTCGGGAAATATTTGATAAAGTATTGCCAAATTAATAAAAGAAAACGATGGAAAAACAACTGACCTAAAATCCTATAGATACGTTTGCTGCTGAAATTTTCACCCTCTCCAAAGTCTCCATTAGGGTCCTTTTATATTTTTAAACAAGTTAAAAAAAGAGGCATTATTTTTGACGTCAGCGCTCGTGCCTCGATCGCAGCTGTTATTGTTATTCATTCTTCTAAAATTATTAAAAGAAAACAACAATCTAAACAGTCACGATGGCACCGCCAACAACAAAAACAACAAGCTAGACAATTGACCAAAGAGTTAAACAAATAAGTACCGTTGTCTCAATAAAAACGCAGGGTCAAAGATTTTTTGAAGGAAAAAATGAAATGAAAGCAAACTCCGGATACGAAAGTTAACACACACACAAACACACACAGAGAGAAAGAGAGAGAAAAGAATTGGCTAAAATAAATAAATTGATCCAAATGAGTGTCAAAAAGCAAGGTCAACCAACTCGGTGGGCGTGAGCACTCTTTTTATTCTTTCATTTACGATCGATCGATCGATGTTTTCTTTTAATTTTACAATTTTTTTTTCTGGCAATATTAATGCAAAATAAAATACAGCTAACAAAAAAAGAATTAATCGCACATTTGGATCATGATGACGACGAATTTGAATGGGCGGCCACAATCGAAATATGTACGACTTTTTTTAAAATTTACTGCGCGCTGTTTGTGTTTGTTATTGATGTTGTTGTTGTTGTACTGATAAATACCGATAAAATGGATAATAAGAAGAGAATAATAAACCCAAAATTTTAATATATTACCATAAAAAATAAAAAGTAATTTATTCGAAGGAAACAATAATTTTTTCTTGGTAATTTCTCTTAGAAAGCCACAACTTTTCAAAAAACTATTTCAATTTAAATTTGTTAATATTATCGTTGTGAAGGTCGTAAATCGTGACTTTTCTGTTTCTTTATTAAAATATTTTGAATTTTATTTTTATTATAAATGATATCTTAAGAAATCTTTTTAATAAACATGTATAAAAGGCCGTAAAATGCTTTGGTCTTGACTAAAGTCATTCTCATCCTTTCTTTTTATTGATAAAACAAGTAGAAAAGTAAAATGATAAAGAAAACAATCAAGAATTATTCGATGATTTTTACCAAAAACTTCTTAAGATGTGTCATGAATTATTTTATCTGAGGTTTTTTATTTAAATAATTATTATAATAATCATTGTTGTTTATTGTTGCAGAAAGAAAGGCATAAAAGCGCATTTGGGTCAACATTTTTTTTATTTGAATCAGAAAAAAATTTAATTAAATTGTAAAGAAAAGCAGAAAAACAAGAATGGTTTAATTTGGAGAATAAAAAATTCTTGTAAATAAATAAAAAGAAATGTATTAATTTTTTAATTCTTATCAAAGAACTCTTAAATTTCTTAAAACCGTAGAGCCTCGCCATTGCTGTGACTGAAAATGATTTGATGATTGGTATCGTAATAATGATGGTGTTAACGTCCAGTTTTTTTTGATGACTTAAGAACCATATGAAAAATATTTGAAAGAAGAGTTTTGATTTGAGAGATTTTATTGTCATCACTAAACGGACCAAATATGCGAAACATGCCAAACCCATTTGGGATATCTTATCTGCTCCTTTTTGTGGAATCATTGCACCGAAAATTGACCCACTTTCAAATGAAGATATGACGAGCTTTTTACACCTCCATAATTTTAATATAAAAAATTTTAAATTTATATTTTACCGTTACGAATGACTTCATTGGAAATTATTCATTATTATGCAAAAATGGTTGTTCTTGCCGAAAAACAATTTTGGTTTTTGATGAAAGAATAAACATATTTGGCAAATTTAGAGGAAAAATGTTAAATCTATGAGTTTTGCTAGAAACTGTTAGAATTATTTTAATTTTAACTTTTGTTAAAAAATCTTTTTGCCTGCTATTGATTTTCTAGTTTATTGTTTTCGCTTCTTTTACACAGAATTTCTTGACTCTTGTTTTAAATTAAAAAATTTATGATTCAATTTTGAAAAGTTTATTAGTACTTTTTATCATATAAAATGTCACAAAAGTGTTAATATCTTCGCTGATCGATGGTATCGATAAAATTTAATGTCGTTCTCTGAAAATATATTGAAATGATTTATTTTGAAAAGGAAAAAATATGTATTTTTATTATATTTGCCATAATGATTGAAAGCAATTTTTATGGTTCCATTAAATGAACATTAAATTGACAAATAAAATCGTAATCAATAAAAAGTGAAATAATTGCGGAAGTAAGGCATCGGCAATCAGGCCTGACCTGACTGATAAGATAGCGGGTAAGGCGAAGGGGAAAGAAGAGAGCATTGAGACTTGGTGAAGATTTCGTAAGTTAAAGATATACAAAAATATAAAATAAATCACGATACTCTCCTTCCTCTTCCCCACCCCGTGCTTATGACTAGAAGTAAATTTTAATTGAGGTCCACCAGTGCTGATTTTTTTTAAACTGTTCAGTATATTTTAAGTGTTAATTGAATAAATTGTTCGTTATGTATTTTGTGGACCACGAATTTAAGAATGCCTTGTTAAATTGTTTAATTTACGTGCGTACGAATGCGACTTATGCTTTTAATTTAGAATTTGTCTTTTTTTCTCTGCTAAAGATTTTTAGAAACTCCTAGAAGTATGCAATCAATATTGATTCGTCAACATTTAATTTTGGAAATGTTTTGTACAATTTTCAACGAACGAAAGTGAGACAGGCAGTAAACAAAGAATATGCGTATAAATAAAAAATAAACGAGGATGAGTTAATTCATTTAAAGTATATTCGAAATATATGAATTGAAATCAAAGAACAAGCTAATAAAATTTCAAAGAAACAGACAGACAGATGGACGAAAGACAGTCGAACATGGCTAAACCGAATCGAGAGAATATGTAGATACTTTTCTATACGCTACAATCGGATTAAGTAAGTTCGTATACTTTATCTCTTCGGGTGTAGGGTATAGAACCTAAGAGAGACTAGAAAGAGCATTGGGGCTTGATGCGTCAAGTAGCTTTGCAGTGGAAAGTGTTTTCTTAATCTGTCTATATCTTTGTCTATTCCTCTTCTTATCACGTCAATCTCTCTTCATTGTTTTTGTAGTAGTTGTTGCTATTTTAACAATAGTAAGTGTAGTTATTTCATTTTATTGCATTTCGCTCTTCCCCAAAAGCTTTTTCTCGCTCTCATCATATTCACTCATCTGAAGCCTGCTTTGAGGGAGCTTATTCTTGTACTTGTCCTTCTTCTTCTTTTCCACATTTGAATTTTCTTTTATTCTTTTATCTCCTGTTGAATATCGTGAATTTTATTGAACTCTCACTTTCTGCGAGGAAGCTTTTATTGCTGCCAGCTGTTCATATCGGTTTAATCTAACACATTGTTATTGTTGGTGTGGTTGTTGTTTCTGGTACTGCTGGGGTTTCGGTAAAACAAGTCAACGTTGTTTCTGGTTCACCAACATAAACTTAGGCGTGTTAATTATAATTCTTGCACTTGTTTGGTCAGTTTGCTTTATTAGAATTAGAAATTGTTATTGTTGTTGTTTTGAATAATATTTGCTCGATTATTTTTAATGTTATTTATTATTTCATTAGTTTATAGTTGTCTTTCTAAAAAATAGTTTTCCATATTTCTGTAAAAGTCTTCTTCTTACACCGACACATTATACAACAAAAGCAATTCTTTTATTTTGAAATTGAATAAATTATTTATTAAAGAATTTATTATTTTTGCTCCAGTTCATTCGAAGACTTTCAAGATTTTCAAGTTATTCTTTCAACATTCCTTCAAGTATTTCAAAAAGATTTTTTATAGTTTTATCGACTACTTAGTCGATACAGAATAACAACAACTGCAACAACAACAACCTGTACTTGTTTTAGCAGTCGTTCTTGCATTAACTGAATATGAATTAATGTTAAGAAAATTCGAACAAGAGTTCGAACTGGATTTAAGCAGAATGAGCTAACTTGCGATCTATAAAAATTCCATTTTTATCGTAGAAGGAGTAAGTAATTGTGTTTTTTAATATTATTACGTGTTAAAATATAATAAAATAATGTACAATTGTATACTATATTCATTTCCCAAAACCTAACTGTCGGGAGTTTGCATTATTTCAAAATCTCGCTTTTGACGTTTTAATAATTATCTTGCAAAAATAGCAAGAATTGCAATAAATTAGATTTTCAAAATTGTTGTTGTTGTTGCTGTTGTTGCTCTGCTCTGCAGTGAATATCTTGTCTATTAGAATATTTCAGGGTTTGTCAATTGATTAGATCGCTTAATTCGGTTAAGACGCGTACGAAGAAATTAATTAATGAAAAATCGTTCTTCTTCTACGTTCTTCTATGTTATTGTTGTATGTTGTTAAGACAAAAACTTTAATTCCGCAACCTGTTTCTTCCTGGTTTTTCTGGTTTCCATTTTTATTAAAATTAAACAAAATTTGTCTAAACCCTTCACGCAAAATAAATATCACAAAAGTGACATTTTCAATATTGGCAAAAAGTTGAAAAATAAATCATTATCAAGATATTTTTAAAGTATGTTGAAATCAGGAAATCAACATTAAAAAAATTAACTAATTTAAAATATAAATAAACTAACAAAGTTTTCTACAGAAACCACTGTAAAATATTATCACTATAATATATGTAGTATAATATTGGTTGTTGTTCGAAAATATAGTTGTTGTTTTTGTTGTAGTTGTTGCTGTTGTTTTTTTGCATAAAGTATACAATTTTTTAAATGTTCGTTGTTGAAAGCATTGATAAAAGCATGTTTTTATGAGTTTTTTAAAGAAAATAGTCTTTCTTCCAAAAACTATATTTCAAATCCGTTTAAATGAATAAACCATTTTCAATATTTTAATAATATTTTTATAATTTATTAAAGGCAAAATGTTTCTTACAAACGATGTTTAAATGAATAATTTTTTGCTCTAAATATTCTTGAAATTATTTAGCGATCTTTTCATTTTGTAAATTTTTTTATGGTAATTATTTATTTATTGCTTCTCATCAATTTTTTTAAACAATTTGGACCTGAATGTGGAATGATTGATTATAATAATTAAACAAGAGATAAACCACTAACTGTAGGAGCAAAAGTGGTGGATCAAGCGAGTTGCGGTAGCGGTAATGGCATCGCTCTTTGGCATCAAATATTTATCAAAGTCCAAAGAAATGTTCGAATTCTTTCTCTATTTTTTGTGTAAAAATTTTATTACTTTACTGAAATTTGTCTACAATAAAAAAATTGTTTTTGTTAAAGAATTGGAAGGTTTTTCTTCCAAATCGAAAGAGTTTAATTGGCATGAATTAAATTCGTTTCAAAATCGTTTCTTAAAGATAAATTTTATTGCAACTTGAATAGAAATATTTTAAAACAGTCGTTAATAGAAAAACGTGTATCAAATTAATGCCGTTCGTTGCGAACAAAAAACACTATAAGAGTTATTAGTATTGAACAAACATCATAAAATTTTATTGGTAACGTCATTAGTTGCAACAAATAAGGCAACAACAACTCCATATAATTTTAAAATCCTCTATTAATCCATTAATTACAACACTCATTACACGGCCGCGTGAACGTGCGTTACACGTCGCCGCATGTGTTATCGACCATATTATCGATCACTTCAGAAATATTGAAAAAAACGAAATAAAAACAAAAGAAAATCAATTGTTTTTAAGTTTAGAAGGCTTTTTGATACTCAAAGAGACTTTGTTATAGAAAACTGACACTAACTCTATAAAGGCCTCTCAAGAAAAGGCCCTAGTCACCGAACTCCATAACTCTTGATCTCTGAAGGTCCAAACTGATCAATTGTGGTCAACACTTTTCAATTACGTTTGCTATTGCCCTGCATCAAACACAGTGCTCCAAATTTGAATATATTTAAAAAAAGAATAAGTATTCTTTTGTTAGTAAACCCATAAAAAATAATCAAGGCTTTTTATCTGTGGAATCAATAGCTACGATGTCCATGATGGCAACAATCTTGTAGCCGATGATGAATGACAGACGACGGTGTTGGGCTGGGTGATCTATACGACCATTGAAAGTGAAAACAATTGACTTTACGGCACGTTACTAAAGCAATTTTTGTTCAATAAAATAAACTGTTTTTATTCCAATTTATTTGAACCCATTGGTTTTTCGTCAAGACACACAAAAACCGCATTGGTTTTGCTTAATTTAATGTTTTTTTCGGTAATGAACAATGCGTTATTGAATATTTTTGAATGTACGGTAAATTATTTAATTTCAATTCAAACCAAAATGGTTTCTTTTTTATTGAACTGATTTGAAATTTTTGATTTTCTTCTGAGGATATGAAGGCTAAATAATAAGGAAATGTTTAGAAACTGGTGAATCCAGTGGCTTCAAAAGGTCCGGAACAAACCATTACTTAGGAAGTCTAAAATCAAGAGATAAAGGAATGAAAGGATCAGAAATAGGTATTCAGATATTATAGGGTTCAAATGAAGATTGCAATATAGAAAGAGACAGAAAATATATCTAGGAAGTATATTTTCCTACACAGCGTTTCTTCTATATGTGTCTGTGTTTGTATGTTTTCTCAGCTGGTCCCCACCACCCGTCATTATTCTCGTTATTAATTTTCGACTGCGGAATAAAATGTTAACGAATATTTCGAACCAATGAATTTTTTGAGTAAGCAATATACCGCACATAATAATGATTACGTAAGTGAATGTGACTCTACAAAAGTAAAATATAACAGTGTAGAAATCAATTAATATCATAAGGCAAGTAAAAATTCATGAGACTCAAGATCTACTTCGGTTCATTCGTAATTGGTTGATCCAAATGCAGGAATGGTAGCAGCAGCCATAAAAGCAGCAGGAGTAGCAGTAACACAAATACTGATACATAATTGCCAATTTGTGAATTTTTTATTGTTGTTATTATTGCTTTTCTGAAAGATAACAACTCACTAAATCTAATAAATTTTTCTTTAGTTTTCAAAATTGTTACTAGAGAATAGATAAGATAAGAAGATAAGGAGAAGAAGAAATACATAGTTAGACTTAATCACATATAATTTGCGCTAATTAACTATGTCTGATATTCATTGAAACAATTTGTTCATAATTATTTTTTATCGACCTAAGTTAGTTTGTTGCCTGAGTCTTTTGTTTGAAACATAGAAAACTTCGACTGACTTAAATAACTTTAAAACTTCATTACACAATAAAATTAAATTATATTATGTGCAGAAGCCTCTCCCTCATGTCTATGTTTTTTCATATATAAGAGTTGTATTAAGATTCCTTTCCCTTGACATTTGAGTGACAACCATGATTTTATACTATAAATGAAAAAAGCGGTTTTGGTTGTTCTCCACCTTCTCTCCTTTTTACCTTCATGTGCCCCCCTTTTCTCCGCCCTCCTTCTTTGTAGCATTTTATTGGCAAAAATTCCAGTTTGAAATTTGTTTGACATTGTAAACAAATCGTTTATTGGATTGTTCATTGAAGGCGCTTTTATGCAAGCGGTGCATTTGAAATCCAAGGTAATTCTTTTTTGTTATTGTGTCTTATTGAAATCAATTAACGATTATAAATGCAAAATGCGTAAATTTTTTAAAACTGAGTTTCATTTTATTTGACTTTTCTACGAAAAAAATTCAAAACGAAAAATGTTTCTCAAAAGAACGTGCTTCGCCGACAGCCGACACTGTCAAACTTTTCTTTCTAAGCTTAAATTGAAAAATAATAATGAATTGATTAGAAATTGAGAAAAAAAAAGAAAACGAAGAGAAAACGAAGGAAACAAAATTTTTATATAACGAATAAATATTTTACGATAAAATGTATTTTTGTGGAAATGTAAAATTAGAAAAAAATGATATTTTGAATAAGTTTTATTGAAAAAGAGACGCAGCAATAAGCATCTTATTCTCTCAAAACAAAGGTATTGACGATAACGACAAATATAACAATAATTTGTGTGATGACATCAAGCTATTTGTTCAATTCATTACAACATCTTCGATGTGCATAAGCTTTAATTTATTTAGGCAAATGTAAGAAATAATAAATTATAAAGCTGGGAAGAAAGAAAATGATTTGTTTAATCTTTTGATGTTTCATGTTTTCATGTCTTAGTATTATTTATTCATTTGTTTATCTTTTGTTTTGATTTAAAAATAAGACAAACTTAAAACTCGTGCTAATTTTTTGTTGACCTTCACATTCAAAAAAAAAAAAGAGTCTGCATTAAATATTGCCTCGATAAGAAACCGAAAGGTAACAACAATAAAACCGTGACTAATTCAACTATTATTTAACGAATAGGAATTCATAAAAAACCCAAAGGATTGCTTTACTTATCAATTTTGAATATTTATTTTTGGTTTTTAAAATGTTTATTTTTAAAATATAATAAAAATAATTTTTTTAATGATTTTATCTTTTAAAGAAAATGGAAGAATTTAATTGATCTAACGGCGAAAGACAGACTCAAAAAATTAGCTGTAAAATAAAGGAAACTGTAAAGGCTAAAAAAGAAATTGAAGTAAATTCAGAATTATTGCCAAACGAAAAGGTTTGAAAGTATTATAAAAATAAAAAATATAAAAACTATTCTGGAAAGATAAAATTATTCATTGAAAAAAATAATAAAGCATTGCTCAAAAATAGAATGCTTTTGGAATTATGTAAAGTCGAACGTTGCTGAATTTTTTAATTAAAGTTCGGCTTTGCAAATTAAAATTTGTTCTGCTTTTATTTCTTCTTCTTTTTTTTCTTGTTCTACTTAGGTGAACATTAATGATGTGAACATTAGTGATATGAATTCAGGAAAAAGGGAAAATGAATGGAGAGTTTTCTCTTGTCTTTTTTATTACTTTTTAATAAACTTCACTTCTTCAAAATTATGCAACATATAAACCCGTATCAAAAAATGTACCCAAAAGATAAAAACGGATCCGAAAATTCCGGTTGTCTTGCCATCCTCAATAGTATTGATATATTGACCGAAAACTAGGTCAATACGAAGAGGAAAAGAAACAGAAAAGTGACAAAAGATATATTATTTAACTCAACGATATCATCTTTGGTGGCTTAGTGGATGGTCAACGATATGGCGATGGCTGTTGTTGTTTTTGTTCCTGATGCCGGTCGGCTTGTTTGGTTCATTGCAGAGAGTAAAAAGATCCGAAGAAGGTAAACAAAAGGAAGACGAAAAGAAAAATATTCCAAAAAAATCTAAAGGGTATTCGTAAATTGATTGGCAGTTTTTAGTACTAGTATGTTGTACAAATGGCTTCAGCAACTGCAGCTGTAAAAATGAAGTCACTTTTAAGGCTGCCAAAATGTTCGGATCTTCTTTTTTCTTGCATTTTAGTCACGCCTGGGGTCGATGAGATCCTATCTGGTGTGCATCTCGAACAAAATTATGTAGACGAACAGGTTTCGAAGTGTTTCATGATCAAGAAACGGAATTACCGCAACCACTTTCACTTTCTTTAATAACATCCAACCACCAATCATCCATTCATCCATGACCTTCCTTGAAGACTGAGAAATATAATCACAATAAAAAATTCAGCTCTTATTTTTTCCTTGGAAAATTTATTTTGTTGTTTTCTGCTTTTCATAAATCATGTATCATTGACGAGATTTCGTCAAGGCTAGAATTTCATACAATTTGATAGTAATAAAATTCAATAAAGGTGGACGGGCATGAAATTTTCTGAATTTACAGTTTATTAATGTTAATTGCCAATTAATTTGCATGAAGAATTTAAAATAAATCCAGACTTTTTCCTTCTCTCTCTATCTCTTTCTGATGCTTGGCGAGATGCATCGTGCATCGTGCATCGCCTTACCTGAACGTCAGTTGAGTTTCAGAGACGCTGCAGCATTTCTTTTATGTAGCGTTTAATGTGATTAAATCGTCATTAATGTTGATGTTATTGCCATTGTTGTTATTGCTACCGTTGTTGTGACACTTATTTTGACCGCTATTGTCGCGGCCTTTATGCTTTTTATTAAACCAAATTGGTTTTAACTTCTTGAGTTTATTATGACTCCATCGCTCTGGTTTTTGTTGTTCTCTCTTGCAAATTAATTATTTTTATTAGAAAATACTTTAGAGGAATATTCATGAATTAACAATGCTTTATTTCTTTTCAATTCCATTTTTTTCGCTTTAGTTTTCACTCTTGTTTTCATTTTCACTTTCATTATTATTTCCCAATTTATTTTAATTTTTTCTTTAGTTTTCACTTGCGCTTTTGTTTCAAAAATCATCCATTTATTTTCAAGTTCAGTTTAAATTTATTCATTTCGTTGTATTTACTTTCTTCTCTTTATTTATTTATTTCTTCTTATTTATTCATCATTAATTCAACGCAATAAATTTATTTAATCCAACAATATTATTTTGTTTAAAAAATTTCAATGATGCGATCGTTTATGTCTATTCTCCAGAGATTATTGTTGTTGCTTTAGCCGGTATTGCTATTATTCATGCAACTGTTGTTGTTATTGTAAGTGTTTGTGTTTTTGTAACAGTAATTGTTATTGCCTTTAAACATATTGTCATTTCTGGCACAATGACTTTACGGAAACAACGTCTCGTTATGTCCGCTTCGTCGGTCTCAATCTATCTCACCTGTCTCTGTCTTTCCAACTGCCTTTCTGTCTGCTTGTCTACTAAATTGTCTGACACATGCTGTTATTTCATCATCACCATCACCAATATTATCACCATTATCATTAACTGAACTCATGCTCTTGCTGATGTTTTTCTCTTTCTTGGGATTCCGTTTGTTTAGTCGCCTGTAAAAAGGTTTTTAACAAGATCTTTGCTGACAACGTAAATATATTTATCAAAATACACGCACACACATGCATGCGCATATTCAGATCTATGCATATTTCAACAAAAAACAGATATCATTAATTTTTAATTAATTTCCTGATTTTAATGCATTCAAAATCGGGATCAGTTTTTCATGAATCTTGGCCGATGGACAAAGAAGAGAAGAGTAAAACACTTTTGATTGTGGTCAATGTTGTTTTTTTTTGGTTTGAAATTCATATTGTTTTTGTTGTTAATCTAGTTCTTCCTCGCACGCACTCTGTATCATTTACTTCATTTTCACGGCATGCTCTTTAACAAAGGCACTAATAATTTTATTGTCATGCTATTGTTCTTGTTATTGTTGTTATTCTTGCTTCTTTATGTGATTATTAATGTTGTCATGACTGCAGTATTGTTGATTTGTACATTTTTATATATTGTTTGTGTTCATCAATTAATATTTGTTTTGTATTTATTGCTATTTTGTAATTACATTTTTCTCACACAAAAATTGAAAATTGCGATAAATATTACGATTTTTTTATTATTCATGTTTGTATTTTTCTTTCCGTTTTTCAATCTTCTTTGCCAATCTTCATTTATTCTCATTCAATTCTATTCAATATTTGTTTTGGATTTTCTCGCAGTCGATTTTTCATTTTATCAAAATATTCGTATGAGAATTTTAAATAATCACAAGAATGAAAACTAGATCAATGTTTAGATTTTTCGTTCCTTTAAAATTTTTGTAATATTAATAAATTTTGGTTGAAGGAAATTTGCAAAACTCTTTAATTAAATATGAAATAGTATAGAGGTTATAACGCAATAGAGAAAAATTAAATTAACAGAAAAATGAGTAAAGAAACAGAATAATTAATAATGATAATGATTTCATTGACAAAAAACTGTTTTAAATTTAATTAAATAAAATTTATTTTTTTAAATATTATTTTTCAGAGGTTTTTGATATGTATTTTGTTTTCAGTAAATAAAATAAAAGTTTTAATATTTAATTTCATTCATTTAATACTTTTCTTTATTTGGTTAAAATTCTCTTGACACTTTTTTACTCTCTAGTTTGTCTAAAAAGATTCGTACATTCATTCTTTTTCAGACTTCCTTCCTTTCTTATTAATATTTATTCCTTTTGTTGATTCTCTTAAGCCAGATTTTTTGGAGTCTTACTTTGGGGGCAAGACAAGAAGAAGGTGTAGAGGAATAAGTCAAGGCAACAACAAATACCAATAAAGTTCGGCCAACTAAACGAATAACAGTTGAAAGCAAAATTATGCCTACAACAACAACACGAAGACCAAACCATTACTAACTGCATCAGTGTATGAAAAAAGCAAAAACATCAGAAATGCCAGAAACAACAGTAATAATAATGCCAAGAAAATATATTAAAATTAAGCCAAGTTAGCCATGGATTTCCTCCTACCAACACGTACGACGTCGCCGTCAACGGCTCGCATGTGTGTCGTGGCAAAGACGATGATGGCAGAGGTAAAGCAAGAATCATTCACAGTGACAGCGCCGACGCCACCGACGACTTCGACTACACCAACAGCAACTCCATCAGCGTGATTGTGGTGCTTGTGGCCACTTGTTGTTGGCTAGCCAACCCAACGTTGTTCAGTTGAGTCGCGAAAGTCGTCGAGTGCGTTTGCTGTGATCGGCTGCGGCAAGCGATTATTTTGTGTTAACTTGGCTTGAAAGGAAATGGGCTTTAATTTTTAAAGAGATTTTGAAGAGATTTTTCGTTTAGTATCGAAATATTTTTCAAAATGAAAAATAACCACAAAAAAACGGATGCAGCAAAATCATCAATTGATTTTAAAAAGAGCTTTCTAAATTTTATTTAAAATACCATTAAGAGTATTAAAGCAAAAGAGAAGAAGAAGAAGACAAGGAAAAATATGAAATATCGTGCAATAGTATTTTAAACAGTTTTTAAATAAATTCGTAAAAGAAACTAAGGAAAGAAAAAGTTAAAAGGGAAAAAATTTTAATTTTTTAAACAAAAAATAAACAAGCAATAAAGTAAATAAAAGTGTTAAACTAATAATATTGCAAAAAAGTCATTTTAAAACGCAAACAGTTTTATAATCCATTGAAAGTAATTTGGTATAACAAAAACAACAATAAGAGTAAAAACAACAACAAAAATAACGCGAAAAACAGGAAAACTAAAAGTAGAAACAACAATAGTAACAACAACCAATTAGCGACCAGTTTTCATGAAAACTAGAAATATCGAGCAACATTTTTGTTCATTTTTCTTGAGGAAAAGTGAAATTAAGTTGTCTAAAGATTGCCAAAGTGGGAACAAAACACCGCTACCATCACTAGAAAAAAGAAAGAAAAAGGAAAATTAGCGAGAATAAAAAATATTTGTTTTTTTTTTGGAAAAATTACATTCAGATTTTGCTTTATGTTTTGCAAAAACGCAAGACTAAAGGCAACGCGTCGTATGCGCAATAACTTTATCCGGGAAGAGAATTTACCGCAGGATAACCAAAACAGTTGATCTATCAACAGCCTTAACAGCTAAAACATTAGTGGCAGCAGAAATAAAAAAAAAACAACGAAACAGGTAAAATTTTTATTAACAAATGAAAGATCGTAAAAACATCTGTAACTTATTTCAGATTATATTGAAAAGGAAATAAAGAAACCAATTCTAGATTACTAATTCCCGCTTTTATTTTTTCACTCTTCATAATTTACTTTAAATTTTGCTTACGCACATTACAAAGATATTTCAAATATTTATTTAAATTTTTTGATTATCTTCATTATTGTATTTTTCATTTCTTTTTGTTTTGTTTTGATTATTTCATATTTCGATTATACTCCAGATCGTTTCCTGGATTGTTTGTTTTTGTTTAGATTTCATGCATATAAATTTTCAAGAAAAAAGACCTCAGAGCGTGTTGCAAAACAACAAAAGAAACAGTAAAAAATAACGAAGGGAAAAAATTCCAAGGCTGGCTGACAATCGCCTCAGCCGCGACAATGGATACTAATCGAGTTCGTTTCTTAAATCTTTCGTGTGATTACGATTTTCATACAAGAAAAACAAGTAACGTTATTTTTGATTGTCGTTATTTTGGTTAGTTGGTCTTTGTGTAATTAAATCGATTTTAAATGTATAAATTATACATTTTTTTCGAACTTATAGCGATATATTATAAAACTGAAGAAAGATCTTAGAAATATTGAAACCAAGAACAACGATTTCTTTTGAAGTCGGTTTTTATATCATGAAAGGGGAGAAACTATTAAACGTGTGAAAATTATTTTGCAACCAATTAATTTAAATGAAAAAATTACTAAAAAAATGTTAATATTCGGTACAAAAATTTTTTGTCTTGGTTTTATATATGTGAGTTTATTACGAAAGGCTGTGTAACATCGATAAAGGATTTATGTTTTAAATTAACTAGAGGGTTGATGATTTACATCAAAAGATCGTTTCTTTGCGTTTCTCTTTAGGTCACTGTACTCAAGCGACCTTGTAATAATTTATTTTAATATAATCAAAAATCTTAAAACTATATTCAATAGAAAGTATTAATTTTACAGAATGTATTATTCTTTTTTGAAGTGTCATAAAATACAAGAAATAAGATACAAGAATACCTTTAATAACTTAAATCTATCAAGAGACGACTCAAATTAAGAGATATTCGTAAATAGTTGAATAATTTTCAAAGATTTATGAGTTGATTCCAGGTTAGGGAAGTCCAATAACTAAAGATCGATGAATAAACTAACAAAAATTCGAGAAAAGAATAGCGCCAAAGAATAATATGAAACCAAAATCGAATATTTAATTAGCACAAAATATCCATAGATTCTAAAATTATTACTTATATCTTCGTGTTCTTGAAAGTGTATTTAAAATAATTATAACTCTTAAAAAGTTGAAAAACCACAAGATAAAGCGGAAATCGCACAAATTATTGAATCCCAAAATCGTTTCAGATTTCGGTTTTTTTATAAATCCATAAGTTTTATGGAAAGCCCGTCATCCATATTTAATAAATCGCAATTAAATTTAAATATGAAATAACACGAAACATAACTGGTTTTTGTATTAAAAATGTCTTCAAAAGTTTTCGAAATGAGGCTTTTTTTAAATCTATGATTAAAATAAATGGTTCAAAAAAATTTTATATAATTTTTTTCCTATTTTATATTTCTTTTGTATGTTCTCTTAGTAAAAGCGACCTTCGTCTGCTCTTTCTTCTTTTTAATATTCATAAAAAGTTAATATATTAATCAAGAGACCAAATTTATTGGCGCCTCTTAGGATTTGATTTCATTTATTAATATTTAAAACAGCCCTTAAGAATATAGCAAAAACTTAGGCCTTGTAAAATAATCAAGAGACTTAGAAAGACTATTCTGATTCTAAAAAATGTATTCTTATACATTTCGTTCATTGATCCTACAGCGAATCAATCTTACAAGCTCGGATACAAATCATTCGTAAAAGAGCCAACGCGAATCATGCAATAAATTGTGTTTTATGTAAATGTTATTTTATAGAAATTCAAACCTATGTTTGTCAAATTCTTTGAATTAATTCTAAATGAACCGGGTAAAAATTAAGCAATAAATCTAAGATTGAAAGCCAATTTATAAAATAAAATTTCAGCAATATTTAAAATTGATTTATTAATATAAATATCTGCGACTTCGTAGAATTTATGAGATTGCCATATCAATTGATGATCATTAATGGGAAATATTTTCATATTAATTTTCTGCTGTTGCAACTTTCTAAGTATTGCATAAGCTCCGAAATAGTTGTTGTTGTTGTTGTTGTTCCTTTTTCAACTTATCTTAACTTTTGTCTTACTGTTCATTATCCGTTCCAATCTTTTGAAGTTTATTTTCTTTTAGAAACTTAATATTATCTACCTGTGCGTGTCCGTATGTAATTTGAGCTTCGATAGGAGGCGGGCACCGTATGCGTGTCTGTTTCTTACAAAACATTTTCCATCAAAATATATTTAACAGCATTGGTGTTGCTGCTGTTGCTTTAGCCTCTCTAAAATCACATGCTAATTTTACTCCCACAATTTCACGAATACATAAACACCACAATGCCTTCATCGTCATAATCATCTTCTAAATCTACGCCACCGCCGTCTTCATTATCTTTATGTAATATAATTTCCACTAAATCATTTAATTTATTCACCTTTAATAAGATTTCCTTTGCCATTGTTAGCGTTGTCTCCTACCGCTATCTGTATTATTATTGTTATAATATTCATTATCATCATCATCATTTATTACTATTATAGTAAATAATTGAACTTCATTCATAATTTCTTCATCTCTTTAAGTTTAGACAGATCTCATCAATTGACAGCAACACCTACCATTGCCTGTGATAAGATCAATTGTCGCGAATGAGCAGCAATAGTAAAGAGGAATAATAAAACAATAAGAAAGACAGTGTAAATTCATAAACAAAAACAAAGGCCAAAAACATAAAAAAGAAAAATTAGAAAAATAAGAATTCTTAAATTCTTAGGACGTGAAAAAATTACATCAATAACCATCAGCAACAGCAATAACAGCAATGCGTCTTCCGTAAAATTGTGTAAAAACCATTTTGATGTTTATCTAATATTTCAGCAATTTATAATAATTTCACAATTAAAAGGCAGTGACTTCTAGTTGAATTAATTTTAAAAAAGTTTACTTTTATATCTATCGATCGCGTTCGTGCCTTAAGTTTTCCGTTTCTGTAATAAATACATGGGATACCATTTTATTTCCTCTATATTGCTTGAGAAACATAAACTAATGAAACGGTATAACTACAATAGTAATACCCAAAATTATATGTAATAAAAAACAATAGATTAAAAACATTTCCCTTTTTTATGGTCGAACTTGAGTACTTAATAAAGTAATAAAAAATAAAACATTTTCGTTTTGGTTTCTTCTGTTTTCTGTTTTCTTTTTTTGTTTCTTCGTTTGAGCGGAACAAAACCCTTCATCTTACAGGTTTTTCGTATACGAACTGCATCTAATTTTAAATTTTCGGAAATGTTTACTTTCATGTCTCGGGCATCACAACAGAAAACTGAAAATAATTAAATGTATTGCAATGAAAACAATCAAAAGAGTAGAAATAGATAATAATCATAAAAACACGGAAAAGGTAATAACATTGATAATGATGGAGGAAACTCATAAGATCTGATTACATCGACTGTTCACTCTTTCACTATCTCTCAATTCACTTCCTGTGGCGGGACCGTTAAGCGGGGAGACAGAGGAACAAAAAAATAGATGGCGAAAGTGTTAAATATAAAGGAAAAGAGGGTGGATCGCATAGGGTGGAAGAATCTAGGGACTCATACGCAGTTTTATTTTATAAATAATAGACCAGACCAAATAAATAGTTTGGCAAATTTATCACCAGATGAAAGAATTAATAAAAATCAATAAACGGTCAAACAATTTAGAAGACTCTTAAACCTATAACGTCTGTCGTACGGTGTCCCCCACCTGTTTTTGAATAGCGTGAATTTTAGATGGCGAAAACCTTGCCTGAAGTTCCATTTCAGTATTTGACTGCTTTCGCTTTAATTAATAATTAGCGAATGACTATCATATTCAGTCTTGATGATAATGATGTTCTTGATAACGATGTCCTGTTTGCACAATTAAAACAACAACAAAAAGTAACCGACGGTCAATGTCAATGACCTCTCAACAAAGTGGCGGTTACAAAAGACGACTAACACCGAAATTTTCAAAAATGTTAAAAAATTTCAAAAGAGCTCGTAATAATGGGATCGTAATATTCTTAAATCTTTTGCCAAATATTATTTCTTCTTCAAAATGTCATATCCCTTCTTTTATCATGAAGCGCGCAGTATCGTTTCGTTTAAATGATTCTAATAAAAACCAAAAATAATGTCTTCAAAAAAATATGGCAAAAATTCACCACCCGGTGCTTAGAGTGCTGAGGTGCTCAATTCTTTTTCTGTTTTGTTCGTTAACAGTCGGATTATTAAAGATTAAAGCAGAAGCCGCAGCCGCGTCAGGATGTTATGAAAAAAAAACAAATTACGAAAAAAATTCTTGCGAATTCTTTCACCCTTTCTTGTTTTCTTTCCATAAAAAAAACGATAGATATTCTCTTCAGTTCAGTCTTCAAATTTCGAAATTAAAAATGCATAATTTTGAGACCAAAAAGAAACCAATTCAAAATCACAAACCAAAATCAAGAGAGGAAAGACTTAAGAGCAAAACTTGTTTTATAATCATAGATGCAAAAACAACAAGTGTCCACCGTTGGTTAGGCGTTGTCTTTGCGGTTATTCGTTACTTGTTTTTGACTGGACATTCATTTTTATTTTAATCACTTTTAATAATTTTTGTTTTAATTGATGGGAAATTCCCAAAATCACCTCGTCCTTATTGTTGTTTTTGCTGGTTTTTCCATGCGTTGCAAGCAACGCGTTGATGATGATTTTTCAGGACCTTTTCAATAATAATTGGTTTCTTCATTATTAATTTTTTGTTATTTTGGTTTCATTTCCAGATTTTCCTCTAACCAAAACAATAACAAAGATCATTGTGTTGTCTTTACATTTTTTGGGCACTGCATTTGGTGTTTCTTCCGTGCAAAAGAGTGAAGAAAATCTTTAAACCTGTTTATGGTGCGGTACCATTTAATACTCATGATTTTGGTTACTCTGGTGTGCTGTTGTTGATGCAGCTGCACCTGTTTGGTCTTACATCTCTTATCGTTCATTCATTGTTTTCTTTATTGTTTGTTACATCATCAATGTAACCATCTATGAGAAGAGAGGAAGAGAGAGAGAGAGAGAGCAAGAGCGGTTGTTCTGTTAGTTGGTCTTTTAAGAATGTAATCATGGATGTTTTTAATTTTTCGATTCGTATTTGTCAATTACCGTTTGTTGATTATTACTTACGATGATTTGGATTATGAACAAGTTTTCTATAAAAGTCACGATTACGTGCTCGTGATTAGTCTCTGCTTCTTTTTTGAGCTTTTGGTAACAAAATGTTTTGTTTGTAATTTCGTGAATAAAAAAAGAATAATTATATAATAAATCGTTATTAAATATTTTACTAAATTATATGCTAGTCCATAAATTGTTTTGTTGTCAATCCAAATTGTTGTTTATTTATCTGTTAACCGTCGGTAATCAATTAAAATTAAAAAACTTAAAACAAAAATAAAAAATGTTTAAAAATCGAGGAAGAAATGCAGGGTAAAAAAGTATGCAATAAATCGCTTTAAGAATTTTATAAAAATAAACACATGTCTATTTTATCGTATTCTTCTTCTTGTTGTTTTAAAGTTGAATTAGTTGGTTAAAATATTTTTCCATAAAAAATTCCATCGATTTTAAATTTCTTTGGCTGGTGTTTTTTTACATTGAAAATCCAATCAAATCAATTTTAATTTTATTCAAAACAAATGTTTCTTGAAGAAATTAGAAAAAGAAATAAATACTTATTATATTCTGAATAAAAATTAATGGGCAATATTTTACTTTAACACAATTTATTTTAAACTCTCAATTTTTTAATTCCTTTACATTTTTTGCTAAAACAAATTAAAATTTTTTTGCTCATACTCAAAATTTTTATTACAAATTTCAAAATTGTTTATAAATTTCGTTAAAAGTTAGCAAGAAATAAAATTAATAAAAAACAGAAAAGAGTTAAAATGTTTTCAGTTATTGTTTTTTTTCATTATTTTGAATTACTGTTTTTCGAGTTCAAGAAAGATGGCATAATAAAATGGCGAACAACGAAAACCTCGGTGTGTATGTGTGTGCGTTCGTGTATGCGTGTGTATCGCTGTATGAGCATATGTGCGTATATGAGTGTGTGTGCGTGTACATTTGTGAGTTGTTTGTGTTTATTGTCGGTTTTTACGCTTTATTTACAGTAATTTAAACGCTTTTGGAGAAGATTAGAAATATAATCTTTCTCTATTCATAAATTCCAAATCGATGTTAAAAAACGCTTTTGTTTTCTTATCTTGTCTTTATTTTGAACATTTTTTATTGTTTAATACGTTTTATGTATAACTTGCCATGTGTGTGTGTAAATGACCGTATACTTCTGTGTGTATTTACGGTTGGATTCGAAGCAGAGCGAAAGAAAAATCATGTGAAATTCAGAGAAATTGTTTCTTATAATTTTAACTCGTTTTAAATGAATGTGAACGATTTTCATTTTCACTTTCGGTTTTTACTTTTACTTTCATTGCATCGCTTGAATGCTTTCGTATTGAAATATTATTATTCAATTTTTAAAATTTATAAATTAAAAGTCTTTTTATTTGAGATAAACATTTTTGGAAGAAAACTTGAAACGGTTTTTTATTTGAAAATAATTTTACGGTATCATACTATATACATAAAATATAGATATAAATAATATTTCATTAATCTTAGTTATTTTTAAATTTATTTAAATCCCTAAAAAATCGAATTTGATTAATTTTTTCTACTATTTTTTGCATTTTTTGTTTTTCATTTGTTTTTTTATTTTATCTTTCTTCTCTATTTTTAATCTCTAGCGAATATTTTATCTTAACGCATTACATTTTATCTCGGACGAATTATCTTTATTTTATGTCTCACGAATGCATGATTTTTTGCTCGACCATTGGCCGTACCACCGTTTTCTTTTTAACTGCCATCGTTTTTTATGATTACTTTCATTTTTTGATATTGTATTACTTTATTGTTATTATTTATAGTTTGTTTGTGGTAGTGACTGTTGTTATTGTTGTTGTTGTACTTTGGATTGTACTGACATAACAAATCTTCTGAGATCGTTTGATGAGCTTGAGTAACGTTTGCCCTCTTTCATTATTTTGTTATATTAAATGTATTGCATATTGTTGTTGTTTTTGCTGTTTTTATTTTGTATTCATTATTATTGCCGTGGCTGATCCATTAATTTTCCAAAATCCATTTTATTTTTAATAAACTTCTTTAAAACGTTTTGAATGATTTCAAAATTCAGTTAATGCTTTGCATATGTTGTTGCTGTCGTTTTGTTGTTGTTGTTAGTTTAATTGAAAATATCAATTACGTCCTTTCGTTGGAGTGTTCTCAAAATCAAATCTGTTTAATAATAATTTTTTCAAAGCTGAGACACGGTGATGCCAAAAATATCAGAATTAAATCGATATTAAAGACTGCTAAAGGGCTGCTTCAGCAAAAGTTAAGAAAAACAAAAGCAGCAACAACAACAACAATGTTGACAGTAATATGAACAATGACAGTTACAATAACTGAATTTAGAATATGAGAAAAAATAACTGTTCTTAAGGCTATTATCGATTTTATCGTATGAACGCCGTTATTTTTCTCCTTCTCTTCATATTTTCGTCTCTCTCTCTTTCTCTCTCTCTTCCTCGATAGTTATTAACAGGAGCTGCAGCAGAGGCGGCAATAAAGCCTCTAATAACTACAACAACAGCAACTACCACTTAATTCCAACTCCATCTGCAATCACTCCCAAACAAAATCGTGTCATGTTTTTTTTCATCTTAAATTTTAAAAAATATTTAGTTCCATCTGGTTTTTATTTTGTGCCAACGAAGTAGTTCAGACTGGCTTTAGTTTAAACATAACGACTATAATGACGGTGACGGTGATAGAAACAACAACAACAACAACAGCATCCATCACCAAGGTGGTTAACTATTAACAAATAATGCTACAAAGTCGAGTTAAAATTTTTGTTTTTGTTGTTTTGTTTTTTTATTAGTATGGTAATTGACAAATAACGGAAATTATTAACAAATAAGTGAAATGATAAATTGTTTTTAACCCATTTGTTGTTTCTTTTTCTTTATTACTTTTATTAAAATTTCTTCTTGGTGATAATCCTTTAGTTGTCACAGCGTTTTAATCAATTTTTTAGGAAAGCAAACAAATGCAATAAATTTGTTTATACTTTAGTATTTCCTTTGCTTGGATTTTCTTCGCTTTTATTCTTTCTTTTCATCTGTATTGCGAAGAATTCTGTTGCTTTAATTTATTTAAATATTTATTTATTTACTTATTTACTTAATTATTTTTGTTATTGTTGTTTCCTTTTTTTTTTGTTTTCTGTATTTTTCTTATATTTTTTGTGGAAATGGAAAACGCAAATGTTTTTATAATTTACAAAAAAAAAACAATGTGCGTTTATTTTCATTAAACTTTTTACTTTTTCTACTTTTTGTTTTTGGTGTTTTTTGTTTGTTTGTATTGTTTTGAAAATGACGTTGTCCAAGCACCTGAATTTTTTTTACATCTCTTTGGGTTTCTTTTGGGTTTCATAAGGTTTGATTTTTCATTTTGATTTTGTAAACTTTTTTGTGAAAGTTTTCTTACGGTTTGGTGATTTTATACAAAAAAATGAACGCGATGTTTGAATTGGAAAAATTTGAAAAAATTGAAAATTTTTTGTCTCTTTTAAAAAAATATTTTCTGTTTTAGAAAAAGAAATATTAGAAAATAAATTTTTATCGATTTTAAAAATAAAAAAGAATTCCATTGCATTTATTACTCTTAGACCACTTCCTCTTCTCTCTCTCCCTTCTTCACCTTCGCCTCGGAGGGCTTGTTAATTTGTTTATAATTAAGGTAAGTATTGTCGTGATTGTTTAAAACCAGAAGCTGCGAAGACGAGGCCAAACGTCTTCGAATGAGGATGAAAAAAGATTCACCACAAGATAGTATTTCATCATAATTTTAAAAGTAATAATTAAATATTAAAAAACTATTCATAAGAAAATATACAAACAAAAATGGCACGAAGATTTGATGGTCATTTAGTAATTTCCTTCTCAATAAAAACAACAACAATTATTAACCACCACCAAATACTTCCAAGCGCAAAATAATTAAAAAAATTATAAACTGAAAAAATTTAAAGGTTTGTTTTATAAATTTGCCTTTTTATGACTAATTTTCCTAAAATTTAAAATCAGTTTCCAAAATAAAACTAATTTTGAATTTTTTTGATGAATTTTTTTTATAACCGAGTGATGCAATGCCATTGTGTGTCTATGTGAACGTGTGTGTGTGTTTTATTCTCCCTCCTCTTTTGTGTCTGAGTTTGCAAGCGCGTAGGTTTTATAATAAAAATACTACAAGATGTTGCCATATTGAGCAAAATTTGCCAGCTGACAAATGTTTCTTAAACAGACAAGATCACTAACAACAACAACAACAACAACAAAAACCTTACCAACACCAACCACAACAACGTTGTCAACAATGCCAATCATGACTAAATTATTTGATTTGAAAAAATATTGTTGTTAATTTTGTTGCTGCGGTTAATGTTCACGTCGTTGTTGTTATTGCTGTTGTTCATATTGTAATGTCGTTACGTCTGTGGGTTGTCTTTAATCATTTCAAACACAACCGCTTCCCCTCTAATTCATTTTCTTCACTGGATTTCAAACAACTTCATACATTCGAATTGACGGCGATGACGATGGTGGTTGCGAAGGCTGTGACTGTCGTCGTGACGTCTTAGATCATGAGCTTGCGTCAGTTTCAATAAATAAAAAAAACAAGAAATTTCGTCAATTTTGGAATATCTTTTAACATTTAACATTTTTAAATCTGCTTTGTTGTTTTCTTTTTTCTAGAATTAATCAATTTTCCTTGATATTTTCCGGTGGATGACGAGTATGTTTTGTCTGCACATGTTTGTGTCTGCAACAGTTGTAGTAGCCATAACAACAACAAAAAGCGCAGCTACAACAATTACGTTCGTCAAATCAAGGGACAAAATTGTGTGTCCGTTGAATGAATTGAAAATGAATAGGAAATACTTAAGCATTTACATGCCATTAAACACACACACACAAACACACAGGTACACCGACGTATGTACAAACATATAAATGCACACACATACACAAAAACATACACATACACTCACATAAATACACACACATACTCCCACACCCGAAGTATGTGTTCGCTTTCTTTATTTGGAATGTCCTCCCTTCCCTCTTCCTGGCTCCCCTTGTCCGCTCTCACATTTTTATGTTTTGAACTTTCTTGCATTTTTCTAGTTGATTTCAATTATTCATTACTTCATTTATTAATTTTTTTACCCGCTGGCAATCGTGATTAATATGATCGTCGCTGTTTTAACGTTTCCTTTTCGAAGTTTTCTAAGAATTCTGTTGGCGATTCGCTTTAGTTTTTCTTCTTTTGTATGGAAAAGGCTTTCTTTTTGTTTCCATATATTTTTTATATATTAATAAAGTCCTTTTTTAAATTTTCCTTTATTTTAATTTTCAATTTGGGTTAGAATTTTTTATGAGTTTTGAACCGAACTTTGTGTTTTTCATTTTTCAAGGAAATTTTTTCTGCCTTGTCCATTCTACCTTCCTCCCCCCTCCCTCTATACTAATAAATAGAAAAATAAAGCGAATCGATCGAAATCTCTCCGGATTTATTATTTCTAGGTTTGAGCAATACTAATTTCGATTTTCCGGAATTTGAACATTCAGAAAAATATAAACCCAAGAAGAACATTACGCAAAACTATCTTGCGAGGATTTCTGCCTACAGAGCTGGCAGAATTATATTAATTTATTTGATCGAATAGAAGAAAAGAAATTCCTTCGTTTTAAATTTCTGACAAAACGAATTTCTGACAAAACGAACCCTGATGACATGTCTGTTTCTCTCTCCCTTCCTCTCTCCCTCTCTCTCTCACTCTATCTGCTTCATTCTTATTGTTTGTGCAGTACATTCATGTACGCCCATATCACACAATCCATCATTTTCTTTACGGTCAGTTTCGGTTCTTGCATTTTAAAACCCATTAATAACTTGGTGGCGACTTCGCTTGGTAACGTGATTGCTATCGACTATTTTAAATTCAACTCGCATCCGCAACAGCTCAAGTCTGTCTATCACCAAATCACACAAACACACACACATGCACACGTACCACACCTACACCCAAATCGACACACGCATGCCTCCAACGACTTATTGGCAACGGAACAACGAGAAAGTATGCATCGTAGACGAACACTGCTTACAAACGAGTAAGCTCAAATACGAAAAAACAAACGAATGGACGAGTCGTACGCGAAGTAGCGCCTGTTCGGCTTTTCAAGATCGAATTCTCACCAGAAGCAACTTTTCAAGAAACAAAAAGACTGCTGCAATAACGGACTAATGAACGAACGAGTGTGAACTCGTTATGTTTAGTGGTATTCATTGTCACAAAATTTCGGAGGAGACATTTTTTTTCAATCCGTTTTTTTCATCAGTTTGTATCAGTTTTTCAAAAGATTAAATTTTCTAGAAAATCCAATACTTTTGGTAGAATCAAATTAAAAGGATAACAGACAAATACGTAATTGCTTCTGACTTAACAAAACAATAAATTGAGTAGAATAAAATTTTCAATTTCATCGATATTTTGAATTGATGAAGCAGAAAGAAAAGAAGAAGAGAGAAAAATAAGAAAGGAAGCAATAATAAGCACAGCAATATTACTGAATGTAAACATTTTAGAGGAATGTTGTTGTAGCTGAAGACAACAACAACAACAACGACAACAAGAACAGCAGCCATCATACAGCCACCAACACTTGTGGAGTCTGCCAGAAAAGAAATGAAATCACAATCGACATTTTCTTAATCAGCGACATCATCATCATCATAATCTCATCAATGCACGCATTGCGTCAGCAACAACAACAAAAAACACACTAGAGCTAAGACCTACAAAAACAAGTGTGGCACAATTAAAATTGTCATCAAGAGCCTTGATGTCAACGAAAATAACAAAAAACGCAAAAGCAACAAGAAAAATAAATGCAAATAAAGCATAATTAACATTTTTTGTGTACTAGCTTTTATTTTTGTTATTTGTTTCTCTCTTTGTTTATTTGCTTCTTTCTTGCTTTATTTTTTCTATTCGATTTTGCTTTTGTTTTTCATTCTTTGTCTTTCGTTGGTTTTTTGTTCTAAATTATTTGTCGCATTTTTTAGTTTGTTGTTGTTTCCGTTGTTTCCATTGTTCGTTTTTACCGCTGTTGTTCGTGTCGCAATTTTCTTTTCCTTTTTATCATACTTTGTTGTTGTTGTTGTTGTAGTTAGTGTCATTATTGCTCGCTCCCATTTTTGTCGCTGCCACAATGAAATCAATTTTTCTTATAACTTTTGTCAGTTGTCTTTTGTCATTGTTTCTATTGTTTTCTTTCAAGAAAAATTGTTTTTCTTTTACATTTTTCTTTTAAACCCACACAAAAATGTCGCTTAACGATTTTTATCGCTTTCGTTTGTTTGAACAACAAACATCATCGCGTTTTTGCCCACACAGTCGTAAAGAGACGGCGGGGGTAAGAAAACCCGGGAAGAATGTGCGGGCAAGAGGCGTTGCATGAGCTAAAAATCATTATTATCTGTTCGATACAATTTCAATTTGATAAAAAAAGACGCTTTAAAAAAGTTTAGCGCAAAAAGTATTGAAAATCAAAATCAAAAGGAAATGCGAAATACTTTCAGATCTATTCAAGTAATTGGTGTTTTTGTTGTTGTTGCTCAAGGATTGCGACTTTACTGTCCAGTGCTGCCAAGTCATAACAAACGAAAAAACAAACACACACATGCATAGGCGCGCACTTCAAAATATTCACTCTGGAGCGAATGGATTTGAAAAACGTTACACCGCTTTTTTTACGGTTTTATGGCAATATTTTTAAACCAACAGATACGGCTATCTGTTGTTGTATGGTTTCGTATAGTTATTTCGTATAGTTATTGTTGTTGTTGTTCTCCGTTTTCCTTTAAAGCTTTGGCTTTTCCTTTCAATTGTTTTCCCTCGATTCTCAAGCGGAGACGTTCGTTATCGTTTGTTATCGCTCGTATGAAATCTCCAACATCTGCTGCAACTGACAAATATATAACAATAACAAAAACAGCAACAATAATGGGGTTGAAGAACGCGGCAATTTCTTTCCCAGACGTCTCGCCATTTATCTGTGACGATTAAAATTTGAAGCTACCGTAATTGACAATAACAACGATATTAGCAACAACAATACCAACAATACCAATACGTGATAAGAGAAATTTATTCGGATTTAATAGAATACACTTCAGTTTTTGAAAAAGGTGGCAACAATTGGGGATTATTTTCTTGCGGAAAATATGATTAAGAAGTTCTTTCAGGAACCGAATAAAGGAGTCTCGGTTCATTCTTTTCGTTTTTCTTTCTCATTTCGTTTTCGTTTCTTCTTTCTCCGAGTCAGAACTCTTTGGCGATCTGTGTCGTTTTGGCGGCATTTGAACTGAAGGCTATCCCGAAGGTAGGACTGCTACCAATTTAATTTTAGAACTTGGTTTTTTCTTCTTCTTCAAAAGAAAAAAACCTCAACAATGTTCCTTTGATTTTTTATTTAATTCTTAAGAAAATTGTTATTCTTTTAACATTTTAGGACCGTATCCTTACTCCTGACAGTGACACATACAGGCACACATGAATACAAAAAACATGCATTCATTTATTTCTTAATGATTTAAAAAGCGACTCGAATTTCTACCAAAACAAATTAAAGTCAAAAGAAAGGATTAAAAGCAAAAGGGAAAAAAGGATCAGACTCATAACGTTCATTTGATAGCTTTCCTTCTCGTTTTTGTTGCTTTTTATGATAAATCGACGGCATTGCCGCTTCATAATGACAAAAAATTAATCAATAAAAAAGGATGAAAAAGAAAAATAATTAAATTTTAGAATCCTTTGAAAGACACACGAAAGTTAAGGGAGACGAATAAGAAGAAGAAGGAGAAGAAGACACAGAAGAAAATGAGCAGAAATGCGTTGGTGGCAGAGAGTAATAAATTAAATTGATGTTCGTAATAAATCATGACTTCATTTGAAACACTGCACAAATTAGTGTTCTTAAATTTCTTTAAAATTCTTAAATAAAAATCAAAAGAAAAAAGAACATTTTGTAGAAATAAATTCAAAATTAAATTAGTTTGAACTCTCTGAAATTCTGATTTAGTGTGTCAGAATTTCAAAGAGTTTCGACTAATTTAATTTGAATTTTTATTCAATTTGTGACTAAATTAAGTCATCATCGCCAACATCGAAATCATGGATATCATTTCGACTCGGCCTCTATTCATTTGAAGGCTTTGCTTTCCCAAAATAGAGTCTCTCTTTTATTATTTCAATTTAATTCGTTTCTCTGATAATTCTTAATAATACTGTGCTGAATTATTCTTGCATTTTTTCAATTATTTCATATTGCTGAAGAACGAATTCTAAAGAATTATTCACGAATTTTTCATTTATTAGTTCGTTTGTTTATTGATTTTTTAGTCTGGTTGGTATTTCTCCTTTTTTACAATCATCTATATTTATGTCCTTTATGTGTCCATCCATCAGTCTCTATTAACCCTCTTCCTTGCTCCCTCCCTCTCTTTTTTCCTATACATTCTTTTGTTTTAACCGTTTTGAATAAAAAACATGTTCGAGACAATGCGACAAATTTCTGCATAATCACAACAATTACTGCGACAACAACAACTGAGGAACAACAACAACCAAGCAACGCTTATGAACAGGTTACCGAACTTAATTTGAATATTTGTAAAGAAAAGAAAGCAAAAATTAATAAAAAGATGCAAAAGATACAAAAGATTGAAGATACATTTTCGTTCAAGTGCATGCAAAAATTGAAACTAAAAACATGAAAACAACCGAACGAATGAACGGTTGAATGAATAAAGATATAAATAAAGATAAGCGAATATTTATACAGAAAACGGTAGATAAAGTCGAATAAAAAAGAATCCAAATTATGTTTTTTTTAAATGCAAAAGACGCGCATTTTTATTCAGAGAAAAATTGCCTGCTTTTAATTTGTTCGGTAGTTTACTGAATTCTTCTTCTTCCTATTTTCCATACGCCTTCTTTCTTATTCATAATCATTATCATCGTCTCCTTCTTTTCGATTTAATTTTTGTAAATATTTCTATTAAAAATTCATCCGCTTGAACTTGGATTCATAGAATGGTGGACGGAATGGTGGACATGTGCCATGTAGCAATTGTTGTTGCTGTTATTGCTTTATGTTGTTGTAATTCGTTGACAATATTTTGCCTCTGCTCTTTTCAAAATATATTTCAAAAACGTTAGCTCAAACTCTCTAGACCATCCCCGCTCACGCCTCTTTCTCTCCACTCCCTCACTTGCTCCTGCAACCTTTCCTTTCTCTCTGCTGATTGTAATTGATTTCTTCTGTTACATAAAGAAGAAGTTATCAATTCCTTGTTAATTTCGATTCCGATCAGAACTGGTCTGGCCTGTGGCAAGTGATCATAGAATTTATTTGATTATCATTTTGCTCTCTCTCTGCTACTTCTTTTACTTTATTTGCTCTGCCAGAAAGCAAATAAAAGACAAAGTAAATCCATAAACCTCGAAGTCATTTACTCAGAAGTTCATTGACTTTTAACTGAAGTTTTACAAAAAATCTTTAAAAAAATATGTTCACACATTTTTGAGTCAAGGAAGACAATATAAAATATATTCTTTATGTCTTGAAGCTTGCTTTGAAAATGTGCAATTCCTTTCTGTAGTTATTGTTGTCTTAGTTTCTGCAATGGCTGTTTGCTTTAACAGAATGTTTTCAATAAAGCCGTCTTCACATTGAATGAATAAGCTGAGGTTGAAGGCATTGATTGATATCTTGCAACACTTGCGGTAACTTCAAAAGTTACCGACCAATGCATTAGTATTCATTGGTAAAATATGAGGAAAGTCTTTAAAAAAATTAAAGGAAATTAACGATAATTTTAGAAATATTCTAATTTCGCTTGAAAAAGAAGTTACGAAAAATTAGGAAAAATACTTAAAAACAAAATAAGGAGAGAAGAAAGTATTGAAAATTAATTTAAATTTATTCAAACACTCCGATAATATTTATAAAATAATTAAATTGTCCTTTTCTTTATATTTAATTTTAGCAAAATGGTTTCTCGAAGAAAAATACTCTCACGCTCTAGAGATGATCTAAATTTAGATCAAACTTTTAGTCCTCAAGAAGAAGAAGAAGATGTGTGGTATCAAAAAGAAAAACTGTATAAGGTAAGATTTTATAATAGACTTCATGAAATGAAATTATTTACAGAATGTTCGATACAACAACAAAAATGAAGAAAGATCATTTAAAAATTTATCGGATTCATTTAAAAAGTTACTAAACAAAAATCACAGCGTCATAAAGCAACAAACAACAAAACTAAAACGTTTTGTAATTAGCACGCCTTAAGGTTACACTTCCTCTTATTGCTGTGCGTTTTGTTTTTGAAATTGAAGAAGTTACACCTAAAAGCAATTAAAAGTCGCATTTAATTTCATTTGTAATGCTTAGTCAATTTGTTGTTGCTTTTTGTTGTTGTTGATGTTGGTAATTTAAAAATCATTTTTCTTAAACGAATTTTCTCGTCAAAATATTAAAAGGTCAAAGATTGATGGTACGCAATTTAAACTCTAAGCAGTAAACAACAATTAAATGTAAAAGTTTTTAAAAGTTTTTGAAAGCCGGAAGGAAAGTTTTTTAAGGAAAAAAATACGACTGATTTAAGTTTATTTGAGAAATTGCTTTTATACTAAGTAGTAAATATTTCTGTTGAGAAAGAGAAATATAGAGAAAGTTGTTTTTAAAAGAGATTTATTTAAAAGAGATATAAAACGTATTTATAATAAATAATTGAGAATACGCGAAGTGTGATAAATGTTGAAGATTTTATTTTTTATTGCAAAGATTGGCAAAGAAATTTTTATGAGACTCATTAAACTATATGAATAGTTATAAAGAAATTTTCACTCCACTAATTTCAATTATACAAACAATACATAAGACTTAAGAAACAAACTTCAAAACTTTGAAAACTTCTTTGAAAACAGTTCTTACAAAAAACTTATGTAAATCTTTTTTAAAGTATATTTCCAATGGCTTTGATCACATATAGATATTTAGTTCACGGACTTCGACTCTTTAAAATATTCACGAAATAATGAACAAAGACATTTTGTAACACTCCTTAACCAAAACCTAAAGAGACCGAAACACGAACAATCAATACGTGATCTGCATTTGACCCCTTTGAATTTTGGTCAACTAATACATATTGGCCTGATTCTCAATAAGGAAATATATATACAAATGTAGTAATATATATAAATGAAGAGTTAAATGACTATACTTCTAACGAGAACGAAAAATTACGTAGGCACAGCACTGCAGTATCTAAGTGTTTGAGTGTGTTTGTGTGCACGTATACACACATCTTCATAATGTGTGTTTCTCCATAAAAAATTCCGAAAGCTGCATAAAATGCCGTTACCCCAAACAACAGAAGCAACGGAACGGAATGAACGGACGAATGCTAAGAATAATAATCTTAAAGCGATGGCTTGAAGTGTGAGGTTTAAGTAATATCATTTGATTGTACAAAAAAAATCAGTAGAAAACTAAAAGAATGTTGAGATGTCAAGGGGAAAATTAGTTGGAATGGAAGAAAATAGAAGCAGGAGAGGAGTAGAGAGTATGAAGAAGAAGAAGAAGAAGGAAAAGAAGAAGAAGTAAATAAAGAGAATAGCCGCTACGACCATAAACGATAAACCGTGATAACTACACGACCAACAACGAAAGTGCGAAAAACTATTTATATTTGTCTGTTCCTTTTTTTTTTTTTTGTTTCTCTGTTGACTTTTTTTGTTTTTAGAAGTCTTTATGTTCCAAACACTTCGCTCGTCGTTGTCATCACTTCGGCAATCAGTGAAGAGCAGTGGCTTTCAGCCGCCTAAATCAGCAGCAAATCAATGAAAACAACAACGACAACAACAACAACAGCAACTAACAATGCAGCGAACAACGGCAAACATTGCAGTCATTCACTCAAAGTCAGTCAATAAAGGAATTGTTTTTGCTTGTGTTTTTCACCCGATATTAATTAAATATATTCGCTGCGTAATATTCAAGCGTTATATTCATGATTATCGTTTTATTTCGCCAAAGACACTTCTTCAGCTCTCTGCCATTCCTCACATACCTCAACCCCACGCGACGCCGTACCTCTCAATTCCATTCCTTTCTCACATCCCCACCCCTTTCAACACACTTCACGAAAAGTATTTTGGCACTTTGGCAACAGTCCATGATATTGCTTACCGCTATCTTACACCGTTCGTCTGTGGCTTGGGCATGACTGTTCTCTCTCTTTCTCTCTCTGTTACGAATTTAGCCATTGCGGTTATAAATAATTTAAGTAGGTTAATAGCAACAACAACAACAACAACAAACAATTACAAATAAGCAGTCAAACAAAAACCTTTCCATTGTTATTCGCCCGAAATATTTGAATTTCATATTCCTTCGTCATCGTCGCCGACATCGCTGTCGCTAACTTTACCGATTGCCAATTACGATATTTTTTTGCTTCTAATAAATTTTAATGGTTGCGATATTCCTTTTGGGAGAGCATGTATAACGTACTTATTAGTGTGCTCGTGGGTTTGTGAGTGTATTCGAATGTATTGATTGGTCGTGATATGTCTTATTGCTTGTTTCATTAGTGGAGGCAAGAAGAAGAAGAATAAAATAAATAAAACTGCTTTTTCATAAAATCAAATTTTTATAAGCTACATTTACGTATTATATTTTCAACGACACCCTGCTTCAATGACTTTAATGATAATTATGAACAAGTTTTTTCAGATATAAATTAAATATTTTTTTATTTATTGCGAACTTCCTCTATTTTTTTACTTTCTTTAATTCCTTTCCTAAAATCATTTAATTTGAATTTTACCAACACGTACTTTTTTCTTCTTCTCCTTCTTCGCCTCTGTTTTTCTTCGTTATTAAGTATTGCAGGTGCAATGGATTTCATTGAATATTTTTTCTATTGCAATTGCATATTTTTAATTGCCTTCGTAGTTGTTGTTTGTACTGCGGTTGTTGTTGGTTTTGTTGCGGTTGTTGATTGGTTTATTTTTTTGGTTTTGCTGTTTTTGTTGTTGTTATGCCAGCAACAGTTAATTTCAGTACTTTCTTTACTGTTATTTTTCAGTAATTGTTGTTTAAAATTCCAATTGATTTTGATTGAATCGATTGAATGACTGCATTGAAAGACAAAGTGTAAGCCAATAACAAATACAGATATAATTATTTATTTGCAATTTTGTTTTGCTTTAACTATTTTTTTATGATTTAATTGCAAATTTTGCGAATTCAAAAGCATTGAAACGAAAGACTTTAGCGACAATCTTCGACTGCACCAAGAGAAATGTTTAATCAGTAACAACAAAAACAACGAAGGTATATCGCCGCCCATAACAACATAATTTCTTCGCAAATGGAATAATCCCAAAGCAAAAAACTGAATTGTGAAAATGTAGCTAAGGAAAATTATACAACAACGCAACTGCGATAAAACTACAACCAAATGCAACATTACTCAGCGAAAAAAATAAAGAAAGCAAAAGTATTCGAAGAAACAAAACGATAACGGAATAATAATAAAAGGAATAGCAAAGAAGGAATCAAAAGAGAGTTAAAAAATGTAACCACCAGGCAGAAAAAACTAGCCAGACAGATAAATAGACGACCGCAAAGAGAGAGACAGCCCACTGTCTGGAAAATTTCCTAACTGCACGCAATTGACGCAGAAAACTTACATCTCGACTTATCCAGAGAAAACAAGCTCAATAAATAAATAAATAAATAAATAAACATAAATCAATAAAAAATAATGAAAAAAAAAACAATATGGGCTGAACTTTTTTAGAAAATTTGTACGAAACTTCATTTGTTGTTTTGTGTGTTGTTATTGTTATTGTTGTTCCCGTTTGTTTCGTTTTTCTTGTTTGTTGTGGGCGATAAAACGTAATTGCGTTTTGTTGTTACGGTTCCTTTCCAAATGATCCCAAACGTTATCAAAGAATCGGTATAGTTTTTTATTTATCCATTGCACCACCCTTGCCCTCACCACACCAAACCCAAGCCTGGCCACATTGTCGCAACAAACCATTTCCAAACCCGCTCCATACTCCGGATAATAAACCATTTTGTTGTTGGTTTCATTTGTCAGTCTTGCAGCAAACAAGTTTTCGGGGCATAAGCGACAAAAAAGCCATCGCACCATTTGTTCCCATGATATAAATTGTGGCCTTATTATTATTATGGTTATATTGTTATTGTTGTTGTCGGCATTTTCCGATGTTGTTGCTTCAATTTTGATTTGGTTTGCGAGCGAATGCTTCTGGGCCAAAAAAAAACGGAACAGCAAAACATTTTGACTGCAGTTTCCTTTAATTTTGCACGACTTTAACTTTTATTCTTCTTAAATAAAATTATTACGCAAGCGTTGCTAAATTGTTTGCTATTGTTATTTTTGTTGCTGGCGTTGTTCTTTCCAACTCTCTGGGAAGTGAACGAATGTGGTTCACTTTTTGTTCGTTTTTTTATTTCTAGAGTTGTTTAAATGTGAATTAATATTGCTTTTGCTATTTCAAATGGCGAGAATATTAGATTATATATTAACTGTTGTTGTTGTTATTATTGGTTAGTTACGAATATTGCACTGCCTGACGGTGAAATTTCGAAACTTTTCAACCCAATTTGCTTCTCAACATTTTATTTTCTTAAGACTTAATCAAATTTCGTTGAAGGCTATGGTAATTTCGTGTTTTTTTGGGGGTGAATGTAAGGAAGGGCGTGGTACGCCTTAAAATTAAATAATTATTTCTGAAAATTTTTACAAAAAATTTTTTTGAAAATATTTTAAAAATTGTTCCTAAATTAGTTTTATCTATTTCTTAATTTTTAGTTAATTATTCTTCATTTCTTTCTTTAATTGTTGCTCGTTCATTATTCGTCGTTCATCGCGAGACACTGCTATTTTTCTTACTCTAGCTGTCTCGTTTCATAAATTACGTTCGCGAGCAAAAGTAAAAAAAGAAAAAAAAAACAAACATCCACGGACCAACCGAATGAACAGCATGAAAAATGAAAGTTGTTTTCGTGCAAGAGTTTTCCATTCTCTTTTTCTCTAATTTTTTTTATTCTATTTCTTTAGCGACTTTAATTTCGTTTTCATTCATTTATTATCGTCTTTCATCATTACTTTCATTCTTTGATGTTCTCTCATTCTTTGAGATTTTTCCGACAAAAAATGCTAACAACAGCAACAATTATGACAACAACAATACTTATCAGCAACCACTGGTTCACATCGTTTAGTACCCAAGACTACCGAGGAAAAACTGGCTTCATGAAAGAAGAAAAAGACCTAACGTCTCAGAGAATAAGAAGGTGAAGCCTGAAAGGAGCTCAAGAGGCCAGATAGTGTCTCTTTCGATCTCAAACAGAAGTGAAAATCAACCACGCCGAGACGCGTTAAAGCTGTGAAGCTGGTCTAATCGTCATCGCCATCGTCATCATCGCAACCAACATCGCCTTCGTAGTGACGGCGTGACAGCATTGTCAGAATTTATTTTTGCTGTTTGATGTTTTCGTTGTTTTTTCGATTTTTATACTGTTAATGGTATCATTACTGTCGCCGTTGTTGTTGTTGTTGTTCTCATTTCAACAAGAACTAAAAGAAGCGAAGGAAAGCAAGGTTTTCTGTTAAGAAAGTTTTTCTGTTAATTTTTTCATATTCTTTTCACAATTAGTTCAGTAATTGTCCTTTTAGTTTTTCCTTTTAGAAAATTGTTGTTTGTATTCTTAATGAAAGACCCGTATCGTCACATTAATTTGCATTTATCTAGTATTTGTTTCTGTTGTTATTGTTACTTAGTTGTTTTTGTTGTACTAAAAATCTAAAGCAACAACAACAACAACAGCAACACCAATACTAACACCAAGGAAACAACAAGGAAAATTATAAAAAATAGCATAAATACAAATAGATTTGAGAAAGAAATGAACTAAAAATATTCAGAGGCAAGTGGAGAAGAAAATGATAAAAATAAAACAACAAAAGAAAAGTAATTTAATAATTTTTTTTTAATTTTTTTACTCCATTTCTGACTTAACCCAAATGAAAACGGGATCTTGCTTTAACAAAATGCAGAAAAATTTTTCATAATTTTTATAATTACGAACAGCCCATAATTATTTCAGTTTTATTATTCCCATAAAATTTCTATGAAAACCGTTAGCGGCTATTTCGTAACTGCTTCGAGTAATAATATATTTTGCTACGTCACTCCGCGCTCTTTTTCTCACACGCCGATCTTTTGGTTGTTTGAACAAATCGAGACTTGGCGGAAATAAATTTCATTACATCATGATTTGATTGATTGCAACCTAATCATGAATTCATCACCATCAAATGTCAACGCATTTTTAATATTTTATTTTGTAATTTTTTTCATGTCCTTCTCGTCTTCTTCTTCCAAAATTGCGCCGTCACATCTCTCGCAGTTTGCACGACTTCAAAGCAATATTCTCAGACTTCTCATTTTTAGCAAATAATAATAAGAAAACCTAACAACCGATTGTTTAATGTGTCAATCATCATCATCATTGTCATCATCGTGATCATCAAAATGGGAAAAGCAGCAAAATTGCATTTTTTTCGAAAAAGTTATAAACATTTTTGACAAATGATAAATTGTGAAAATGGCAATCATAAATTTTAGAAATCGATTGATTGATCGATCGATGACTTGTAGTTGTTGTGGTTGCTTTTATTTTGGTTTTCTAATTTTTACAGGGAGGAAGAGGTTTCATCGAAATCTGGCAAAAATTGCGATTTTCCCAAAAATCTTTTAGGATTGAAAAGGCGTTAATTATTTATTTATTTCTTAATTTATTTATTTTACAAAATGAATAAGAAAAGCACGTTCTTTCGAAACCTTAACCCATTTTAATATTTATTTAATCTTCCTTTTAGCTCTTCTTCTTTTTGTCAACCAAAATTCTTAATAAATATTTAAATTTTTTATTCAATCAAATGAGTTCAATTTTTTTAAAAAAAAACGCGGAAATTTAAATTTATTAAAATTTTTAAAACCAATAACAAAATGGGTTAAATAAATACAAACAATTACACAGCCATACACATAAACAACGTCATTTTATTATAAAAATCCACATCGGTAAAAATAATGGATAACAGGAAGGCAACTGCTTTATGTTTGGTTTGCCTTCTTCTTAAGTTAATCGTTTCTACGACGACAAAGAACAGAAAACTTTATCAGTTTGAGATAGAAAGAGACGAAGAAAAATATTTAACAACTATGTAATAAAATATAACATTTATTAAAGAAAATTAATAAAAAATTTAAAAATTATTCCCATTTAGGCATTTTTGGTGTATAATTTTGTTCCTCCTGAAATGAATTTAAAAGGAATTAAAAGCAAGATAAAACCTTGCTAATGATTAAGCTCTTTTAATATTAAATTATTTCTTACCACAATTGAACTTTTTTGTTTTTGAATTATACTTAAACGAGAATTCGTAATTTCTTTATCTCTTTTTAATCTTCATCCAAAAAAAGATGAGAACGCTCTTTAATAAAAGGAATGAACAGCGAGAGCAAAAGTAGAGAAGGCAGAAGAAGAAGAAGAAGAAGGGTAGCAGGTATTTAGTGTTGTTGTTGTAATTCATGTTGATTTGATAAAATGCCAACGATGAGTAATAATCATAGGATGCATATTTTAATAAAAATAAATAATAAATTATCAGAGTTCAATAACTTCGAAACATTGCTGAAGATTCTATTCATGGAGACAATAATGATGATAACAATAATAATGACAGGAAAAAAAATAAATTAAAACTAGTGAATGTCTTAAAACCGATAACAAAATTGCGAATGGAATCAAATTTTGTTGAACTTTCAGACTCATCTCCCAAAAATCTTAACTAACAGAATGAAAAGAATTCAAATTCTGAATTGGAAATAATTCAGTCATCCATTCAATTCACTCTCTTGTGAAAATCTCAGCCTTTAGAGTAAGAAATATTTAACAATTTTACTAAAACTTTTTAACTACGAAATTAAAATTTTAAAAATTTTAATATATTTTAAAATTTTTCGGTTTCAAATTGGAAATCGTAAATCTTCGTAAAATGTTTTGTAACGCTGCGAAGAACCAAAAATCAAAGAAACAATAACAACAATAGCAATCACAGATGCAATAACGATAATTAGTAACGATAATTAATAATAGCAATAATTAATAAAAAGCATCATTAATAATAATATTATGCGTTTAATGATTATCATCTTCAGACCGTTAGTACGGATTGTTGGTTAACAGCATCGTATCGTTGTTAAGTTCAGGACAATGTTGTTGTTGTTCGTTGTTGCTTTAGGTGCTGTTAATTATTATTCAATCTCTAGTTGTTATTGTTGTTTTCAATATTAATGCTATTGCTTTTGGTTCATTCCGTGCCCATTTCATTGCTGGTGATTGTTGTTAAAGTCTATCGCTTCTATTTATTATTATTATTATTATTATTATTATTATTATTATTATTATTATTACTAACCGTTGTTGTTGTTGCTGTTATTGTTGTTGTTGTAATCGCTGCATTGTTTCTATTGTTTTTATTGTTTTATTGTCAAAGCAAATCATTTTTAAATAATCTTTTGGAAAATCTATTTCGATACAAAAAGCTTTATTGCATTAATAAGAATTCAATGAAGTTAGCTTCATTTTTTCATCTTCTTCGACTTCTTCTCGAAAGTTCAAGCAACAACAAAAATCGGTGATGCAATTATTCTCAGAAGCAGGTTGCCAGATAAAGTGGAATAATTGAACAAGTTCAACAATAATGATCATTCTAGTTTAACTGAAGTAATAATCTCAAGAAAAAAGGTTGGCTATAATAAAGGTAGAATAATGATTAGATGAAGTGAATAATGAATGAGAGTGGGGATCAGAGAGCAGAGTGGTAAAGGAAATCGAACGAAAGTTAGACTTCGGAATTAATAGAAAAATACCATAAGCAGACGAAATTATGATAAGCGAGAGGAAAGGCTTTTTAGAATAGTAACATCGTAGTAATGACATTAATAATTAAATTAAATTAATCCCAAAACATGATAAATAACATCGTAATAATTATATTAATAATAGGATTATAATAAAAAACTAAAAGTAATGATATTTTTCTTCAACGAAATACTTGAAGAGAATTAAAGAACTCGAGCAAATTTAATTAAAATTTGTTGACTTCATTTCAATATTTTGAAAACTTCCATTTAATGAAAATTTTTTTGGTAAATTTTTTAAAAAATGTCGAAAAAATCCTCATTGTCTGATTATTGATTTTATAATTTGTTGTTTTTTTTTAATCTGAAATAAATCTATCAAAAATAAAAACACGTTTTAAAATTGATCCACCGCAGCAGCCGGATCTGAGGCTGAATAAAATTGCGAATTAAACCCGTCTCACATAACTGGTTTTATAAAAAGGAACTTCCAGAAGTTTTAAACTGTAAAACCATTTAAATACTCGCGAATAAAAGAAAGAATGAAAAAATCGGACTATAATTTTTTAAAGTCTTTTATTGTTTCAAGTTTTTTAAAATATTGCTTTTAAAAACAAGTTTTCGGTGACCTTCGTCAGTACATGTTTTTTAAAAAATCGATTAAAAGTACAAAAACATTACTCCTTTTCTCATTTCTTTTGAAACAAATTTCTGCAAAAAAGGGTTTTCATCAGTTTCGTCCTGTAAACGTTACAGGAGTAATAGTAATATAGTAGGAGTAATAGGAGTATTAGTAAATAGGAGTAATAGTTATAGGAGTAATAGTAAAATAAATTTATATATTTTTTAATTTTTTATACCATTATTTTTGTTTTAATCATGGCCTGACATTTCATTAAAATACTTTGTCATCTTTTTTAAAAAAATAAAACTCATTCAAAAACTATTTTTGCCATCATTAAGATTGTCCCCCTTGCCCCTCAGCCTCTTCCCAAATTCCATCATTATGATTGCCATCATCATCATATTCTTCCATTGTATATTTAAATATTTCTTTGGCGCGAGCACAAAAAAGTCAATAATAAATTTAAAAACTTGTTAACCTTTCGAGAGACTCTCCTTCTTCTTCTGCTTCTCCTTCTCCTGCGCCATTAATTTATTTTATTATAATTTTGAGAAAAAAAATCAAACCAGCTAAAACAAAAAGTGACTTTATCGATCGGTACTGTCTCATTTTATTGTTATTGCATTTAATGAAATTTTCATAAAAATTAATATCATTTAAATTATTATAACAATCACTACAAGACAAAAATTCGATTATATGCGTGATTATACCTCGAGATATCTTTTATAAATGCTTCGTTATGAATATCATTGAATCTATGAGACAGTAACAACAACAACCACAACAACAACAACAATGATAACGAACAGCACTAATACCAGCATTAATTCCTCCATTAATTGATTGATACCGCGCCAAAAACATCACGCTCGCCTTGACGCACAAGCAAACTATTTCGACACCAAAAACTCATCTTCCAAAGAATTATGAATATATCGTCGATTTCGTCATCGCCGTTCACGATGTAAGGCATTACCTTATAACGTGTTGTTGTAATGTTTTATTAATGAGTGAAGTAGTCGATCGACTAATCTTCCGTTTGGACGATTAGACAAAAGCAACAACACAAAATCTAGGTCGTTCGACGACTAAACTTTTAGGCATAATTTCGAAGTTACAAATAAACGTCTTCTCCCGAAGCTTCTTGTCCATTTAAAACCTAATACCATGATTGTTTTGTTGTTGCTGTTGTTGTTGAAATATTGGTGTTGTTCTTGTCAGAAATATTCATAGGAAACTATGAAAAGATGTAGTAACTTCAACACTAGTAGTAACAATTTTAGCAGCATCAGCCACAGCAGCAGCAACAACAACAACAACAATGATGATGACGATGATGGCTACGACGACGAGCATGTTTGAAATGTTGAAGTTCATCGATCACCATCCATGAGAAAGAATTTTATGCACGAAGTGTTCATGTTGCTGATGTTGTTTACGCGGTCTTGATTATTATTTAACATTTTAGTGAAATAAATTTTTTTAAAAATTCTCACAGATTTTATGCAAAAAAACAGAAAACAACAAGGGATAAAAGAACCACAGCCAAATTAGGCCTGCCAATGCAGTTGATTTTACTGGAACTAATTATTTTGTCAGAAATTGAAGAAAATGTAAAAATCAAAAAGAAAAATAAATTTCAAAAATAAAACAGACAATTTTTAAAACTCAATTTTTTAGGCTTTTCAGACCTTTTATTTTTTTTTTTTTTTTTTTTTTGACTAATCTTGAAGAAGAAGCACATATTTAAAGAATTTTAATTTATGCTAAATATTCGTAGTAATGGTAGTAATAGGTTTTTTAAAATTCCTTTTCTTTTTTTGAGAATATACACAGTTTGCTTTTGGGACCGGTAATACTTGATATTTTGCAAATATTTTTATTGAAATATTATGCATATTTGCTATATTTTTAAAAATATTTGATATAATTTTTATTTATCTATGAATTCATTATTCTAACTCGTTTTCATCGTTCTTGGTTTTTCTTCTTTTTTTCATTCAAAGGAACACATTCAAGAAGTTTTGGATAAATGGACTCAAATCGATGACGAAATTTGGGCTAAAGTGATTGTTTTCGAGCGAAATCGGCGCGTGGCTAAAGCGTATGCTCGAGCTCCGGTATTAACCATAAACGGTTCCGACGATGGATTCGATGGCATGCGGTAAATGAGAAATATCATCTTATCAATTTTCTTTGAAACGTTTATTGTCGGAAAAATAAATATTAATTAAATTTTATTGATTCTTCTTCATTTCTTGCCTTAATGGTTTCCCCCTTCTTCTTTTGTGTTTGTAGTCATCTCCAGACCACGAGAGAAGGACAAATAAATTATTATAATTCTCTTTTGGTAAAATTAAAAATAATGATAACAATGATAATGAGAAAATTTACTTTTAAGGCAATAAAAAAAGAAGAAGAAAAATGAACGCGGCAGTGTGTCGCTCGAATAAGAAGCAGTGGTTGAGATCACTAATTAGTCCTCTCGTAACGCCTTCTTTGATTAAAAGCGAGGAAGAAGAAGAAGAGGAGAAATAATGAGAAGTAGGAGTGCAAGAGAAAGGAGCCAAATGATGGTTTAAATCAATTTCAATTTAATTAAAAGCAACAAAGACAATCACAAAAAGTGTTTTCAACAAACGAATTAAATTAATTTTGGTAAAAATTTTTCACCACAAATATTTCATTAACGTCTCATTTGCATAAAAAAATAAATAATAAAACAATACGAGAATTAACAAGAAAATCACACCAAAAATAAATAAAAAATAATAACGTAAAAAATATAATAAAATGAGTGTGAACAATAAAAAACAGCTGCATTAAATGGGAATCCTTGACCCAGAATACAATTTTTTTTAAAAGAACTGAAAACAAGGAAATTAAACCATTTAATTTTTTATATAAACCAGGATTGTCGCACAGACGTCTGCTGACGATATAAAAGGGTGATATATAATTTTTAACGAACCAATATATCGGACGAATAATGATTACTTCAGGGACTTACACATAAATTAAATGGTTTTTTCAATTAAAACAAAAAAAAGAGTAAATTGAAAACATTGAGTTTTGAAAATAGAATCGTATAAATTGTGCAAAAGAGCAAAAATAATTATAATCGTATCGTAAATATCGTAAATAAATATAATCGTACAATTTTTTTTTAATTTAATCCTTAAAAGCTAGTTTGTAAACACCTAAAATATGATAATCATAATTAAATAAATTTATAATTTTTTAAATACAAAAAAAATTTTTAGCGAATTTACATGAAGAATTTCAAAAAGTACGAAACGTTAGAACCAAGATTTATGAATATGTGCCTAATCCATTAATAAATGAATAAAAGTCATTGACCTGTTAAGTCTATTGGCTTTATGGCTTAAATTAAACAACAAAAGCAGCAAAATCGAAAGAAGCGTTAGAACAGCAAAGTAATTAATAATAAAAAAACTAGGTCGCTTCTTGACCTCGAAACTTCAACTTCAATAAAGGCACAATAAATAGAGGTTAAAATAGCTGAGCTTATCATTACTTTTCCTCATTTTCGAGCGTTCTGAACTTCAGAATTGAATGGAAATCAATGAAAATAGGGAAACAGAAGGGAAGGCAAAAGGAAGAGGAAATAATTGTGAGGAAAACGAAACGAAAAGGAAGTTAGAGAAATAACAAAAAAGCATGACCAAATATCGTATACAAAACTTACAACGAAAACAACTTCAGCATTACCTGACTTGTTGAAAGATTTGCACATTTTATAAAACTTGAATCATAAGAAGCAGCTCGACATATCGGCCAGTCTGACGGCTATCCAAGCAATTATTTCCATTTCAAGCTTCTGACTCTTAAGCTTTTTAAAATCTCATTGACAGAAATTGACAGAAATTATAAATTCTCTCTGATTAAAATCGAATCAAATAAACCGTCCATAAAGTCATGAATAAAATTGCACTATCATTAAAAGCTTCTTTAAAATATCACTTTCATCCATTTTAGACAAAACCTTTTTCAAATTTCAATTGGTCTGACCAAGCCTGCTTGCTGAGAGAAGGGTTAATACCAAGAGTCAAGCGCGTTCTTCTGATTTTCTGAATTTATTACAATTTTGCCGCTCATTGTTTGTATATTTCTTGATGATTAACGTGTTGTATTAATGTGTTTTTACTTTATTTTCTTGTTGTTTTTGTATATTCTTTTTTGGCAATTACTTAGCATTAGTCAAAATTAAATGCATAATTTTTCCGGCAATTCTCCTTGAGCTCTTTTGAACTCTTCTTACTTCTTCTGCTGGTAAATTTCAGCCTTCTTTATTTTTATATTTCTCCTTCTTCTTATTCTTCGTGGTTATTAAACATAAATAAACAATTTCCTTCAAAGCTTTTAAGCGCCTGCGCTGAAGTGTCGCTCGCGACGCTTTATATTCATGACTGAATATAAATCTTTGTCTTCTTCTTCTTCTTCCCCTTCGTTTTTCTTGGTTTTGTTGCAAGCCTTTGATTCTGGTAATTTTTATTTTTTAAAAAAATGCTCAATCATCACTTGAAATATATTTTATATAAGAAATCTAAAATGCACACAAAAATACAAATATATATCTCTTAATATTTACATAGTTGCATTCTTTAATTTTATTCCGCTCCTTCTTCTTAATGCACTTGAAATTCACTTGAAAGAATCAGAAGCGAAATGAAGCGGTGGAAGTTACTGAAACCACTCGCCAGCACGTTCGCTTCTGAAGTCTTTCGATATCCTTCAGTCAGGTATTCATTTTTATTGTATAAATTTTCAACGAATATTTGCTTCCAAAGGAATTAATTCCTTCACAGGCCGTTATGTATTTTATTAAAAGACGGAGATAATATCCAAAATCTTAACAAATTTCACGTGAATACATTTTCTTTAAAGTGTGCAATTTTTGTGCAATTTTTAGCGCGTTGTTTAGGAGTGTATGAAAAAGTAATAAGTATAAACGTTAAAAACAGTCATTAGCCCTTGCTGTTGCCACACTAATACTTGCAGCACCGCCATTTAGCAGTAGCAACAACAACAACAACATCTGCAATGAAATCATGTAAATGGCTTTTTTCTAAATGTCACGACAAAGTATTCTTGCAGTTGTTGCTGTTATTGCTGTTGGTAATATTGCTAATAGCGGTGAATGCAATGTGGGTAATGATGATGCTATTTTACTGTGCCATTGTTATTGTTGTGACTGTGGCTGGTGCTATGGCTATTTCTTTTATTTTATGCACCAACTTCTTTATTGTTTTCCTTTTTGAAGTGACTAAAAAATTCATTTCATTTGTGAGCGGTTGGTGACAGTTGTTGTTTTTGTTATCGTTTTATGTGGTCTTTTTATTTACTCTTAATGATGGCTATGACATTTTCGAAGCAAAGGATAAAATGTAATTACGTAATTTAATTTTTCAGAAACCTAAAGAAATATCTTATTCAAAAATAATCGCATATACAAAAAATTTGTGATTGATTTTAAAATGCTTCAAAAGGCTAGAAAAACAATTATGAAACTTTTCCTATCATCAATTTTAAAAGGTTCTTTAAGGGACCGCAGCGTAGAAGAGTCAACGGCTTTTCATTCTTCCTTTAAGCTATTTTCATTCTATCCACGAAAAAACCCATACTCACAAGATATATTCTAAAATCTTAATATACCGTCTTTTTCTTCTCCCAAACATTCTATTTCTCCCTCTTTAATTCAGCGCTTGCACCAATGGCATCAGCCAAACCTTTAAAACAAAAGCTTCGAAAGAAAAAATTGAAAAATCTTTGTTTCCAAAAAACTTAAAATGCGCAGTTGATTTTCTCATTTAGATAATAACAACAACAATGAGAACAACAACAATGTGTAACTTTATGCAGAAATCACTATATAGTCAGCACGCTGATCGCTGACACGTTTTTCGGCACCTTTGATACAAAATGTCATGAAGTCCACAAAGTAATAATAAAAACAACAACAACAACTAGCACTTCCATAAAAGAGAACTAACACAAAAATAAAATCTGGCACAATCATAAAGGAACAACAAATTGATTTCGAAACCTCGATAATCGTTGGCTAAATAAATAACTCCTTGACCCATAACTAATTCGTGAATAAATGAGAGACACAATTTAACCCTTAACACATTGATCCATTGACCCAACAACTAACTGATTGGCTGACTATTTCAATAAATCTTTGATTTTTTTAATTGTTCACGAACTGACTGAAAATCTGAGAAAGTGACAAACTGAACTTAATAAAATACGGTCCCAGATCTGGCCCTATTGGATTGTGCAAGATTTTATACAGCACTTAGTTAAAAATGGAATTTTTCTTCTTTGAAAATATCATGCACGAATCAATAATTACTTCTCAACCTGATGATCATTATTTTAAGGGATTTTAAATTGAATAAAAAAGAGAGAAAAATCATTTGAAAATTTGTTTTGAAGAAGAGTTACATTTCTTTCTGAAAATTATTAAAGGTTTTAATAAACAAGTCTATTTTAAAATACATAAAATTATGTTATTTCCTGTAAACGAAATTGGTCCAGCTATTGTTTCGCCGGTTTGGCTATACTTTTCTAAGTACGGCAGCAAACGTCAGGCATTCACGAGACAAAATTGACATGCCTCTAATGCTGCTGCGATTACTACCACGCCCCATCAATGCCCAATCATCGCTGAATATCATCAAATATTGTATTATCTTTGCGTAGGAGGATTGTGTGAGGTCTTCACGTACATAAATTAAATTAACAAACTCTTGATTGTCATTCGAAGTGTTTGTCAAGCATGGATGAGTAGTCGCTTCGTTAAAAACAGGAATAAATGCGTCAGTCGGCGGCTAGAGTGGCGAAGAAGAAGGAGAATAAGTAAAACAAGCAAGGCAGAATTTGAAGCTAAGACACACGCATTGAAATGAAAAAATACAAAAGTTGATGGCGGTTAAAGGGAAGAATGCTGAAGAGACGGAAACGCCTTTGAAGGCGTTGGAGGCAGTCCGTAGTCCGGAAGCCTGCATTTCGGAGTTAAGTTTACCCACGATGAACAGCCAGAAGATGGAAACTGAGTTGTAACTGAGAAAATATACCAACACACGCACGCACACACACAGAGACAGACAGGCAGGCGCACAGTCAGACATTAACTAAACAGCATTTTAATTAATTTAAACAATTTGATGTGTAGACTCAATCGCGCACCGGCAACGAGCATGACAATCAGTTTTATCAGCAAATCCCAAAGCGAAGGTTCTGGACACAAATCAAGGAGACATACCACGCCTCTTATTACCATGACCATAATCATTTATCGTCTATTCACAAATTCTACGAATTTAAAGAAATGGAATAATGGAATAGACGGGAAAAGTGAAGCGGCAGAAGGAAAGTGAGAATGAGTTAATGCAAAGGATGTTTTGTGATTCTAGTTGACCTCAAGAACATCATCGTTTTACTGCTAATCCCAATCATCGCTAATTAAATCACAGAACGAACATTCAAGCGTATTACCGTCACCACAGCCACCATAACCGCCGGAGCCAACGTCATCGATATCATCGCCACAGTGACACCACGTCGACGACGTTTATGTTAGCGCTCAATCAAAGCGAGGCCCAGGCAATAGTTTTTCTTTTATTACTTTTAATTGCCAACATAAATTGTAAGTGATGCTGATAATGTTGCTGATACCGCCGCTGATGCTGTTGCCTTTGCTGCTGTTGAACTCATTTCAGTTATTGTTACCCTTCAAGGAAAATTCATCAAGGTTCATTCAATCATTTGAAATGATAGCATCAAAAGAAAAGCAGATGAATATAAATCAAATACTGATGCTTGCAGGCACCAACAAACACTCATATGCAATACAAACAAGGGAGAATACTCAAATGTTGATAAAGAGAATTAATAACATGAGAATAATTCTATCTCTTCCTTTTTTGTTTTGCTTTAAACGAGCGCTTATAAATTATTTCTTATTTGCAGCAAATGCAAGTTCGATCGTTGACAGAATGATCTAAATAATCACTCGAGCGAACAAAAGATATAAGCAACCATAACCAAGGTTATGACACTTCGTTGTCAATCTGATAATGATAAATAATTATCAGCGATTTTATTTGTTTCGCCTGTAATTTAATTAGCTTACAAACCAACTTAAAACGCTTTGTTTTTTTTTTCTGTGCAATACGAAACCTACTTAATCGCCCCTCAACCCTTTTTGTTCGTATGGCAATTATTATTGTTGACAGTTTCAATGCGTGCATATAGGCGGATGTGTGGAGGGAGAATATTTGTATTTATGTGAGAGGGTTTACTAGAGCCTTGTAAACCCTCCTTCCTCCTAGTAAACCTTCAACATCTTGTATTGTCTATTATCTGAAGCTGCAACATGCAACATCATCAGATCAAATGAATTCTCAACTCAACACGTTTTGATATATTACAGAAATTACATGAAAAGTACATCGCCAGCCTACTCTGCGGTCCGGTGCAATGAGTCACACAATTCAGAATTTAGATAAATAGAGCGTTTTCATTGGCATCTATATCATTCATATCACTAATTGCAAATGCAGATGATTTTAATCTTCCCTGATTTATAATTCACTTCAAGCCTTGTGAGTACCTTCAAGGGAAGGGAGTAGAAGAAAGTACCTTCAGTAATTTTCGGGATTCAAAATGACTCAAGAAATTATTTACGATAAAAAAACTTAAGATAGAAACCTTTAATAAAAGACTCAAGAAACGAACTTGGAATAAAGGGAGTATGAAATAGATTTAGGACACGAACCTTTCGGAGAATTTGTAGCAACGAAGGGAAAAAAATTGTTAGAACATTATCCAAAAAATTACCAAGCTATAAAACTGCGAATACATTTTTACAGCATAAACCATCAAGAACTAAACCTCCTTTAAAGTTACCACTCAATAGTAGAGCAAACCATAAAAATTCAACCCTATTCTTTTTCTACATCAATCAAATTGTCAATAAATTTTGCATACATAAGAGTGTCTGATATTTTGGCTCTGCTTATCTATTGGTCTCTGATGGTTCCTCCCTTTTTTGTTTGCGATATTTACCTTTCAAACCCACTTCATTCATATTAATGCAAACTTTTGATGCCAAATAATTATTTTTCAACAGATACCATTCAGACTGCACGTTTTCTATACATTTCTTATTATTCTAGTGTTCTTAATTTTAATGAAGTGACAGGCGCCATTTTTTCTATAAAAACGGTGACAGTGACGAACGGGTACAATTGAATATATGTTTTGAACAAAAAAGAAACTGATCATAAAATAGATAGAAACAATTGCCGCCAATAAACAAGACACATCAAAATTGTGGGTGTGTTCAAATAAAAATAATAAAAACTACAGCAGTCCACCATGATTTTAACTCAATAACAATAAAAACATGCTGTATTTTTAATGAAAAAGAGAAAAACATAAAACCAGTAAAGGAACTAATTCATTTTTCAAGCGTTTTTTCAAAACGAGCCTTTTTTAACACTTGGACACTTGATAATTTGTTTAAGTGCTCGAGGCAAGGTTATAACAACCAATGATTTGACTACCACTCCCCCACCATCCCTCATTTTTCGATTTCTTAAGGCAGGCGTGTACCCACCAATTGATTGACTGATTATTTTTCGATTGTGTTGTTCGTGGTAAGGCCCTTTCAGTGGCGCCTTATTCACGAAATTTGTAATTTATTACTTGACATTTGGGGTTTCTTGTGAGTTGTTTTAAAAATCAAATGTTAATTCTAAATGGCATATTTATATGCATTGACAACTTTAGCATAAAAGAGACTTAAGGATTATTTTTTATTGGAAAAAATCATAGAAACCTTTAAAGTCATAATAAAATATGTCTGAATTTGAATTAAATAGATTTTAGTTTCTGTATTTTTTTAATTGTTCTTTATTTGCAATAAATTCTATTTGCTTTGTGGAAAATATATATTTTCTAATGTCTAAAGCATCAATCGAAAATTGTCGTGTGTTCTTTTCCAATCGCAAACCAGAATCGCAACATTTTTTCAGAATGTTCCAAGCTCTTCGCTTAATGATTTCAAGTAAAATAAATTTGATTTTCCTACAAATTTTTAAATTATTTCTTTTATCTGCTTCCCAATCATCCCCTTGTCTTCTCTTCAATACAAATGACAAATAAGTACTCACAAAAATTTCGGGATAGGAGTATCCAAGGAATAACCTACGAGTCTTACAGGTCTTTTGGAAGACCCCTCTCATATCCTTTTAAAAACAAATATACATAAAAGTTAAATCATTTTCCAACCATATTATATATAAAAATTTTTAAAAAGAATTGATTTCCTCTTAAAGGCATTTTTAAAAATAGTGTACATTTTTCCAAATCAAATCTGCCTCGAAGCATAATCTTAAATAAAAAACCAGGGAATTACAGAGGAATTTTTTCTTAAAATTTCAAGTTCAAATTAATTCCTTTAATTGTTTTGAATGATTTTGAAAAATCGTAACCACAAAGAAGAAATTCAATTTAAAATCTCCAATTGATAAAATCTTAGTGAATAAATCTTAACGATCGGCCGGACGTGGCTGGATCGACGTAACAAGGATTATATCAGGAGAAGAAACAAGATTAATAAGAAAACATCAAGGCCTTCTACCGTTTAAGCATCTTTTTTTACAACAAAACAATCCAACAAATCATTTCATTTTTCGCTGATTCACTTTTAATTTCTTTGGAATTTCCTGAGGATTAAGACAAAGATAAATTTTGCTAATTATAAACAGCTATAAACTTAAGAGAGAAATTACACGAAAACAATAAAAATTAAAGAAATTTTGTTACAACCGCTTAAGAGAAAATTAGCTTCTGTTCCTCAGGGGTCCAAATTTCTATAAAACGATGAATGGATAATACGAAGACATTATTTTAGAGCCTAAAACTTTTTTAAAATACTTAATTTAGTTATATGTTTTTTAAGAATTTATTATCAGTTTTAACTCTTTAACTCGAATGAAAACAATAATATTTTCGAAGTTAATTACGTTTAGAAGCGAGAAGGAAATCAACTATACGCGCCCTAAATTATTTTAGAAGAATTGACGTGTTGACCATAAAGTGAATACAAACCGAGAACCCTTAAGTGGGCGAGACCCACTTTTTTGGTTTTGATTTCTGCCTAAAGCAATCGCTGCTATGCGCAATTAAAGGAAATAATAACAACAATAACAAGCTGTGGAGGTGGTTTGCCCTTGCCGACACCGGAGCTTTACAATTGCTTTAACTGATGGTACTGTTATTGCTAATAATCGTAGTTCTAGTTGGTGTTACTCTTGTTCTTATTATTCGTTTTGTTGTTATTTTTGGTGTTGTTTTGGCCATTGTTTCTGTTATCGTCGTTCACTTTACTGAAAATCATTAAACAGTGGACGACCTTGCAAGCCAATTCATTACACAGCGTGCGAGTTCGCGAGCTTATACACACACGCGAAAATTTCGTACAAATACGAACACAATCAAACAAACACTGTTACCGATATAACTTCTGGCATTTCTGGTAGTGGTTGACTGCTCTGCTACGCTGCTGATTTAACGCTTCGTTGACTTTTCCTTTTACATCTTTTCATTTTGTATTTTAAGACATCACCGTTTTTTTTTTTTTGATTTTGAGCTTCGAGCTTTCGAACGGGCCAAAACCTTATAGTGATGTTGTTGCTTTTGCTTTTGATTGTTAGCCGCTGATTTTTTTACCAGTCTCTTGATATCTGAATACCTCGTTGCTGTTGTTGTTATTATTTTTGTTGTTGTTGGTAATTCGCTGCCACTGCAAAAGTAAAAGTTGATTTCGCTTTGCCTGTAATTTTTTATGCCTTGGAGTTTTATTTTCCTTCATTTTTCGTTTTGCTTTTAAAATTTTGCTAGTGCATATTTGTCTTATTTTATTAACGTCGTCATTGTTGTTGTTGTTGTTGTTATTATCATTATTCTGGTATGACGTTATAATTGTACACATTATTTACTGCTAAATATTAGTTATGGTTATTTTTATTGTTATTAAAGTTGTTTTAGTTGGGGCGAGAATGTTCGCGTGCAAATATGTCTATGCGCTCAACGAGCATTTGATGGGCTGTGTGGAGGGCGGTAAAGAAAGAAAACGAAGAACGAAGTGGGTGTGGAAGCACAAAAATTAGAAGGCGGTTTGTAAATTATTTAATTACAGAAGTAATCTAATAATCGAAGGTGTTTTTGTGCGCGTTTTGAATATTTCTCATATTTCTTAAATTTTTATGGAAGTTCAATTAAATTTTTCATCTTAGAAATCTTCTTAAATTTTTATAAAGCAAATAATTTTAATAGAAACGAATTCAATAGATTTCTTTGAATTTATTGCTTAGCAATAATTTATTTTTTTAATTTCAATGAAGTTTTACCCAAATTTGTAGATTAGGTTGATGAGATTTGTACCTAGTTCGCCGTACCAGATTTTACTTTTTTATTCATTTGTTTTATGTTTTGCTCGCTCTTGCTGCTAACGTTCAAAAAGGAGCCTCTTCTCTCGGAATACCTGTTACCGTAATCGAATACACTTAACACTCCTCACACTTTGAGTAATCGATCTTTGAATTTCGATACTTTTGAGGTTGTTTTCTTTCAAATGTATGTCAAAGTTTATTGTATCACATCGCCAACTAAAGCTATACCAACAACAAACTATAACAACAATGCCAACAACAACAAAAACCGCAATAAGTTTTAATAAGCCAAACACGAGATGACGAAGAATTAAAATGAAAGGAGACTACAAAACGGAATAAAAACAAAGATCGGAGAGGAAGAGAGAAAGAGGCAGAGAGAAGCAGAGGGAGAGAGAGTAATTGAATGAAAGAATGATAAAAGTATAATAGGCAAAAGAGCAAGAATCCGTTTTCTTCATCTTCTTCTCAAACGCTTCCAGTTGCGTTCAAGGTTTTGTTGAGGCGTTTCTTGAGTAATGGATTAAGAACAAGTTGGCTTTTTTATGGATTCATATTATATAATTAACCTTAACCGATTTTGGTAATATCATGTATGTATTCATAGAGCAATAGAAGTTATCAATTTCAAGAGTTCTGTGAAAAGATTATGTGTTTTGAGGTTTAATTGAAATATTCTAATTAAATAATGAATATAAATGCAATGTAAATAAAATTAAATTTCAATTAAAAAACAATTTTACTTAGTATTATATGCAGATAGCTCTGTAAGATTTGCGGCTAAATTAAAATAAACACGAACTTTTAAACCCTTCCAGAAAAGGCTCTCGATCTGTAAAATTAACAATACTTCCTCCTGAATGACATCCATGGCATTATAATATTATTAATTAATACTATGAATATTATATGCTATGTCTCCCTAGAAGACAATTTTCCGTGCAAGTAAAAATGCGGAAGAAAAAAACTAGGAACGAATTCGTTCCGAACTGATTTTCTTCGTTTTTTTAAATTTTTCTTTATTTTATATTCCTTGGCTTTTTTTCAATGAAATACTGACAAATATTTTTTTTAGGAAATTTATTCATGACTTATTCATTACTTATAAATTACTTACTATTAAATTTAATTTTTCTTCTCATTCTTTTATTCATTTCTTCAGAATTGGCTTATGCGGCTTCGATAATCCGATGCGAGATCAAAAGACCGAAGAAATCAAAAGACATATCGGGCAGGTAAGAAAAGTATAAAAAACTTAAAATATAATATATAAAATATATATATATTATTTTATCCCTTAAAATCTTCTTGACAAAGAATTTGTTCCATATTTCTCTTTTAAAATAATAAAAAAATTGGTAATGTTTTTAAAGAAAACCCAAAAAATGTTGACATTCTATGACTACAAATAATGTCCAAAATTATGACAAAAAATTGTTCTTAAGTTTTGGTGATTTAGGGACAAAAACGACTAGTCGTATTCTCACTCATAGATTGATCACTTTTTAAATAATTGTTAAAATTATTTTTAAAAATTCAGTTTTGTTTTGGCTACGGATAACTCATGATTATTGATTATTCACTTATCCCCAAGCCATATAATTTACACCCACAACTTTTTGTACTGTTGTTATTGCTGCTGCTATTGCTGTTGTTCTTTCAGTTCTTCATCGGCCAATCAACAAATCAATGATAAACATTTTTAGCAAGTAGATTTTCAATGGTGTAAAATAATAAAATTCACAACATTGAAATAATCTTTAAAAGAATTCCCAACTCGAAGAGCTTCTTGTGAATTTGAAAAGAGCATTGACCAACAATGATTGTTAAGACGGAACCATTACGATAATCAATTGTGGTGACAACCATCGATCGAATATATCCTTCTTAAATCGGTTTTATGAAGGCAATTAATCGCATTGAATTTGAATTGTCCATTTGCGGATTTTCGTAATCAAAACGGACCACCCTCGAATTGAAAGAATTGCTTTTGATCTTTTATTTATTCAATACCGAATAACAATTAATTGTCTCTTTTTGGTGAAAAAGCAGTCATTGTCTTTTGTCACAGCTTGATTAGCAGAATCCGGGTTTTCATTTTTTTCATTCAGTCATTTTTTTAATACCAACCGCTAGCAATAATATATTTTGACACGTAAGACCATATAAGACTTTATATATTACTGCAAAAAATCTCGTAATATTTTCTGAAAGAAATTCGTAATTTTTTTATGTATTCACTAATAAACAAACCTAATTAATTAATGTTAAAATCGAAATTTATATTTCGTAATAATGTCGCAATCATTACGTTTCATTTAATCCTGTTTAATCGATCTAAATGTTTGTTTTTACAAAAAAGATTCTTTTACTTTTCCTTTTGTTTTTCACTTCCAACTCGTTATCGAATTGCACCGTTAATGATGGCCGCACCTTTATCTTGTGCAGTATTTGTGCAGTTACGTTCCGACACGATTACGTGCCAAAATCTTTTGATCTCGATATTTTGAGAACTAGTTTGAGTGTACCATATTTTGGTATGACTTTTTGTTGGTTTCGTCGTTTCTTGTTTTCATTTTGGGCATATTCGACTAATGAAGCCGCATCGGTGTTAATTATAAATAAATCCATGGCAATAAGACAGTAATCAGCAACAACAAGTAACCAATATTATCAGTTACCACAAGTTGTTTATTTTGGTTTTATGAGAAACTTTTTAAAAAATGAAATTCCAATATAATATAATTCCAATATAAAAACAATCTTTTAATTAATGTGAGAAAAATTCAATTAAACAATATCAAAGATTTATTATTATAACATAATCCCAAAACCTTTAATCTGAAAAATTTAGTTAGTTGGTCTAATTAAATTGATTTAGTTAGTTAAATCTAAATTGTTTTTCTTTTCTTTAATTGATTTTTCATTAATTTTCCAGGGCGTTAAAATTAAAATGGATGATGCTGGCAATATTTTAATACGTCGCTATGCTAAGAGCAATGTTTTTGTTAAAAATACGGCCAACAGTATTAATGAAGAGACATCAATCGGTGCCGATATTTTAAAACTGCCAAATCAAGCACTAGAAAGTGAAAAAATAGTTAAGGTAAAATCTAAAAAAAGTATTCATATAAAAAATATTGCTTAATAAGTTTTATATGTATTTAAAATTCGCATAAAATTTTGTTCATCTCTTTTCTTTTCGTTTTTGTTATTTGATATTTTTCGACTATTTGACTCAGCTGTTTGATATGAAAAAATTCCAATCGAATGTCAATCGAGAATTGCGTCGCGCATATCCCGATCGTCGTCGCTTAGAAACTCAATGTCTTTCAGCTGTGGCTTTTGTCAAGTCGGAGAGTGACATTTTGGAGTGCCCCATTTGGGTGCTGATTGTGAATGTTGTGGCAATGGATATGCTGAAGAGCAAATTACCACCAGGTAAGTCATAACAATAACAACAGCATTCTTACAGAACAAGCAAGGCACAGAAACAACTTGCTGATAACAAACAAATGAAGTGAACCATTACAAACATGACCTGAACTGGGTAGTCACTTCGGAGGCAATGGTCGACGTGCCGACGTGTCGACGTATAAACATTTTATATTGATCATTGTTTAAAGTTCGGGTTTAGTGCTTGGTATAAAAAAATCGTTTGCTTGGTTAAGACTGCATGCAAGAGATTTTTAAATTGAAACGTAAGAAAGACAGAAGAATAGTTAACATGTAAGACGATGCCACCTAGAAAAATTCTGCAATGAGTTAAATGAATGTTGGAGATTTGGGTTGAAAATTGATACGAGAATATTGAAGGTAGAGGCGGTTGTATTTGGTTGAAAGACCCCAAGGTTTTAATGCGCCTATTTCTGTCTCTTTCGACGACTGTATAGCAAGAAAATTTTCTCAAGTGGAAGAATTTTGCTTAGCAAGAAAAACCATGCCAGTTTCAACGCAATTATAAATCTTGCTCAAGTTAAAACAACTGTTGCCTCGCCTTACCTGCCTGTCCATTAGTTTTTGAAAACAAAAGATTCCAATTTGACATTTACTCTTTGGAATACCTTTTGAATACCCTTGCTTACGTCCTATAATGCCTTAGATATTTCAGCGGCGTTTTCCAAAGGGGAGAATGACCCTAAAACCCTAAAGACCATAAGTTCGTTTATTTAATAATTTTCAGAGCTTTTGCAATTTTTATAATTAAGTTCCGCAATATTACCCTTTATAGTTAATGTACGGTGGTCAGTCATCCTTAACCAACATTAATAAGCGTTCTAAATAAAGTCTAAAACTCTACGCCACTGCAGCATTTTGACATTTTATTTCTCTAAACAAAAGGAAAATGTTCAATTGTTCTCAAAACTTGTCTTCGTCTTACAATCAAAATTTGCATCGAAAACGATTTTATGGCGCGCAGAAAACATCCTTTCGGCTTATCCTTTTCAGCCTATCATCATAACTCATATGCGCCATGAATTCATTGAAGCGATTGTGTTCGGTGTCTTTATCAATTCAATTCATTGAAGGAAATAAAAGACATTTGTGTTTTATTTGCGTTTTGTTTATCTTTTCTTGTTTCATCTTCTTTTATCTTGTTTTATCGCCTTCCTATCTTATACATTTGTTATTTGCTCCTTGTCCTTGCAGTTCAGCGCCCGATGGTCGACATTAAAAATCGCCCTCGTATACCTATACCCGATGAGGATCCGTATAGTGTTGCCGGAAATGGTAGCGGTGGCAGTTCGGGTAGCTCCGGCTTTGGTACTAACAATGGCCATCAACAATCAATGAGTAGCAATAGCAAAAACAACAATAGCGGAAATACCATCAGCAATGGCAACAATAATAATCACAACAATTTGATGGGCTTGGGTAATGGTAGCACCTATGTCACTGGTGGCAGCGTCGGTGGTGGCAGTGGCGGAGGCAGTGGTGTTGGTAGCAGCATTGCCTCGTCTGGTGTCACAGCTAATCATATGCTTTTGAATAATGCTGACTATACGGGACACGTGGTCAACGCGCGTGAACAATTTTTTTTGCAGACGCAACAATTGCCACATAAACGCAATGAGAAACCACCAAAACTGCCGCCAAGGGATAATATTTATTCACATGATTTAATACCGAAGGTAAGCGATGGAGGATACGCTTTTCAGATATTTCTTTCGCAAATGAATTCCTTAGTATTTACAAAAATGCGTTCGTTTCCTAAGTCTTTTATATTGTTGGAGGCAGGAACGAAAGTCAAAGCTTTTCGATGTAGTTTTTATTTATAAAAATTCTTAAAAAATTTTATTATCATAAGATATTATCATCAAGTATTGAAGATTTTTGTTTTGTTCATTAAAAGAAATATTAGCAGATATAACCAATAACCAAAGACTTATGGACTTGTTAAAAAATGTCCATAAGTCTGGGTCATGTTTCAACATGTGTTTATTGTGCTGGCATGTTTGTATCATGCAAGAAATAACTAGTTTCCAATCGCCACTAGTAATGGCTGGGCCGCTATGTTGAAGTTAATGCAGTATGTCGTGAAACCGTTGTTGGCCGACATACACTTTATGCAATTTTATAAAGTGCAATGGAATGAAATAACATAAGAAAATGAATGCAATCAGAAAAGTTATAGCAAACTAAGCCAATACAAGCCCAACTGGTTTCTTTTCTGTTTTTTTATTTAAATACACTATATACAATATTAAAATGGCATACGATATATTATATTTAAAAATCTTTGTAAAAGAATTGTTGTATTTAAAAAAATATATTAATGTATTGAAGCTGATTGGCTGCAACTGAACTCGTATAAAATTTCAATTTATCAATTTCATTATTTATCTTAGATTTCAATTCGATCGGCACTTCTAGTAAATGACTTCAAGTTGCTGAATTCGAGTCGAGTCAGTCGAACTTAGAGCAAGAGATTTCAATAAAATTGCGACTTCAATTCAACGCATTTCAAAATTGCAATTATGTATAAATTTTAATTCAATAATTAAATATTTATTTTTTAAATTCTATGATACTTAACTGATTTCCTCTTAGTTTAATTTACTATTTCGAAAAGATCGTTTTAATTTAATTAGCTAACTTTTTTTCATTTCATTTTAGTTCGGTTAAAACATTTCCATTAAATCGGTTCAGTTATGGTGCCGCGCGATCTGGTTGAGTTTATCTTATTTTAAATTACTTCAACCTATTTTGTTTCATTTCTTTTCAATTAATTTTAATTCTCCTCATTTAATTTCAGTTCAATTTAATATCAAATGAAATTATATTAATTCGTTTGGAGTATTCAAATATAATGTAGTACATTTTACGCCATTCTCAATTAATTTCACTGCATCAGTCTTGCGTCTGATTTATATCATTTAAGGTGTCCGTATATACGTTGCAACTCATTTACACTTGTTATATATTTTCTTTTCTGAAAAAAATTTTGTATTTATGTAACGACATGCAAGTTATATAGTTGGTTAAACTGGTTGTTGGATCGAAAAATGTATATGGATATATAATATTTATAACTAATATTTCAAAAGTATACATTACTAAAATTATTTACATCAAATTACTTACGCCATCAGTGTCCGTCCGGTTTACTGGTTGGAATGATTTAAATGGCTAACTGCTTGAATTCCACAACTTTCCGTGATATGAGTTACGTGTTGTTATGCACTCAATGCTTGATTGAGTATTGAGTTGGTGCTATCGATAAGTTTGGGTAATTAATATGCGTGGCTGTGAAGAAAAAATTTTTGGAATATTGAAAAAATGTTTAAAAAATAACTTTTCCTCTGTTTATGATAACTTATTTATAACACTCCACTACCCCACTCTGCTCCCTCTTAAACAGTCTCTTCCTTTCAGCCAATTTATTGCTTAAAAAATATACCTACAATTAAATGGAAGGAAATTAGAGCAACTACTTTCAATTATTTTAATTAAATTATTTTAAATTTTGCAAGAGATGCGTTGAGCAAACTTTGTTGCTTAAATATTGCTGCCATTGAGCAACGAATAAACACGCAAATAACTTGTTAAGATTAAATTTAACGCCACTTCTTATATGTATCCCTCTCAACAACCACGCGCCTTGAGGTTGTATAAAACAAAAGACTTAAGAAACGAACTCAATGCAGCAAACCTTCAAATGTGTTTTGAATGTAAAAATTACTTAGGCACAATCATATATCGAATCTAATATGAATAACGACAATGCCAACAACAGTCTTAATATGAATTTTTCTATATTTTACGATACATTGTTTCCATTTCAAATTTGTTCTTCTTATTTTGTTTATGGTATTTTTGTTTTGCAGCCGGACTACGATGACATTGATGTTGAAAGTCGTATTAAATTACCTCGTGGCAAATCGGATAAAGGCAAAGACAATAAAAAATATGGTAAGCAACAAAAGCAAAAACAATAATATGCAGCTAAACTTTTATTAAATACGAGACACGAGAGTGATCTGCATGGCGAATATTTTAACGTTTTCGCCCTAAACCAATTAGAAACCTTTTAGACCTCTTTCTGCAATAGAAAAAATTACTCGAAAACTCTTGGCCTTACAAATGTTATTAGATCCATGAAATTACCAACAACAACAGCTTTTATATAGACAGTACTGATTTTGACATAAATGTTAAGCATTCCTTGGCTTGACCGAATTTCGAAATATGAGTTCGCCACCGATTTCAACTGGGTGAGGCAATAAATTGCAGCAGGCACAATTTCATGTAGCAGCAACAATAATGGCAACCATCAGCACGCGGTTGGTCGTTTGTCTGCGGACTAACCATTTCGTTTATAAACGTTTCAGTTTATTTCTTTTATAAACGTTTAATCTCTTCAAACGTATTTGTGTTTGTTGAACGACAAGAAACTAGTAGGCTTTGACAACCTTCGGGCCATCATGAGTCCTGTGCCATCAGGACAACCCTTTGAACTGCTAGAAAAATCATGAATTTTTCATTAATTCAAAAAATTACATTCGTAAAATTTTCCATACTAAATTATTTCGGTTTTCTATTTATTTTAGACGATCCTTATTATTGTGGCTTACGAGCACGCGTTCCTAATTTTGTGAAATCTTCAAAAACATCATCCAAGGATCATTCATCCATAACTTCCGGCATTAATGGTGGACACAGTAATGGCAATGGCAATATTGGTAATGGCATTGGTAACGGCATCGTCAATAATATGGGCACTCTGACGCAGAAGAAAAATTCAGTAATCCATATGCCCATGGCCTCAGCTGCCGGTATGCATCCGGCCATACATGTGCCTACACCGCCTCATATGCATCCGCATCATATTCAACAGCAGCAGATGATGGCTCTGGCAGCAGCTCAAGCCGTCCACCATCCGGTGGCGGCACATAATCATCATCAAATGTGGCAAACGCGCAGCTACGAAAGCGGAATAGGTATTTATAGTCAAATGTCGGCATCTTCCGCGAATTTTGCACTAGATCACAATCAAGGACCGCAATCGCTGCCGCCGCTTCTGACGCCGACAATACACACGACCCCCGCAACTTCGACTGCGACGGGGATACTGACTGGAAGGGAGACTGGGACAATGACTGGGACAGCAATTAGGGCAGCGACAGAGACATCAGCGGCAGTAGCGGCAGCAGCAGCAGTCGCGGCCATGGCAAATACACATGAAATGCTTGCATTATCCCGAACCGAATCGACAGAAATCGGACTGACGCGTAAAACTAAAGATATAAAAGCGTCATCAGCACGCATACACACATCCTTGCAGCAACCTCTTTCACCACTTCCCGATCATCCTCATCATCAACGTCAAAATCATCGTCATCACCACCATCATCATCATCATCGTCATCATCATAAAGAATATGGTCGCAGTCGTTTGCAAAGCGAGACAACGACGTCTCACATCCCCTTCGGCAAATACCGTTGCCCGTCGATAACACACAATGCGTTACTGCACCAACCAACTGAGATTTTACATCAAAGCGTTGATTCCTCACGACCGCGTCATACCAGCAACGCATTCGAGCGAAATCACTCGCCGTTGCTACGTCGCCGCATTGAAAAGCCTAATAGAAATATCGAAAACAACAACTGCAATTGCGTTAGTTGTTACACGTTGGCACCGCTTTTTGGTGCCGCACTTCCAAAGCGTCCGCCGCGTAGTATCAGTCAACGGCAGCTGCGTCAACATCAGCGGTTGAGCGGCAGTCTTATTGATATATCTTCTACGCAGCCACTGATGAAATGGTGCAGCGAAAGCGACATCTCTGACCTAGACCGCGAACATTCATGCGTCGATAAAGATTTTAGCAAGCATTACAATGCTGCCACATCACACACAGACGATTTTGACCTAGACTATGACCTCGACGGAGACCTCAACTTGGAGTTTGCCCCAAAACACGAACTGTATTATGACACAACCACCAACAACAACAACGATAATAATAACAACGACAACTATCAAACGTACGTCATACGACGCAATCGGCAAATACAGGCAAAACCACAAACGTTATCCCAGACCCAGACACTATTTGATTCGTCCGAATCAGCTGAAAACGAAAATTATGGCAATAGTGACTTTTACAACGACGATGAGTACGATAATGATGACTATGGAAACATTGACGATTACCATTACTATAACGACAAGAACAAGAAATCAAAACACACAGACTCACATGCGTGTTTATCACCACACGGAAAACAACAACAGTCGCGACCGCCTCAAAGACAGTTTTTCAATCGCCCGATGAAGTCGTCGTCTCAAGACCAAAGACTGAAAAGCGCCGACGATATGTCGGGCACACGAAACAAGTCGCAGTCCATCGACAGTTTCTTCGAACAGCCCAATGAAGAGGGGACGCTTTACATGTACGGTGGACGAAGACGCCTGTTGAAAACGCCGTCAGTAACCAACGCATACGATCGCGTTCACAACGCACTCGAATCAAATCGATTCTATTCAAACGTTAATAATAATAATAATCATAATAACAATCACAATAATAATAATAACAGAAGTAATAATACGCACAAGAATCTGAATCCAAGACAACGCAACAAACCGTCGAATAATACTCATTTTGTGACAGGCAACAATAACAACAACACAAACTATTATGATATGCAAAGTGGTAGAACCTTTGATATTCAAACTCAACCAATATCGTCGCCAACTTGTTGGAAGTCACGAGGACGAAGCCATGAATTATTAGTAAGTAAACAAAACAACAAAAACAGCGAGAACATCAATAGAACAAACAACGCCAACAAGAGCAAAGGTAATGACGGCAAAAATATGGAAAGAATCGATATGAAATATGTTAGCAATAGTAGCAATAATAATGATAGCAACAACAACAACAGCAAGCACAACAACATGGATTTGAGTAATGTGTCATCGGTGCAGAGCAATTGTGAGAAACTGCTCCAGGAAAAGCACCAGGATAAAAAGCAAGAACAACAGAAGCGTATGGTTGACAAGCTTGTAAAGAATGAACAAATAATGACAACGCAAGAAAACCAAAAACAAAATTTACAACAGCAACAACAACAACAAACAAGACATCACAATAAAGTCAATATAAATAATAATCCTAACAATGCAAGCAATAATAAAAACAACAATAAAAGCGATGCTACTAGCGACAACAACAACAATAGCTACTATTACAATAATAATAATAATAATAATAAGAATAATAATAATAATAATAATAATAATAACAGTAATGAGAACAACAAAAGTAATAAACAAATCACGCGTCATTTGGCAGAACAACAAGAACAACTACAACAACCACAGCTCGATCTTTTAGAACAAGAACTCGAGAAACAACAACAACAACATCAACAAATAGCAAATCGACCAAGTCGCATCGATATGCGCGACATGGAATCTATTTATGGCTATCTGAAGCCTCGGAAGCCGCGTAGTCTCAGCCTTAAGAAAATACAAATATTAGATTATTAAACGATGAACGAAACGAAAAATAAATAGCTCACACAAACCCAAAAAAAGAGACCAAACAAGTGACAATGCCGACTGAGCCGCAGTTACGACTATGACGACATATAAAATCCGCACCGTATCGAGAATCGTGCGTATCTTCTTTTGAACAGTTTACGAGGACGAGGATCATTGCTTTTTAATCCAAACAATGCTTTTTTTACACACAAATTTGTAAATTTGTTCTTTTTTTTCTTGTACAATTGACTGTGGGATGACTTGAGATCGGTATTTTGATGGTGTTCGTTTGGTTGTAAAATGGAGGGGGACGGGAGCAATGTACAAATCAAATATATATTCCCTCAACTGTAAATAGTCCTTATGGAAGCTTTGTAGATTTCCTGCATTTTGTTTTTTTGAAAAGAATACTCTTTTATCAAATTATACATTTTTAATTTGAAATTAATTAAATTGTTTTAATTAAAGGATTAAAAACCAAAAGCTAAAAAATTATAAAATATGAAATTTCCAAAATTTTAATAATAATTAATTTCGCTCCTTAGTTACATAAAATTTAACTCGTTATTGGTTTTTGTTAAAAAAAATAAAAATGGATTTATATCAGGTTTTCGAGATATTTTCGTACATTATTATTACTAAAAATCTGTTACTTAGAATGGAAAAATTGAATTGATAGCTTTTAATTAGTTTTTTCAACTTTCAGATGCTGATTTAGTGGAGTCCCCCTATAATCATATTTATGGGCGTGTACCGCTACCAACCCGTGGCTATGTACCCACACCTCGCACCATGTATATTGGTGAATGGGATTGAAGTTATGAAGGAGAGGAGGAGAAGAAGAAATCAAAAGATGAACATATTTTATGATGTTATGATTTAATTAGTTTTTATATTATCAACTAAACAAACTCGTGTAAGCAAGAAAAATTCTTGACAGCAAAGGAATACTTAAATTAAAATTAAGCCATTTTATATAGCAAAATATTATATATAAAAAATTAGCAATTGAGCGATAGTAAAAATTATAATACAAAAAGATATTATATCTCTATTAAATGTTTGTAAAAATTTAGCATATAAAATTATATAAAGCAAAAAATTCTAATTCCCCAGAGTTAAAAAAAACAGAAAACACGCCATTAAATTTAATTTGTTTTTTTTTTATTTCTAAACAAAATTGCTTTTGCAACAAAGTTACAATTTTATTAAATACTTCAAATTATTCTCACAAACTGATATTATTTCTTTTCTTTAATTTTATGAAAACATAAATAAATACTATCTATTATTATAAAAATTAAAATTATTGTAGAAAATAAGGCTTTGAACCACTGCGACGCGGCGGCTTTATCAATATATTTTATTAATATATAAGTGCCTTATATTGAAGCCTATGTGTTTTATATACGCAGGCAAACACATTAATAAATAATAAATCAACATCATTATCACTATTCATTCATTTAAATTTAACCTCCTTAAAATTTGATAAATATTTTCGCAAATCATTTATAATCCTTTTTCATTCGTTCATTGCTTCAATTTAGAACAAGTAAACAGCATTGCTGCAATTTAAACAGTAAGATTATTCATATTTAATAAGACTTTTAAAAGACCGAAATTTGTTAGCATTAAATTTATGATTACTAAAATATCTTTCTATTTCATTTTCTATTACTCCAAAATATAACATTTACCGTATTCATCTAATTATATATGTTCACGTAAAGCCTTTAGCGATTCTTGTAACTTCCCACAAATATAATTTGCTTAAATAAAACTTTGCCAAAAAAGTAGATTGTTTAATTTTAATCTTTATTGCAAAATATCAGAAATTTTTTAAATCATTCTTCATTTGTTGTAACAGTCCGATTATGGAAACTTTTATTACATATAATAGTCGTGTCCACCAAAATTCGGAGGTTGCAAATGGTCAGGATTTGGATTGGGTCGTATATTACGATCTGGCGGTCCGAAAGGATCAAAACGTGGTTGTGCATTACCGTGCAGTGGTGGTCGTTGTGGGGGAAATTCAAATAAATTCCCCGAACCAATGCGACCCAATGGATCCAGGTCGCCGCGTCCTACGTCGGGAAAGCCAAACGGGCGTGGTTCCGTGCCAACTGGCATAAACTGCCTGCAAACGAAATCTTTTATTTTTAAAATACATCCTCAACAACCCATGACATACCCGACCGGTCGCATTGGTTCAGTGACGCGTAAAGGATCATTACGTTCTGGCCGATTTGAGGCGGTTGCTGTTTGTGTGGTGACCTCTTTAGTTGTGCCAGAAAAAACCTATTCATTTTATGAAATTGTATTAAAATTCTTCAATTTTTAAAGAAGGAACTCACTGGATCTATTAATTCCTTGCGATACCTATCCACTATCTCTGAAGCATTTGGCAACATATCTTTCAGCTGTCCCTTTTTCTTCTTAACCACTTCATCAGGATTAAGTGCAATATTGGAAACCTTTTTAGTTTTCACATCGAGAAGGTTAATTATTAGAATGTCTTCGGTTTTATGTCCAAGAAGCAAATAAAGACTTTGATTGTATCGATAACGCAGCGCATATGTGGTCTCATCATTCCAACCATCCGGTAATAGTTCGGAGCCAACTTCATCATCCGACAATGTTTTCTGTTTATTCATTTCTTATTAGATCAGACTGAAAACAATTAAAATCTATTTTCTTACATCTTCCCCAACTCCAATGCATTCGAACTTTGAGTGTTTTATGAGAACGAAATGGGCGAGCGCAATTAACACATCCGGCGTTTTGTTGACGGTGGACTCGATAGTCTTGTAGAGTAGATCCCAGCCAAAAAAGAAATCTCCTTGGGAACTAGAACCGGTAGACCCAGTCGCTCCAGTAGACATTTTTTATTAAAATTATATTATGAAATGTTAGTACTTTCCCTTACTCTCCGCTTCAACCAATTAATGATTAACCAATATCTGACGATTTTTAACGCGTTTGGTGCAATTCATTGCAATTTAGTGGAGATGGGAAGAAAAATTGTTTTTGTAAACATAAATGTACGGGAATTTTGATAACATTAATACCAGGGTTGCAGAGACTTTCAAAAATGTCATAGCCCACTTGCTTGGCTTGAGCATTCTAATGATTAAAATATTGTGCTCAATAAATTCATTAATAGCCGTTTCTTTTTCGCCCGTATACTCTTATAATTGCCGATCCATATAAAACGTCATCCGCGCTTACGACCGTTATACCCTAAGCTGGCAGCATTGTAAAAAATATTGATATTGATAATCCTGAACAATCTATTGGCGAGAATCACACCGATGCCTAAAAAGGATTTCGATTTAAATGAATATCGTGTAAAATATGTAACGTTCTCTACGCTATTAAGATTCTCATAATTAGTACTTCTTCGTTATTCGTTGGATTTTCTTAGTTTGTGGTTGAAAATATTAGAATGATTTTCTATACCAATCAGAGATAAAGAGATAGGACACTTCGCACTAAATCATATGCATTTGCACGAATAGTGTACGTGATGTAAACAATGCATAAAAAATAGACGTCAAATCACTTTTTCATGTGGTGAATTGAGAGTGTCCTATTTCATCTCTGATACCAATTGTGGTGCTAAACAGGTTTCGGCGATGTGTCTATTTTCGTCCGAATATAACACAAAATTAGGAGTGTACACAAAAATCGATGTTTCTTTAATATTCACAGGGACGTAAGCCACACCCACAACTACACTGCAATGACGGTAAATCGTTTCAATATATTTCAATAATTCATTGTAGTATTTAACTAAATTCGGAAACAGTATGTTATATCGGTCCTAAACGAAATCTTAATATAGGGGTCTATTAAACAAACTCAAATGTTTAAGTCAACAATTAAAATGTAATACACATTTGGATCCTATACGAGACCAGGTACGTTTGCTATAAACGTTGGCAATACAAATATCGTAATTTACCCTGACCCGTCACACCTTCTCCTGTTGAGACCTATATTCGAAATTTGTACTATATTTTTTCTATTTCAAAAGCTTTCTCTGCTTATATGTTGACAGGAAACATGGCGTATAGAATTTTGACAGAACTACACGGTTTTTCTACCGGATTGCCCGAGCCGATGACAGTTCGGGATTTTCGCTCACTTTCACACCTAATTTTCTGTGCTGTTCTCCCAACCGGATTTATGTGGAAAACGATTTATAGTAGACTTTTCACGAAATGAGAAATTGAAATACACGAAATCGACTCGAGGAGCTGCCATATTGAATTCGGAGGTAGTACTATCCGGTCGTCGTCAATCGACCATTGCTTGTTATTTACTAGGGGTTTCCACATACACACGCACAAATAAATCTACATACAAATATTTCACAGAATTAGTTTGGAATTGTGGCTAGTTGTCGGGCGAAATAGTTTGGTTGGTTTGTTTTTGTGACGAAAATTATAAATAATGGTCAACCATCTATAAGAATCGGCCTAAATCGAACACGGAACGTGTTAAAAGTGCAGTGTTTTCGTTAACAAATTGTCAATATCGTGACATTACCTGAAGCCACAAATCCGCAAAAATGAGCACAACGGCACCGTCACCAATTGCGGATCACATTCGTGTGGATACAGGTCAGTATGATTAATTTCTTATTCCAGCGGATGAGCAGATGCTAAAGTTATATGTATATGCCATGGTCACAAACGATGGCAGACGACATCTTGTTCCAATCTGTAGACAACTTGGTAGGACGGTATATTTATCCTGTACATACATTACCAGCGCCGCCTACAGACTATTAGCGCTTTTCATACTTTTAGCAATATACTTCGGGCCGTGTCCTTACTATGTTAAAGCTTTTGCTCACCTGCTTAAGGGCGCCGTCTGTGTCTTCGGCACAAAAAACTCACTGAGCGAAGTTGGCTCCGTATGCAGATTTGAATTGTTGAATTGATCACGCAATGTTAGAGTTTCACGATATTATCGACTAAGAAGTAGAAGTTATTGCATATTTTGTCAAATATTTACACGAAAAGAGCAAATATGTTTATTCAATGATCTAAGGTCTCGTCTTTCCGATTGCCTTTCAACTGTGACACTACGGAACATACTCCTGAATATCACTATGTCTAACTTAAAAAGCAGCTGGAATGGCAAGACGAAAATTCTCAAACTATGGAATAATCACATAAATGTATGAAGCACCTGTTACATCTATTCTGAAATTTTTTCAAAATTCACTTGCCGAAGTAAATTTAGACATTGTGGTTGTTGCCGTTGATATTAAGATTTTAAAAAATTCCGCTAGGCGGCGCTGTGTTTTTTGTTATAGAATGATGGGTAGAGGGTTATGAAAGAATGTATGTGTGGATCGGATCACTGATGGAAAAATAGCAATTTTCAGTGGCGTTAAATGGTTTTTATATGGATTTTATTCCTTATTTTTTAGGCCCTACTTTGAAAGGGTCAAGACACATTCGTTTTGTTCATCTGTTTGTAGTGTATTAAAGGAGACATGAGAGGAAAGTATGTATATATTCTGACTCAAAATTATCTTGAGTCGACTTATGCATGTTCGTCTGTAGGTCTGGAAATCACTACGATTACTGGGGAACGAATAGAATTATTCGTTCTAATTAAATTCGACATGGATATTTTTAGCTATTAAATATCTGCCACGCCTTTTTTAAAGCCTACACGGATTTCTCTGTGTTAATAGTTCAATACCTCAGCTTGCAGAGGGAATATAAAGCAAATATCTTGCATTTGGGTTCGTAGTTAAATGCAAAAGAATACTCCCAAGAATTACTTACATAATTCTGTCTCTATCTCTGTTTCTGCCTCTATAAGCCTCTGTTCGCGTTAAAAGTAGGCGTGGCATAGCCATTACCACCCCTTCTTTTCAAGGACGATGTAAGCTATTTGGTTATATGTAAGCCGTATGGTTATGTAAACCATGTGATTGAGGCTACGCGGTTATATGAATTTGAACCTTAAATTTATGTGTGTATTATTGTATTTATGCGTGTGTAGGGTATATGAGCTTCGACCATGCCGAAGAAGGACGCTTTCATGTTTATATTAATTTTTTGCAGTCAGTTTTTCTGGTTTACCGACATTGCCATTTGCTTGATATATTTGGAACGAATTTCGATAATCTGTCAATTTTTTGTTTAAAGACAAACTGGTTTCTGCTATGTACCATCTTTAATGTCTTATATCGTTCTGTTTTTCACATTTACAAATTGACCTTTTGAACGTCCACTGGATCCTGATTAATTGAATGATTTTCTTCAAAATTTTCCATTAATGTTCTAAATTATGGTTTATTGGTAAAATGGTTAGATAAACAAATATTAAAATTTTCTTTCAGAAATTAATTCTTCCGATTTTGATCCTTGTATTGGTGAGGATGAACGTCGCTTTTACATTAAGGCTTATCCAAACATCGAAATGGTTCGCGATCGCAAAGTTCATTGTACCACATGTAAAGTGCATATTGGAACAGCACCATCACAAGAAAGCTCTATTAAAATGCATCCTATATTGCGCGTTACCCACTGCAATAAGTGCCACGATTTTTACAATAGTGGAGAATTCAGTAAGGGCGAGGATGGCTCAGAGCTTTATTGTCGGTGGTGTGGCCAAGGTGGTGAAGTATACTGTTGCTCAAATTGTCCCTTCGTGTTCTGTAAATCATGCATAGTAAAGAATTTGTCACGAGGAGTTGTTGCAGATATTGAGCAAAATGAGAACTGGAGTTGCTTTAATTGCGCCCCCAAAATTCTTTGGCCATTAAGAGCGCAGCACTGGGCACTGATTAAATACATTGAGAAGCAAAAGAAGTAGGTTTCATCAAAAGAGACGACAGCTGGAAGTCCCAATATAGTTTTGCTTTTTTTATTTTTCAGAGCAATCGCAGCAATGAATTTATCTGAATCTGAAATGAAACCATTGTTAGCAAAGGATCAGAGTACTTGTTGTCGCCTGGCTAAGGCAAAATGTGGCAATATGTCAGATTCGGTAGAAAGCATTGATTCACTATCGCGTCGCAGTGTTTCCGCTATGAGTACTGGCAGTACGGGAAAGAAGCTTTCGAAAATAGCACCACGTAGTCAATCGCCTGCGTCCAAACGGCCCAAGCCAAACAATGACGAGGTCGTATGCACTCCGGACTTGTTGAGCATGTTGGAACCAGACTGCCAAATTACTGTCTCAGTAAAACCCCGACCGTCGCAATCGCCAGTAGCTTCCAGCCCAAAAGTAATGTCAATACCAAATCCTTCCTTGTACGGTGGTGGCAACTCACCGCTATCCATACCTAATAAAAATACACCACCACCGCTGGTGCTCCGTAATACAAGTGTACAAATGCGTCCAGTTACGCCTACACCCATTGTACGGCGAACCGTTGTTGGCTCTCGTACACCCACCGCAACTGGTAATTCCACGCCGGTTTATCACACCATCAACGGATACCGCATTGATCTGAATACGGCATCACAACAAGAGACATTTCGATTGCCGAATGGTAAACTCATACAAGTTAAGCGGCAAGGATCGACAAGCACAACAACTGCACAGACACCCAGTTCCTGGCAACGTAACATAAATATGTCACATACAGCTCGGCCTGTCAAAATTGCCCCAGCGCAACCACATATTTCGCAGCACTATTCTCAGATTACTTTACCGCAACAACATATTCCATCACAGCATCCCCAAGTTCTTCGTTATCAAAATACAACCATGGGCAATGCCACTGTAACCGCCATTCAAAATGGATCTCCTGCGCAATTACATGCGATTAATGGCACGCAAAGCACTTTAACACAGCATCCGGTAACTGCGCAGCCCCCGCAACACCAACACTTACCACAATCACATCAACCGCAACCACAATTGGTACCTCAGGTCGCAGCGCGTCCTGTAATGATGCGACTTGCTTTTCCCGATACGGGCTTAGGACGAGCACGGTCTCAACTGCAGGATCAGGTCTTTAATGCTATGGAAATATGTCAGCACTTAACTGGCAAGGTCCAAACTCTGACTAATTCTAATGCATACAAGCAAGTTCGGAACTATTTGGATGTGAAAGAACTGTATATACACCTGTCCTATTTACTTACTTATGCTATTGGAAGATTTAAAGGACTACAGGACAAGTGTTTGGATGATATGCGGCAGCTTGGATTTGTTAATGATGCTGATAGCTTAGAAAATGGACAATTAGCTGCTGGTACGTTACATAATATATTTTTTAATATTAGATTTGTTGAATAAGCAATTTATAGGTTTCAAAGTTATACCAAATTATATAATTAATAGCCTATTTGTAATTTGTGTAATAATATTATTATTTAGTTATAACCGTATAATAATTATAAAAATGAAACGTTTGTGGCTAGGAATTTATCACAAAATACGTCAATATTTTTAATGCGATTTTAAAATTTCCCAAAATCCTAAATTTTGTACTAATTATTTACTAAGTTGGGGATTTTGTTAAATTTGGCGTCCAAATTGCAATTAAAAATTCGTCTCAAACGTATTGAGACTGACATACTTAAGTGCTTTGTCTGTAAGACGAGGGCAAAATAAATCATAAAATTTTAGTCACGAATCGATTTTGTGGAGGTATTCATACAAAGGTTTAATTCGGATTTGAAGTAAATTTTGTAAAATTGTCAGATTCGTGACAAATATGATGGCATAAAAATTCCAAACATTTTATTGCGATTTGGAAGATTATTCTATATTACTTTTTCTAGTCGTCAGTAATACGTACTTTAATTGTTTTCATTATCATCAAGCGCACGGTACTATTAATAATGTAACCAATAGAGTACTGATGGCAGTACTAATAGCAATAGCCAGCACAATTTATGGAAACATTAATTATTTTGAAGCAGTTAATATACAGTGGAAACATAAAACAAGACAGTGAATACATGAGAATGTTTATGGCCTAAACCTCATAACGTAACCACTTCAATATGTTCTGCTTGAGCATTTAGTATTTCATTTTAAAATTTTTTCTAATTGAATAACTAAATTTATTTCTGATGTATTTTATTTAGGATATTGCTGTTTTCCATTACAAAAATTCCATTTTTCGCATTACAAAATTTAACTTTTGTGGACGTTAGGCTTCTCAAAACCCCAACACACAAATCATATTCAAAATTTAATTAAATCAATTTTATTTTATATTAGCAATATTGAAAACGCACAATTTAATTTTGTGTGTTTGTGTGATTCTTTGAGTGTTATAATTTCACGGTAGTGTAGTGCAATTTAAAAATACTTTGGTATTGATCATTGTCTTAAGTCATTTATTCACATGGACTTTATTTTTGTTAAAAACCAGTGTTTTGAAAAGTATTCGAAAATAAAGAGATTAAATGAAAATCGAAATATCGTTCCAGCAGTAAGTATTTATAACGTTTGTGCCTAACACATTTTATGTTCCATTTCATTGATCAAGTTTGGCATTTTTTACTTGCAGAGTAACACCATTCCTTTTTTAAAAATGGGCCATGGACTACAGTGTAAAATGTAGAAACAAACTTTTTTAATTTATTGAATCGGTTTCTCAATTTAATCGAACTTTCTTTAATTTTTTGGTCCATGTGTAAAAAATGTCTTAGGCAATGAAATCGAATATAAATCTATGAAAATCTTGGGTTAAATGCTTATCTACTTCTTGCTTTAGGCGTGGATTATGTTCGCTACGGGAAACTCGATGACGTAGAATTGTTCAGTGCTGGCCCTAATAGTTTCCAAAATCAGATCTACGAATATCGCAAGAGTTTGATTGCTAATCTGGAGAATGATTTAGAAGTGGGTTGTATGGATGACCCTTCACTATCTCCATTATATTCCCTTCGCAGCTGCTTCGCCGAAAATGTCACCGATTTAACTAAAGAAAAATTGACGGCAGATGATCAAGAGGCCGAATCGCAGCAAAACAGTAAAGACGGAAAGGACGGCAATGACCCTCAAGGCCCCGAAGAAATTAATTTACCCCAAAAACAACAGCAGGCAACAACATTGGATGAAGATAATCTTTATAACTCCTACTTCGAGGCTACCGGCGATAATGAAGATTACAATCAAAGTATTGATTGCGACGATAGGACCGATATAAGCAGACCCAGTGCCAGTAACGAAAGCTACCGGCACGAGAATGAGTCTCATAACATTGATCATAAATTGACGCTGCTCATTGAGCAATATCCTTCGATTTGGTGTACACGTCACCCAGATTATGGTAGCCTTGAGATTTCTAGGAAACATTGGCGGCGTATTTCTTCTCATTTCAAAGAAGAAGATAACATTAAGATGCGATGGAAGAACATACGTAAACGTTTTGTGCGTATTGAAGAAAAATTGAAAAGGGGAAAGCAATTCAGCGGCTATTACGACAAAGCCACCAATTTTCTATTTAATCGTAATTTGCCCGAGTGTGACTGGGCGGAAGTAGACAAAGGAGAAAGCCAATTTAGACCGAGACCCACCAATGACGAGGATGGCAATAGTTGGGCAAAGAAAATGAACCTGAATACATCAAAATATAATGATGTGGAAGATGATCACAATGATGACAGTACAAGTTTACATAACATATCAGTCACACCTCTCGAAATCAGTAAGAACGACTTAAGAATAATTAATTTTGTGAAATGTAATCCAGTGCTGTGGAGGAAATCCAGCAACCCTACCACTTATAAAATCGATCAACAAACTCGTAAAGGTTTATGGAATCATTTATGGAAACAAATACCAGGTAAATAATGTTGAATAGGAACGAGAATTTTGAAAATTCGCTCTCTTTAAAAACTTTATATTTTCAGCGACCAATTGTGAAAAGCTTGCCGATCGTTGGTCACATTTATATGAACTTTATAAAACCTTCCGTTTGAAGCACATTAAGAATGAAAATTTAATGGCGAATTTGGAAATGAAATATTCGAAGTATCTGGCTAAATTACATTTCCTGTACAAGATCGACGAAGACGATTTGCGGAAGGAGGATTTCAATTTGATGGATTGCGGAAATTTAAACGATTTGCCAGAACACGATCTTAAAATGCAGGAAATGCCAGACGATCGAGCATTTGTTCTAGCTCTTACGCGGGCTGTTTTTGCGCGTAAAGTACTCTGGAATCCAAAACATCGAAATTACGATGATCCCGCATGTCGTGAAGATAAATGGGCACAGGTCCAGGACGAACTCAAAGAGTTCAAACGTATGCTGTTTAAATATATGAAATCAATTTTTTGTCAATATTTTGTCCTTTTTAGGCGATATTCAGACTATTAAATTGCGATGGAATCTGGCAAAGTTTTGCTATTTACGACTTTGCCGAGACAAACGAAAGTATTCAGAAGGCGAATTACCAAAGTACTGTGGAAATCTTCCAGTCGACGAATTGAAGTTTTTAAAATTGCACTAACTTATTGATCTCTCAATCTCATTTTAAACTCAATGTATTTTAATTATTCATAAGTTAGACTGTAATATATTAAGTACGATAATATAATAAATGCATTTTGAAATTCAGATGTTCCTTAAGAATCGTTTATATTTAAAAGAACAAATTGTATGACTGTGTAAATGAATTTACAAATATTTAAAAAACTAATTGTATCTCTCGCTTATTCCTATTCACAGATAAAAACGCAAGTGATGATGACGATAATGAAATTGAAATTGTCGAACCGAAAACAGATACGATTACTTTGGATTCTGATAATGATGATAACGAGCAACCTTTAACAACATCAAACACTGCCAACAACAAGCCGCCATCACAATTATCAATGGCGCTCACTGCGCCGCCATCAAAGCCGCCCGTACAAGCTGCGAACCCCACCATAGCTTCGAATGACCATGAATTCCTTGCTAATGCGCAAACAATCTTAGCGAGTATGTTGGAAGTCGACATGTCTGAAACTGATCCGAATTCGGCGCTGGCTTCTCCTAATGGCGGACCCAACGGTGGCGATATCACACACAAAAAACAACCACGCAAAAAGACAACAAATAAACCAAATCCAACTCTGTTAAAGCAAATGGAAATACTTCAAAGAGAACGCTTAGAGGAGATGAAGCGGAATGACATGAAATTAAAAATGAAATGCTCTATCGAACTGAAGAAGGCAGAAGAAGAATTTCCGTTTGCAAAAGAAATGCTGGAAAAAGTGGAGAATGTAGACAAGAAAGAAAATCCAGATAATATTGAGGAGATTGAAGTGTTGGTGGTAGAAGACGCTGACAGTTCCTTGGAGGAGGATACATCTAAAGTCGAGAATCGAATTGATAATTCGCAAAATAAAAACTTTTCCGTCGAAGATTCAGACAAATTAAAAATCGCTTCAGAAGTACCGAATCAAACTTGTATGACCATGGAAAAAATGGAGGATGATAATAAGGTACCGCAGTTTAAGGAATTGTTTGATGACCTTGGTGTTAACGTCAAGGCTATATTGGAAGAAAACCAAGCAACCGCAATGGAAGAAGCACAAGTAAATATTGCCATTTATGGTAGAGGCATGGACGAGGAAAACGTACAAAATAGTAAAACAGACGACACTGACAGATGCAAAGCAAAAGATTGTGAAATGATTGAAATAACTGAAGAAGGAGAAAACGAAAATGAAAGGCAAAACAAACAAATGAAAAGTGCGAAAAATTGTCCAACGATAGAAGTGTCTGCAATACAAATGCGAGATGTATCAGATAATATCCTCGATAAAATAAGTAGTGAATCAAACGGTGTCACACTGCAGATCGCTGAGCCCTCTTCACCTTGTCCAGAGTTTCTATCCAACAGCGATGCAGAAATTGATGTGGATAAAGAAATAGAAAAACTCCTGCAATCGAGAAATAATAAACTGGAAAATCTTGATACCACAGAAATTCCCGAAAAATATGTTTCTACGACAAGCGATTTGATTAATGATATTAAAGAATTAATTGAAAATGTCACGAATACGTTGACTTAATGTAGAATAGCATAGACCTAAATGAAAAATGTCTGATTGAATAGATAAAGGGAAGAAGGGACGGTATGTTACGACTTAGAACATTAGAATGTTACGACTTACAGTTTGAAAATTTAAATTTCAACTAAGCTGTTCTAGTGCTTCTTAGCTTCTTCTTTTCTATATTTTATGGTTGTCTTCCTAATCAAATAATACTTAGTTGTGAAATGCGCTTAATTCGTTATTATGTTTAGCTGATGAGATAATAATCTTAATAATTAAGATCTAATTTTAGAATTTTCTGAAAATTCAGTGTTGTATTACATACTTTAAATTATAGTTTTATGATTATAAGCGACATTTGGAGTTATGCGGCTATTTTTCTGTCGATAAACAGGAGAAAGTTTTTCTTTCTTTTTATCCTTTTCTTTTAAATTTATCCTTTTGAAATTTACATCCTGGAATTTGAAATGAAAAAATTAATAGGAAATGTAATAAAACAATGAATTTAAACGTCAAAATCTTTTAATTTCCGGTTTTTAGTCATAACCGCAATGTTCTCATAAGTGGTTATAATACCAATTGCAGCAAGCAGCCTAGTGAGAATTGTAACAGTCGATCACAGTAAATACGAGCGTAGTGCTTGCACTGTTGTGTGATATCGAAAATAATGTGAAAATTACGAATTAGAAAAATGCTCTGGACCTAGTCAGGTGCAATATTTGAGTGTGATTCCTAGTGGGTTTCAGAGCGAAACAGAGTTGCTGTAACGAGTTTAGGTCTCAAGGTATTAAAAAATGTAATACGATGCTTTTATGTGCAATAATTTTACTGTTATTTGCAAAATATTTTTCGAAACTGTTCCTGATATATTATATATTATTGTATTGATATCTTAAAACTATTTATTTCCTGTAATTCTGAGACTATAGCTGCGAGGTTGTGCTTTGGCTGCAGAACAAACTTTATTTCGAAGTCCATAAGAGGCCACGTAATTTTGACAGTTGCAAAAAGTATGTTGGTTTTCCTCCCGATTTTGTGTTTGTGTTTAAAGCGCTTTTGGATAAAGTAGCAATTTCCTGACATATATCTGACATTTATTTGACATATTTGTTTTGGCTAGAAAATTTTTTAGATTTTGCAACAGAAAATGAGTGAGTGTTTGACAAAAGGAGCTGAGACTGAGTGACGGATTAATAAGTGACATCCGTGGTTCCGTGCTTCTTCCATTTGTTGGTCTTCAAAATTTTTAACATTATTGTTAAATACTTCGTTTAAGGAAAATAAATTTAATAATTATTGAATTTTTTAATTTGGTGGTTGGACAGAGAAGTAAAATAAAAAATTTGTGACGTTGGAAAAGTTTAATAAAAGTCTAAATATTATTGTAAATGAATTTGTCAGACGGACATCAGATAGTGTTGATGCAATTAATGCGATTGAGCAATATCAAATTAATGGAATCAGGATTAAATCAGTAAAGTTAAATTCAATCACATAAAATGTGTTAAAAATTGGCCAAAGTAAAGGATTAGTCATGAGTTCTCGCAACAGGCAAGTACATATAACTTGAATTTTGTAGTAGCAAACCCGACTTGTTAGGATTGTGAACGGTTGGCGGGGGGTTAGGGGGTGAAGTGTAGATTCGATAGTACGAACCGTTCGATGGTTTGTAGGCGTTACGCATGGTCGAATATTATTTCGTTATCGCAACACAACTATTTCCTTTCAATTAACTCAGATTTCGTTAATCCCAACTTTGGAATTATTTTCAGAGCTGATGTAAAAAAACTGTTTGAGTTTTGGGCTGAAGTGACCCGTGCGCATGGAGTTGATCGTTCCACAAGTGCAGGAGCCGCTGCACCCGCTGGTATAATATTAGAAAGTTTTCCAGAGTGCTATCGTGACGAAAAGACAATCGCCGATGTTCCAGATTTTGCATTTCCCTGTGACTTCGTTTGGTAAGATTATAATTGTATAGCTGTTAACGCAGTTTGAATGGGCACATCGAAAAGGTAGAGAGTAGTTAACCAAGAAATTGATCGATATTTGCCCATATCGTTGTTCATTCTATGAATTCTGCTCATTTCAAATCAAGCTATCTATGAATGAATCATGCTTAAAGAGCGCGCATTAATTTAAACGCAATCCTAGGCTAAAAGAGTTTGAAAGACAGCACAAGCTTTTTATTCTTAGCGATGATTTTTTTACGGACAACTTGCAAAATCTGGTTTTTAAAAAATTATTTAAATTAAAATAATTTATTTAGAATGAAGTCAGTTACTCGTACATTTATTGGACAAAGCATGCGGTTCAATGTACCATAGCGATTTCATTCATAAATTCATTCATACGTTTATAATGAGTTATCATTCCTGATTCGTCAATGTTTCTCAAAGATAAAAAATACAAAGAAAAAAAAAAACAAAACAAAAAGCAAAAACAAAAGTCAACATAAACAGATAAACAGGAATATAAACGGTTCACATAACAAGAGAATAGACGTACAGAGAGACAGACGACCGTCTATACTGCAAGATGAACGAATCATCGTCCATGCTGTCAAGGAATTTCTAGGAAATCGTGTTGCGTGTTTGACTCATTTTTTAGCGATTGAACAACAAAATGTTACAAAAAGATATTAGTATCTATCAATACATCCATCATTCATCAAACCCCTGAGTGTAAAGGAAAAACATAATGAATCATAATGAAAAACATAATGAAAAAACATAATGAATTAATACGAGTAGTAATTCCTAATAGTCCTTAATTAAAAAAGTTAATAGTCTCAGTTTGGTTCAATCTATAAAAATATATTTAAAGGAATTGAAGCTACTTACCTTATCAACACGTCGCGATTATTGTTCCATTTTTCGCATTATCTCTCTATATTCAACAAATAAAAGTCTCGGCATATTCTTTCATATATCGGCAAAAACCGATAATTGCTTTATATTATTGTAAATAATGTTGATAGCTGACTCGCATATTTCATATAAAATTACTAAGAGTATTGGCTTTGAATTCAAATTTGTAAAGAATAAAGTTGAAATAATCTGATAGATGTCGAAAATGATTTAATTTAATTATTGTGGTTTGTGATGGACGCTATAGCTTTTCTCGATAGTAAACAATGTACTTGTAGGGGCTTTAAAAACGGCCGATGATCTGAATTAATTTAATCTTCATATTACGAAATAAATTGCCAAGCCAAGTGATCCATACAGACAGTTCAATATTCTTTTCTCGTTTTTCTTTGAGATTGTAATAAGACATAATTAAGGTTAATTTTAAAGCTTGAATTATCGGTTTTTACTTGAAAATGAAATTTGTCGTAACCTCATTTTAAATTTAATCGGTTTTTCTATAAGATTATTATGAAAAAAGTACCGATCATGAAGGTACTGTAGTAAAGAAGTCTGGAATTGAATTCATGTCTGGAATTAAGGCATATAATATTTGTGTGCTATTTTATTTTATTTTTATTCACTTGAAAACGGATCTGGAGGAATAATTTGTTGCATATAAATGGGACATTATAATGATTAATAAAACGATCTGAAAAATCAAAAGGACCATTACTTACATAGAGAAATCGAAGTTCTCAGTTTTAGTATCTTTCCCTTTTCAGTGATTCAGTGCAATCATATTCCTTCGTACTGACAACAGATGATTCGAAGTGGCGATATGGTTTCTGTCGACACGATCCCAAAACTGATTCTGCAATGGTTATTGTTACTTATTTACCGTGGCACGATATCTTCCTGCGAATGCTCTCGGTTTTAGCCGAATTACGCCGTTCAAGCAATGAAGAATTTCGAACGTTTATATCAGATGTTTACAATCGTGGTATGCCTGATCCGGGTGGCAGTGTGACAGTCCTTTATAGTGGATCACAAAGTGTAGGCTTTATCTCCTAATAGTTACAATCTATGTCAATTTAATATCTTTATAATTTCAACTTATACGTAGCCATTTGTTTTTGAACGCCCGCTTCAATTTCAATTACCGAGTATACCAGAAAATGTAAGCTCTTACTTTCATTATATTGACTTTCTTGTAACTAATAATATTCAAATTCTATTTTCATGCTTCCTCCTTTTTGTAATTTCGTGATTTTCTCAATAATGGTTTTGCTGGTATTGTTGGTTTCGTAGCAAATGTTAAGCTTGTATTATAATTTCGTTGACCCAAAGAATATGATAGCAATTTTTGCTGCGATGCTTGCTGAGCGCAGAATTATTTTTACCTCACGTCGTCTGGATAGACTCTCTTCGTGCATACAAGCGGCGAATGCATTTCTCTATCCGATGGTGTGGCAACATATATTCATTCCAGTGCTTCCGATGAAGCTTAAGGACTATCTTTGTGCTCCGATGCCCTACCTGATAGGAGTACCGGAAATGGTGCTCGAAACGGTTGGTTTAGAAAATGAATTGAGTCCCATATTGTATAAACCGAACGCTTTTTCAGATGACTCCTGAAGAGCTCGGTGAAGTTGTGATTTTATACTGTGATAGAAAAGTTCTGGAAAGTCCTTTCGATGATGTGCATGAAATGCCTGCCGAAATTGTTTCTCAACTTAAGAAACAACTTAGTCATTCGCATGAGCATCTTGGTGATCGTGTTTCTAAAATATTTTTGGGAGCTTTAGTTCAACTTATTGGCGGCTATCGTGATGCTGTGGAATTTCGTGGTACTGGTAAAAGTTTTAATCGCGATAAATTCATTGAAACGCGACCGGCCAATTTACGACCATTTCTTGCAAAAATGATGGAATTGCAAATATTTCAACAGTTTATTGATGAGCGCATCGATATGCTTAATACTGGTTTAGGGTTTTCGGATGAATTTGAGAAGGAAACAGTGCGTTATGCAGAAAAGATAAAGAAACGTGGTAGAAACTATGCATTTTTAAAGAATGTTAAAGAGAAGGTGAGTGCTAATATTAATCGAGGTTCCGATATAAAATCTATTTTTTTAATTCCAACGGTTGAAATAATTCAAATGTTAAGAGAAATTATTTGCTAAATATTTTGATAGCTATGCTGGTTGAATAAAGCTGGGAGTAATTGCTTTATCAGTAAAGCAATATTTAATTCATAACACAAATCATATATTCCTACCGGAGTTGCCAAAAAATAAGCCCATTTAATTTTAAGAATAGAAATTACAGTATTTTTTAAGAAATATTTAATTTTGGTATTTGTTCGATAATATTGGTTGTTCATTTAAATGAATATAATATAATTTAATTTCAGTATTTTTTGGGAAAACGGAGCATGTCAATGGATTTCAAAAGGAAATATACGTCTCTCTAAAGACAAACTTATTTGTTACCACACGTAAACCATACTTAGTAAAATATTTAAAGTATGAGTACTTTAATAAGTCCACTAGGATTTATATTATTTTTAAAAGTTCGTAAATTAAATTTGACTTTTTTCATTTGAACTCTATAAAAATTATTTGTATAGTTAAAATTTTTACTAACTGCAAGATTTTATAGGTGAATACATGTTGTCTTTAACAGTCTTGTAGAGCAAATTTTAGTTTAAAATTGTTAGGAAACACCGAGTTACTACCGAGTATTTTTCCTGACTTTAGTAGTAGTAATATATATAGTTTTTCCTTTTAATAAAAAGAAAAATCCCAAAGTTACACTTTCTTCTATCTCAATAAAATTTAACTCCGTATTAAAAATGGGAAATTATCGAAATTAAATTTTCGCGATTGGTGAATAATAATTCAATACCTGGTTGATTCTGATGTTTCTTCTAAAATTAGTTTCGTCAATCTCATGGGCATCATCTGTTTTTCCCGAAAATTCTCCTAACAACATCAATAACAAGTAAAATAATAGCACATGTGATAATTTGCTAACAATCTATTTCATAAATAATTCAAAAACAATAAGAACATTTTGTTTACAATTATTTATATCTTTCATGTTTTACGCGTGGCTTCTTTCATTCATCTAATCTCGCTCAATTCTTGTCCCTCTGTGGAATCTCTTGGCACGTCGTTTATCGTTTATTTGATTGCTTCGCTTGATATATTTCATTATCACGTTCATAAAAAAATTAAAATTGAATATCGCTAATTTGCAGACCAATCCTGCTGTTAAGTCTGCTGTGAAATCGGTGAGTGGTTTTTAATTAGAAATTATTTTCATATTAGTATTAAATAACTTTGTGTGTTTGTTTTGTATGCTCTGTATTCGTAATAGAAAACTCAGCTGGTTTCATTAATAATAATTTATTTGAATGTATTTTCTTATCCATTATCTTTTCCTTTCGATTCCAATTCAGGTTAAAGAGGGTTCACGTGGTGTTAAAACCGCCTACAAAGATCTCAAGTCCAAGTTACGTGATATCACTCCACCGAGTAGCAGCAATTCTCACTTCCGCTCTCATCTCTCTGCCACAAATTCGCAGCATGATCGCATTGATGGCTTTATTGTAGTTGGTGGTGGTGGAAAGTTGCCCGTCGGCGGTCATCATTCCGCACCCAGTTCACCAATTTTCAACAATCGCACATACCAGCACTCCGTTGGCTTCCAATATGCGGCTTCTCCGGCGGCTTTGACGGTCCCTAAAAACCCGCCGATTCGTAAGGCCCCGCCACTGGCCAGCTCTAATTCAACTTCACACATTCAACCGAACGGTTATGCGAATTGCATTTCTGCATCTGTAACGAACACAACTGGTGGTCACCTCACCGTCTCACCTACGGACAGTCCGGCCAGTTCACTCTGTTCATCGGAAATGAATCTCTCGCAGGAATTGCAAAATCATCCTCTTTTCAAATCTCCAATTGTAGATCGCAGCGTAAGTAAAAGTCTATCAACATTTTAGCAATGATCGAGCGGTTGGCTGTCTCCGATAGACTGTACCTGTCGCCTTGTACCGATTCCAACCGCTGGTTCCTTTAATTTATTTATATAATTATCTTTCACTTTTATAATGGTCTTTATGGGCATTATTACGTATTGTCGCCAGTCCAAACAGCATTTGTTATCTCTTGTATTGCATTGTGTGTTTCTTCAGTGTCAAGTGTTGAATTATCGCGCTTTCATTTCTGTTTCATTTCGTTTGTTTTCCTTTTCAATTTTTTGGTTTTTAATTCACACATTGTTTGTTTTCATCAAATCTCATCGATCGATCAAACAAAACACCCATCAGCTTAAACCCAACAGTGGTGGCTTAGAAATAAATTCTCGAGCTAAAGCGGGGCGTCTGGGCGTAGGAGTACCACCACCAACCCAACAACTGCCGTCATCAACCTTAGCCCATATACAGAAATCGGTTATACAACGACCATCAGAAGTATCTCCATATCACAATCATCGTTACGTCGTCACACAACAACAGCACGTACTACAACAACAGAAATTGCAACAGCAACAACACCGCTTACTGCAGCCAAAAGCAAAATCATATCCACAAACCTCCATTTCATCCACTTACGCTCAGACTCATCCACCAGTGGCTAATAAACCATCTTTAGCGCCGCGTCCAGCGCTAAATAAAAGCAGTAATATAGCCCAAACTTCAGCAGTGCCGACGATCAATAACAAAATTATAACAACGGGTTCCATTTTTGATAATCCTCCAGATATGCTCTCACCACCTGTGCCACCTAGACGTTCGGGTATAGTTGATGTTGGAGCACCCGCTGGCACCAACAATTCTCATTATAATTGCCACAATATTAATGGCATTAATCGCGTATTGTCTGGAAAACAGTCCGATATTGAGCTGCGCGATTCGCCTTTCTTGGATACTTCAGCAACCTCATCGTCCAGCGCGCCTTTCGTATCGGTGGCATCTGCGTTCTCGCACCAACAACAACCGCAGCACGCTTGCCGAAAGGAAATGCTACTACCTGTTCCAGCACCCCGCCTAAAGAAAGAGGTACACAAAGGATAGGGTGGCCAAGCCATTTCCCCAAGAACTAGTCTTCTTCACTTCACCGTCATGTAGTCATAGTCATAATCACTTAAACTCTATTTCCGCTTCTACTTTCTCTTCTCTTCTTAAATATTTCTTCTCTTCTAACTAACAATTGAACACATTTGCCCCTGAATCCCTTCATAATTTTGTGTCTAAAATTAGTTGTAGTTTTGTTTTCTTTACTTTCCTTTCGCTTCTGCTTATTCTTTACTTTACCTTTTTTTGAACACAAATGAATTACTCAAATGTTATTCCTTTTATATAGTCCTTGCGTTCACTGCAGCCGTACCATGTACCGCCATTGACACATTCAGATAACCGACAGGAAAACACTGAAGCATTACCATCACCTGTCTCAACCAAGGATTCTGTTAATGATCTGATATCGCTGGACGATAGCACTAACTCTAGTTTCGACCTGGAAGACTTTGATCCGCTAAATAAAAATGCTCGACCGTTACCGTCGTTAGTTGGCGCGGGAAGTGGAAGTGGAGTGGCTAAAAAAACTAACATTACACCGGTGTCCACATCATCGACTGCTGCGAATCCGCTTTATCCATACTATACGCCGCAACATACGCCACTGCTGCCGCCTACAATAAAGCCACCCCCGCCACCCACAGGTGTAACACCTTATGATGATGACTTCGAACTGCTGCGCAAATACGGACTTGATCAGTTCACACTTAGTCCTAACATTGCTGCGACAACTACTCACAGCAGTAAAACATTTAAAAATAATACTGCTACATCGAATATTATCCTGAAATCAACTACTCAGAACAGCAAATGCATGAATAATTGGACTACATTTGATTAAGTGCGACAGAAAGCCGTGAAGTGATACACTGATAATTGGGACAAGATTAGATTGTCAGACGGAAAATTTCTTTAGCAAATTTATTGACTTATGGTAGGTGTCCTTGCGGTAGGGAAAGGATGGATTCAGTTTTTAGAGGAAATATGTACACGCACATATTTACACAAAACAGTTAGGCGTATAGTATATGTATGTATGCATAGACCCAGCCGCATGTATATATAATTAGCGTATATGCAATTGATAGAGGTACGTGTACTTTTCAGTTAATGTTAGGTATAAAAACCACCACTATTTCATTCATTCATGTCCACATCCTTCTGTTATATTGTGAAATTTTACCCAATGTATATACAACTATAAAGAAATAAATATTTCGGAAATACTCCAGTATTGGTAATAAAAACCAAATGCAAGCGGAATTCGATTTACATCGGGGTTATATTGAACTTTTACGAAGAAAATCTATCACCAAAACCCATTAGCAATAACGTGACGGCCGTTTTGGCGTCTTATAGGTTTTCTTTCTTTACATTGATATATATAAATTGACTTTCATTGAATTTATCTTCTCAGTCTCTGAATAAATAAATAAACAAATAAAGCAAACTATTCAAGTGGGATTGGTTATCGTCAGTTGAAAATGTATTGAAATTAATAGAAAACTATCGCCTTGGTTACTCTTTGACAAATTGATCGTCGACGATGCATTCATTATGTGGCGAAATCAAACGTCATTACATTTTCTCAAGGAGATGTAAACCAGCCTAATCGTTACACAAAATCATTGTTAGTTTCACGAGGATGATAAATTGAGTTCTTTGGAAAAGGAGTCGTATTCCAACCTGCAAATTCGTGACATTTTGCCTTTATAACATTTTGTACAACTTCCTTGTTCTGTCTGTCGATGACGGTGAAGGGAAGGGTTATCGAGAATTAAGTAAATACAATAACGATTGCAGTGAAGAAATCTAATTTTAATAGAAGTCTAGTGAATTCATTCAAATCAAATGACCGCTCCAAGACGCCTTCGAAAGGAGCTGACAGATCTGCAAGGATGTGGTTTGAAATCGTTCCGTGAAATTTCTACCGATGATGATAATCTGCTTCGTTGGACTGGTTTAATAGTGCCCGATAATCCCCCTTATAACAAGGGAGCTTTTCGAATTGAGATAAATTTTCCAGCGGAATATCCATTCAAGCCGCCCAAAATCAATTTTAAGACCAAAATCTACCATCCGAATATTGATGAGAAAGGTCAAGTGTGTCTACCAATCATTAGTACAGAAAATTGGAAACCTGCCACCAGAACGGATCAGGTTGTCCAGGCACTAATTGCGCTCATCAATGACCCTGAGCCAGAACATCCGCTGCGCGCCGACTTGGCTGAGGAATTTCTCAAGGATCGAAAGAAGTTTATGAAGAATGCCGAGGAGTATACTAGAAAAAATAGCGAAAAACGACCAGCAGATTAGTGGAGTATAATATTTGGGGGACGATGTTAGGGCAATGACACAAATCGAAAAATTCAGAAATAAATACGATATATATACGTATATTCATAAATGCATATACGTATATGTGTCTGTAAATCAAACCCACGCCGCACACACAGAAGATATTTGCTCCATGGAAGGCAGAATTATATGTCAAATCGAAAAATCTGATTATGTAGTCATCCTTAAGGCGTTCCTCCGGAAAGAAACATAGATATATAATTATGTGGTTGCTATAACTAAATTTAATTTGAAACTCATGAAATATATAAATATTTTTGTTTTATTTTAATGAAATTCTTAATTCAATTAGTTGCTAGTCTTTAGTCTTTTATTTTCTAGTCTTGGGCACAGAAGGACCTTCCCAACATAAGAATCGCTTTGATTTAAGTCGCTAATGCATCAGCATCAATTTAAAATTGTTTAATAGAAGCAAGTTATTGAATTCGGTGATTGCTGAGCAGAATTCGTTGCAATGTAAGTCTTTGAAGTCCATGACGGATATGACGGCTCTTTCATTTTGCTGCAGAAGCCGAATAAGCGTCTTCACAACCTTACTAGTTTCTTCATTGTATTCACATCCTTCGAGAATTACTTCGAATCCCGATTCAACAGATATCAGAAACTGTTGATAACAATAAAGGATTACAAAACGTAGAATGGAGACAGAAAGATGCGTAAGGAAAGCGTAGCCACTAAATATTAATTTTCGTGGTTTTTTCTCTAGTATTTTTATTAGGACGGTGGACATGAAATGTTGTTCTCTTTCGGAAAAATTCAAATCCGATGAAGGATTTAGGGTAGTTGTTGTGGTGGAAGTGAAGATTAAGCACGCAGTCGGTAACATTTGTAAGGGATCCAATTGAAAGAGTTCCATTAATTGCTGACGCATAAATAATATATGCACTGAGGCAAATAAACTGCTGCGTAACATTTTAAAAGGTTCACCATGGAATACTCTAAAGTCAGGTAGTATATTTCTCGAATTTTGTGTTTCTTGTAGGAGTACTCCATGACGCCACGTCACTGACTTTTCAAGTTCATTCAATAGTTTGCGTTGTTTGAATATTTGTTCTTCTTTCGATGTAATTTTTGAGTTTACGCGATCAGCATATGAGCCCTTGTATATAAACGTCTTGATATTCTTCGCAACACGGCCATTTCGATTGTATAGAATTGTTAGCTCCTCCGGCAACGGCTTGACGTTATAACGTTTAAAATATTCATCGGCGACCAACTTGCGCAAATTTAGGATATATCGGGACTCCTCGCGTCTGGGTTTTATTTCAAAGGTGTTAATGTTATATAGGATGGCGTTAATTTGAAAACTCATAAAAAGACGCGTGCAAATTTCATGTTGTAATAAATAATCATTTGGTATGTGAGCTTTTCTGAACAGCGGAAGAACATGTTCTTCTTCGGTTAGTTTAGTTTTCATTATTTCTAGAGTCGCCTCTAAACCGATCGATTTTTGTTTCCTAAAACCCAAACATATCACGTATATTTCCGAGTTGCCACGTTTTGAAGTAGCTGGCTTAAAAACGTGCACTTCATCGAAGACGCAATTCAAGAAATACATCTTGCTAACCGTCGAAGCTTCGAATAGTGTGAAGAGTTTTAATACAAAGCAACCATCTTCTGCTAAAATAGAAACCGCGGCACATATTTCTGCAAAATTTAATAAAGCAACATGCTCTTCCTGAGAGTCAGGCATTTCAACGCAGTCGATCGATCCATCAGCTGTAATCAGGTGAACTCCACCAGGTAGCCTCTCTTCGCATTCGCGTCGCATACTTTCGATATTTGCTCGACTAATAATGTTGCCAGTGAAATCCTCATGGAATAGCCAGCGATCAAATGTATAAAGTATGAAACGATCATCGATTATCATATTGCCCAGTGCATTACCCTCGTAGTAAGGATTAAGTGTGGTCGATAGCCAATTCCATTGAATCTATGCCAAAATATAATAATCTATCCATAATTTGTTGCTTACTAAATGTGGTTACCTCATCGTGCTGGTATGTCGCGTGCAAATAATGATTAAGTGAAGTTATAAAAGCTCCAGGAGCTTCGCATAAATGTAAACTATTCAATTTAGGTCCCTTCACCAACGGGAACTGATGCAGACACTCGTAGAATTTGCACCAGGCAACCGTGGCAAGCTCAGCACGGATGTCATTCTTTATCAACCATTGGATCCGCCCCGCCGGGTCGTTATGATGCGTGTGCATGCTCCAATCCTCCAGAGGATAACAATTCAATCTGCTCTTCACGCTGTTGAGTTCCGCCTTCAGACGTTGCAAACTTCCCAACTGATAATACTCACTGAAGAGTTCTTCTGCAGGTGGTAGTTGCCGACTTTCGGAGGAGTTCGGATATTTGAAATGTTTCTCAAATATTGCTGTGACTTGCTCTTTTGGGATGACATGGCTCTTGTGGTTCCCGGCGTAGTTTTTATATTTCGAAATGGGATGATTATCTCCTGTGGAAACTTCACGAGATTCTTTTAGGCCAACTTCCTCAGACTTAGCAACACAATCCATCTTCACTTCTGCTACAAATGCTCATTTTTGTCCAGTGGAAAAGATGTAGAGACAGAAATCTCAGCCCTTATGGCTATAGAAGTTTAAATGCACCCACTAGAATTGGGTTTACATGAAATTCATATTGTGGTGAATTTCTCGATCGTCTTACGGCCTTGCCGTATACGTGTTTTCTGATTGCTCTCCGGTTAATTAATCTGTAATAAATCCAATTTAGACACATAGATTATTCGATATATATTAAATTAAGAAAAAAAGTAATTCAACTTTGGTTGAATTTATTAAACAACACTATTTACAACTATAAATGACAATGGAGCAAGCATAGTTGGGATATTCCATTTGGAAATGGGATTTGTTAAATGACATTGAAATTTTTCATATGAAAATGAGACTATGTCAATTGAAAATGTGATATTCCAAATGTGTTGCATACGGCTGCTCAATCTTTTCTATAGCCTGAAAGAAAGAATAAAATTGTTCATTAGGAAGAAAAAACTTACCTGTTGAACATCCGGTAAAACCGTTTAGAGGATTCTGAAAACGAATAAAAAATTAATAATGGTTGCGTATTGCTGATTCAAATCTGTAAAGAGATAAATATTGGGGCATTTCTAGTAAAGCTATAAAAAATATTATCCAAATTAATTATCAACCTTACCTACCTGTATGCTTAATTACTTACCTACCACAAACTGACGTTTGCCTTGCAGTCAGACATCATGAATTTTTTTGTTGTGTTTTGCCCACTACTCGTACGAATTTTGTAGCATATTTTAGGGGGAAATTGTGGAACCTATGAGCTGCTCATTTGAAAGGCAGAGGAAAAGGGCAAACCATAGCTATTTATAAATGAAAACCGAATCCAATAGATTTACACAACTACAATGTAGGATTTTCTTCTGCGAACTATTGCTGTGCTAGTATTCATGAGAGCCTGATATGAAAGCCAGAATTACCATGTAGAGGGAATTGCTAAAATTAGTTGAAATATTTTCAAAAATTTAACAAACGATCATTAAAAAAATCTAGTTTTTTTTGATAAAATATTAGAAAGTAAAATAGTAAAATGCATTAAAATTTCTACCATTTGGTGAAGGGGAGGAGGAATGAAGTGCGAGGGGGTAAAAAGAGGAAAGGTCTGATTTCCGCTTCCAGCGGATAATGGATTATTGTTGGTAACCCTCGGCCTGGCTTGGCGGGTTGAGAACCGCACCCGCGGAGGAGAGCTAGTTGGGATGGCCATGCCAGGGCCGATCGCACAAAGGGTTACACTACAAATGACTACCTCATTTCTAATTATCCGAACCTCTTTTTTTTATTGCCAAGTTTTACAATGTATTAGAATTTTTATCACTTCTTTCAGATTATGAATATTTTCAGTCTTATTTTAATTAAGTTTTTTAATTTTTATTTTCGTGACAGTCTTGTTTTTCTCTTTAAGACTATTTAAGCTTTTCTCAGATATATTTGAGTCATATATTTGAAACTCTAGTCAATCTGAACAAAAAGGATTTTATAAAAAATTCAATTACAAGCAATGTCTAATTGAGTTACATGTATCGATGGGATAATCCCAAACTTCCGTTTCCGTCTATCCGCTCATTCTCTCACGGACAACCTTAAAGAGTTTGGAAAACGTGCATGCGATGAGACGAAGTAGGGAGAAAAGCCACTGCTGTTAATTTCACACGTAAACATATGAAGAAGTAAGCACACTACTCACTCTCACACACCCATATACACAGGCAGGCCTGCACACGCTTATGGAAACAAATTATTGAATATGAACGAGTCCATGGCAGAGATTATTGGATTTTATTTGTGTCGTTTAACAGCGGAAGCATCACTTTTCGACGGAGCCACACGTAAGTCTTTAATTCAAAAATTGAAAAATTGGGAAAATTGTTAAAAACTATAAATTGCTATCACATAAAATTTCCTTTGGGAAAAATTTTCGAATCCTTCAAAAATGCTTTTAATCCATCAGAATTTGTGACAGTATCAAACATAAATTTCGTGAAGGTAGACACGCGGATAGAGAACAAGAACAAGAAAGGCAGATTAAAAATCAGTTTCAGTGTTCAAATTTAACGGTGTTCGATGTTCAGAATGTCCAGAATTCTATCGGAAGTAGATGACTGAAAGTATGCATTGAAATAACTAATTTGAGGGTATTTGAGTATGGATGCGTGTGTGTGTGTGTGCTTGTTTTGTATTTTTAGTTTTAATCCATAGGTTTAACCTGTCGTATTCCTTAATTAATGTTTACTGATCAACAATAAGTTTGCATAATCTTTGGGATTTCATGAATTTTTAATAAGCTTGTAGTAAATGTTTATGTGTGCATGTATAGGTGTTGTTGTATGAATTTGTGTGTAACGCTAAAGCTGGCTTGGTTTTGTTTGATAATGATTTTCTTTTGTTTTGTAGAACGTATGAACGCATCTTTCATTTACGAAATGCGTGTATGTATGTCAGCGTATGCGCATTTTAATTCGTTTCATACACATTCAAATGCATATTCTTTCGTATAACAAATCTTACTAACTTATTTGCATTCTTGCATCTAACCAGTAGCAAATTTATGTGAGTACAAATTATTCTTTGTGATTGTCTATCTATTTCTGTCTTCTTCGTAAATAATGCCCTAATATAATCAATGTTTGTTTACTCCAGGAAAAGATACCTATTGAGATTAAGCCAAGCTTCACTTAAATTTTATGAGGCCATTTTCTATCACTTTCAATTCGTGAACTCATTTCGCTTAAGTGTCGATTAAGATTAATATCTTACGATTCTGATTAATTCTTAATTTTGAAGGAAATAACACAAGGCTAACCTAAGGCTTAATGAGTTAAAATGCAAATAAATAAAAACGTAATTATCAGCTTAGTCTAGTCTTATCCTTTCGAATTTAGTAGCTTTTCCCCAAAGAAAATTAAACGCTTTCACAGTTTTCGACGTTAGTGTGCATAAGCGGGACCAATCAGAAACATTTTATTGCCGAATTTCATTCAATTAAAATCGAACTAATATCAAGTGAAATTTAGCGGAAAATCAGAAATTTATTTTAGTAATTAAGCAAATATTTATCTGTGGGAAATATTTATCCTAGACAATTCCACAATGGAATGATTATTTTAGCAAGCATCTAATGGATTTATCGAATAGTGCAAATTTTATATTACGTTATTATTTTAAATTATAATTCTATAAATGCATATTCGGAATTTTTCAATTATTTAATTAAAGATAAACTCATTTTAATTGATGCAAACTGTATTTATTTTATTTCTTTTTATTCTATTTATTTAATATTTTATTTCTATTTATTCTATTTATTTAATATTTCATTCATATTTATTCTATTTATCCAATAGTCCATTCCCAACCCAAAGAAAAACAGCAACAACAACAAAAGCAGAAGTTCAATCAAACAAGCGTTAATTGCTAAAGGCTGCTACGGTTCTGGCCGGTATCGCCGGTTGGTTTCGATTTACCATCCAATTAAAGCCAACTGAAATGGTTAAGAATAATGAGAAACCTTGAATGCGTGCTTCTGAAGACGTCGTCTTTGTCTCTGCTTTCGCTTTCGATTATCCTTTGTGGTCAGTAAATTATTTTACCGAAATAAATAATTGGAAAATTTATTTTTATTTCGTATTACTTACGATGATTATTCTTACGATTTTTTTAATCGCACCTTAAATTTTAAGAGGTAAAATAATCGATAAATAAATCGATTTTCCGGCTTTCGAATTTTCTTCTGAAAACAAAAAACTATGATTAAATTCTGTGAATGAATAGAATATTTATTACTAAGAATAAAAACTGAAATCGCGACAAAGGCAACGCCATAAAATATAAGGTTGCACCGGAGAAATTACTATTCCTGACGCATGTGATTTATCGAATAATGTCGAATCATTTTTGTGTTATTTTTGATGTAATTTTAATTTGTAATATTATTCACACTTGATATTATTTATTCCTTTAATGATTCCTGCCTTCTTCCTACCGGGGTTGTAAAAACGCTGTCGGCTTCAATTTGCCTTTGTTTATTTGTTCTTGTTGGTTTGCGTTGCATTGCGGCGGGTATAAATTTCTTACTTTATGATAAATAGTTAGAAGCTTTTAAGGTATTATAATGACAAAAAAGGGATTGAATGAATTAAAGGAGTAGTAATCAAAAAATCATTAAGCATTAGTCGAAAAAGGAAATGAATTAAAGCAAGTAAGAACGCTAACTTCGGTCTGGTTGAAGCTTATATACCCTACATCCGCAATATAAATGTATACTTAATAATCAGTGGGCGGTGTACGCCTCTTTTAATATTATATCTATGTTTTCTTGATTTTCTTAAATTGACTAAGAAGGTTTGTCTGAGCAGGATTATTTATACTTTTCTATACCTGTCAAATCTCCTTTAGTGCGTTACAACTGCACAACCAACTAAGGAATACATCCTATCCTTTCGGGTGTAGGGTATAAAAAATGATGGTATATAACGAACGAAGCATGGCTTTTATTGACAATAATTATACGAATAATTGTTTACGAGAAACAATTGCTTGTTTTTGTAGGCTGAATAAATTGGGCGTACCATGAAAGAATTAATTATTTGAACAGCTAATTCAATTTGAATTGGTGTGGAAGAAGAGGAAGAGAAGAGATCAGCAAAAATACTATTGCAAAAAAATGAAGAAGACTGAAATGATGATTTTGAGATCTTACATCTATTACGTTTAACGACTTCCGATTAAATTAGTTAGCATTTTATGACTGAAGCCGTAAGTACTTCCTAATTATCTCCAAATTTTCGCTAAATGTTGTAAACTGTAAATTGGTCGGAATAACAAAATTGTAATTCGCTTTTACAACACAATCGTTTATCTGATCAAACTCTCAAAAGGTTCTTTCCTGTAAAAAGTTGTTCACTCTCTCTCCCACCCTGTCCCTCCCCCTCCCCTTCCCACTCTTAATAATCGTAAGGAAAATACAATTTTGACATTATGATCCGTAATGGAAAAGCCATTAATAAACACAAAACTTTTGAGTCCGGTGGTTTAACATTCACCAGAATATTATTTAGAAATTACGAAATAAATACGTGATAAACACGAAAATTGTGCTCGAATACAAACACATATAAAAACTTTCGAAAAGCTTGAGAAAATGAAGAATTATAAAAAGATCAATGAACTATATGGAGGAGTTGGTTTAGGATATATAATGAAACTATAGTTCAAACGTCAGACTTATAATTAGTTAAAATTACTGAAAAAAAGAGTTAAACTTTTTTCTAAATTGTTTTGACAGATTCCGTTAATTAAGAGTTTGAATAAGTAATAGCTCACCCCTCTGACGCTTCACTAACAGGCTGAACCCTTTTGTCGGTTTCATATTATTCACAACATAAAGACCAAAAACTATAGACGCTTAACAAATTTTACAACATTGCTGTCACCCCCTCGTCTGTAAATTGTTTTACGTGGTTGTGATGATTTTGTTGTTGGTGTTGTTCAAAACCACATGTTAACAGTTTGATGGGTGTGACCACAAGAAAAAATGGAAAAACTGGACAACGTTTATGGACAAAACCGGCAACAAAGCAAGGCAAGCAAGACATGACGCAGCAGCGCGCTATTACTGTTACGACTAAGTATTTAATACAAGAAAAAAATGATATTCAAATAAAACAATTCATTGTTTTACTTTAACTACATTTACTATTATATTGTTTATTTCCATTTAAATTTATTTTCTAGAATATTGACATTTATTCAATTTTTTATGAATAAATTTATTTTTACATCAAAAATTTGTTTAAAAAGTTGGCTTAAAGGTAAAAAAAAATAAAGAATTTTAATTAGACGTAGTGGTAAAAATACAATATATGAATTAATTGTAACACATACAGGGTGCCTATACCATGAACATTATTTGAAATGTTGGTAAGATAGATTTCTCTTGATTAAATTTCATCGTATTCGGATTATTCCTAACACCCTGTATATATCGTAGGAATAAGGAAGTAAGTTGATCTTTTCGAGAAATTTTCTCTAAATTTTTCAAAGAATTTTAATCAAATCAAATAAAACTGAATTTTATTCAGATTTTAATCGTATTCCATTTTATTACAAGGTTTAAATATTTTCTTTTTTACCCTCAGAAAAGTTTCTAGTAAAATGTTTTTATTTCTCTAAAATAGTTTTCTAAAAAAATAAATGATCGTTTTTGTTTTAGTCTGTGTTTTATTAAAATTTCAATAAAACAGGAAAAATAATCATTTATTTGATTGTCTTTAGTTGGGATTATTTTTACGAGAATAAACTTGAAGTTAAAAAATTGATTTTCTATTTAAAACGTTATAAATTTGATTAGTGTGGTTTTCTTTTCCTTTTTAAGAGATTCTAGGTTTCAGAATCTCAAAACAAAATGCATCAAAATATTTGAACATTTTCGTATTCTTTCAGTGTGCAAAAAAAGTGTACACTAAAAGTGATGTGCGTGTGGGTGTCGTGACGTTTAATATTAGTTCAGAATGTTGCCAGAGCCGTAGTCAGGCGTTGTGGCAATGCCTAAATTTCAATTAAAATTAATTTGTTTTTTATTGAACAAAAAAATGTGTTTAGTGTTAATTTTTTGTTTTTTAATTAGCACTCTAAAAGGGTTTGTTTTTAAACGTGTTAGAAAAAAAACGATCAACATGTTTTCTAATTAATGTTGTTGCTGTTCTTGTTGTTGTTGTTGTTGTGGTTGATATAAGGTATTAAGTGAATATAGTTTTGTTTAAGAATTAAGCATACTTTCGCTTTTAACCCCTTTTTCTCACAAACATGTGTGTGTATGTGTGTGTGTGCGTGTATATCGAATGTGTTTTTCATATAGTTTAGGATATTATCTATTTACATATATATTCACTTATAGTTTATTCCTTGTCATATTATTTTATTTTTGCTTTTTCTTTTTTCACTAAGTGTTTGTCTTCTACGTAATTTATTGCTTACTACGTGATTTCTAATTATTAATTAAGTTATTTATTTTTTATTTTAAGCACGTTGCTTCTTTTTTAGAACTCCGACCCGAGATGAGTTCGGATTTAATGTTGTCTGGCTCGATATAATCAGTATTATAGAGTGTCTATGGCAGAGTCTTTATCCTTTCTAGAGCTGGCTACTTAGCAATATCCTCCTCCTCCTGCAAAGAATCTATCTGTCAAGATGAAAAAGCGGTTAAATTGAAAATAATTTGAAAAAAAATGATCACTTTTTAGTATCCTGTTAAGTCATATTATTTATTTTAGATTTTATAAAATCAAAACTTTTTTGACGAGAATAGTTTAATGGTTTTATTCAAGAAATAAAAAAATATTCTGCATAAATTTTTTAATATTATATTTTATTCTTAAGAATTAATTCTTCAGAAGCTTATCAAATAATTAAAATATACTGAAAAAATTATTAATTAATAAAATTGTATAATAATAATCATTAATAAAAATATAATTTAAAAATTTTTTATTAAAAATTACAATTTACGAAATTATAAACACTTTTTATAATTTATATATTTAAAATATATATTTAAGAGCAATGTAAAATATCAATTAAAAAATTACGTATTAAAAAAATCTACAAATCGTTAATTAAAGAACAATAAATTATAACAAACAAATAACGAGAAATATTGGTTAAAAAATAATTAAAATTAATTAAAAAATAATAAAATAATATTATTTCAAAAAGTTCAAGAAGTATTTATTAAAAGAGTACAAAAGATATTAATGAAAATAAATTAAAAGAATAGAAAATTTTATTTTAAGTATTTAAAATATTGAACAAAATATATTTATTAATATGAAAGAATTATAAATTTCTTTAGGCATGAAATATTCAATCATAATTTTATTACCTAAATGAAATAATAATACCTTAACTTTAATTAATTTAAATTATATTTAAATTTATTCTAACGTCAAATTAAATAAAAAACTGCTACTATTTCTGTTTATTATCAGATAAGCGGTATTTTTTAGAGCAAGTTGTTTGCTTTAATATATTTGCTCAGGTTTGCAGAATATTAAATGATTGTTTGAAATTCTATAAAGTCATTAAATAGCTGAACATTTTTTATATTTATTGTTCTAAAATTTTGTGAATGTGCTACTGATTACTTAGAATAAAGCTAACACGTAAAGCATCGCTAATGCCACTACAAATAAATCAATCGCTAATTCTTCATTCTAAAAAAAGAAAAAATTATCCAAGAAAATACGGTTGAAAAATTCGTATCAAAATTCTATACCGTTTACTTACATTTTTTATCCAAGAGAGATAATTTCATTGCTGTGATTCTCAAACATTTGCCGAATTCACCTGAAATTCTAAACCGAACGGATCTGAAAACTGAAGATGATCTAAAAAGTGATCTGAAAACTGAGGACGTGTCTAAAAAAATTGATCTCATTGAAAGCGCAATTTCCGTCTGTTGCTTAATAGAATTTTTTATATTGCGTTTATCTTACAGTTTATTGATCTGTTTTTGTTGAACTCTAATAAATAATAGTTCACGCATTTATTTTTTTTTTCAAAACATTTAAAAGACATCAATTTTTGAAATAAGTTTTAGGTTACGATTTTTTAATATGTTTAATTGAATTTGATAATTTTTAATTTATTAATATTTCTAATATATTTTCTGTTTATTCAAATTAAACTGGAAATAAATTATGGTTGAAAATATCAATTTTTTACAAGTTTTTGTTTATCTTTTTAAGATTTTTTTAAGATTCAGAAATCTTCATTTTTTTAATTTAACTTTTTTAAATGATTGATTGTGGTAACGAACTTCTGGAACTGGTTTTGGAATGCACTGGTAATATAAAAAAAATTAGAAATGAAAAGCTATTAATTAATCAATACTTCTGTTGACTGGCATGAGATTGAGATTGATTTTTAAATATTTTGTTTATATTTTAATAAATTTTAAACAATTAAATTTTGAAATGTAGTAAGAAAAATTAATGAGTTAGTCGAGAAAAATATTAAAAAATTTAAAGTGTATATTCATTTTTTAATAAGTAGTGTTTTTTATGAGTTTTAAAAGACACTTCTTACCTTTATCGTGAAATGACCAAAATTTCTTAATGTTTTATACGAGAGTTAACATTGCTCGTTTTGACTAACTAGTAACTACTACAACAAGCATCGAGTATTCATTCATAGAGTTTTTGATCTACTTACGCGTTGTTTTAGAGAAATTAATGAGATTATTTTTGTTGTTTTCTATAATTATAGATTAAACTAGCTGTTAAAAATTTACGAGCATTGGAAAAGTAATAAATAGGTTATGTTTGCAAATTGTTTTGTTTTGGTGTGCGTTAACTAAATATGCTCGTATAACTAATTTTCTATATAAGCTATTACCGTGTAAATATTTTTAAGTTTTCGAAACAACGAATAGAATTTGACGCTGATTGAATAAAATTTCATTGATTTTTACTTTTATACCAATTGATAATTGGACCCGTATTTGTTTGTGTGTGAACAAACAATTACTTTTACGCCATTCTGTCGTGTTTTCTTTTTTCTTTTTTTTAAATTGTTAATTCAATAAAACTTCTTAAACATAATCAATTACTTTTCATAATTATAAATTGAATCCTACCAAAAAAAACCAAATAGCATTCAATTCATAAAAAATTCATTACGAGCAATTTAAACAACAAATTTTACTGCAATTATTATTGTTGTTATTGTTGTTTATATCACGTAATTACCGTTATCCATTCACTTAAATCGGTTCCATTCACTCCAGCAGATAATTTAATTCATCATGCAATTATTAATTGAATTCTACAAACAAATGCATAAAGGATAAAAACAGAGACCGCAAGCCAACAATAAAAAACAAGCACTTGCCAACAACAATGAAGAGCATGCCGTTTTATAGTGAGACGCTAAGACCGTGACGCCATGACATGCATGCATTAATTTGCAATATTGACAGAAATCTTGCATCAATCGATCGATCGATTATAATGAAATAATGCATAATGCAAAATTATATAAAAATTATGAAGAAGAACGTAGTCATTGTAATTTTTTTAGTGTATGGGAAGCGGGTGGGTGGAGAGAAAGGGCATCATTCTGTCAATTTCGTCATTGGCAATAAACAGGATTGCTGTTGAAAGTAATTTAATTACTTAATTTGATTGAATTATTGAATTGTCGTTGGAACGAATTTGTCACGCATGAATCGTGTGTGATTCACTTAGGATTCGTATGTGATTTTTTTTAGGAAATGCGAGGGTGTTAATTGACGTCTATAATTACTAATTTGATAAAATTCTGATTTCGGCTTTGTAGGAAATAGTGTTGGTTTATTCTCAATTTACCCGTTTTACTGATGGGTTTGCAGACGGTTGAAGGATTTTAAAGGAGCGCTCGTTACGACTCAGACACTCAAATATAATCCTAGTCGAAAAATATTGCCCCTTCTTACTCGTTGCAATATTATTCGAAACAATTCCCAATTTGGACTCTGTGTAACGATAATTTATATTGAAATAGATTTTATTGAAAGCTCGCAATTATTTTCACCCTATACGTATTTTCGTTAAACAGAAATAATTTTAATACTTTACCTTTTAAACGCGACTAATATAATGCGACTAACAAAATTGAAATTAACACAAATGTAAAAATATAATAAAATATTTTTATGTTTTATTAAATACTTAAAAGAATATTCACAAACAATTTTCTTAAATTAATAAATTCTAATTTAAATTTAATTTAAAAAATTAATTTAAAAAATTAACTAGAACGGCTTAAATTATATCATGAGAAAATATCTTCGGAGAAAAGTGAAAAATCCATTTGCTTATAAAACCAAAAATTCATACATTTCCTCTCTATTTCCCTCTTTCTCTTTCTCACTATCATTCTATATCTATCCAACTCTCTCTGTCTTGCACGTGACTCTTTCGACTTTACATCGACTTAATTCTATCAATGAAACAATCACAACGATGACAACAAATGACAAGCAACAACGATAAACGAGAAAAAACAATGATAAATGCGTAACAGTAATTTCATTTCCTTTTACTTCGGAACAAAAAAAATCCTAACAAAAGAAAACGTATAAATACATTAAATCTAATTTAATAAAACAGAAATTCATTAAAAAAAATAAGACGACAAAACCGTAGAAAGGCCAGCGGGCTCTCACTTAATACCAAGGATTCGAGTGATTTTATAGGACTTCGAGATGGATGGAAAATGTGAGAAAGGTGAAATATTTGACAAAAAATATACCATGTGGGAAAAGTACGACTGTGTGTGTGTACGCGCTTGTAGGAGTGATAGTAAAAAAATGAGTGTCACAAATCGAATGAATCCTACTTTGCATTAGCGTTAAACCAATTTCGAATTATATTTTATTTACAACGAACAAAAAATCTTTTATTCCTAAAAGAAGTTTGCTACTTCTGAAAATCTTTGCTATTGATTTTGGGCAAAAGAAATAAATATATAAATTCGATTTGAAATGTCTATTAAAGGATCTCACAAACTCGATCTCTCTCTTTCCCCCTCACAGCCTGTCACAAGAGAGAGAATGCGAGAGAACATGCGTTGTCGATCTCTTCAACTCTGTTGAATTCCTTTGTATCCGATCTTTATGAAAACACACCTCCCCTACCACCGTTTCTTCACGATCTGGTTTTCTTTGGAAAATTTTACAAAATCTCAAACTTCGTTCGATTAGTTTCGAGAGTTGAGAATTCGCTTGAAGCGGAATCGCTGAAGTGTGTGGTAAGGTGTTTGAGCCTGGCAACGCGCTACCAGGTTTGTCATTTCTTATGACTTCGCCCAAATTGGCGACTGAAGCGCAAGGATGTAAGACATGATTTTGGCGGGGATGCTGGATACATGACGTACGCGTCTCGCAGCACACGATCAGAGTAATTGGTGTGGAAATGAGATGGGGTGATTGCTGACCGCTTGGTACGTTATCCTTCGAAGATTTCTTCAAAGACCGATGGGGGACTTTCCAATTTTTCCATTGAAAAAGACCGCGCAAACGTGATGATTGGGCACAATTTTTGGTGATAGAGGAGGTGGTAATGCTTTCTTCGTGTTGACACAAGTCTTTAACGAGATCGGGTTGATGCGCCGTTCTTGGCAGGGTGGAATAAATAAAGTTTTGACTAAGCTGTTGTTGTTGTTGTTTAGGGTAATGCGAGCGTAAATGATGGTGGTGTAACGGTAGTGTGTTGTTGGTGGGATCGGGAATTGCGGAATAATTGGAGGCAGGGAGAATTGAGGAAATTGGACGTGATCTTGTTTGTCGCGTTGAAGGCGGAGGCGGGGAGGGTGACAACGATATAGGCCTAAAAATCTCATTAACCGATGGAGTTATAGCTGTACCTGTTCTCTCATCGCGATATTCATCGTCATCCGATAACTCAAAACGATCTTCCACGAGAGATGTTTGACGGGAGAGAACCTAAAATTTTAGCGAGAATGACGATGGTGATAAAAAAGAAAGAAAAAGGGAAAGAAAAAATGGAAAAATTAAAAGGGGTTTCCTTAGAAGCAACTTATTTTTAATTTATTATTTAAAATGCTTTTCTATCAAAGAAGCCGCTGTGTCGAAGGAAAAAAAATCTACATTAAAATGCTATTCGTTAAAAATCCTCATTCTCATCCTCATTCTCCTCAAAATTGATTCTCAATTATATAAATGTATCATTGTGTATGAATTGCATAGAATCTTCTGGTGCGTGCTTGATTTTAATTAAAAGACAGCGCGTAATCGCTTTACTCACCGCGTTATGCCTTCTCCGAGGGGGCGATCGTTTATTCCACAACGCTTCCAACTGATCGAAATGCTGAGACTGGGCTAATGCTGCCTGCTCCGGCCCTAGATTCGTTTGAGAGGTGATCGTTTTCATTTCGGCGATTTTCGATATCTCTTCCATACTCGCTGAAACGGAAAAGCGACGCTTGAGGCGTTCATCGACCTGGGCCATCATGACCGATGACGTCAGATGACCATATTTCTTCTGCCACGTGTAGGTATCGAGCGAGACCTCTTTTTTAAGTAAACGTTTCATTTGACGTTTCGGGCCTTGAGGACGTAAGTCTATAAGACGCAAGGCGGGACGAAGGAAGGAAGGAATAATAGAAATAGAATATAGTTGCAGAAGGGGAAAGAAAAAAAGACGAAATTATTTCTGTTATTTTAGTTTTACCTTCCACATCGCGGGCGGGTGCCGAGTAGGTCGGTAATTTCACAAATTGTGCGGGAGTATTGTGGAGACAAATCACGGGCAGGTTGAAACTATCGACGATCTGAACCAAAATCCTTGAACACTCCAGACTGATGTCGAAGCGGGTGAAGGGCACATGAAGTTGCAAAGAAGTCAGAGCGAGTCCGCGCTTATTCTCCCAGACGATGAGAGTTTTATCGTCACTGCCGGAGACGGTGGTGGTTCCTGTGAATGGATAACAAACAGCTGTTTAAGGCCATTTACCGTTTTAATATTTCCCGTTAAAATTTACCATCAGCTGATACTCGAACGCAAGTAACGGCTCCCAAGTGTCCGGCGAGCGTATGAATCTCTTCGCCCGTATGTAAATCCCAAATAATCAGATTGCAATCCTTCGAACCAGATATCACTTGCGTCTTATTATTCACCGAAACCGCTGAGCAGGTAACGGCATCGGTATGCCCCACCAATACTTGAGCCAATTTACCACCCGTCGCCTGCCAGACTTTTAATGACATATCCCGCGAGCCAGTGATAACGTATAAGCTGTCAGCGGTAATGGTGAAACATGTGATATCGTCCGAATGCGAAACGGTGTATTTCTCGTCCTCACGAGTCAGTGACCATATCTTAAGATTATTATCGCCATTAGTGCAGACCTGCGTAAAATTCGATTACAACCAAATAACGAGTGGAGTCTTAGGCGTTCTAGAGTTTACCGCAAATTTCATATTATTTGTGGCCGCCAAATTCTTGTGCGGACCCTGTAAAGTTTGCAAGAGCGTTGCAGAATCAGCCAACCAGACTTGTAGGAGTCCATCGCGATCGGAAGACATGACGCGTTGTGAATCCATCAAAACAACCACGCAACTAATTGTTGCATTATGATTCTGACGGACGCGCATGAAAGAGAGAGAAAGACAGATGTGGAAGGATAACGAAATTCAAGAAGACCCGTTTCGATATTTTAAAGAAGTCAATTCGTTGCTTTTTACCTTGAAACTCGTTGCCACTTGCCCCATTGATAGATTCCAGACATTGACTATTTTATCCTCCCCACCCGTTGCCAAAAATTCGCAATTTGGTGAAAAGCTAATGCTGGTCACAATGCCCGTATGGCTCTCATACGTCGTCTGATACTCGGGTGTATTTATTTTCATTAAATGAACGCAGCGTCCCGAAGCGATTCCAACAATTTGAGAATCACGCGATAAATCAAAGCAATTGATCGGCGGCAGGGGGGCAGAAGGTGAACGTTGCGATTGATTTGAACGTTTAAGAGAGCGCTTGCGACGTTGATTATGCGAATAAGGATGAACGTAGAGCTCCTCATTACGGAATGAATAGAAAGTGATTTTATTACCGCCCACCGTGATTAAAAAGTCATCATTGTCCATCGCATAGACAGCGGTAACAGGGCCAGGATTCGGTGGCATCGAACGGATCAATTTGCCAGAGTGCATGTCGTAAATGAGAGCACGTGTATCATCGCAACCGACGACGGCACGTTGACTGTCTTTGGCTATAGATAGTGTGCGTATCTGATGAATGAAGTGAAGGATGCCGGAGGAGGATTAGGTGATGAATAGTATGATGAGAGTAAATGAAAATTAGTTCAAGTTCATTTCAAAAAAGACTAGAAGTGGGTAGCACTATTGCGTTGTTTAATTGAATGAAGCGCTGGGAAGGATTTTTTAAGGGGACAGAAGGATGTGACCTAGATTACCGCCATGTTTCGATTGACAGAGTGATTTGCTAATCATCAATGGCTTCGATTTTGCTCAGTGGACGCTCTCACAAAAATGACATAAAAATGTTCGATAACTTTGATAAAAAAAATATTCTGATGAATCCTGATTGGAGAGACAGACAAAATTCTCGACAATTTCTAAAAATCGTTAACGACATATTTTCGAACTGACAAAATCCCAAAACGACAATATCGCGAACGACAAAATGCCGATTGTGCAAAAGGACGAAACACCGAAATTCCGAACGGCAAAATCATGAATTTATATTTAATGCACTAGAATACCGTCAGCAGCGAAGCCGGTGTTCTACCTACTGAGTATTGCAATACTTGCCGCGACCAAAGGTCGCCACACGCAAAAGCTTTATATCCAAGAATACTGTCTGAACAAGTTGAACTTTTATACAACAATTTCGGGATTTTGTTGTTCGGGATTTGAAACGGCAAAGTCCAAACGATTTTACCGTTTCAGGATTGCGTTATTCGGGATTGTGTCGCTCGGGATTTTGTTACAAACTGTCCTGATCGTTATCTAACCGTTGCGAATTTAAATTAAAAATATTTCGATATGGAAATGTATTCGTGTATTCGCCAAATAAATAAATAAAATTGTGAAATTTCGCAAGGAATAACGACAAGAAAAGAAATCGTCTAGTCTTTTATGGATATTCACAATTAAATATTCATGATTTAAAATTCTGAATGCCTGAAAAATAAAATTAATTTAAATGCCTCCAAAACGATATAAATCTTAACGTTTTTATTTTTGGAAACATATTTTCTCTTCTCCTCCACTTCTTCGCATTTTTACTTACCTGCGATTTGTGTCCTTTGAACGTATGCAACTCCTTGCCGGTAGCTAGAGAACGCAAGTATAAACCATTATCTTCGCAATGAGCCAGAAGGAAAGCCTGTAGAAGACAAACGATATTAAAAATGAATTCCTGAAGCTCATTAAATTTTTCATTGATGTCATCAACGTCATTGACGACGTAAATTGAAGATAATGTTGACATTATTATTATAAATATCTCTGACGGCTGCAGGAATAATAAACCTTTCTTTATTGGATTTTTTTTAATATTCTCGAAAAGAATAAAATTTTGCAATTTTCGTAAATTGTTGTTTTCTGATGCGATGTGGAGAATACATTGTGTGGGTGAGGGGTGGGTGGAAGTGAGGGTTATTAAATATACATGCGATGAAATTTTAAAACCAGTTGACAGTTGATTAAAATGAAAATTGATGTTGATGACAGATTATGTAGTTGACGGATTATGTGAATGACAGTTGGTGCAGCAGAAGTGTAAGCAGAATTTGAACTGAACTTGATGATAATTGCGATTTGTTTCTTTCTTTCTATGTTTGAATAATTTTTTATGCAAACTCTTTTTTATACTAAATATTATAAATAAAATACCTTTTTATTCTAAATTAAAAAAAAATCCATTTGCTCTTTTAATTAATTATAAACATCTTTTCAAATTTCTTTAACAAAACTATAATTAACTGAATGCAATTCATATCGATTTTAATTTTCAGTGTATCAATTATCAAGGATAAGAAAAGAATGAAAAGGATGTTACTGAAAGCGCGAATTTCCGCTTCCGTTTCCATTTGAAATGAATAAAGCGATTGAGCTCAGAAAGTAATTTGCCGTAACCAAAAAAGGCGCAAAACTTTTGGGAGTAAATAAAAAAAAGAAATAGAATTTTTAGAGAATTAGTTCCCTTCCTTTCTCTTCGATCCACCCCACAATCTCATCCTTATTATCCTCATCATCATTTTTTGTTCCATTTTTACAATTCCATTCTACAATTGTGTGTCTGCCTTTCCAGTGAAAAAAGGAATGAACTCTAAGGAGGAATGAATGAAAAGGAGCGAAGAACAAAAACTAAAAACGAAGAAAGACCATAGACATATTTTAGAAAATAAAAAACTTGAACAATTTCGAAAAACCGAAAGCTAGAAGTCGCTTAGTATTTTTGTTCCTCGCTTTTATTCGTTCGGTAAAAACTGCCAGCAATGGCAAGATGGGTGAGAGTGAGAAAGAGTGAGGGGCAGAGACATAACCATATACTGTATACGTGCATGCTTGTGTGTGGGGAGTGTTAATGACCATTTAATTTTGATTTATGTGTAAAATTAATGCATGATCCTTTTTCTTGAAAACTCTCGTGCTTTTTTTTACTTCAGTAAATTTTAAAATTGATAACTTTAAGGAATTTAAACATTTTTTAGGAATTGAGGAATTCTTTAGTTTTCATTTAATAAATTATATTTAATTGACTCAAATTATGTCTCTTTAAAACCGAGCTCTTATAAGACTTAATTTTTATACTCTGCACCAAAATTGTACACCCAAAGCGTTAAAGAAGGCGTGTCAGGTATAGAAAAGTTAATCGATCCTTGCTCAGAATCACCTCCTGAGTCGATTTAGTAATGCCTGCCCATTTGTCTGTCTGTGTGTCAAATGGAAAGGAAAAGGAAATGTAGAACTGAAAGCGTTCTCTTCCGTCCATTTCTTGTTCAATAAAAATCATAATTTTTTTATACTACGGGTGGGGGGGTATGTGAGCTTAGGGCAGGGCCGAAGTTAGCGTTCTTACTTGTTTTATTTCACCTCAAAGAAATTAGGGCATCGATTACAGATACGTCATCGTTTTCAATACATTTTCTTATTTATTTTCAATTAATTTTCTTATTTAATTTCTAAGACAACTTACCGAATCGCTCGAAATGTCGAAACGTAATACCGCACTGCACATCGGCAATGTATTCAGTAAGGTGTAATCGTTCAGTGACCAAAGGTAAATCATTTTATCATGACTCGACGAGATAAGAACGTCACAGATGCTGGTGACCTTCACTGAAGTCACACCAGCGCGGTGTTGGGTGATTTTATGTACCTGCAAAAGATAAAAAACAAAGAGAAAGAGAGAAAGAAAGACATGAAAAGGGAGGAAGCAATTAAAATTAGTTGCTTTCTTTCTTTATTTTGCCTGACGCAAACAATTAATCATGGAAAAGTTATTGATGGCAGATGAAAATTTTATATAATAAAATTCTGGAATGGAAGTCTAAAATTTCGCAAGGAAATAATATACACGGACACACGCACACGCATCCACGTGTATACTCGCACCCACGTAAGGCATACGCATGCACATACACACACGAGTCTGATTCCAAATGGCATTAATAAATTATATTCATTAGCAACTGTTGGTGTCTCATGTTCGTAACGCTGTGACGTTTAACAAGCTTAACACACGTTAAGCTCACGTGGAAAAACGGGGAGGAGGGGGGTTATAATCACTCTTTCTTGATAATATCCTCACGTTGGTGAGATTAAAAACTTCCAAACAATTTCATCACTATTGCGACAAACGACTATATGACACTTTTTTTCTAAATGATGTTTATATCAAAAATATTTGTTTTTCTCTCGAGACAAATTAACGCTTCAGAGTTTTAAATAAAATTAAAATAAAAAAATGTTAATACATGCGTAGGTATTATTGCAAATATATTGGATGTATACATACGTAAATATTTGTATGTACGTGTAAATTGTGTGTTAGAACGTCTCAAGTACGTGTCATGGAATTTAATTTTCAGCATGAACTAACGGTTAATTTATAAAAATCTCGTTGTGAATTCATTTAAAGATCATAATTATACTAGATATATTTTAAAGCGAACTTAGGTTAGAAATATAAACCTTTCGTTTGTCATTGCTTCCTTGAGATCTAATATTCTCCAAAAGGGCTCTAAAAGACTTTTCAAAGATACAAAATTGAATAAAATTTTAAAAAAGTTTTCTAGAAAAGAAATCCTTCTAGTTAAGTTTATAAACTTGACAAAAATATAAATAAAGTTAGAGGTGACACATCTTAGTCCTTTAGACTTTGTCACTCGTAACGTTTTGTCGCTGCGACAATCATGAAACGTGCTTGCAGGTATTCACTTCAGAAATTGCTACCTTCACAAAAATAAAAACCTACCATAAAACACATAGTCACACACATACACACGCTCACAAATACTTTCAAAAACTACCTACTTTCTACTTCTGTTCTCTTCCTTACCGTTCCGCCACCTCCCCTCAGCCATAACACGACGGTCGGTTTCCTTTTTAATACATGTTTAAAATAATAAATTCAACTTGACAGAGTTAAAGTACTCGTTAATGGTTGTTGTTGTTGTTGTTGTTGTTGTTAGTGTAGTGTAGTGTAGGTTTGTTTGTGGTCGCCATGGGTAAAATTTAAAAGGACTCTTTTATAAATTAAGCACACTTAATAAAATGTCGAAACTCCAAAAGCAAGAATAAAAATTTAAGTTAACTGAAGGAAATTTTATGGAGAGAAAGAGAGAGGTAATGAAAGTGAATGAATGACTGAAAGAGTTTTAAATTAAGAAGAACGAGATAGAAAAAGGAATAAAGTATGATTAAGTGTTTAAAATAGAATTGCCTTAATAAGAATGACAACCATCATTATCATTATCATTATCATTGTCATCATTATACTTATCATCTTATTTCTCAAAAGTTTAATTTCGAAATTTTCGAAATATCCCCCTCTCGCCACAAACATCAATGACATAACCTTCCTGGGATCATCACAAATTTAATATTTCCTCAATTTGAGCTTATGTTCTTTCGAAAACTGATCGAAATTTTGTTTTTATTTCAAAAGAAGACAGAAGAAATCTAGCTATCGTTAACGGTTAAACCATCAAATTATTGCCACTGGTCACCAACATGTATCAACATCATCAGTATTATCATTATTAACGCTCTCATAGCCGCTCAATATGTCCCTGAACGTCCTCAGGCTCGGATTGTATCGTATTGCATTACGCTAGGTCATTACTCGATTTTATCGTCATCAGTTTTGTTGTTCTGCTGCCAGTTGTCAGCATCATCATCAGTAAATATCAGCTCACCATCATCATCATCGCCATCATCATCACCATCATACACTTTTTCACTGATTTGGTCATTGTTTGTGCAACTACCTCCATCGTCATCATCATCATCATCATCATTATCCCCATCACCATCATTACCATTGAAATAATCGCTTCTATCATTACTAAAAGCAATAAAAAATAATGCGATTACCAACAGCAACAGCTTTTCTCGTAGCAATAATAATGCTATTGTTGTTGTTCATGTTGTTGTTGTTATTATTATTATTATATCTTTTGTTGTTACGCGACGGACCGATAAACAGGGTGATATATTATATCGTTGTTGCTCCTGTTGTTTTACGTTTCGCTTGATGTGCCAGAGCATATTTCGTTGTTGTTGTTGTTGTTAATGATGTTGCTTCTACTGGATGCTGTTTCCGGTGCTGCAATTGCTGTTGCTGTTGTTGTTGTTTTCCCCTGAAATTCTCGTTGAAGTTGTTACTTAATTTTTCTTTTGTTTTTGTTTGACGATAGCAATATTTTAAAACATTGTTGTATAAATTTATTTCCTTCTGTTTCTTTACTTTTTATTTGCACATCTTTTTTTCCTTTGACTATGTCTATTGTTACATTCAGAACAACGAAACAGCTGTTGCTGTCATAACAAGAAAAACGTCTATCAACGATAAAATGTAGTTGCAATAATTTTTCAAATGATATTGGAGAGAAGTAGGCGATGTTGTTGTTGTTGTTATATTTATTGCCTTTTCCCTTTCAGTTGTTACTGTTCCTGTTGTTGTTGCTTTTGTTGCTGAAAACCGAACGTTTTCTGGTGTCTCTACATTTTTAAAATGGAATTAATGACGCCTGAAGATCATGTTCTTGTTTTACCGGTGTGAAGTAGGCGAATTCAACTGCATAGCTGTTTTAAAGCTCTGTTCTTGTTATACGGCAAAAATACTACAGTTGCGGAAGCTAAGGAGAAAGCACGTGCACCAACCCAATTTTGTTACTATGCAGAGGGGTAGTGATCAAAGTACAAGGGTGAATCCCCAAATTAGTAATTGATTTTTTTATATAAATTATAAAAATTTACCACAAAAATTGTATTGAACTGTATTGAATTGTATTTCAAATGATTGGAAATTGTGCGTAATTAATAACACATAATTAATATAGTTGCATAAGAGACTATAGAACGCTTAGAACATTTAAAAACGTTAATTCAAAATTATGAATTGCCTTTGAATTTGGGTAAAAGGAATGAACTTAGGTACGGAATCTATAAAAATCTAAGTAGAATTTTTCATTATAAATAACTTTTTTGAAAGCACAATAGTTTCCATAATTTTTCCGAATATATTTTGAAGTGTTTGATTTAATTATAATAAAAACATCTGATTAGTACTTCTAAAAATTCGTCGAGTAATTACAAAAAAGTTGGGGTTGATAGTTATAAGAAAAACATTGAAAATAGTTTAATTTTCGGCTTCCAGTCAATTATTAGAGATAAAGGAATTGTAAAAGACTGTAAAAATTGTTAAAACACTTAAAGTGCAAGAAAAATATAAACAAAAAACACGTAACACCTACTCATAGCTTGTACCAGTGGGATGTGTGTGTGTGTGTGTCTATGTGTGACTGTCGTTTATTTGAACTCTGTTAGACTAAACAAAATTAAGTTGTCAACAGTGTTTTTCCTTATAGCACCTAACGAATGCTTGCCTCTTTAGCGAAGCCTGCTTTTCAGTTCGGAAGAAAAAAATTAAATAAATAAAAAATAAGGGGATTTTTTTCTTGGTAAAATACCAAGCCAGAAAATTATTGCTTTACATCGCGGAGACAAAAAATACAAATAAATCAGAAACAGCGGTAGAATGAGAAAAAGAGCATCTACGAAAATAAGAACACCAATGGCAACAACAATAGCACCGTGGATTCAATTCCGTTGGATTAAAATAAACGTTTTCTAGGACTTAAATATCCTCACACATAATCACACACACGTACATACACCCATATAGAACACATTCATTCTACGCTTGCACCCCTCGCCACGCTTATTCATTCTCGTTCACTCCTTATATTATTACTATTATTGTCATGAGACCAATGAGCATTCTCAACATAAACAACTTCGTTAACGGAAACAATTTTGAAACTTAACGAAATGCGATCTAGGTTTACTTTTCGTTTTCAAAGCGTTATATTTTTGCGTCGTTTACGATACGAGTGTGAGTGCAAGTGTGTGTATATATTTGTGTGTTTAAATGTGTATGTGTGTTTAGATATGTGTGTAAGTATGTATACATGTGCGTATATGTGTGTATATGACAACGTATGTTCAATAATTTATCTCACTTAAACAACATCGAGCTAATAAAATTCCATAAATTATCCACAAAACGACACCGCTTCCTATTCGAATTCGAAATCTTCAAAATTTAATAAAATTTAATAAAATCATTTCAACGTGTCAAGCCTTTAGCTAGAAGCTCCTTAAAGTAAATCGTATCTACTCACCACTCTTTTTTGTTGAATATCAGAAAGTGTAATGGTCGTGTCCTCGCTGCCGCTAATCACCAAAGTGTTATTTACAGCTGATGCGACGCAGGTAACTGTAGCTGTGTGTGACCTTTACGATAACGATAAGAAAATTAATAAAGATTACAACAAAAACAACAATAAAAAAAATAATAATAAAAACAACAGTAGGAACAACCACGGCAGTAAAAATGGCACTAACAACAGATATTATTACTTACTTGATATGTGTTTTAAGTTCGCGACTACTTAAATTCCAAACCATCACGGAAGTATCTTCAGAACCGGTCAAAAGCATATCCGATTGCGGTGCCACCAACAGACACGTAACGGCACCTGAATGACCTTTTGGTGTATTGTAAACAGCAAACAACAAGAAGAAACAGTAGAAGCCAAACATCGTGAGAGGGAGGGAAAGAGAAAAAGAAAAAATAAGTTTAACAAGCGTTGGCTAAGGAGCGGGATCTTACAAACTTTGTAAGGACAAAACGTGCCGAAGGGTAATAAAAAAATTATAATCGTCTTAATTTCATTCTTGCCTTTTGTGTGACTTCCTTGATAAAATATTGTTGAAAAAAATTAGGAAGGAGACGGGAGTAAGGATCAAAATCATACTGGGTTTTATTCATATCAAAAACTTTAAGTAATTCCTTTAAAAAGTTCTCATTTGTAATAAAGGATAAATATGAAGTTTTCATAAACAGTCTGTATTTAATTCCTGTATCTCAGTCTTTTTGCATTTAATAATTGAAATAAAAAATTTTTCTCTTCCTAAAAAAATATTACAATACGGTTCTTTTAAAATGACACCTATTATTGAAAGATCTCGCAGAGCCGAGCTTATGCGAGCTGAAAGGTGAATAATTTTTTTTAAATACATCAATCACCTCTATCACTACCTCTATCAAAGATCCCGACAATATTTATGCATACATATACACACATATTATTTTATAGGAAAACAGAAAACCTTTCCAAATTTTAAAACTTAAAGCTCCGATTAAATTCTTTTCAAAAACTACTGATAATTAAAACGAAAACTAAACCCAATTTTAAATCAATCAACCGTTTTTTCAAACCCTCTTTTTCCTTTCCTTATTTTCATCACAAACGCGGTCAGGACTTACCCTTGAATGTATGCTCTAACGAATTGCTCATGATGTGCCACATTTGCACATCGCCCGATTTCGTGGTCAATATGATATGCTGTTTTGTTGGTGCTAAACAAATATCCCGTATCGGTCCAGTACCCGAAACAGTCATCGTGCGTATCTGTGAGGGCAATGGCGCCGGTAGCCAACCCGTCAAGGGCACAAGCAAGGGCACGGTACAACCATCGCACCAAGCAGTCGCCGAACGTACGGTGATGCTAAGCAAGGAATTATCATTCTCATCGTGTTCGCTTACGGGTCGTAGGCATGAGATTAACTAAATCAAGGAGAGAAGCAATAGCAATATAAAAAAAACTGTGAATAAATGTCATAATAAAATAGTAGTATATTTCGTCCTTTTTATACTTTTTTTGTTATACCTGCGAACCAAGTTGCATTGGGTCACGTGTAAGGACATCACTGGATTTGCGTATCGTATAATAAATCAATTCAATGTCACGATCCAGTAAATAACAGCGGACGTGCTCAATCAGGCAACGCAAATAACTGATGGAAACGGTTTGGACCTGTTGGTGAATGAAGTTGAGATAAAAATTGTAGTTGGGTTGGTGAAGGTGGGCGGGTTAGATAGGGGATAGATGCGCAAATGGAAATAAAAATCGAAATTGGAAGAAAATATCACGGTTTGTCATTTATTTATAAAGCTATCTTTTCCGTATTTTCCCAAAATCATAAAAATAAACCACAAATATTCGTTATTATTAAGAAATTCTTCAAACCGAATTTGACGAACCCTAAAATGGATTAATAAGGACTTATCCGTCTTCCGTTTCTTCGTCTTCTTCTTATCATGTACCACGAGCACATATTTTTGCCAAACTCGTAAAAATTGAAATTAGTTGAAATACGGCGTCTCATTTCTGTGATTGCTAAGCCCACCAAAAATCTTATGGCTATAAAATTTTATTATAAAATAAAGCATGTAATTCATTCGTTATTCTGACAAGAATCAACCAAATCAGCCAGATTTCACAGCCCGATTGTGTTGCAAAAAATATTTTATTATAAAGCCTAAATCGTGTTTGAAGAAGATTAACGAGAAATAACTGCGTCAAATAAACGTCGGAGAGAAAAATTGTGTCGGTATGAGAAAATGTTTTACTTCAGTCTTACGGATTTATAACAGGGGGATAGCGGGTGGTAAATCTCCGTGTATTGCATAAAATTTACTTCAATTTAAAAATTTTTAAAAATTTTTTAAAATCGAAAGAGACAACTAAATCCAGGACTAGACCGGAACAACTCTCTTCTGAAATTATTACTAGTTCATATTAATTTAAAAGAGAGGATCGATTTGTTGCTCAGTTGGTCAGCCCTTCCGCCTTAAGAGGAAATTCACCTTTGAAATCATTATAACGTTGAGCTTTTGCTTTGACTAAATTAGCTTTTCAATCAATGATAAAATTTACTTTACAACAAATTTTGCCTTGCCTTTATTGATTATTTTCATTGAATGAGATCAGAATAAAGAGAGGATAATGCTTGAACAGTGATAAAGAGAGGATAAGTTAAAATTATTTTTAATTTTAACCAAAGTTCTGAAAATTGCTTTAGTTTATTCCTCTGTTTTTTTATCTTCATCGTACTCTAGTAATAAAATACATTCGACCTTTTTCTTATTTTCCTTAAAAGCCTTGATACGCCCACTAAATATCAATCCTTGGGTAGGGAGATGTGTTGAAAAGAAGAAAAAATATTAATGTGTTGTTATTTTAAAACCATTCGTACGTATTTTTTTCAAGAAATTTTTGGAAAATTAAAAATTAGAAATAAAAACGAACAAAAGTTTTAGTTAAATTTGTAAGGCAGTTTTTTAAGAGATTTACAACACATTTAATAATTCCATTAAATAAATCTACCGAATGTATTTAGTAACCTGCCACTCCCCACTGTCTATCACACAACTGTTCAGACCTTCATCAGTTTTTTCCTATTATTCGAAAAACCGAGAAGTGTCATCATCATCACCTTCATCGTCATCATCGTCATCATCACGTGGACAAATGTAATGCAAAAAATACGTTAAATTATTCATTCAGTGTAGTAAAATGGAATTAGAGCTATTGTGGTCTCTTCGCTGTTCCCGCTTTTTCTGTCACGCACGGTGGAAGGTTGTGCATTCTCTTACTCTTCATGTCTTGATAGAAATAGTCAGTGCATATACCGTAGCACATGCAAGGTATTGAAACGAATTTATGTCAGAGTTTATATTTATTCTCAATATCTCTTTCTCTCTCTATCTTATCGCTCCTCATCTCCCTTTCTATAGCACTTACCGCAGCTAAAAGAAAGTCGAAATTGCATACGGCAATTTGTTTGAATTTCGCAGTATCGTCAGAGCGCATTAAATGATGCCAGGACTCCTCCACATGACGTATGCTATACGAAACGTCTGCCGCCAGAGGATTGTAAAATGTAGAAGTGTCATCATTGTGATGCGACGAGGACTTTCGGCCGGCTGATATATTGTCCTTCTCCTTTTGACTAATAACTATAAATATATATGAGAGAGAAAGAAAGAGATAACAAGAGAGAGAATGTATAGAATGAAGCGAGTAAGGGTGAAACCTGACAGGCAGGTCATTCATTTATATTTTTTTCAAAAGTTTATGCAAATTAAAATTTAATTAATTTCATTTAAATTCTATTTTATTTTTTCTTTTCTTTCATTTTTCCCTACCTGAAACTTTGTCTGTCTCTGCAGTTGTGCTTTCATTGGTGGTGGGCTCCTCGTCATCGTCGGAATCCTGTTGAAAGAATATGTTGGCAATTTCAGTATGCATCGTCCTTGTGGTGTCACTGTCCATATACCGACGTTTAGCCACTTCAGCGCAATAGGAGTGTCGCCATTGTAAAAGTATTTTCCCGGACATGACTTTCTCACGAAGTAAAGAACCTAAGTGGGTGAAAGGAGTAGAGAAAGAGAGACAGAGAGAGAGAGAGAAAGAAAATGAATACGGAATAACAATTTTGCAGTCCATGGATTCGTTTTATTCATTGTTTTCCAATTAATTCATGTATTCAAAAAGTCTCAGAACTTTTCTGATCTTTGACTTTCTTAAACTTGTTTTGCTTATTGGCTTTCTTACTATCTTCTCTACCAGAATCAGAGGGAGGAAGAGAGAAGTAGAGAAATTTTGTAGACAGTTTTCTAACTCCACCTATTTATTTAATTTCGTTTTCTTACGTGAACGTAATCCTTCATTTCCTCCTACTCCCTAATTCGTAATCGCTACCTTTACCTTCACTACTCCGTACTCTCTCTCCAACCATGTCCCAATACTCACTCATTTCATTGCGTATTTTCCTGAATGATGAAAAATTAAAGTTTCCCTCTTCCGTCTCCATAGACATTTCAGGATCATCGACGGGCATTAACAGTTCCAGAATTTCTGTCTCAGTAAGGCCATACACGGAACAAGTCAGATAGGCGGCCAATCGTCCAAAACCTTTATTGCCATAACTCTCTTCGAAGCAATCAAATTGCTGTTCGACGAAATTTTCAAATTTGGAATCCTCTGTGGCATCACCGATATTTAGGTTGGCGTCGTGGGGTTTACGCAATACGGTGTGATTAATCTCCGCGGAGAGATCGAAAAGATATTCCAAGGATTTAAAACGATCCTTTTGCACGGTTGTAAATTTAAGATGCTCAATGGGCGTGGTTGTGGTGCAGATGAGCTGAACATTCCAGGGAAGAGAAATCGGTAACCACGAGAGAGCTGCCACAATATCACAATCCAAAGGATTTAATAAATGCAAATCATCGATGAATATTAAAAGGATATCATTATTCATATCCTCGATACGACGCAAAAGATTCTGGAACCAATTGTTTATATAGAGTGGATCGAAAGAGGCGTCCTTCGGTAGATAACCTTCGGGTATATTAAATATTATAGAAATCTGCTGGCAGATGACTCGCAACAATTCCAGATTGTAGGCGGAACGAGGTGTGGCTGAAGCAAAACGGATAACACGATGAACGCGTAATGCCGATGATTTCGGTTGGTCGCCGATGTTGAACCATTTGGTTGCGTCACGATAGAGTGCTGTCAAAATGCTACTTTTTCCCGAACCGTGTTGGCCGTGAATGAAGTAGGGGGCGTGACGACTACCATTGCGATAATTTGAAAGTAGATTCTGACGTAAACGATCGAGAACATTGGATGACAGCAATTCATCGGCTTCTAAATGCTCTTCAAGGAAACGCAAATGAGTTGAATGCTCGTGAAAAATTTCCTAGAAAGAAAGAAATCCATTTTTTTGTGATATAACGAATATTGCTGACGGATATGGGATACATTTTTAGACGAATTTTGTCTTGTTGAAGAAGATTTTTGTCTTATTGTTTTTAAGTGATTATTATCATGTGATCAAATGATCATTATCACATATGTTTTCTTTCAATTAAAATCAATTCCATTAAATTTTATCCTTTTTATTTAAAAAGTCTTTTAAAAGGACTTGAAAATTCAATAATTGCAAGCTTTCGAACTTCTGCATTCATCAGGAGTCATGCCTCACCATTTTTGCACACCTGACATTTACCGACCTCCCTCCCCTATCTCCCTTCCTTCCAATCTTTCTTCCTGTTCCTTTATTCACACCCTTGTAAGATTCTTGTAATATTCCAAAATGCATTAAAATAACCCAACCTCATTTTTCTTTCTATCTTTGTTTTAAAAAATAAATGAAAGAGATTGTGTCCGCCCCTTTCTTCTTCTTCTCCTCCTCCTCCTTTTCCTTCGCACCTGTCTATGAGGCATAGCAGTACAGGATGAAGGGTCACAGAACAAAGTAAGAATGGTATTGCCAGGAAGCAATTATACTCAATGACTTACTGACTGACTGACGGCTAACGGATGTGCCAGTGCTAATGCTTTTTCACTCACGCATCATTTGTGCTTCACCGACGTTTCGTGAACGAAATATTGTTTCTCAGAGACATTCTTCAGTGTCGCGACTGAATTGTCATCGACTAGAATTTTGTGATTTAATTAATTTTTTTATTTTATTAAATACAAATGGATTCTTATACCTTTTCGTCGATTTTATTTAATTTTTATAAGATAAATAAAGAGCAGAAAAATAACACCTGGAATAACCAACGAAATGAACGATATCTATCATCGCGAAAGGAATCCTTTTAAGTTTGCAAGAAAAATTGCCAGTAGTGAATTTAAATAAATATATCTTAAAATATATATGCATGTCTGAAGAGCAATCGAATGGGTGGCAGAAGGGTAAAGAGACAGCTTGTGAGTTGTAAGAGTAGTTCTAAAATTCATATTCATTTAATTAAAATCTACTTCTAAAGCTTCTCTCACAGCTTCTTAATTAGGTTTTGCTCTGCCAGAGTTTTCCATTTAACATCTAATTATTTAATTAAATCGCTTTTCTTATAATTTCTCTTACATCATTTCTTTGTAGTGAATTTTTTGTTCCATTTTAACAAAATTTTCTTCGTTTTCTTCTACATAAATCTCGCCTCGCACAAAAAACGGCTCTTGATAAACTTTAAAATTATCGAAAATGAATCTGTAGAAAGCTTTAATGAGAAATACTGAAGAATTTCAAAGCCAAGGATAATGAGAAATAGAAGAAGATTAGGGTGGAATTAAAAAATAATTTTTTTTAAAAAGTGTAAATTATAATGTAGTTAAATCTATCAAATAAATCGAATCTATCGATAAAGTCTATCCATTCGATAAGAGTAAGGAAAATAGTTGTATAAATTCGTTAACGCTTTATATAAATTTTAGAGTAATATTTGTAGTAACGTAAATGTATCTGTTAGATTTAATAAAAAATAGATTTCATAAAACATCCTTTATGAAACCTCGTTTTTCCAAATCTTTTTCTCAGTAATAAAAGAGATTGAAGGCTTTTGTTGGATCCGCAATAGAAAAAGTTGCACGACACAAACCAGCCCATGGATATATCCTGAAGTTAAGCCATTAATGTTTGGATATTTCTTTTCCCAACTTTATAAGTTTTCTTTTGATTACGTTGTCTTGATGCACCACATTTCACCACGTCTCTTTCTCGATCTCTCTCTTTCTCTCGTTCGCTTTGTTTGCAGTCATTATTGTAAAATGTTCAGTTTAAACATTCATTTTTCCACTTTGTTTTTTTTTAACTCACGCAACAATTTTTATCCAACATTCATTTGCTCTTTCAAGCTTTGTCCAAAGCTGACACCAATTTCTGCCTCGGCCCTTTTCCGTCCCTGAAATTTTACATTTTACTGCAATTTTAAAACCAGTGTAATTCTCATTTACTCCTTCTCTCTCCCCCTTTCTTCGCCCACACTTATTTTTTTTAATTTTGGCCTCAAGCCATACCAATCAAAAGTCATGGAAAAAAATAACAAAAGGAAACATCCTTTGATTCATTATCAACACCCAACGATATGGATGGAGAGGGGTGGAGAAATGAAAAAAAAGAATAGGAGAGCAGCAAAAAAGAAAAGTAAACAAAAGCAATAACGTGCTCTCTTTCCGGCTGAAGAAAGAAGGAAGTGAGAAGACTTTATGGTCTGTTCGGTCTCAAATTATTCCGGTTGGGCTTAAAACGTTCATAAAAACGAGTCGAAATTGGTGCAAATTCTATTTATATTTCACTACGACCAAATATCAATTAAGGAAAAGGTCTTTATTTTCTATATCCTTTATTAATCAGATCATGAAAAAGGTGGGCGAAAGTATAAACAACGACACAACTCAGCCGACGAAAAGGTCAAAACGGATGCGAATTCGTTTTTTTTTAATTTGTTTTTGTAACGAAAATTGTTAAATACGATTATGAAAATTTGAGAATTATTTTTAAAAAGAGTGTCTCCTTGACCGGATTTGATCCTTTGAATAGGATCACCATAAAATTTATTTCTTTCCTGAGAAAATAATCCTGACCTCAACTTTGCTCCATTCGATATAATTGCAATTATGACAAGTTTTATATTAAATACTATAATACTAATAGTATTTTAGGTTTTATAAAAAATATAATGTTTTTTTTTAATTTGAAAAATTTTAAATACAATCGAAAGACATTGCCCTTTGAATAAATTCTGGTAGAAAATATAAAACAACTAAAAAAACATTAATCAGTTTATCACAAAGAGAAATGCACTTTTAATATCATTTTACTTTTTACCAAGGACGTTATTATATTTATTATACTTTTCACAAAAATAAAATATCGTATAAATAAATATTTTGGGATAAATTCCTCACATTCCATCCCGTCACTCACCTGAACAGTCTTTTTTCTCCCTTTGATCACATCTGGGTCATTGGCAATATGTTTCTCTATGAGATTATGCAGCTTCTTGGTGATTTCATTTTTGAATTTACTTAAATATGTTTCATGCTCTTCGATATCAACATCGATTGTTTGATCATCAGTTTTACCTTCAACACTATAAAAATCACAAAAAAAAACAATTTGCGAAATTCGAATGCTTTAGATCTTGTTTTCTATAAAACTTTTGTCTCTAGAATGATAAAGCACAAATATAAAAAGGGATGAAACTTACACTAACGTTGCATAATTTTCGACTGAAAGCTTCATTGTCAACTCATTCTTAAGGCGACGTAATCGCTCATCATTTGTCAAATCTGTCAATCTGTCATTACGACCCGACCATTCGCGAAACACTGCCACCATTTTTCCAGTGGAGTATGCTTGAACGAGAAGGAAAGAGAGAGAAAGAAAAGATGAAAAACATGTTTTACAATTTCATTTTTTTTTCTATGGAAAAAAAATTGTTTTTTTTTAGATTCCAACCCTTACCTAAAGCATGATTTATTTCTCGTTCTATCGTGGTTTGACGCAGTTGCTGCAGGCGTTCCATAAAATCATCTGAATGGATTTTCGTCTGGGTTTGCGCCTCTACGACCTCGTTCAGCGATTTTTCGAGACAATCGAGAAGTTGTGAATGTTCCGTTAGCCAGGATTCCAATGGCATAAAGCTAAAACGACATGGAAATTAGATGGAGGGAATGGGGCAAAAATGGACACATAAACAATTTTACACAAGAAAAGTTCTAAAATACTCTTAAGAACAAAAACAATTTAAGGGCGCCTCAGAAATGTCAGGAAAAATATCTTGTCTAACGTTTTTCTTTCGTGAATTTTTCAAAAATATTGTTTTCGAATTTTCTGCTTTATAAAAGAAGAAGAACACGTTGACAGCGATTTATGTGTGAAGTCAGTGGCTTAAGACATTTTCTGTCTCCTTGACGTCTGAACAAATTTTCCAAATGATAAATTCCTTCGGGAAGCTTTTTTGCAATCCTTTTTTCAATCAATCCTTTTGTTATTCTTTGCTATAAAATTAGAGCAACAACAACAACGAGAAACTATGAATGATACCTTAAGGTATTGTTTGCTCTGTCTTTATCTACAATTATGTGTCTCGTTTCTTGTCAGTTTTGTAATTTTTGCCAGCGAAAATTATTTTTCGTATAAAATTCAAGATAAATGCATCTGATACAATTCGATTAATGGGAGAAATATGGTGGGTGAAGGAGTGTGTGTGTGTGCAGTTTTTGTTTATTACTAGCATTCTCGCTCTGTCATATTTGAAGACTATTGAAATAAACTTGTTCATTGCCAAATTTAAACTTCTTCACTTTAAAACTATTAATTTATCTCGTTTCGCTTCATGCAATATAATATTTTCTCTTCATACAAAAAATTTTCCTCCCTCTCTTTCTTTGAAAAACCAAAAAAAAAAACTCCATAAATATAAATAAGTGTTAGAACGACGTATCTCTTATCCGTTGTCTCAAACGAACAAGTAAGGTAGACCAAGATATAAATTTGTCAGTTTGCAACGGGTCCTTATGAGTCGTTACGGTCGCCGTGGCAGTGGTTTTTGGTTTACTTACACTTCTCTTTATTTTTATTCTTCAATTGGATCAATTTTTCGGAAGTTACGAAAACAAGAGCTCTTAGTCTGTGGATAAAGTGAGCCAAACAGAGAGATAAACAGTGAGAAGGAGAGATGTATGAAGGGAGAGGAAAAGGATGGTAAGTGAAGAGTTCCTGTCAGGAATTCTGTTTTGTTTGTTTTGCTTTTATACAATGTTTTCATAGTCAAGAACAATCATAAAATTCTAAATAAATCTCGTGCGGAAAAAGGAATGGAAATTAGAATAGTTTGTCTGTAAACATTCTTTTTGTAGAATGTTTTAGAAGTAATGGTAGTTAGAAAACCAAAAAGCCAGACCAAATAAAAAGCTATTCAGAAACAAGAACGTAAATAGCCGGACAACAAAATAATAAAATGCAATCGTTCTTCGTCAGTATCTTCCTCCGGCAAGAATGCACGTTTTTGCTATTCTTTCATATTTTATTCACTTTCCTCTTTGCTCAAAAAAATTCAGAATATTAGAATATAAAAAATATGAAATCACAAAAGTTTTTAAAAAACGACACTGTTTTCTCTTGCTTCTTTTTTCTTATTTTTAATCAATTTATAATTTCTAAAAGCGCCTATATTTAAATAATTACCGATAGTCCTGTTTCAGGATATATCGCTCTTGCCGCAGGTGGCCGGCAGCAACCTCTCCATCGGTTTCCACTGCATACCATTTTTCAAGCAATGAAATTTCATCCTTCGAATCGATGGCAGTCAACTGATGGCTGATGACTTTGTAGATATCGGCGTCGATACTGGTGGGAAGGGGCATGCGACCTAAACTGTTTCCAATCAGTGCCTGAAAGAAAAAGGAGACAAAATGAAGAAAAGAAAAAAGGAAATTTGAAAAAATAAGTAGAACATTCTGTCACCGTTACAAAAAGTTCAATATGCTTCGCTAGTAATTGACCTAGTCATCATCATCAACCTCCAACCTCGGACTTACCATGAAATAAATGCTCTTGGAATATTGATGACAATTTTCGATTTCTTTTAAATGGCCTTGCAAAACGTAAGGATCTCTTTCGACTTGCGTGATATCAAGGGGACCGGTACCAAAATGCATATCAACAATTTCAATCTAAAGAATTTTGTTTAAAAAGTTCGAAGAATAAATCAATAAACGATTCATACAGAAGAGTTGAATTGTTTAGCAATTATTATAAATGGATTTATTGATAATTTATTACTTCGTTACCTCAATTTGTCGATCATCGTAAAGACTTTGCAATTCAGGACCCACCAATTCCAATAACATTCGACGCTCCTGACAAAATTCTAAAACCATTTTCAGGCAAAAATAAAAAAGGGAGACAGAAAAGTTATAAAATCTTATTGATATCGAAATACTGTCAGACATTCATTCTAAAGATAAAACCATAGAAAGGTTTTTAAAGAGAAAATATGCCCTCGGGGGACAGCTGGTCTCACTTTAAAAAGTTATGCTTAAAAAAGATGCTCTTGGAAGAAGAAATATTGTAATACTATTTGGTGATTTATATTTTGTCTATAATACCGGAATAACTCCGGTTATTGTTCCGGAGTGGTAACAATAACTTCGTAGACATTAATGACCCATCTGGGCATATTTTATGTTAGGTTAGATTCTTTTATTTGTAAGACATTTAATACTCACCACTTTTCAGGCTGGAAACATAAATTTTCACGAGCAACGGTTTTGGTAATCGCGTATTCTTCGAGGTCACACCTCTCAAGGCATTCAAGATCCCTTCGTCAATTGCTGCCGCCATTACGTACGGGTATGCTTGCCTTAGAGAACGGCCTGAGTGGATTGGAATGCACGAGGGAATGGAAGGCGAAGGCGAATGAATAGATCTCGCGGGAGCTCTTTCAGTGATCCATTCGAGACGTATACGGGGGCAATAATGGGTCGAACTTTTCTAAAGGTTACCACAGGATATTAATTCACAAGTGTATACAAAGTTTTCTTTTGTATTTTGTTGTATTCTAATTTTGTTGTCGCTTTCATTTCTTGCCAAAGTTTAGATTATAGTCTTTTGATCTTTAAGTGAAGTTCATTGAATTCGATAAAAGTGCGGTACGGTATCCTTTCGATGACAATGAGCGATGACCGGAAGATTTCTGAAAAAAACGACTTTGTTAAAGGAAGTTGAGTTTTTTAGAATTAATTTTTTTAGAAAACCCATAAACGACCTTATTGAGTCTTAGAAGCGAATTGTAAAGATTGTTCGACGAATAGAAGAAGGAAAAGAAGAAGAATAATGACTGTGTAGATGGAAAATCTTTCACAAATTTTTGTCAAGAAAAAATTTTGTATGTCTTGTAGCTGCTTTTTATGAACATTTGATATTTTTGGTTAAAAAGAAATCGAATAGAAGCTTATTGAATTACAAAAATTATTGAAATAATAGATTGAGAGGATCAAGAATAAAAAGGGAAAATTGTGGGACATCACGATATGAAAAATCTTTTATAGAGAAAAGCAATAACAATTATCTAGTTATTTTATATTTATTTTTATGTTTTTAATTTTAGAATAAATTTCTTTTCTAACAAATCCTTTCTTTCTATTAAATAAATTCATGAGTTCTGCAAGCTTACGAAAACGAACTAAATAACTCTGACAAGAAACTTTGCAATTCTATGAGACAGCATTAATTTTCCATTTCGATAAATTCGAAACTTTCCTCAGATATTTAAATACATTCCATGTTCTTGTTGTTCTTGTTGTTGTTGGTTTGAATTTGCATTTGTGTGTGTTTTTTAATAACATTAAAACTTTCTGCAGTTATAAATCGATAATAATTATTTTAACTTTAATGGATGCAATATCACAGGAATGAGAAGGAAGGAGTAGGAATGCTTGAAAATAGAAATCGAACCAATCCACAAAATCCATCAAACCATCTATTCATTAATAAATCAATCGCGGTTTTCAGCAATTATAGAGAAATACTCGTAGCAAAAATAGCATTCAAAAGAGTAGATTCCATTTGTGGCATTCTAATTAAATTACTTTTTTAACATTTTAAACAAAAAGTTTTTGATCTAGAGGGGCGGACTCCTAAGAGGAAAATTAAAAGTTCGCACAAATGTAATTTTGTAATAAGAAATGATATAAAGCGAGACGATCTTGTGGACTTAGTACGGAAATATTAAAGAGCATTTGTTTGTTAAGGCAATACGAATACCTTTTGCAGGCGTAGGAATTAGCTGAAATACAAAAGTACTAAACAATACTATTCAAAGACCTAAAGAATCCTGTAAAGTGCAGTAAATATATATAAAAGTACTGAAAGTACTGAGAATACTACTAAAGGATTTGTAAAAGATAGTACCAAAAAAGTAATACAATTGTAAACCACAGAAAGTTAACGGAACAGTATTACAAATAGTACTAAAAAGTAATAATAAAAGCGTATTAAAAATAAAAGGGCATTATTTTATTAAAGAACTCACTTTACAAATGCAGTACTGTAATGTACAGTACAGTACAGTAAGAATGGTGAGAATGATACTTCTCTACTATTTAAAATACTAAATGTTATTAATTTATTCCTACGTTTAATCCATTTTCAAATAAATTTTTCAAACAAATTCTGCGTCCCAATATCCATCCAGTAATTATCATTCATTGGCAACTAATTCATCATTCTGTGGTGAACTCATTATTCATGAGGTTGTTGGAATAACCAATAGAAGTCCACAGAAGTTCAACAATTTATCGATACTTTATATTCTCGATATTCCAGGGATCCTAGCGAACGAAGTTTGAAAAGGAAAACCTTTCTACAAAGTATTACGAGTTCGTTATTTCGCTTTTCTGTTTTGTCACCTTCGCCATGTTTTGAAATTTCATCTTTCTGGACTGCTTTTATTATTTGCTTTTATTGATTTTACCTTAAAGCTGAATAATATTTTCAAACAGTTTTTTCAGTAAATATTGACAGCAAACATATCGGGACTTTCGTTCTAAACACATTTCCTTTTATGGTTTATCATTACTATACTTTTGCCCTCTTTCACGCTTCATCACGTTCCTGAGTTTTGAAAAGAAGCTTTGTGTACTTTTTGATAATTCCTTTTTGTAAAAGGAAAGAAAAGGAAGGAAAAAGAAACTCGTACGAACTAAAGAAAGGGACACTGTTGAGAAAAATATGATCGACACACGATTGTGAACGACCATTAAATATTCAAGTCGATTCTTTTCGTATGTGATTGTTTTTGTTGGAATGAGAAAACTTTTCCAATAAAGGTGGTACACATAGAGAATGTTTGGGGTGCGGTTAATGAATAAGAGTTTTTAAGTGTTTAATAATGAAACAATTTAACATGGACTTAACATGCTTTTGACATGCGTTTTCGGCCTCGATGGAAATTTTGAAGGAAGTCACGAGCATACTCCCACTGATTATTAATATGAAAAAATTACTTTATATTACTTGCAGGGTATACAAACTTGTCCAGGTCGAAGTTGGCGTGCTTACTTCTTTAAATGTATTTATTATTTCATTCAATTTCAAAGAAATACCTTCGAGTTATTTTGAAAAGAAATATTTGCTAGACACTTTTTTAAATTGCCAGTTGTTGTTGTTGTTGTTGTTGTTGTTCCTTTTGCCATTTGAATCTAGTTACAAAATCGTACGTACGTCGTAATTATTATCATCATCATCATTATTATTATAATATTGTTACCACCATTACCACCATTTATCACTGGTGGGTATTTATTCTCATAACATTCGATTTCTTCTCATTGCAAATTGTTGTTGCTTTTGCATTTCTCACTGCTACCAAAATTTTACTTCTTTGAATTTCTATTGTTGTTGTAGTTGGTTTTGTATTAATTATTGTCGTTGCATTTGTTGGTGTTGTTGCTGCGATTGTTATCGTTAGTACTGTTGTGTTTGTTGTTGTTTGCTGTCGCTTCTGCAGCTGTTGCTGCGTTGTTGTATTTCCTGTATTATCGTTTATGCTTTTGATAATGAAATTTTGGCACTTCATATAAAATCCGGATAATCGGATTGATTGACAACCAAAGAGATGACTAAATATATTTGTTCAACCGGATGCACTTTCAAACGTTATTTTTCAAAAAAACTGTTTGATGAACGAAACTGAATTGATGTGAAAGTGTGGGTGGATAGCAAGAGATAGCAAGGTTAGAAATAAAATGTTTAAAGTGGTTAAAAGAAGTTTTCCATGGATTTAAAGATGTCTGTGAATGTATCTGCAATACGTATTAGCAATTCATGGAGAGAAAACAATGAAAACTTTAAGAACGAAGAAATTACGAATTTCTTTTCCTCTGTATCCTTGCCCTTTTCGACGTTTTCTTCTTCTTCTCCTTGTTGACAGATGATGGATGTCAGCATAAGAAATTGTAGCCATCAAAACAGTGAGAGCAAAACCAACAACAACAAAATCTACTACTACTGCTTTCCATCCATAAGCGCGTACAACAGCAATAACAACAAGTACCGAAAACCACGCTTGACAGTTTTCGACGATTACTTTGTGGATTTGCTCAAAAGTAGTTGCATGAATTTGGGAAAGACATGAAACAAGAATGGCGCTCTAATTCTTTTGTGACAAATGCAGTACAATATTTTAACAATTTTATAAAACGAAAACAATAAAAACTTGGGAAGACATTGAGAATTTCTTTCATGAAATTTTTTCAAAAAATCAAGATGGAAAACTTTAATAGCTTGCGTTACAAAATTTCCTAAATGAGGTGCATGAAAATAATTTAAAAATAATAACAAATATTCCCCCAAAAAGCCAAAAGCAGCATCGAAATCTTTACATAAAATCCTCCAAAGGATATTAACCATAATTTTATGTCTGATTAATTTTCTCAAAACATAACTGACAAGAGTCCAAAAGGGATAAGAGAAATGAAAACATAAGCATGAATATAAACTACCAAGTAAATTTATATATAGATATAAATATTTACACAACCACTATTTGTGTTTTTATTATTAGTACAGACTACAAGTGTAGTAGGAAGTGTTTGACTATATTCAAAACCTCAATTGCAATTATCCTGTCTGCAGAGAGAATTTCGATGGCCTTTCCACAACACGCAACACACATATGCACACAAGAACACACACAAACACACACATACACCCACACACACACCCTCACACGTCCACACTTTTCCAAGCACACAAACAATCAAATAATCGCAGAAAATGGCAAAGATTATTAACGTATAAATTAGCTAACAATTTGAGAGGGAGAAAGAAGGAGAGAGAGAGAGAGAGAGAGGAACAGAGTTAGAAAGAGAGAGAGAGAGGAACAGAGTTAGGAAGAGAGAGAGAACGGGATTCAAACAAAATTTATATTATACATTACAAAGCAATTATACTATAAGAATTAGCTAAAGACGAAACAACAATCAAGATTTTTAAAAAGATAAAAATAATTGATTTCACCACAAGAATTTCCTTGTCGTTTTGCTGTTGTTGGTATTTTTAATAAAATTTATAATAGCTGGAATGAAATACGTAAATGAATGTCTTAATGAATGATGTCTTACAGTAAAACTAAGTTCTTTTCGAGGGGAATTCTTAATGGATGGGTCGATGGTGAGTGAATATTTGTTTGTATTCATGAATGATATCTTACAGAAAGACGAAGTTTTTTCATAGAGAATTCTTCAATAAAATAAAAGTAAAATTGAATTGAAAAATTGAAAAAATTAATTGAAAGACTTTAATAATAATCTAAATTAGCTTTTGTTTAAAGTCTTTTAGTTTCTATAAATTATTAATTAATATTAAAATTAAAATTATAAATTAATTAATATTAAAACTATAAATTGAATAAATCAATTAACAAACTAAATCAACAAGAAACAAAAAATAATTAAACAAGCAAGAAAGACACAGAAACAAACCAACAAACAAACACATAAACAAATCAATAAATAAACAAAAAAAAAATAATAAAAATATTATTCGATTTAAATTAAATGCTAAGGAGAATTTTCTTAAGAACAGCGATTAAGAGTTCTCGAAAATCTTGGCGCATGGTGTTTGTTGTTTTTTTTTATTGTTTGCTTCCTTCGATCCTTCCTTCCTTTCCTTCCCTTCCTTCAATCAATGAATGCGTTCTTCTGTCATCACACAAGAATTTGTTTGGCCTTTTGTTGGATAGAACATGTAAGGAATCTTAATACCAATTTTAATTTATCTCTGATTGTGCTAAGAGATTACGTGCTGCATCAATACGCATGCAATTGTATGTGCGGTGGTGCATACTCGTGCGGTTTTCATTAATCAGAGTGTATTTGCTAATACCTCTCTAACTCTCTTCTTGCAAGAATTATTCAAATCATTGGCAAGTAAAATTTCAACAAAAAAGAAAGAAAACCAAAAAGTAAGAAAACTTTACAGGTAGCAAACAGGTATGAAGAAGAAGCAGAAAGGATAACAAAAATAGTTGGTAACTCGGAACATTCCATTTATCCCCGAAATGGCGATAAAGGGGTGAAGGCTTTAGGATGGCATGCGAGGCCAGGTACATCGTTTGGAGTGCTTGGAGAGGTTTTGTCAAGTAAAAACTGTCTCGGAAGCACGCAACTGAATACATGCATTAATAACGACAAAGTCACGCAATACGGCTCGTACCTAACTGGAAAACACATGCCCACGCAGACATATACGCACGCACAGAACAACAAAAACTGACCTAACGTTTTTTAAGCCATCATCGGAGACATTGCGGTTGTCTTGTGTCGGTGCCTTGTGTTGGTTGGCTGGCAATGCCAAAACTCTTTCATCCTTCGTTTTTACAGTACAATTGATTTATGATTTATTGACCGAATTGAACGCAATTAATTAACTTCGTTCAAAGGAAACATGGCCAACAAACAAATAAATACTGACTACTGCATAGCTAAAGAAACAGCATTATTGAGTAAAAGTTATTGAATTATTAATTTTAATTTTATTAATGAGACTTTCGTTTAAGGAAGGAATAGATTTTAAGGACTCTTCAAGACCAATTTATTTCACACTAAATATCAAGGAACTAAGTTGATGATATTTTTTAAAAAATCGGTACAAACAATCTTTTTAAATCGGTTAGTTAAAAAAAAGAGTTAATTGATTTAAATCGAAGAGAATTTCTTGATTTTCTTGATTTCCTTGAATTTTTATTAATTTTTAATTTGATTTCTAACTTTTAATTATTAAGTTTTAGACTAAATTTATATTTTTTAAACGATTTATTACTAGTTTAATTATTTAGTTAATTGTTTATTAAAAATAAGTTGTTTTATTAAAATTATCTCATTTTCCATTTACTCATTTTTACTTAAATAATTTTGAGGATTATCCAATGCATAATTTACATCGTCAAACATTAAGAATGAATGCAATTGTAAGAAAATCTCCTTTGGATTTAATTTTCAGAATGTTTAATATTCTTCTCGTTTCTAGACTTTTACATGAATAATTCTTTCCACGTCTCAGAATTTGTCTAGGAAGAATTAAGTAGCGTTTTCTTCTTCTTCAAACAATCAAAGATTGTGCGTGATTGTACTGAAATAACAGTCACCACCATCAACAATATTAGCCAAAAATTCTTAACACTTTAATGACTTAAATCTGAACATTTTTCAACTCTCCCCCTTGATCGAAGCGAAGAACAAAAGCGAATGGCAGTGATAAAAACGAGAAAGAGAAACAGATTTGAAAAAAACACGCAGATATTAAAAGAAGAGCAATCAGAAAGAGGAAGAAGGATGTTAACATTTTATCCACAAACGGATCGAAAACTTTCACTACATTTTATGACCAGCTGTCAGATTCTTTCTTCTTGTGCCGTGTTGGAGATTTCTTATATTATATTTGTTTTTATTTATTTATTTATTTTTCACTTTGTTTTTTTTTCTATTTTGTGTAGTCAAGACAACGTTGATTGCTTTTGGCAAATACGCTTAAGTGCGAAAGAAACAATCAAAAAGGAAGAAGTCAAAAAGTAACAAAAAAGGGAATATTTTCCAAAGGAAAATAATTCGTGAGTTCCCCTAAATGTGTGTGTATATCCCTAAATGTGAGTGTGTGTTCACAGAAATGAAGTGAGAAAGAGGGAGACTAATTTGAAAGGAAGGGAGAACGAAAGAAAGTAGAGTACGTGTGCGGTGCACGCGCTCCGTATAATATTTATGTTACACAGAAAAAATATATAGTAATGCTTCGAATAATCGTGAGCTGGTTGGATTTTAATAAATACAAATGGATCACTTTCTACGCCCATTGAGGGGGAAAGGGATTTGGGGGTGTCTTTAAAATAAACAATAAATATAATCGACGGGTAAGGAACAAATCGTTGAAGTGATTCAACACAAAGATATTTGAAATTTTTGTTAAAGCAATTTTCTTTCTCTTCTTTTTTCAAACGAATTCTTATTTAAAACAAATATTTTTGCTAAAACGAATACTGCATAAATAAATTTTGGATATTTAATGAAAGTCTTACGCCCATAAACTCACGCTCGCGGTATTTATGAATTCTATTTAAGATTATGGAATTATGTAAATTATACATTTCTCACTTCTAATTGTTTACTGAATCATATTAAATTGCTCTAATTATGTCAATAAAATTTATTTTAATTGTCGTAAATGAAATATCTTTAACAAAAATTTAAATCAATTGAATAATTTCGTATTTTTTTTGAGACCGCCGCTCCCGCTCTCTCATGGATATTCACAGATAAAAATACAGGACCAATACACTTAAATACAGACACATTTCATTAAACTCTATATCGCCGTCACGTCAAGTCATCAACCATAACGGATTATTAAATAATTATCAATTAAAAAATTAATAGCAAGCAATTGAAATCGATTGATTTTATTAATATTTCGCTCCTTTTCAACTTTTCGCAGATTTTTCATAACAATTGTCATTAAATTTATGCCTTTATGTGATTTAAGAAAATCATTGAGGAATCGTGCAATACATTTCACCATCGTAAAATTTAAAACAAAAGTTTTTACAATTGTTTTTACAACGAATGCTGATGATCGGTGGTAAAAATTTAGCAATTTGATTATTTTACGAACTTAATTCGATCAATTTTTATGTTTGCTGATTGTCAAAATGCAGTAAAATTTTTTCTTATTCTTGTTTATTTCAGCAGAAAACGAATAAAAGGTAACACCACGTTGTATGAGCTATTTTTAATTTAACGATACTTCGAGGTTTTATTCCCTTGAATTTAAACAACGATTTAAACACAATTCTAACGATTTTAAACGATTTTAACTAACAAATATTTCTTTAAACACTTTTTTCAGAAGAAAAATGTAGTCTAAAACGTCGACTTTGGATAATTCCACTAATTTTGCTTTGGATAATTTTTAATTGCTTTTGCGCGTTTACTTTTTATTCTATGAAATTGATTGATGAGAATTATATATCGATTTAGGCTATGAATTCAACAAACTATTCAATAATCAATCAATTAATAAAAAATTATATAGATCATCTACCAATCTAATGCCATACTAAGTGAAAAAAGACGGAACACACTTGAATTTATTACAGCGTTTTTTCCCCGAAAAGCAAAAATATTTAATGGATTTTCTTTTTCAAGAAATTGAAAAGGATATAGTAATATCATTGTGGCGTCGTTATAAGTTACATAATTAATAATCTTATAAAGAAGTGTGTGAGGGTTTCACACAAAGAATTATTCGCCACAACGACAGCGAAAACCGCAAAACAAATTTTTGATACAGAGGGTGTTGGGCGTGAATTCCCCGAGTGTAATCACGCAACAGCTCATCGATCAAAAAGCTTTTACCACGCCAAACGGTAACAAATATTGTGGATCGAATGGAATATAGGGAGAGAGGTGAACGTAAGCTGGCCGTAGTGATCACATGTGGTTTTCGCATTTCAACTATAAATTAATGATTGTAAAATGTATCATAATGTATCATAAAAAATATGAACAAATTACGCTGTTAAAAACATTCCTCCTTCTCCATCTTTGCATCTGTCTCTCTCACTAACTCTACTACTCACTCTCTCCCTCCGTCTTTACCTGAACAACATTAATATGTCGTAGCATGTAAAAACAATTTTTTAACTGCTTTACCTTTGTTTGTTGAAGTTTTCATCAGGTTTGTTAGCTTTGTGAACAGCTGTTGAATGAAAACAGCTGTTCAGAAACCCGATATAACAATTACAACAACAACAATAATAATAACAACAATAGCAGTTGCAATAGGTGCAATAGTGAAAACGCGGCAATGTCATTCACGAACATTTACCAAAAGCAAAATCTATTCCCGTAAGTGACTTTAAGTGCTACAACTTGTTTTCAAGTAGATAACATCAAATCTCGGTTCGATGAAGAACGCACTTAATCGATTTGAACGTATGAGTCAATGCATTCGAAGGCTGTTTCTAAAATGTGACGAAGCATCACACAATCTATTGAAACTCGATAAATCAGACCAAAGCAAGAAGACCGGAGAAGAAATTACGAAGGAAAGGGCAAATCTCTCTCAAATTCATTAATTAATCAAGGACAGATACTACGCAACCCAATGAGTTTATTCGATATATAGTAGAACTGATTAGGGTTTTAGAATGTCAAAGGTTTTGCAATAACGAATTTGAGTCAATTTCAAGTTCGCCTGATAGATAAAATAACGTTGGTGGGAGGCAAAATACAGATACTTGCCATAAATTAGTATTACGTAGAGTGTCTACGATACTCGATTACAATGAGTATAATTTATTCTATTTGCATAAAATTTATTGTATAAATTTATTTATTATAAAACTGGATATTTAATAATGAGCTTCTGATTCTGTAAAACGTCGAGTAAAGCCTTCCATAACGCAGGTGCTTCTTCGTTGAATATTTTAAGGAAAAACAAGTGAGAACACGAGCTTTGGCTAAATCGACTCAAGAGGTGATTCTGAGCAAGGATATATGCACATTTCTATACATTCCGCTACTCTTTTAACGCATTACAAATGGAATAACAAACTTAATATACCCTCGTACCTTCGCGCGTAGGGTATAAAAAAAACGCCAACTTTTTCATCTCGTTTAAAAATATTTAAACCGTAATAAATCCACAGGCAGGATAAAACCACACACACACACATTCGCATACACACACAGTGAAAACCACACATACACAGATCAACAAATTATGTATACGCACACAAACGCTTGCATTTTTGTAAAATAGTACGTTACTTTCGTAAATGTGTTCAACGAAACGATGATAACATTTACCCAAAAAAAAGTATCTTCACTTACATCAATGCACATACATAAGCGTACACACGTACATTCATGTGCGCTCAGAATAGACAAGGTTTGTATGAATGTCCGAACGAACGAACGTAACGTTCATTACGATACAAAACTGAAATAACCCGCACACTTTTCACGTTAAATAAAAAATGTAATAAGACGGATTCTCGCCACTTTTTCAAGGTAAAAGGGTGGTGGGAAGAGGTGATAGAAAATAGGTAAAAGGGTAGAACGAATGCGAATGCATTCACAATCCAGAATCTATTCAGTTTTTCTTTAAGAGTTACACGAATATATATGCTTATGTGGTTTAGTTGTGGTTTCATACTCGCTAAGGCTTCCACAACTAAATTAGAAAATAGCATCTATTCAACATCTCCCATCATCATCAACATCATCAGTGTCATCATCATCAGCGTCATTATTTCCTACAGCACAATTTCTAACCACATAAAATTTCCAAACATTTCACGATTTACCAACACCATCACCAACCATTATTCCATCCTTCCATTCATTTGCGATTCAACTGAAATTTTCGGTTTGAAGAGTAAAAGTAGAAGGAGTGAAAGCAGTCACTTCACAAACGATGTAACCGCTAAAAGGCTCACTTAAAGTTGCTAAGAGCTTTTTAATTTTTTTATTTATTTGTTTATTTTCTATGGTTTTTGGAGGAGAAACAGACGAGGAAGAAGAAAAACTACAAAAACAAAAAAGTAGTAGAAGCAATAAAATGGAATACAACCTGCTTTTTATTATTAATTATTAATACTTATAAACGTATCGATTTTTAATTGACATTAATTTGATGACATTTTTGTATATAATAATATTGCAAATAAATACGAACACTTATACTACTATTAATATTTATTTACTACTATTTTTAATGCTCAAATTAGAAGGAGAACATAATTCCCCAAAAACCCGACTCAAATTCTTTTAATTTACTTTTCTGAAACTGTACAACGCCGCTACACGGCATTGTCTTCCTTCCCCTTGCTACCTCCGTCGTTCAGCCCTTACTTCCTTTCATGCTTTACCTTCCTCACTTATAACTCATACGCTTTCGCTTCTACTTGTGGTTACCTCAATATTCATTTACATTAGGATATCAATGAAAATATGAGACTAAGTCTTGTTGAGTTGCTTTCGAAACGGCGGGGGGTTTAATTCGTTTTGGGGTTGAAAGGAATTTCTTCTCCTCCTACCACGCAACACGTACATACAATTCCAAGGTCTCTTTTCATATGAAATGATCCATTCATATGGGTTCAGTTAATATTTGTGGTGGCCTTGGGTATTTAAGTGGTTTACGGGTAGAGTCAGTGGACTTAAGTTCGGTTAGAGTTAGGTTAGGTCATTTCAGGTCAGCTTAATTTAGACTGGGTTCACCTCGAAATGAGACAATTATTCAATTAAATAATTATATTATAAAGTAAACGGACAAAGACCAAGCATGCTTTTATTCATGTATGCATTTTGGTTTGAGCACATGTGTGTGCGTGTGATTGAATGGCAGTGTTACCACTCCGCTCCTGCCTGAAAGGTTTTAGCAATTAAACTGCATGCAAGAGCATCACTCATTTCAAATATGACGGAGGAAATACGTGAAACCCAACGTCCCTTTACGATATTTCCAAAAGAGAAAAATGTAGTTATTAAATGAATTTCTCTACATGAACGTCCACTTTTTCTAACCTCCTTTTTCAGGGAGGGTTGCCGTTAAAGATTAATTGACGAATAGAATTAGATTCGGGAAAAATTGTCTCTTAATTGGTCGAGAGAAAAAAAAGAGGATACGCATTAGAAGAAAGAGAAAGGTAGATTAAATAGAAAAGCAATCAAGTAATGAATGCAGTAATGGGCGGGAATAATTTGATTTATTATATTTATAATCAGATATACGATAATAATAAAAATATATGGTATAAAGACAGAAATCGTTTCGAGAACAAATTAGTGGATCTCTACAAAAGCAAGCAGAGGAAATGTTATTTTTTTTAAATATAGAACCTCATAAAAATAAAAAAGAAATGTGATTCTTTTGAATTTCTTAAAAAAAATAAAATTTTGATGATTTCTGTTTTCAGTTTTTTAATAAAAAATTTAAATTTTAGTTTTATATATTAAAAAAATATAAAAATATGTGTTAATGTTGCAATAAAAACTAACAATAAACACTTGATAAATTTTCGAAAAATGCTTATCAAAAAGTCTCCACAACAGATAGCTTTTTTTTAAAAAATCATTAATTTCAAAAAAATTATATTTGAAAAAATTTGAATAAACAAAGTAAATGAATTGTGAGGAAAACTCAGATGAAAAATGAATTGTGATGAAAATACAATTGAAACAAATAACAAAAAAACAAAACATTTACGGGAGATAGGGGGTGTTGGCATAGACGTAAAATAATAAAAAAAGAAACGCCTGAAAGAATTGTAAACAAAGTGTTTATGCCGAATGAATCACGGGAAACCAGCTCTGAATGCTTTCAAATGTATTGAATGTATGGTAAATGCACAGATCTCCATCGCCGCCGCTGAAGTACAAAAAATATTAAAAAAATATTTGAAAATAAATTGCAAGCGCGATATCGCGATATATTGTGTTTACACGGCGGCAAATGGTCGTGGTCGGTTGGTTGGTACATAAACCAAATGATCAAAAACAAAATAAACATTTCTCTTGTAGATCGAATGAAAATGTTGTTTAGCTCACTAAAAGTTTCACACATTTTTTTCAAATAAAAAATAAAATAAATTCTAATATGTTTTAATTAATCGAGCACACAAAATACTCGAATGAAAGGAATATAAAACAAAGATGACTATTATATCTACATTTCTATCGTTTGTCATCACTTCAATATTGGCAAAATGGATTTCTAAAATTTTTGTTAAATTGTGTTTTTAAAATTAGTATAAGAACAAAAATAATTTAAATAAATAACTTCGGCAATAGTTAACATTTATCTGGAAGGCTGCGAATTATACAATTAAAAGCTGTTGGAACGAATATATGTCATCCGCTGTCAAATTTATTTTGGAGACAAACCGGTTTCATTGTCTGATTATTAAATCCTTTGAAATCAAATAAGTCTTGAGTTCCTCTACAGAAGTTATAATTATTTTCTGAAGATGGAAAGAACTAATTTCGTTTTGGAAAAGACGCTATTAATTAATTAAAATTATAGCAGTGTCTCCTCGATCATTACTTGTATTATTAATAAAAACGACAGTTCTTTACAAAGTTTTACCGTCACGCTTCAGTAATTCGTTCCCGATTATTTCCCCGGCATTTCAGAAACCTAAAAGCTTGCCGGGAAAAAGGAAATCAATTTATTACTCTGGTTTTGTGGAGACTACCCTGGCGAATGTGTGTAATGTACCGCGTTACATCCGCTACTCAGCTCTCAAATAGAAAACGATCCTTATGTTATTTACTCCTCATTATTCGATAACAAAGAATAATATTTTAATCAAAGTAGAAGCTTTTGTTTTCCAATATTAATAACTGCCTTTTATCTTTCCTCTTTGGTTTGTTATTTGGTTCGTTTGTTTTTGTATATTATTTGATGTTTCTTTTGATGACCTTCTAGGAAGTAATACAAGATTAAGGCTAATATTAAGACAATGCTTACTTGCGTTTTGATATTCAAACCGTTGACGTCATCAATATATTTGTTTAAACATAGGTTTAGTTATTAATGTTATAATCACAAAAGTTTTATAAACGTTTTTGAGTTTTATTAAAAAAGTGGATAAAAATTATAATAAAATTTTGAAAATTTCAAATATATATTTGAAATTTTTTTTTAAGTTTTCATACTCATGATACGTTTTTAAGGATTTCGATTAGAGGAAGTATATTGCTGAGCTTCTAAAAGCTGTTTGAAAAGGCCAAAGAGGTAATACAAATTATTTTAAAGTTTCCACGTCTTCGCTTCCCAAAAGTTAATTATAAATCGCGAGCTTTCAAAGGCTTTTAATTGCAGAGAAATTTATCATTGGCAACTATTTAAAAAAGTAATTTTAGTTTTTGAAACGTAAAATTGAACTAAATTCATGATGCCTTCAACGCTTTGTTGATTTTTACTATGTGGTTTATATTTACGTTTCTAAAAAGCCTTTCACTCTTCTCAAAACGAATTATTAGCTACAAAAATTGTAAACGCATTTTGCGTTATCGGAATTACAAAATTCGATATAACGTCACCCCAGATTTATTTAGAATTAGCAAACAATCACATAAAGTCCGGCATTACAATCCCTCTCTCTTTAACCCAAACCAGTTCGGTCAGTGAAAATATCAAGCATATGAAAGTGATTTAAATTGAAAATGATTTCCTGATGTTCAACTTGTTTCTTATCTTCATTAAAGAACTAAGCAAACAATTGACAGATCTATCAACCGACCGAGTAACCAACCAACTAACCGGCGACCCCTTTCCATTTAACTGCACGCAAACGTTCATCGTTATTCTATTTAAATGATTCAATGAATATCCATTCATTCCTTACATTTATTCTTCATTCGTTTCACTAAAGTCTCGCTATCGTTAATTGTAATCAATTGATTCGATCTCGTTCGCCATTAGACTGCTCTATTGGGTATCGTTTGAGTATAATTTACATACTCTTTTTAATGCGAAAAAGATTAATATCTAGAAGAATAAGAAGAAGAAGAAGAAGAAGAGGACGGCAAAGAATGTGAACTAGATATGAGATGGGTGTAGAATGATACGAAATTCGAAATTCAATTTCCACAAAGTCATTACAGAATGCGAGCCAACTTTCGGCTTCTCTTTACCAATTTGGGTTATTCTGGTGAGTTTATTTCTCACTAACTCATACTAATTAACTCTCGCAACAATTATGGTATTCAGTGAAATTTTACACCAACAAAAATTATTCTAATTATTCTAAAAAATTGCAAGTAATTAAGTTACTGTTTTTTTAACTCTTTAATAAACAATGAATATTAATTGCGTGTAATTAATTTATTTGATTTAATCGCGGGTTCTCAACGAATTCATTTGTCAGTCAGTCAAGGCTCCAACGAACTCGTCTGTCAGTTTACGTGTTAAAAATCATGAAAAAAGAAATTTAAGCGTAGGAGAGGAAGAGCGAACAAAATTTTATCAAATTTTCATAACGCTCGACAATTTTAAAAATGTTTAATGAAATACTAATTGCTTTTCCAGATAAATTTTTTAAAAAATTTAATTTTTCTTAATTAAAAAAAATTAAAATAATTTTTTTTAATTCCATAAAAAATATATTTATTAATTCTTTAACAAATCGTATAAAAACTTCAATCTCAATCAAATCTCGGTCCGCGCAAAAAGCAGCGGGAAGAAGAAAAACTACTAAAAAGTATCAAAATTATTTGTTTCACTTCTCGCTCACACACACTAATCTTAGCGGTATGACGAATTAAATAAATAATGTCATGTATTTTTTATGAGTTGAACCGATAGAAAGATCAATGTTAATGCTGCTGCGGCTATTCATTGTTGTTGTTAGTTGTTGCTTACATTTGAAAAGTTCTCAAAAAATGTCAGAGAACACGATTAACGTATTTCCTGAAGCGACTAATTTTCTGTGATGATGTTTTTTTAAAATTCTGTGATGGTTTTACGACACGATAATTTAGAAACAGATTTTATTGATTTTTGAAATTTTTAAAAACGTATTTAATTTTCTTTAAAATTTTTCATGCTTTTCTTCAGTCTTTTTTATGGTTTTACTATTCTTTTTAAAGAGAATATTGCCACTTTATCTGCTGACTAAACGACTAATTGAATAGACACGTTTTGGGGCCCCCCCCAAACGTTTTGGGGGGGTCTGGTGCAAAGGTGGCCGACATATCATATTCCAAAATATTAATTTTTAAAGCTATGGGTTTATCGTTGAAGTCCTCTTCTTATAATTTATTAAACTGAAAAAGATTCCCGTGATCCGCAACTCTACTTCCTCACGCAACCCTTTCCTCATCATCGTCTTTTTCTTTATTAAATTATATTTTAAACACATTTATTGAATTATTTCTTAAATTTTTTAATTCTTTAAGGAAACTCTTAGGTTTTAGTCTTCCATTCAGTTCTAAAGTAAGAATAATAAACATTTTGTGAAGGCGTTAAAGTCTTTGGAATTTGCTCTTCCCAAATAAATAAATCAAAGAATATTCAGCCTTAAATCTTGTAAGATTTCTGCGTTTCTTCAATGCTTCTACCACCCTCACAGTCTGGTCTTCATCGTATTAAGAACTCGATAATAAAAAGCGCTTTCTTTGGAGCATAAGTAGGTATGAAATGGGCTCGCCGGAGTCTGTTGTCTGCGTGTTCATTGCGTGTTTTGTAAGAGAACGAGGGGGAGAAAATATCTCCAAAAAAGCCGGCTTCATAAGCCCGTAATTTTCACAGTGTCTTCACTTCAAAATTAATTGTACCGAGGGAGCCTTTCTCATAACTCCCCTATTTGCAATTGGGAGTGGGTAGGATAGTAAGTGGTATTACAAATGTAAGCCTTCTGGTATTTAACTGCAAAGTTATTACTATGGATTTGTAAAATCTGATTTTTATTTGAACAAAACATAAAACTTGATAATAATTAAAGATCGTGTATATATATATATTTATATATATATATATATATATATATATATATATATATATATATATATATATATATATATATATATATATATATATATATATATATATATATATATATATATATATATATATATATATATATATATATATATATATATATATATATATATATATATATATATATATATATATATATATATATATATATATATATATATATATATATATATATATATATATATATATATATATATATATATATATATATATATATATATATATATATATATATATATATATATATATATATATATATATATATATATATATATATATATATATATATATATATATATATATATATATATATATATATATATATATATATATATATATATATATATATATATATATATATATATATATATATATATATATATATATATATATATATATATATATATATATATATATATATATATATATATATATATATATATATATATATATATATATATATATATATATATATATATATATATATATATATATATATATATATATATATATATATATATATATATATATATATATATATATATATATATATATATATATATATATATATATATATATATATATATATATATATATATATATATATATATATATATATATATATATATATATATATATATATATATATATATATATATATATATATATATATATATATATATATATATATATATATATATATATATATATATATATATATATATATATATATATATATATATATATATATATATATATATATATATATATATATATATATATATATATATATATATATATATATATATATATATATATATATATATATATATATATATATATATATATATATATATATATATATATATATATATATATATATATATATATATATATATATATATATATATATATATATATATATATATATATATATATATATATATATATATATATATATATATATATATATATATATATATATATATATATATATATATATATATATATATATATATATATATATATATATATATATATATATATATATATATATATATATATATATATATATATATATATATATATATATATATATATATATATATATTTCTTTACATCCACACCAACACCACGCGACCACTACACCAAGAAGCAAAAACAATAGTTCTAGCCATTGAGAACTATTTCCCTTCATTCAATTTCACCTCAATAACGCACGGCTTCGATTATCCTTCGCTCTGTTTCATAAAGGTTTTTTCTATTTTTTCTGCCTTTGTTTTACACTTTTGCACTTATTTAAAAAATATTATTTTTTCTTTTATTTATTTTCAATTCTTTCACCTCATTTTGTTTCTCAAACGACGCCGTTTCTCTTTTACTCTTCGCTACGAAAGTTACCGCCTGACTGACGGATCGGAATCATTTCGATTTTCCTCAGAAAATTTTTGTACCGTTAGAGCTTTTCCCATCACAAGCTTTTCATTTCAGAGAGAGAGAACAGTGTTGTAGCTTTTGTAATGTTTTAATACTTTTTTGAATATTTTTAAAGACTTTTTATGAACTTTTAAAATCCTTCTTCGAGATTTTTCACATTCAATAATTTTTATTCTTAAATGCAAAAATATAATGAATAAACAATTCCAATGATTTGTTATTAGGTCGAAATTTTGGAAATATATTTTTGCTTTAATTGTGTAATGTAGCCACACTTGAATTGTCAAAGAACAGTCACTTATCATCTCGTGGTGTTTCTTAAATTGCTCCATTATTGAAATTTTCCCCAGAGTACTTTTTCCAAAAAAAGTAGCAAAAAGCTTGTAATCGGTCAGTGTTATAACAAAAACCAAGCAACGATTTGGGCACTCGACTTATGGATGGACCGTACCATTGTTGGAAATAATGGTATACTTGCGCCACCAAAGAATTAGTGTAATGTAACCAGTATGAGATCTTGTTACTTCGTCAACACCGGTTGCTTAGAATAAAAAGCTGAAACACTAAAAACAAAAGTAATAGAGAAAGAGAGAGAGAAGAAGCGAAACTGGTGAGAAATCAAGAGAGTGGAATAAGTGAAAAAAATTTAATCTCACTGAAGTTTGAACATCACGTACAAAAACAAATCAACGTAGTAAAACAAAGTAATTTCTTCTTCTTTTCATACTTTTCATCCTTCCTTCAATTTGGTTTGTTCCTATTTTGGTTTCTATTTGTACAGTTTTGTGTGTTTGTGTATGTATGCGTGTATGTGTATCTGCGGGGGTGTATGCCAGTGTGTGTGTAAATGTGTGCGTGCGTGTGCGTTTGCTTGTGTGTATGTGTGTGCATGTTTGTGTGTGTGCGTGTGTGTATGTGGACATATGTGTGAGTGAATTTGTGTATGTGTGAAATGTGCGTATGTGTAAGTGTGTACGTGTACATGTGTGAATATATGTGGGTGTGTGTGTGGATGTATATACTTATACGTAGGATCTCCTGTCAAGGCACTTCCGTTGACGATTTGCTTTCAAAGTGACATTTATGAAATTCTGCAACAAAGTTGCTTTCATTGATTACACTAATTACACTTTTTTAGCACGCCTGTGTTAAGGACTAAATTAGAAGATGGATTATATTCATAAAACGGGGAGGTGTTTGAACTTCTCTGCCAGTTGGTCTACTATAAATTAAATGATAACGGTATCCGTGACGAATACGAAGTATAAGATCTCTGGAGGCGAAAAGAAATGGACAAATGTATAAGTACTTACCTTCCATCTTCGTACGCCTGCCGATGCAACAAAAGTAGATTCATGTTGATTTTGAAGTAATGACTCTTCTACAATCCAAGGTTTAGGTTCTATGCATTGCTAATAAAAAAGTGACTCGTTTTCAAAACTCTCTTTAATCTCTTCTATAGAAAATATGAAAAATAAGACCGTGTGAGGGGAGGAAGGAACAAGGGCTTCTAAAGTCAAGAGCTAGCGATCAAAAATTAAAGCAAATGAACTAAATTAAATTTAAAGAAGAATTAAGTACATAAAGCCAAACTGAAATTAAGAAAAAAACGTACTAAAACGAATATTCAACCGAAAACAATTCATAATAAGGGTCGTACGAAAGTTGAAGAAACAGATTTCGATTGAATGTAAACAGGAACAGAATCCCTTTTACTTTCCAATTTCTTGACACCACATACCGGCTGCCAAACATCCCGCAGCCGCAAACATACACCAAACCCTTTTCGGGTAAAGAATATTTTGATTAAATAACATAAAAAAAAATTATTTTTAAAATAATAAAAAATAATTTAAATTATTAATAAAAAAAAATTATTTTTAAAATTAAAAAAAAAATTAAAAAAAAATTAAAAAATTATTTTTTGTAGTAGTTACTCGACTATACCTGGTACCTAATGTTGAAGTTGTTGTTGTTGTAATGTATGTAGCTGTTGTTGGGGTAGCTGTAATTGATATATATTGCTAGAAGATACATCAAACTTCACCCACGTGAGAGGTTTAACAAACCGTTGCCCTAACAGTCCTTTTTCGCAATTTCCCCAACTCCTCTCAACCGTTTTCATACTTTGCTTTCTTTTTCATCACTTTTATTTTCTCACACCGCTTTGTTTTGTTTGTTGTTCTTTTTTTTTATTCGCAACGTTTCTCTTTGCAGAAATTTTATGCTATTCTCGTTATTTTAAAGAACTGATGTTGAAGGTGAAACGATATTTGTTGTTGTTGTTGTTGTTGTTTTGCTTGTTGTTAAGGCAATGTTATTTCTATTAGAAGTTTGTATCGTTATCCTGTCGGCTTAGAAGTAACAAAACAATTTTGACTTAGTGCAGCTTTAGTCCTTTACTTTTCCCTGTCTCCCCTCCTCCAATTTTTGGTAAAACAAACATAGAAAAAAGATTATTATACGCCTAAACGTATGCAGTAAAAAAAAATAGGCATATGAATACGCTATCTTCGCTCAACGCGTGTAATTCGTGTGACTTAAGGCGTATTTCACGGATTTTAGCAAAGGATTCAGTTTTTGCAAAGTGCGTGCAAAATAAATTAAATACAAACAAGCAAGACTGAAAATAAAAGGCTTGAATGACTTGAAAAACTGAATAAATGAATAAATTATGACTAAATTATTGAAATTATATGCCTGAGCTGAGAGATATTCGTGATACGTGATAAATGACGTGAGGATAGGACGATAACGTGGAGGGCTCAAGAAAATAAATATTTTCTTTCATTCTTTTGTTTTGGTTGAAGCTTTTATGAAAATAACTCTGCCAACCCTGAAACATATTATGCAGCATTTTCATGTATGAATATGCGAGATAATACCTCAATGTTCGTAACAAATCTTGAGGATTCGAACTATTGCAACTCCTAAAATCCAGGACTCTAAACTTTTGAATTAAAACGCCAAATTTTTCATTGCGCAATAATTCACGAATTAATATCAACTAAAATGTAATCGTACACTGATTACTTCACGGGTATCTTCAGATGGTAACCACTTTGCAAACTGGCGAACTCTCTCTCTCTCTGTGTGTATGTCTCTCTCTCGCTTGCGTTTAACCAATGATGAAAAACCGAAAGTATTATGAAAATCTTTGATAAGCAAATGAGCAAATCATTGAATAAACAATGTCTCAACAACAACAACAACAAGAACAACAAAACGGCATACTACTTGTGGCTGCGCTTATAGTTATTAATTTCTTCGTTTAATTAAAACCAAAATTATTGAGGTCAAAATTTAATTGCCATTTACTTTGAAAGGCACAATTATTTAGCACGGTTTGTCATTTTCAGGAATCAGTTTTAATATTTTTAAAAATTTCTGTTTGGATTTTTCGGCATCTTGCTTCTCTCCAGTTCTCTATCTCTTTCCCAATCTCTCTCTTACAGTAATAATAGCAATAACAATAAATTAATAAAAAGTAAAACGAAATTATTACCGAAAGCAATTGCCACAGAAAATTTCATTTAGAAAATATCATTTAAATTCGGGATAGGACGAACCAATTAAATTATTTACACTTTGTCACAAAGTTATTTGAATTTCTCAAAGATAATTGATGGCAATGACAGAAGGCGCGACATTGGGGGAATACAAGCAGTTGGACAGAAGATAAAAATCATTTCGAAGGCTTTCGAAAGAGCGAAGCTAAATAAATATTTCTTTTTTCCATGCGAGAATACAATTTTCTATCTGATTAATTATTCCTTACACGATGTTTAATTTTGCTTCAATCAGATTTTTATAAGAATGAATATATGTACGAATATATATATTATTCATAAAATGATATCTAATAATTCGATTAAAGTTTAGCAGTTCAATCCATTAAGTATGTTTGCTCTCAAGCTTCTTCTCTGCTTTTCCTTTTATCCTCTTCTTCTAATACTTCTTATTATTATTGCCCACTTGAAAAATTGTCATCGATTACAAATGATAAATTATGATTAATTTTTAAAGTCATAGTTAGAAACATATTCCTAGAAATTGAATCCTTCGCATATATTTCCAGTCTCAATCAGCCGTTTAATATTAAAAATGTGTCTGTCTGTACCATGCCCATTTCTTAAAAGCGATGTAGATTTATCCGTGCATATAACTCAGATTCTCAACTTGTAAAATAAAATCAATTTCTATTTTTTAATTTACAGTCTAAGGAAATGTTAACTAAAAATGATTGTGTCCGGTCTACTGGTTATTAAAATCGAACTGTAAATTTTTATTACAAGTGTAGGGTATATTAATATCGGTACGGACGAAGATAAGAATCTGACTCGTTTTCTAATTATTCTTAAGCGCGCGCAATTCTTTGGCTTTCTTCAATTTTCTTTTCCTTCAAGACGCTTCAATCGCAAACACAATTTGAATCTAATTTATGAAAAAAAACCAATTCATCAAGTTATCAATATCAACGACAACGACACGGAATTGATGGGGTGATTCGCAAGACTGAATTTCTTATAATTTATTGAGTTGATTGCCATTCAATATATTCAATAGATTGTCAATCAAATTAATAAATAGATTAAAAATTATTCAATGATAATAAACCACCTTTCAAACGAACCCATACACTTTTAATGAAATCATTATAAATAAATCAGAATTCATGAATTAGTTGATCAAAAAGTTCGAAGCATTGGATAGAGAATTGATTGAGAAATGGAAGGAGGTTTAAAACTATAAAAGCTCAAGCACTTCAAGCGCAAAATCGTAAATCTCCGCAGGGTTTAAATGAAATATTAAAAATCAACCGAAGAGTCTTCAATCTACTTAAACAAGACTTAGAAAATTACCTAAAGATCTCATTGAGAACTTATTAAAATCCTTATTGGACGCTTAAAGGAAACGTTTCAAATGAAATCATAAGGCTTCAATCATGAATTGATAAAGAGAAATTTGACGAAAAGCATTAAAATCGATGGAAGACTTGGGCGATTTTCTATGTCTTTAATAAATCTATATCTAAAACCAATCGTTTATTAAAATTACTTAATTGCAGAACAATCAGATTAAAAGACAGAAAAGATAAAAAGATTATATATATATATATATATATATATATATATATATATATATATATATATATATATATATATATATATATATATATATATATATATATATATATATATATATATATATATATATATATATATATATATATATATATATATATATATATATATATATATATATATATATATATATATATATATATATATATATATATATATATATATATATATATATATATATATATATATATATATATATATATATATATATATATATATATATATATATATATATATATATATATATATATATATATATATATATATATATATATATATATATATATATATATATATATATATATATATATATATATATATATATATATATATATATATATATATATATATATATATATATATATATATATATATATATATATATATATATATATATATATATATATATATATATATATATATATATATATATATATATATATATATATATATATATATATATATATATATATATATATATATATATATATATATATATATATATATATATATATATATATATATATATATATATATATATATATATATATATATATATATATATATATATATATATATATATATATATATATATATATATATATATATATATATATGAGCTTCTGTAGTATGATTATTAATTTGTAACTCTCTTAGAAAGAATAATCCTTTTACTAGCCTTCCCTTCTAGAGAAATTGAGTTAATATTTGTGATTTCTCTACTATGGATTAAAACCATTAGAATACAGTAAACTCTCATTTAATTTTGAGGAGTATTTTTTAATACTAGCCTGGCAAACTAACTAAAACGGTTTACAAGGAATAACTCGTAAAATTATAATTATAGTTGTGTGAATTTTTATATTTACACCCTCCAGTTTTGTTGTACACCGTCCAATCATTTTTTGTGAGCGACACCAATAACCAAAAATACTTTGAACATGTCTCACTTATTTTCGTCGACCACCACTTAAAAATTTTTCTTGCATACTTTTAGGCACTCCTAGGCATTCCCCTTTTTTATTTCCTTTATAAAATTTCCATGAAGGTAATGCTCAAATAATAAAAAACTATGATCTCATGTAAGTCCACAATAATAGCTTTCAAATTTTTTTACTTTCTCTTTTGTGGTTGTCGTCTTCTTTACTATTAGAAATAATTACTTTCAACTTTCATTTGGCATCTCGTAAGCGCCAAACCTAACTCGAACGGACTCTTACAAAACTCATACACCAGCTCTTATAAAACATAGCTGGTTTTCTAAGAGAGCTTATAATCTAATCTCACTTCGTCTCTCCACAACTAACGAGCAAGTATTTTCTAAATTCGAATGAATGGAAAACTTAGTATGAACGCAACCTTAGACATCTCCAGAGCTACTATACCCTACTCCCGGTCAATGTTCGTTTATATTGAGTTAACTTTTTAGAATGTGAACCCTGAAACTTGCTATATTAGAATTTAACTTGCAAGCATAAAAAGTTAAGTAAGAGCGCCGATAAACGTACATCACCTTTAAGACGAACGCGACCCCGTTCCGAATAAGGCCTTTCCTAATTCTAAGCAGCCTGTGAAGGCAGAACATTGTGTAAAACACTTCTCGGGAGCACCGTTCTTATGTAATTGTGATCATAGTTACCAGTGGGTGGATCACGCCTATTTTTATGAATATGTTCCTAGCTGAAACACTTTATTCGGAAATGTAGTCGCAACTCCAAAATTGCGCCATAATCTGTGAATTAACTACAAAACGTAAGCGTGTATTTTAACCCATTTTCATTACCAAACACTTTGTGATGACAGAGAATATTCGTGCCAAATTTCAAGAGGATTCGTTCCATGTAAGCGTGATTTGCACAGGAGGAGATTCTGATTCATAACTTATGGGTACTTTTCTATTCATGTCATGTATGCTTTAATGCGTCACAAACGGAGGAACAATTGATTAAACTTCTACAAAACTATATATATTACCTTCGGGTGTAGCGTGTAAATATTGCTCGCTGTAAACGCGATATTGCAACGATTCAGTGGCTTTATCGTTGGTACGACGTGAGAAAGGTTGGTTCTCTTCGGTTATTTATTCCGATCTAAAAACATTTTTGATTGAGTTTATATTCTATAGTTTGAGTTTATATAATATACTATATTATCATTAATAACTATAGTTATTAATTAAATTAAACAAATGTTATTTGTTTTTTCAAATTGTGCATCACAAAAACAATAAAATGGCGATGGAACATGTGCGCGTTTATAGAACAAACACTTAGAGAATGAATATTTTTTTCAATCTTCAATTCAATTCACTTCTTGAACAATTTATTAATAGTTTTTAATCTCTTTTTGCATATATTTTATTTTCCCGATAGTTTCAATTCAATTTAGTGGCAGCAATCAACGAAAAGATGTCACTAAAAAAACCTGTTCTATACTACGCACTACGCAGTCCACCGTGTCGGGCGGTGCTTTTGACTGCTGCAGAACTCGATGTCGAACTGGATCTTCGGTGAGTTTATAGATATTAGTGTTGCAGAAAAAAGACTAAGAGAAAATTAAGTCGGTACCAGTATTAAAATAAAACAAGTGTAATATCGTGAAGAGTACTAAATAAGTATTAGTACTAATTTTCGAATGAACTTTTTTACATTTTAGTAAATATCTGTTTTCGTATTTTTTGAATAACCAATACATGCAAATATTTAAAAACGATTACCAATATTCAATTACAAATTCATTTACTATTGCATCACTAACTTTTGCAGCCCTATGAATCTCATCGCTGGAGATCACTTGACACCCGAATTTCTCAAACTGAATCCTCAGCATACGATACCCGTACTCGATGACAACGGTACTGTCGTAACCGATTCTCACGTCATCTGTTCGTATCTCGCCGATAAATATGCAACCAACGATTCGTTGTATCCAAAAGATCCAATCAAACGTATGGAAGTCGATGCGCGCCTCTATTTCGATTGCGGTCATTTGTTCCCGCGCGTTCGTCTTATGGTCGAACCGGTTCTTTATTTCGGCGCAACCGAGATCAGTGACGAGAAGATTGCTTATATGCAAAAAGCCTACGATGGCCTCGAGCGTTGTTTGGAGCAACGTTTGCCTGACGGCGATGGAAGGGTGACATATCCGTACTTGTGCGGCGCTGATTTAACTATTGCCGATCTCTGTTGCATTGCTTCGATTTCGACGGCGACGATTTTTGCGCCACTCAATTTAGAGAAATTTCCAAAATTGATCGAATGGTTTAGCCGCGTTTCACAGCGCTCGTACTATAAGCAGTGTAATGAAGAGGGCGTCGTATTACTTGGTCAAATCGTAAGAGCGAAAATGTTGGAGAATAAAGAGAAAAAAACAGCAGCAGTTTAGTAACAAGAGAGACAAATAAAAGAGTTGAAGTGAACATTTCTAAAAAATTCACAATTTATGAAAATATTGTTTTTTATTTTTATAAATTTTTAACAATCTTTCTGAATATCAAAGACTTTTTGAAACTGAAGAAGATTTAAAGAATATGTATATATATTTTTTGGTTGGAATAATTTTTCACAAATTTTACCCATTATTTTTACCATTTGCTAAATAAAGGATCTAGATAAAGAGAAGATGAAATACCGGAGACACGTTATTGTCGTGACCATTACCGGCAAGAGAAGGTATAATTTAATGATAACACCTCTGCTGAGAGAAGAGAAAGAGAGCCTTTAAGAAGCTTTTGATAACTACCCTGTTGGAAAATATAATATGTATGAGTTTTTTGCAGTTCAAAATATTTGACGTGAAATTAATTAATGACAAAGAAGCTATATTTGTTAAAGTGTGCGCGTGTGTTTGTATTGCTTTCGACTCGATTGCCACAGGATGGGCGAAAATATTTATTTTAAAAGAAAGAAAATAAAATGTTCACACACATCCACGTGTGACTGAATACGTACGCATACGCAACCGCAGTTACAACAAAAGCAATGCGTTTGCAATTACTATTAAAATCATTAACGTGTCATTTTCTTTTTTGACTTATTATTTATTTTTTTTTAGAAATAAAAGTCTTCTAAATCTCAAAGAAGAAGAACGAATTAACGGCACAGGTCGCCTGCTGTTTTTATTGTTGCCTTCTTGTCTGACCACCGTTAAAAACGAATGGTTATTTCGTATGCTTGGCAAGAGCTGATTAATGCGAATTACTTTCTTCATTCATTTGAGTCCGGACCTGCTGGTTTATAGTGACTATCATGCATCAACAACGCAAGGTCAACCCGTTGCCTGTTAAGTCAGCCAAACCACAAAAAGAGAAACGGAGCGTATACGGAACGTATCAAGCAATGAACCAATGGAATGGACCAAACAGGGAAGCTCACCTTCCTTTTTTCTTCTTTTGTCGAACGCAAATATCACCAACGCAACGGGCGCCAATGGTTTAAAATGGTTTGATCAATACTTTATGAAATATCGATTCCTTTGGTCAGAAATTTAACGACGAAATGATGGATTACTTTTCCAAACCAAACCTTATAATAAATGATGTCTTCAAATAATATCCTTTAATCACTCAGAGACTCATAAAAAGACGTCAAAAGTGAATGAAGTGACACATCACATCCTTACCCACGTACGATTTAAAACCGAGATATATCATTAATAACAAAAACAATATGGAGTCAAGGAATATTCCAGTTTGAACTGAAGAAGAATAAATAAATATCCAGAAGTTTCTCCCAAAATTAAAATTTTCGAAACAGGAAATGGTTTAAATGTTTGTTTCTATTGATTTTATATATTTTATTAACATTTATCGAAATGCACTTTATGATTGAATAATTCAAGAGTAGCTTGAATAATAAGAAAGATATATAAACATCTATAGCTTCTTTATTTTGCTTTGATACACTTTTGTTTAAACTTTTAATTAAGTTTATTTTTCATGATATTTTAGTTAATAAAAAATTATAAATCGAATCGGATTTTTTCTTTTCGACATTTTAAATACTCGATTATTATTATTTCCTATTTGTTTTTTTGCCAATAAAAAAAAACGCCACCACAAAATCTAGAATACACATCCGTTTTGATATAAAGAATCAATATTACTGAAGACAAAGGGTGGAGAAGATTAATCTTCATTGAAATTCAATTAATTGTACAATATCTATAACACTGTACAATATTGTATAAAATGTCTGTTATAAATATTCCATAATAGTTTAATCTTGCATTAAATTTTATTGCAATTTATTAATTTTTTGCTGACTGAATGTTGTTGGAAAAGTGTTGAGAAGTTTTAACCTGATTATACGCGATGTATATCTTAATAAGTTTTTTCTGATCTGTTGTTTTATTTTCTCATTTATCAACATCTCTCAGGCATCCATGGTTTAGATGACGCTTTTTCCTTTTTTCAAGAGAATAAATTGATATATTAACGTTTTTTAAAAAATTGCACATACTAATATTTAATTAATGCCTTTATTAAATCGTTTGTAATACTAAAGAAAAAAACAAATCACATAAAAAATATCCCAAAAATTATACAAAAGAAAAATGATAGAACAAATGATTCAACAAGAAACTCAATACTTAGTTTTATTTTCTGATTAAGTTTTATTTTGTATTATTTCTTTAAAATTTTCTGAATAAATGAATGAATTAATTAATAAAAATAAAAATAATAAACATAATTATTATTTTATGATTATACAAATAAGCGATAGCTTTATAAATATTTATATGAATGAGTGTTATCGATTAAAAAAACAACAGAATTCACTTTAATGCGATAACTTTTCATCTCTAGTAATCATTAAATAATTTAAAAATCACCAATGCTTTAAATTTACAGAAGAACTAAACAAAAAAATTAATAACTTGTTTCAATTGTTTCGATATTGAATCAATATTACTGAGCAAAATGTATGTATGGATAAATTTATGTCATGCATAGTAAAATCTTACATTAGATACTTTCTTTTTATTCAATTTTAGATAATTTTATTAAGACGACTTTTAAAGCGTGTGAATTTTTATTTATTAATTTTTTGTTGACATTCAAATAATTGGTTTATATTGCACTTGCTTTCGTAATGCGTGAAAAACATCAATATATTTTATATTCATATAAGTTTAGAAAAACTATTACTATTACATTTAAGTTTTCTGATCTTGGTTTTATTGTTTCCAATTTTTTTCATTCTTATAATTACTCGAAATATTATAAATTTGCACGACTGTGTATTTGTAATATAAAAGTGAATTATCAAAATGAAAAATCTTGCCATATTTTCGCTTTTATTCTTTTTTTATTCTTTTTTTATAAATGATAAAGTAAAAACTTTTAAAAATTACATTTTCATATTTTTATATAATCATAAAAAAATTAAATACAAAAACAAGCACAAAGACGTTTTCGAAAGTTGGTAAATAACTGCGTACTAGCAAGTTTAACTTATACGCAGGCTTTAAAAAATTCAATTTAAGTAATAAACAGATTTGGTTAATTAGACCAAAAACGTACCGTAACAGAATTAATATAATTTATTAAAAAAATTCGAAAAAATTATCTCGGTTAATTAAATTTTATATTTGAAAACAAAATAAATTAATTATTTCTACAAAAATGAAATGCAACAACAATAAACTACAATAACTACAACAAAATAATTTCACAGCAAAAAAATTAACTATAAGAATTAATAAATCAATTGATTTTTTGCATAAATAATGGATTGTTTGATAAAATAAAATAAAAATTGATTCCTAGAAATTTTTGCCATTTTAACGAAAAAACTGCTCACGTGTTTATAAAAAACAAAAAATTCTTAAAATCTATTTAGTAATAAAACAAAAATTTTTAATTGAAAAATCTTTTAAAATCTATATTTTCGATTTTCAATGTATTCTTTAACATATATTTTATCCATATTCTGGATTCAAACTCCTCGAAAACACTTCTGAGGAAAAGAGGCTACACTATATTGCTTCTTCTCTAAGAATTATTTGTATTAAATACCAAGTTTTTTGGAAGTTGTTCGTTTTGTGGATTCAATTTATTTCTATCCCTTTCATTTTTAATGACGACAAGATCTCATGATTTTAACATACTCATGGAGTATACAGGCTGCTAATTTAATTTAGCATTTATAATTTATTTAAAATAATGTTTACGTCAACTAAAGTGTAATAAATGAACTCAATGGAATAAAGGTTTATAGTTGGTTAATAAGTTCATAATATTTATAAATAAAAGTATCAATGATAATATTTGTAACAATTAGTGTTTAAAAATATTAATTAAAAATCTGTTTTATATGTTCACTCCCAGAAAAACTGCGAGCTGCGGGTTAAAATTAACACTAACAGAAATGAAAACAATAATTTAAACAAACCGTTACTTAAATTTAATAGCACTTATGATTGCTGCATCAGCTCTATTTATCAATGCTTGTTCTTCCCGCCAATTCCATCTCTTCATTTACACCACAAACCAAAAAAGTTCTGATTGCTTTGCAGAACCTACTTATTAAAAATATATTGAACAAACACTCTCCCACAAATAATTTCACCTTCATAATTTGCTGCCTCTAATGAAATCGCTTTTATTCCGTAATGTCAACCGCTCGTTCAAAGATGTCGCCACCTTCGAGTTTACATGGCTTAATTTCACCACGATGGTGTAAAGAGAAAATGTGGGTTCAAAATGGTTGACGCCACGGCTAAACACGAGTAGCATTCAACTAAGCGCGGTTCCCAAAAATTTTTTATACCCTTTCTTAAAAAAATATATTACGATAGCTTCATTCTGCTTCAAATTGTTCTAGCTCCCTCTTTCTGTTTCCCTCTTTCTCTATATCATCTTTTCAAAACTTTAAAATTATATTATAAACCCTCCACATATTTTTCCATTTCTAACATGATTATTTTCAACGCGAAATATGCTTTTTAATAAGCGCCTGCAGAAGCCGTGCCTTGGCTTTCATCTCCTTGTATTGAGCATATGTCTCTTCGATTGTCTTGCGATCGTTCTTAAGCATTTTGCGCCCATTTTGCTCCTCAAAAACAGTCTCGTATTCGCGTATGGTATGCTTAAGTAATTTCTTTTCCTCACGTATCTTATCCAACTCTTCCCACAGCTGATCAATATTAAGATTATTAATGTTTACCCCGCAAAATGGCTGAGACGGTGTGCTGTTATTGGTTTTATTAATAGTAGGAATTGTAATGATATTGCTGATATTATTTTCACCACTATCATCATCAGCATTAGTAGTAATCATATCGGCAGCAACTGATTCATCGGATGCAATTGGTGCGTTATTGGAATTGTTGCTGCCATCATCACTAGACGGTGAGTTGTTGTTGCTGCTGCTGCTGTTATCGGTGCTAGTATTTGATGAATATGTTTGTTGTTGCTGCTGCGGAACTACGGATTCAAAAACCATAGCTTCATGTTCCAAAATGGTTGGCAAATCGGAAGCACCACCACTCACACATGATATGGCAACACTGCGCAAAACCATGCGCTTAAGTTGACGATAACGATCGTATAGAGGACGAACTGCATCACGTTCCTCTTTAGTGGTGGGACGACCGTACAATGACTCAAAATAAAGTAAACCATGTTGCACAGCTGATTTTTCTTGCAATAATTGTTCGGGAGCCAACTCTTCAAGGATCGCTGAACGATTAGCGTCTTGTCGTTTTTCAGAGAGATTCTGCAAATAAACAACAAATTTATATCGTGTTAAAAAAAATCAAAACATATAAATCATGATCATGTCGCTGATGAGAATAAAATGTTTTTCTTTCTGATTGTGATAAATTGAATTGCTTAAAAATGTTTAAAAGACTATTTAATTTACTATTTTTAAGCTCATAAATTTCATATTTTTTATATAATTTATAAATTTCACCTTTTATATAAAAAATGGAAAAGGTTTGAATTTCAAGCTAAAACAACTTTATGAATTAAAAAGAACAATAATAATATATAATAGTGTATTCTATTTAGAATGAATTATATTATTATTGTTCTTTTTAATTTAATGAATTAAAAAGAACAATAATAATATAATTCATTCTAAAAAGAATACACTTTATCTAAAATGTAAATTATTTTGTTACCCGCGAATGGATAATTTCTTTTTAATCAAATTATTTTTTCTTAATTAATAATTAAAAATTGCACAAAGTGAGCTTTAAAACCGGATTCGAAACTTCTAAATATTTCTCTAATAAAATTATTTATCAAAGAAATGCAGCTCCTGCCGAATAAACTAATACGTCCAATGGCAACTAACCTGTTCAATTTCGTTCAAGGTCACCTTAATTCTTTCCAATTTCTTAGCATCATCGATACCCCCACTAAGTTTAAGTCCTAACGCTCGCATTGGATCGATTTTCAATTGATGTTTTTCTTTGCGTAATTTGCTTAGTTCGGCCATAACATTCTTCATGTATCGATCATTCAATTTGTCTGCCTGTGACGGACGGTAACCCATTTTCGCTTCGAATACTTCCTCAAATTGGGCGAGTTTCTTTTTTAATGAAATCAAACGTTTATTCAATTGCTTGAGACGTTCTTCGGGTGATTGGAAAGACATTATAGCTGGTATTATCTTATGCATAACTTCACGAGTTTTTAAATTTTCCAATGAGGTAAATGCACGAAAGGTTTCTAACGTATCGAGGGTATCATCCCCCATCAATGCTGCTGGTGTTTGTTTGTGGAATTGTTGAGGATATGGCATCACTTTCGAGAGTTTTGCTGCAGTATCAATGCAGTCGGAGGGACAATGGCGAGCAGTGGCATAGCGACGACTAAGTATAGGCTCCGTTTGATCGACAGTAATGCCGCTGTCCCAGGGCAGTGCTTCGGCTGATGTAATGTTATGGGAAGATATATTATTGCTGTTGTTGGTGTCGATAATAGTTGTTAACGTTTGATTTCTTTGTGGTGAAGCAGATCTCGAAATATCGGGGACAATTGAGGCAGCAGTTGTTGGTGAAGCAGCAGACGATGCTATTTGATTTACGTGGTTGGCCGGCGATTCGCTACCGTTGGTTTGTTTAATATGGAAATCGATCAAATTATTGTCGTTATAATCGGCGCCATTCGAGCGGTCAGCGGCATTCAACTTCTTGCTGGTGAAGCCGCGCCGCTCATATTTGAGCGCCGTCAAATCGTACTTGTAGGTACTCTCGTCGCCATGAACTTTTGTCGGTAGGTATTTTCCTGACTTTCTCATAACGCCGGGTGCTTTGCGTCCGGGTGGCGCACGCGACTTACAAAATCGTTCGCTGTTTCGGCGACGTTCATGCTCGCATTCGCTATCATCGCTATCACGATGATGCTTTGCGCTGCCATTGCGATTTGGCGAAAGGCATTGTGAACGTGCCGGGCTCGTTTCAAAACGTGAGCGACGTGTCATATCTCTAGTGGGTCCGTTCACCAAAGTATTACTATATACAGAAGAAAGATATTCATTAAATTGTTGTTGTTGCTGCGTCTGTTGACGATTTGCGGCAAACGAGTCGTTCTCGTCGCCACCATTGACATCAGCAATATTGTTGCTTTTGTCCTTGACAACCAAATCAGATACCATACAATCTGCTGATGATTCGTTATGTGTGTCGTAAGAATACGGTATCCGTTTGAAGTCTTCCGATGCAGCGCGCCTTATAGGGTCCACTTGATTGTTAATCTTAAGTGGAATAGCTGCTGAGACGGCAATATTGGTCGAATCGATGTTAGCTTGTTTCGGTTGGTGGCAATGCTGTTCGCATTCGTTCTCATTGGTCAAAAGTTCCTCACTGTTCGACCGTATCAGTTTACGTTCCTGCGTAACTGAGGAAGTGCTGTCAAGGCGTTCCTTGCGTTTACGTGATTTTTGCCAATCCAAAGGATCAATGAATAAGGGTAAATACGATGAATTGAAATGGGAATCGGCGATATTACATTCTGTCTGGTGCTCGTTTCCGTTATCGTTCGTATCGGGACAGCACGGATTATGTCCGTTGTTATCGTTGCCGTTCACGTTGGCATTAATGTATGCGTGTGCATGAGTGTGTGCGGAAGAGTTTTTTAGATTTTTCAAAACCTCAGCATCGACCAAAGCATAATTTGCTGGTGTTGCTTTTGCTGATGTTGCTGCTAATACGGTTGTTGGTACAAGTGGACCATCAACATGTTCACCACACGAAATTGTTGTTGTTGTTTGTCGATGTAGCTTCTCAGTATGTGAGGGTGAAGACGGTGATGATGACGGTGTTGAAGGTGATGATGATGATGATGAGCTCCCGTTGCTACTGCAAGACTCTGGAGAAAAGGATGAACCTGTTAGACGACTTAAGTCGTCTTCGCTCAAACCAGTGGTAGGATGGCGCATGCCGCACTGAAAAATGGGTGCAAGCAATAAATTGTTGACTAATTAAATGATGTTTTCTAGAAATCACTTAAACTTTGAATTTGAATAATTGAAAGATTTTTAAGATCCCCGACATAGACGTCCTGCAAATCGCTTATTGCGCACAGTAAATATTCTATCAAATGGTTGTTATTTAGTTTAAAATGGTTGTAGTCTGCGCTAAGCGATTTCTCCTCTGAAATGACGATGAAGAGTATTGGTTGGTCTAGACTAGTTCAAATCAAGGCTGAGTTGATTAGAATCGTATCGAATTAAATCACGGAGGCTAATTTAGCTTGAGAACGTAATTGAGGATTTAAGATTGAGAAAATTGCGAAAGCATATTTTTCAGTTCTGATTTAACATTCGAATAGTGAATTTGGATTTAATGATAATTTTGGTTTTTAATTTTGTAATTCTTCTAAAATACTACTAAAAATTGATGATCTGATTTTGGTGAAACCAACAACGAGAAATTGTTTACAAATAATTGTTTCACTTTAAAATATTATCACTTTTCTTTTAATCTTATTTCTATAATTTTTAATAAGCTAAAAATAGAATATTTATTGCTTTTTTTATTTATATTTATTTGAATAAATTCAAATATGCAAATAAACAGACAATTTCCGTAAATACAATTCAATAAAGAACAAAAATAAAAATTAAATAAAGCTGAAATATCATTATATTTATATAAATAAATTCAAGGTTTTGAAAAAATCATACCAGGAAACAAGAAATTATCCTTGGTGTCATTTGAATATTTGTGTGGACGTACTTTCTTCCAGAGTTTTTCGATTTTGGGGAAGTAATTGCTTTAGCAAACCCAATGATTCAATAAAAATTCAATTATAATTATTGCAATTGCTTTATTATAATTATCAATAATACTTGAATTTTATTTTGATTTCACTCGAATTAAAGATTATTATTTTTAGTTTCAATGAGTTGTTTCTCTTTATGGCATGATATAATAATCATGCTGATGATTTTCTAAAGCAATTAATAAGAAATAATTATTTTTGTAAAAAGTGAATGTTTTTATTAAAGGACAGACAATCCTCTTTTTGCTGAAAATTAGTTACTGTTTTTATATCATTTTTCCTTTCAACACTTTTCACCTAAACTAGTTTTTTTTCCTTTTATAGCATTATTTAGTATTTTTTTAAATCGTTAAAAAATATTATTTTAATTATGATAAACAAGTTCTTTAGCTTTTAGTTCGAACTAATCTTTTGTTAGTTTTGGGTTGCGTTTTAGGAGATTGCCATTTGTTTTCTAATACAATTTCTTTTTTTTTCTTCTTAAATATTCGTTGCAGTATTCTCTTCTTTTTTTTTTCTTTAATTTGCAATGATGTTCTCCAGGCGCGATCTGAATGATTATTAAATGAAATTTACGCGGTGAACAACAAAATATATTCAACATTCGCCTCCTCGCGCCAATTCCTGCTCAAAAGTCGAAAAAATATATTTATGCATGTATTTGTGTATGCAAGTCTTTATATGCATTGTCACTGTTCCGACTGATTTCGTTCCCTCGTACTCGTTCTCTCGTTCTCGTTCTAAAAGATAGCTTTTAATGATAATAAAACAGTAAACTAAACAATAATAAAACATGACAGTAAACTAATTGGTGATTAATACGAACTCACCGCAAACGTGAGCCAAATTAAAGAGAGAGAGAGTGAGAAAACCTTACGCGTTATTATAATTATAATAAGAATAATTATGATAATAATAAAATTATTAAAATAAAAATATATCTCACAACTTGTGGGACAGTGCGAACGAAAACAAATAAATAATAAAAAAATAAGCCGACAAAAACTGAAGAAACTGATGAGCTTTCAGGCGAGGGGCAGAGATAAAGAAGAAAGGAGAGAGTAATTACGACAGACAAGTCATAACAATATCCAAACACAAATGGATTCCAAATATTTCATTGTCTTAAACGAATCTAAAGCAAAGAATAAGATGAATGCGATTTCCTTTAAAGGTTTTAATTATTTTTTTTATGAAAAATGATTTCCTAAATACATTTTTAAAAAGTTTCAATTAGTAGAATTTTCATTCACAAAAGATATTGATTCTTAAGAAATATAAAGACCCTTTAGAACACACTGATAATCCAATGCGATGCATTTTAAGAAGGAATAACTATATTTTAAGTAAAGGGAGTAAGAGAGATACGAAAGAAGGTATCATTGATACTTTAAAAGTAGACCGATGCATAAGATAAATTTATATAAATTACAAGAGATTATTTCAAAGAATGACACACGAAAATTAGGTTAAATATAATCTGCTTTATAATACTTAATGATTAATATTTGATGAGAAATAATCTTAAAAAAACATAAAAATAAAACTAAAAAACTAAAAAACTATAAAAAAAACCGTTGACAAACAGCGAGACAACACGGCGCATCATTGAAACGAGATAAAGTAGCGAAAAATAAGAAGACGAATCTGCGAGAAACACAACGAGAAGAATAATACGAGTTTTTTACTAGAATACAATACTCGCCTTTTTATAAATACTTGTTAGTTTCTACCATTTTCAATTTCTTTATTAAGAATGATTTTATTATCTGTTTATTATTTTTCAAACACTCCATTTTATTATTTCTGTTTACTTAAGCACTCATCTTGTTTCAAATATTAAGCGTCTATAACTATTACGTCTAAATAAACTTGGCACAATTCTGTTTAAATTAAACTACTAAAGTTAGCAATGGAATAATTACCTCGAGTATTGATTAAATAACTAAATACACAAAATAGTATATGAAAGAAAAAAAATAATGCCAATGAAAGTATATTCTTCTTCTGTTCTTATATTTTGTTCTATAAACAAATTCATTTATATAAATAAAAAAGAAAATGAATAAAAAAGAAAATATAAAAAACATTAATGAAAAATATACATGAAAATTACGTTATTGCAAAAATTATTGACAAAATTGAAAGGATTGGTTGGAAACGTTTTTCATAAATTTACTTAAATTATTCGAATACAAAATTCATGCATTCAAAAATCTGGAAAATAACGAGAATTTATTTATGAGCCCCTCATGAGCTTTTTATACTTATTGCATCCAAATATAATCTAGTATTTTGTTTATTCCATACTTATACTATCCACACCAAGCCAGTGACAAGTGCGCTCATACCATCTACTCCTACTTGCAACTGACTGACAACTACCCTCGTTTATTTAATGGCGTGTCAGTAGAAAATAAATACATTTTTATAGCATATTCTTTCAACGATATATTGCTTTTGTTTCATTTATGGAATGATATAACGCTTATATATCTTTTTTATGATTGTAATAATAACGAGTTATTCCTTTCTGACGTTAAGAGAATGGCATTAAATACAAATCCATATGCGATATAAATTTTCTTTTGAAATTATTTTTTCAAAAATCAAGTAATGAAAAATGCAGATTTAAAAAAAAAGAAAACGTAAAAGTTCGAAGCCAACCGAGTTGGTTAAATTTATAAAAATAAACATTTTTGTATTATAATTTTGCTTATAATTTTTTATCAGATATTTATAGGATTATATTTATTGGTATTAGTTTGTTGAAGATATTTTTAAAAAATTTCTCATTTGTAGCGATTTTCTTTTAAGTGGAATATTATGAGTTATGACGTAATGATGCCCAAAGCAGAAGACCTAGATGAAGGTAAGGCACGTCGTATACAATAATTCTATAAACTCTTCCAGATTTTTTTACTAAACACGATTGTCTGCCGTGAATTCATTAAAAATTGAACTTATTTCAATATTTGTTTCATTCTTAATTAATTGTTAATTAATCTTTTTAAACTGTAACCATTTTATTATCAAGATTTAAAACACGTGACGATATGTCATGTCGATATTCATTATTTTGCATTTATTATATTAATTATAGTTTGCTCGTTGGTAAATTGCAGTAATGGCATTTTATTAAGGGTTGTCTCTAGTAATTAAAAATCGATTTTTTATACATTTATTAAACAGCTTGTCTGTTTGTGTAAAGTCATAAATTATTATTGTTATCATTGTTAATTTCATCCTATCAATCATAAAGAATTTATGAAATAAATTAAACTGTTTTCTCAAAAAAAACATTAATTGAAATTGATTATTTAAAATTAAAGTTTTCTGATAAATCTAAGAATAAATAACGATCAATCAATCGATGGATTATTGATAATTTTCTGCAATAACCGACAAATAATGTACATAAATAGGTCGTATTTAAATTATAATAAACACACTAATAAAACAAATTTCTATATGTGTGATGAACAAATACACAAAAAACAGTTACACAAAAATTTTTTTAATTTTTATAAAATTCTATTTGAAATTAAAACGTCTGGCTGAAATGTTTACTTAAAACTAGCATCAATATTTTTTTAAATGGTATTAACTGTTGTTTAGAAAATTAATTGACGTCAAGCGGTTTCCCTTCCCTTCCCTTCGCTGCGATGTTACCGACGATAATAAAGGCGACTACGACGACGTCTATAGAGATTATTTCATTGATTAGGTATAAACAATTTTTTTTATTAAAATCTATTCGAATCGAAAAAATGCTAATCTTTCAAAAAGTCTATTACGAATTATAAGATTTCATTCTGGTAAAACGATATTTTACATTGTAGTAAAGATGAACACGTTCATGTACGTAAGTAAATATGTTGGTAAGTACGTACGATCACGTATGCTCACTCCAAATTACGTAATGAGAATGATAATGAATATGACGATAATGTTGATGTTAATGATTGTTAGTGTTGAAATTTAACCGGCCAGACCGATGAACAATTAAAATTTGAAAGTTATAACTAAATAAATCTAAATCATTCCAAATTTTATGAAGAAATATCTAAAAAACAAATATACATAAATGTTTGTTATTTGTTGTTTTTTTATTATTATTTTTTTCGTTATCGTTTTTTATGCAATTTGTTTAATACACAGAGCCATAAAATTCTAACAAAAGATCGCTTGAAATTTATATATAGAAGCTCGTAAAAGAAAACACAAACAAAACAAAACAAAAATCGATCAATCATTAAAAACCTTATTTTGCTTCGAATTTTCCTATGAAGAATTTTCAAACGAATTTAATTAGTATGAGTATAAGTATTAGTATTAGTATTGTATAAAGTATATTGTTGCCAGATTGCCAACAGACAAAATTGCCAGATTTTCTAAAATTGGTAACGACTACATTTTTTAATTGGCGAAAAACGACTTGAAACTTTTTCAATAAAACCAAAAATAATCGCAAATTGCGTTCCTTTTTTGTTTCTTTTCTTAAATACATAGAACAATTAAGCGTTTATCGCGATACGACATGATTAATCGTACTATTTTCTTTATAATAACGAAATTTATTATTAGTCACAAATTTTAAAACAAACAAATTAATTAATAAAAAAACAAAGAAATATTTTCCCAATTCCTAAAGCATAAGTCGATTTATCTTTCATCTAAAAACCTCTTGATTTTCACCTGTCAAAGCAGTAATCGCGCAATAAGTACCGACATCACCTGTTTGTAAAACAACCATTACACGAGAAGGTTTTCAATCGGATCTCGTAACGTAAATCAAACCATCAGGCAATATCTCATTAACAAGAATTATATCTTTGAACTTTGCAGGCAGCAGAAACAGCAGACACAGCAGGAAGCAAAACGTCAACAAACACAAACACAAAAGAAAACAGATAAATGGCTTTTAAAGCTCTGTGGAAACTCAAGTAATTAGAGAGAGACAGAGGAGGAGGAGAGAGAGAGAAAGAGGAAGAAATTATATCAGGAATTAAAACATTTAAAATTGAATAAAAGGAAGTTAAATTAATGAAATGGCGGAAAGAAAAGAAAGCATTTAACATAATTCCCTCTCTCTCCCTCTCTCTCACCCTACCTTTCACAAAGTCTTCTATATTTAATTATTTCAATTTATTTAATTAAACAAATTTATGCTAATAAAATTTAAGATTTATTTAAAATTAGATTGAAATTAAGAACCCTAAAAATCGTAGATAAAAACCGCAGATAAAACCACAATTAAAAACTTAATTAATTAATGAATTCCCATCAAATCTCATCAAAACCTAACGATATTTTCTACAAAATCTTGTGAGAGATTCCAAACAAAAATCTATGCTAGAACTATTTTTAAAACTTAATCGTACGATACGAAAAATTCAATCTTTTTAAACTTAATTGCTTCTGATTGTGAGCAATTGAACTTTTATTAAAATTTATGAAGATAATAATTATCTATGATTAAATTAATTAAGCGCGAATCTTGAGGCAACCTCTATGTTATCTTGTTAATTAATAGCAAAGCAAGTATTTCACACAACAATAAAATAAGAAATAAAAGCAAAAATTAAAGAAATTTAAAGAGCAAACCAACGAACACGAGACACGAACAAACAAACAAAATCAGACATTGCGATGTAATGTTTAGTACGATCGAAGGAAAGGAAAGATTATAAAGAATTGGAAGATATTAATGAAATACTTATATGTATAAAATACTGCTATCAGTTCATGATTTTGGATTTGTGCAACCTAATAAAAAATTTTCTACTCCTCCGCATTAATTATTTTAGGGAAAACAAACTCAAGTTGAACGTATTTGCTGCTTATTCCTATATGGGCTAATTGACTCAACGTTATGATTGTTGTTGTTGTATCGCATAAATACTAATTAAATTATTTCCACAAAGTCATTCCTTCTTTTCTGTAAAGAATTCTTTCTGTTTTTTTTTAGTTTTTTTCAGCACGTGATTCATGTAATTCTTTCGCTTGTTCTTTCCTTACTAAAGCTCTAATTCTCATTATGGCCAACGCTTTCCATTTGTACATTCTACCGCGTCTTTTAAAAGCATTTTAAACTCTTAATGTTACAATAAATTGATGTATAATGAGGACGCTTCTCATTAACAGATAACTTCTTATATTGCCTTTTTCTTAACCCATTCCAGACGGTGATTTTTATCAAATATCCAAAGGAGGCAACTTTTCTGTAAAAGTCACTGTTGCGTGTAACAAAGCTGTTCCTGTATGTGCTGCAAAAACAATGTAATAATTTTGCTTTTTTGTGTTTTACACATAAGTAATACTGATTTCAAAAACACCCTATCGCAACGACTACTACTCAAAAATAACGAATAATTACTATTAATTTTCCAATTGTTATTTATCATTATCAATGCGCGTATAGTTTTACAGCCTTGGAAATCAGTTTCACCCACGTTGGGCAATTAGCCTTGAATGGGTTAAACTTTGGTTTTTACAAACTTTTCAAATATTAGAATTAGTTTCGAGTTCAAAAAATCGAATTATTCATCGGAATAACGTTATCAAATTATTTCATTAATTTTATTATTTTTATGTGATTTTGACTTCGTTTGCAAAACTTATCGTTTGCAAATTTTCAAAAGTTATTTAAATTTAAATATAAAATATTTTATGAAATCTCTCTGGAAAATTAAGTAGACTAAAGCGAAGCAAAAACAATTTTCCGAATGTTCTTCATTAGTTTTGTTTATGTTTTTGCAAAATATTTCAAATAACTTCGTCATATATCCCTCCCCCCCCACTTCCAAACATTTGGGAGCAAATTATTGAATAACAAAAGTTATTAAATAACGAAAAAAGTAATACAAAAAGAGGAGAAGAATGTTGGAATAGGAGTCGTTTTAATTATACAAATTTTTTAGGTCAAAAATTCATAAAAACGAGTAAACAAAAGAAATTGCAAAAGCGTTTTTGTCATGGAATTCTTAATATCTTCCTTTTGCACTGCTTTTCCCCCATTCGGTTTTATTATTTATTGTTATCATTATTTTTTGTTATTACTTTTATTTTTGTATTTTCTTTCTGTGGTTGTCGTTGTTGTTGTTGTTGTTCCCTATTGGTTTTACTGTAAAACTTTTACATTCGTTGTAGTCGTTTCTGTTCGCGTTGTCATTTCATTTGTTTACTGCAAATATTTTTTGGGGAATTTCCATTAATACGTTTCCTAAATACACGCACAAATACAAAAAGAAATCTACACGAGGAATAAGAACAAAACTAAGGTCGGGCGGGCACACGTCGATTTTTCGTTGACGCCAGCCTTCTACCCCATAATTTGTTAAGGAATAAAGACAGTAATTTGAGAATTTTTTTTTGTTTAATTATAATGTTCACTCATGATGACTGCTACCCTTTTAACTCTCAATTATATCGGTATCAGGCATCAATGCCGCAGAAATCCAAAATCCAAAATGCAAATTCAACTTAAGATACAAAAACCAGAAGAGATACAAAACAAAAGTAAACTTTTTGAATATGAGCGAGTGAACGAGAATCGATAGAAATCATTCTTTAATGACGTAATTCGAAGGGAAGAAAGAATATTGCTTGTTTCTTCCTGAAAAAAAATTATTATACTGTCTTACTTCCTGCTGTTAAAGTTCGAAAATCTGATGAAACACCGCGTAATTACTAAATGTTTGGTTGCATTTAGTATTAGTATCAAATACTGATCGCACATTATGATTATCGCACATTAAGACATCGCTGGAAATACTGATAAAATTGGAACCTTCTTGTACCCGAAATAATTGGAACCTTCTTGCAATCGATTTTTGATTTTATCAACAAATCAACGACCAAAGTACATTGCAGACTAGGTAAATATTTAGGATGAAATATAAAGCAATATGTCTTGTTAAATTTGTTTTTGCATAGGTAGCATTTTCCTATTGTTCTGTAAATAAATATTTATTTGTCAAAAGCATTTTGGAAAATAATTACCGGCATTCCGTTAAATATTTCGTTATAAAAACAGAACCGACAGAAATGACTAAAATTCTTCGAATACTGTCAGGTAACTAACTGCGCATTACCGATTATTAATAATTTCTACGTCTTAACAACTGACAGCCATTTGTCCCATCATTGATGGCCGAATATAAGTATATTTTTAGCGGGCAACAAACAATAACACTAAGGAAGGGCTGAATATAAAAAAACAGCAATGAGTAATCGTCATCAAATTTTTCAAATCCTTCAATAATCAATAAAATTGCACGATTTCGAAAAGTAAATATCACAGCTATATAATATATCGAATTATATTGAAGCAATTATTTTTATAGATGATAATGATTATGATGATTAAGTAAATATCACCTGCAACTACTGCTACCGCCAGTGAATTGGAATTTTATAAAATTTGTTAAACAAAATAAAATGCAATAAAAGCAAAAATGCAATATGATTTTAATAAAAACTTCTAGAAACGAAAACAAGAACAATTCGGAAACTTTCTGGAATTTATTATATTTATTTCGAAAGAAAAAACTGTCAAAATAAAAATCTTTTAAAGCATGAAAACTTCATTAAAAAGTCAATAGAAAAACAATTTTATTTTAATTACGAAATAATAAAAGAACGTAGCTAAACTAATTAAAATAATAAACAGAATAACAATGAATATCAAGCTATCAATACTGATGTTTTTTTTTTGTTCAATAAAAGGAAATAATTTTTCCATTATTTTCGAAACAAAGAGGCTACGAGGCTTAATAATCTGTTCATATTAATTATAGTCATTATTTCGTATAACTCAAACACAATAGTCAGTCAACAAATATCAAAGAATTTTATGTCATATATGAATTACATAAAAACAGCAGCAGAAATAGAACCAAAACAGACGCTCCAAGGTTTTTATAAAAGAGAATAAATATTATATATCCAGAAATCTCAAAACTGAATGTAGAATTTTAAGTCTCACTATATGGGCCATCGGATGGTTATCTAATGTTAAAAATTAATGATTTTCTAAATTGTTTTCGCACTATTTCTCAATCATTTAATCAAGTCAATTAGGAATTAGATACCCCATTTGTAAATGAGAATAGAAGGAATGCAAATGAGATAAGACCACTTATAAATTTTTTTTCGCCAAAAAATATCATCTTCGCTTAGCCACATTTCCATGCGTTTTATTTACTGCCATTTACAATACATTAATCCTTTTAAAATAATCGCTGCATGAATCACGCCTTATTAGTACATATTTCGTATATGTTCAAAGTATATAGAGTTTATTTGAAATACTTACAACGCAAGCCTTAACAGACTTCCAGACGTTCCTTGCGAAGTCTGCAATTTTGATAGCTTTTCGCAGACGCTGCTGAGAATCTTAAGCAGACGCACACACACACACTCCGCTCCGCTCCGCTCTTCCGCAAATTCTTGACTTCAGACACACTCCTGCTTTATAATCGCTTCTAGAAACTTGCTTTTTCTTACGCGTTAAGTTTAAAGGTTTTTATATTTATTGACTGATTTTTTCTTTTTTTTTCTTTTTTTTAAGAATTTTTAGCGTTTTTCGTTAAGGAATATGTTTTAAAAACGGGCTTAAAATCTTGTCGTTGTCTTTCTTTTTTTTTCTTTTTATTTATTATTCGAAATTTAAACTATTGCAAAGCGTTAAAGACAAATACTTTTTTGACGCGCAATGGTTTCGTGAATTTCTTGGTGAAAATTTCGAATTTTCGAAAATCTTCGTTGGACCGCGTACACACATACACGTACACTCATAGATTTGATGTGATTTGAATGGCTTCTACCGAAATAATTTTATTTCCTTAATTTTCCTTTTGCACTATTGACAATTTATATCGCCTCTCATATTCCTTTCTCTGTTTCTCGTGGTTATGATTTTTATTTATTTATTAATTATTTTTTTTTCAAATTTGCAGCTTGACAGCTGCGGCGCTGTTTTGTTATTATAGTGGTTTTAATGATGATATAGTGATAAGCAATTAATTTGATTTTTAGTTTATTGATTTCCTGTTATTTTTATTGTTATTGTTTCTCTTGTTCGTTATTGTAATCGTTATGGTTGTCGTTTGGTGAAGATACTTTTTTTTAATTAAAAAAATTTATTTCACGAGAAATTTGAAAAAATGCACTTTATTTCTTGTTCGTTTTCTTCTCCTCCTTCTTCATTTGCCTCTTCCTCTTTAGTGATGGTAAAAAAAACAAGCGAGTGAAACTTCAGTTCAATGTTTGAAAGCTTTTTTATTCTCGATACGACGATGTCTCGTTTGGCAGATAGACGAGTTTCTTTCTAGACGACAGCAATTAATTTCTTCGCTCGGACCTCTTTCTCCCTTCTGTCTCTTTCGTTTTTTCTCTCTCTCGCTCTCTTCCTCTACGAGTGAGTGGTTGGTTATGAATGAGTGGGTGTGGCAACAACCGGTAATTGATTTATTTCTTTAACTTGATTTTTTTCTTAACCTTATACTGGCGATTACGCTGATCTATGACAAAATCATATCGCGATCTCTGCACATTTTCGCTATTAAAATTATCGAAATGCACGCCAAATAATCGAAAAGCTTTTAGTGAATACGTTGTGACAAAGTTATTGAGCCAGTGGTAAAAAAGAAATTACTATCGTATGCAACACTTTATACCAGCTTCCTTTTTTCCTTCCTCCTACTTCTACTCTATTTCGAAACTTCTACAACGAGGAAGATATATCGTCGAAATATTTCGTCGGCTCCAACAACAAATATGAACGGTGCGTTTAACTATTGATCTATCGATGATGGTCGTATGATAAAATTTTACGACTAAAACTAATAAGTTTTCAAGCTTAAAATGCTTTCAATGCTTTCTCTAACAGTTCAAATTCAATTAATTTTTTTCAGTTCAAATTCAATTATTTTTTTCTTTTACTTGTAGCTCATAGATGAATTATGACGTTTGCCTTTGCGATGGCAATTGTCAGCTGGACTTCCGACTGACCGATGCGTTGATGTCAACAGTCTTCGATTGTGTGAATAATCGATTGCACTAGGAGGCGTGTTTTAATGTATTCTACGCTTTTTTCGTCAACGAAAAAGATACATGAAAAACAACGACGGCGTAGTTTAGCGAATGCAACTTAATGCAAATTGCGTCGCCGCGTCTCGAATGAAAAACTTTCTGAAATGAGAAAAAACAATGAATAAATATTATTTTAACATTGATGATATTAAAAATGATAAAATATATTAATATGTATGCCTTTTAAATCTCTTTCTACAATATCTTGCTCTCTCTTTCGTTTTCAAACTCTCTGAACAATTCGAAATTCTTCTGCTTCTTGTGCTCTTTGAATCTCTCTCGTTCTCTTCCGATTCAAATAAAATCAAATAAAATAGTTGTTTCTATAAAAGCGAGAGAGAGATAAAGGAGAGAATTTTCTCGCATACTTAAATTTTATTCTACTTTTATTAAACATAATGCAAAATTTTGCAATTTTCGCAAAACAATTTAAATCACGTCAACAAAAATCTTCACACGAAGAAATATTCAATCACCCGCCTGCAGATACCTTTTACGGTTGCTTCAAAAAGTGGGTCGAAACAAACCGATATCTTAAAATTAGAAAATGGGCGGTGGTGGGTGAGAGAGTGTAGATACGCTCGCTTACTTTGTCAGACCGTTAATCAATTTTTTTGCAAATGAAACTTTAATATAATTTTTTTTTAAGTTTTAAGATTTACTAATCATTAAATTTTGTTTAAAGGTTCTAATTATATAAAATATTTACTATATTTTCAGTTTTTTTTCTATTTCACGGATTTCGCCGGATTGATATTAAAATCAATTTTTTAGATTTTTAATTTAATAGCCTGTAATAAATGAATATAAAACTTATTTTTGAAAGTTAATTAAAAATTTTTTTCTTTTATTTTCGAACAAAGGGAACACGCCCAAATACGCACCGCCACGCAATTTTAAAATTCAATCGTTCTTTCTCAGGCTGTCAATTTTATCCGTTCGCACTACGCGTCACAATACGTTACGTTAGGTTACGTTGCCGCTGCTCTTAAATGACAGTCCTAAACGATGGTGGGATGGGTGGATTGGGTGGGCTATGTATCGATCGATATAAATTGTGAATGAATGAGTAATCGAAAAACACTGAAATGAAAACGTTTTTCGCCGTTTATAGAAATATTACACGATTTCTCGAGCCTTCATTTCACTTTTTCAGAACTTTTTATTCTTACGTGTGAAATGCGTTCAGCACATTTCATTCACGAAAAAAACTTCTATTTTAGTTTATTTATTTACGCAACGCAACCTTATGACGAATAATTTACGTGCGCTACGATTGAAGAGCAAACTCAATCTGTTCAAGAAATTCCAAGAGTTGTCTTTCGTTTACACATTCCGTCAGAACAAAAAACAGCAAATAATTTAAGTTTCGAACATTGAAGCTCTCTTCCACTCTTTCTATTTAGTTAAATTAATATTTTCAGTACACTATTTGCAGATGTATGCAACTGGCACAAATGCTCCAAATATTGCAAACTTGTTAGAGCAATAATCAAAGAGAGTAAGAGAAACAAGTGAGAACGCTAGCCTCAGATCGGCCCAAGCTTATATACCCTACAGCCGTAATACAAACTTATAGCCTATTCTTAATATTTACTGAGTGGCACACGCCCCTTTTAGTATTACATTTCTCATTTATTGATTAATTTAGATCTACCAGCTCATCTTCAACACAATATTTGTCAAAAAAGTAAAAAAAACACATGATAAAGGGGCGTGTTTCTGTTATTTTTGTGAAATGATAATATCTGACAATTAGTTTTTCGGGTATAAAATTCCTGCGTGACAACATATATAGAAACTGAGGAATCGGAATTCTTTATAGCAGATTTAAATAAAAAGTATAAAAAGGCAATCAGTACTGTAATAGTCAAGTATCGTATAAAAATTAGTCAGTTTGATTAATCTCAAACACAGACAGGCAGACAGACATACATACAAACAGACTTACTTGGCTTAGGTAATTCTAAACAAGAGTATCTATACTTTTTCTATAGCTATCGGCCCTCCTTTAATGGCATACAAACGGAGGAAGCGAATGAATCCTTTCGGATGTAGGGTGTAATTATATTTTGAAAGTTAAAGAAAATGCAAGGAGATTGCCGTAAAATACAGTAGAGCGTCCTGAAGATAATATCACCCCCTTTCAAAAAACCATAGCCGGAATATTAATCTACTCCTGCCCTAAACTCATTCTCGTTACGTTGCTCTCTCATTCTTTCTCTCTTTCCAGGGCTTCACCACTTCTCTTACGATCTCTCTTACGTTCTCTCTTATAACAACGCTCACTCTCTCGCTCTCGCCCTCTCTTACGACTTTTCTTTAATTATCGAAGTTTCGATTTAACGTGCATGTCGTATCGTTTCGTTCCTAATATAAAGTACAATACAAGTTTTTTATTACTTTCTTGTCACCAGAGAAAATTTGATTGCCTCTTTCTATAGACCATCAAGATGATGACGATTCTGAAAAAAGGAAAATAAAGTACTGAAGCATAAAAGCTTCATTTGCTCCAATGTGAGCAAATAAAACAAATTGTATGTTTCAAAATATACCATGAATTAAACACGTCGCGAATTGAACACAAAAAATTTAATATTAAACTTTTTTAGACATAAATAATTTTCTAGATTAGACATAAATAATATATAAATATATAAATATATAAATATATACATAAATATATAAATAATAATAATGAAAAACATTTAATAAATAATGAAAGCACTTAATTTATTCTTTTGTTTTTTTTTACTTTTTATTCAGTTTTAATTTGATTTCATATAAGCTGTTTTTCGTGTTTAATTATATTCGTTTATAATTAATATATAATTTATTCATTTATTATTATTTTTTCATTGTTTCCTAAGTATTCTAATTCCTTTACTTCCGAATTTTTTCCACACGCTCCACTTTTTACTTTACTTTTTTTTAGATTCAAATTGATAATTCGATTAAATTGTTAATTGCATTTAATTTTTGTTTTTATTACTTTTTAATAGGTTTTATTTTATGTCACTTTTGAACCGACCCTTTTTTATCCCCCCAATGCTCCGCAGATTTTTCCTACTTTTACTTTTTATTTTTTTACAAAAATTATGCGTGTCCGTGGATAATAAAAACATATTGAAGTCTGATGACTTGAAGCAAAATTCAAGCGTTTGATTGATCACTTTTTTAAAAAACTAAACTTATTTTTTTTTTGCAAAAGACATAAAATTCCGGAAAAGACGAATAACTAAGAAACAGAAAGAATATCTAAAATAGCAAAACAGATGCTTTAAAACAGAGAAAAATAAACTACAAACGGCATTGCAGACATTTATGAATCTATTCGTAGAATGAAATAGAAACAAAACTAATAGAATTGCATTACATAAAATGAAACACGATCTCGATAAAAGCCAATAACTAGAATCAAAGCAGATTGGAATCAACTGCAAGTGTCAAGCATAAACGTATGAATAACTCCTTAAGGAAGAGGGGAGAAAAGGCAATGCACTGACAACAAATATCAATAAATATTGATGTCAATCAATTGAAAGCAATTACAAATCGAATACAAAATAATTAGAAAGAGAAGGATAGAAGAAAAAGAAGGAAAATTAATATTAGAGTAAGACGCATGAAACAATAATTGCAACAAATAGAACTTGACAAGTGGTTGTTGGAGTGCTGGAATGCGCTAAAAATAGGATTAAATTTATTCCAAAAACTCCAGAAACCATAACATGATTACGACGTCCGAACAATAAACGGAAGATAGAGAGGAAAAGAGAATCAGAGAGTGAAAGCGATAAATTTGATCTGCCTGAAGCTCATACACTGCTTCCAATTTTGTGACACGATGACTCTCGACAAAGCCAAAAGAGTTCAGCAATCACAATCGTCAGTTCTCAAACGGACACCGTTTATATATACTTCAGAAGTGGGCGCGACACTGATTTATTTTCAATGCAATTTCAGTCTAGAAAGCCAAGCAATAATCGTGTCTAATCTCACGAAAGAAGACTTCATTGAATTTCAAGGTGGTTCTAGTAAAGAAATATGTACTTATCGATCTTTCCAAAGAAACTTTCTTATTTTAGGAAACCTTCTAAAAATAAAATACTATCACCCCTTAAATAGATCAATTCAAAACCGAACACATTGAAAATAAGGAGCGATGATTATGGTGTAGAGGTGATAAAACGAAGGCACAAACACAAAATGGATTTGTTTAAGGACGAAATCAGTGCTCGATATTTGATTCGTATGTAAATGCGTAAATGTAAGCAGATGCGTAATAAATGCTAACAAATTCGGGAACAAAAATATCAAAATATTTCTGAAGCAATTTTTTCTTAATTAATAGATAAAAAGCATTTAAAAATTCACTTTTTTTATTAATCTTTAAATTTCTAAAAACATTTTCAATTTGCGCTTTGCAAAAAAAGTATTCGTTTTGTAATTTCATGAAAGAAGGAAAAAATTATGTAATTTTAGTGAATTTTTAATCAACGAAAGAAACAATTTTTCAACGAAAGTTATGTAATCTCATTAAAATCTTTTTGTAGCGAACTTATACTCACTTTTAATTAATCGCCCACTGCAAATTTCAAATTCCAAATACTTTTTCTTTAAATTCCATTAAAATGCAATAAATGCAACAACAATAACAACAATCAAGCAACTAAATTAATTGGATCAATCGTTGTTGCTGCAGTTCGTTGTTGTTTTTGTTCTAATTGCAATTACTGCTAAGTTTGATTTTACAAAAACCAATTATTCTTCACAATTTCACTACAATTCTTCATTATTTATTCAATTTTTTTATTTATAATATTTCTTAATTTTTCTCCATCTTCTCTATTCATTCACTGCGTACAATTTCCGTAGTTCATTCCGAGAATCATCGTAATGAACTGAACAGTACGCAAGGACGAGACACAGTTTTTATTCCTTCACAAACAAATATAAGCTTATTCTTAAAGGAGGAGAGACAGCGTTAACAGAGCACACAGAAAGAGAGAGAGGGAGAGACAAAGTATAGAGAGAATTTTCTATGATGCTATGAAAGTTCGAGACGGCCGCAACGCTAATAGAATCGATGTAAGCAGAAAGAAAAAAGCACGACGAGTTTTGATTTAAAGAAAATTAAATAGAAGAGCAATGAATTAATGCACAAACTAATTCTCGACCGCAGTGAATGTGCGTGTGTGTGAGTTGCGGTTTAGTCATTAGAAGTCAAGTCACGAGACGTCGAGTGTGAGTCAAAAACGAGAAGGCAAATAACAATAGTAGTTATAAACCGAAAAAGTGCATTGTTGTCGTAACAGTAGTGGTGAATTATATTGATTGTATATTGCGGTAGGTAAAGGTCGATTCATTGTCACGAATTTATTTCATTTTTTATATATATTTTTTCTCTCTCTTAAAGCATTCTGAAGGAAATCTACTTTGCTTTACTTTAAAACAAACTTATGCGAGACGAAGAAAGTTGCAATGGGGGAGGATTGACAAAAGCTAGTTAACAATATAAAACTATTGAATTTAAAGACTTTTTAAAGACGAAATTTTTATCCTAATGAAAGATCAATTAATTGCATTCAAAAATAGAAAAACAGATAACTCAAGTGTAATTTTTTTCAATTTAAGAATTTTTGAGAATATTTTCTACTGACAATATTTTATTTAAATAGATAGTTATTGAGATAAAAATTTGGTTTATGCAAATTTCAAAGATCGAATCTCTTAATCGCTGCCTTTTATAGCACAAAGTCGTGATTATATCGTTTTTGTATCATAACGAACAATTTAGAAAATACCATAGAACCAGAAATAGAGAGAACCAATTAATCTTGAAATCGACTTTTTCATTTACCTTGGCTATTTCTATCTTCTTCTCCCACTGTCTCACTTCTATAGCTCCGCATGCGCTTTATTAAAATGTTAGAAAATACTTTCGGTAACAGTTTATCTACAATGTCTAACAATTTATTATTAATTTATTATTAACAATTTATTTTATTATGAACTGGTGCAATTTATATTAAAATTTCACTTTAATTATTTCATAACTGATTGTTTTTAAACTTTGGCGCACAAATACTTATGCTCTCCTCCCGAATGTCTGTTTCTACCCTTTCTCTATCGTTCTCGTTCGCTCTATCTCTCTCTTCTGGTTCTGCTCTACTCTAAATTCTATCTATTTCATCTCTGATGTTGATTCATCAAAAAGGCAACCTTCAATGTATTCCTTCTTCCTCTTGCTCATTTCTTCATGCTCTTGCATGAACCCTTTCTAGTGGCCGTCACTAAAAGATTGCCCTTGATGATGGATGGCTTTTTATTGTATTATCAAGTGTTTATATTATATTAACGTCTACAATTATTGTGCGTACATTTGAAGGCGCAACTTATCGATGTATACGTTCGTTGTAGAAAACAAAAGAATGTTTAGAAAATTTAGAGAAAAACGAAAACCATTTTAAGCCGAAAACAATCAACAGTAGCAAATAATGTTATTGACTTCTTTAATAGAAAAACATTATCGCGAAAGTAAGCATTTATTTCAATGAAAATTAGTTGAGACGATTATATTACGCATCTATAACTAGCTCCTTATCCCGCCTCTAACTAAACAAACAATCATTAGAGGATGTATACAAAAACAAATTTACGAGAAATAACAAACAAGTCTAAAGTATTAATTTTAGTAATTTTGGTAATATAATCAATGATTTAATTTTCATAATTTTTTTTTAATCTATAAATACGCTATATAACGATCACGTCAAGAACTCTATAATAAATATTCAAAAGAAAGGAAATAATAAAAATACAAGAAAGGCTACAACTAATTTTTGCTATAATAAATTATACCACATAAAATATTTTGAAAATAAAGAATTACGCAGTTCGCGAATTAGATTTTTCAGTTTTTGCGCAAACTGAACGAAACAAAATTCAATTTCTCGTCGAGCAAGCGAGAGATTAGAAAAAAAGACACTAACATTTTTTGGCATTATTTATTGCAAATAATTTATTTTCTTAAGGTTAATTTTAGCGTTCTGTGAATTAATTTCGTTCACGCTTTTGATCATCTCAACGAGACTGTTTCTCTTATGGTGATACGTTTATTGTCGTTTTCAACGAGCGATATAATGCTTAAAATCGACCAAGCATTGGCCAAGCGACAGCGACAACACGAACTGATTCAGAGTCGGCGACGGTGGGCGAAGAATTGACCATAACGCCTTCAGTTTCATTGGGAATATCATTAGGATTGCTTTTTTTAACATCGACCTTTTGGTGATACAACTAACGCAGTTAAGAATTTTTAGGGCGCCGTTCAATAGAATTTATAAATCGAAATCGTTGTAAATGTGCGTAAAAATTGGTTTGACAGGGTCGGATGGGACAGGACTTTTTAAGGGTATGCCTAAATAGATTAAAGGCTCTTAAAGGCGCCTCTGTACATATTTGCAGATTGTTACATAAATGATCACTTATAATTAATGTCAGACAATTTAAATTATTTTTAGTCTTCACATTCATTTGAAAATTATTCAAAAAAATGTTCTATTCTTAAGTTTTAAGGAAATAATTTTTTTCTTAAAAATTAAGAATAGAAAATAAAAAATAGAATAAAATAATTATACTCTTCTTGAGTTTTTTTTATAAACAATTTGTTTGCTTCGCTAAAATCATGGCAAATAACAAAATTTATGAATTGATTTCTGCCTGGAAACACAAATGAATTTCTTAAAACAATTGACCAAATATAATCATTTATTAATGCCTAAAAATATCTCCCAAATTGATAGAAAAAGCCACGACTGATCAATCGATCGATATTACGAAAGAACAAGCGAGCAATTCCTTATTTTCAGATTTTGTAATTATATTTTTGTAAAAAAAATTATTGAGAAATAATGTTGTAAATGAAATTCAAAATCGCCAACTCCTATGTATTAATTTTTTTGGCACAAAGCCAAAATCTCAAAGGAAAAAATTGCATTTACAGACATTATTAAATATGGCAATATAAATATAAGGCCGTATGAAAAAGTTCGTGGCGCATGTCTTCTCTTTGGGCGGCATCAATGGCAAATAGCTCGGTAAACATACATCGTAGGAACTCTAAATGTGTTCCTTTGAGGGCACAAAAGTCATTTGAATAAATTAATTTTCATCATCGTAACTTGAAAATCATTTGAATTTTACTAACAAACGCCGCTAACCTGGCGATTAATTCTAACCTATCTTTGTATAAAAGATAGCAAGCATTTCTTCTATTACGAATCCTTTTGTTATTTTTGTAATTTTTGTTAATGCTGTTTATATTTACTTAACCTTAACATTTTTGATACTTCGCAGATTTTAAATATGCTTTCAATTTTATGAACCCAAAGAATTTTATGAAGCTAAAATTTATGTATATAAAAATTAATCGCAACAATAGCGTTAAAATTTCAAAAAGCTAAAATTTAGTAATTTTAGAGAATACTTGATTTTCTTTTATATTTTCTCGTTTTATAACTAAAGAATATGTTTCACTGCAAGCGGAGTCGTAAAAAAGAGTTTTATTAAGTTGAATACATATGCGTATAAACTAACGGTGAAGGCTGAGATGAAGGACACTCAGAAAAGACGAGGACAAGACCGGATGAAGGCCGGAGTCGAGGTTAATGTCGAGAACGTGTGAGAGAGAGCGAAGTGAATGTGAAGTTGAAATTTAATTTAAAATTCAAAACAAATCGAAAAGGATTCTTTGGCGCCAAAAATCCTTTCTTAATAAATACAAAGGAAAATGTTAATAATAATAATATTTAACACTTTTTAAGAGAACCTTGAATATTTTAGAGTCTTCTTCCAAAACCTTAGTAGTGATTGGCCAAAACATCCAAGGCTAACACCAATTAAACTGTTTGTTTAAAGGAATTATCTTTATTTAAAATTTCTGAAGCATAAATATGAAACAATGTTACAACATTTTTTAAAAAGAAAACATCGCAATTAGAATTGAATTACAAGTTAGGTTATGAAAAAGGTTATGAAAAAAATAAGTAAATAAAGTATAAAAACCAATATAATTTACAAAAATAAATAAATAAAAAATAAATTATGTATAAATAAGAACAAAAACCATATGGTGAAAATTAGTGTATGTTATTTTTTGTCGAGTAATAAAGTTAGATACAAAAAAGAAACAAAAGAGTGTGATTAAGCCTTTTTTAATGTCACTTCAGCCTTCTCTTTTTCACGTACCTCTTTTTCTTTAAATGATAATAATCCTCTATATTTTTTTGATTATTTCTTAAGTACTTAAACTTGATTTTCAACAAGAATCAATTATTTTTTGTGAGACAATTCGGAACTGCCTTCATCTCGTAGGGTAGAATTTTATTCTCAGAGACACAACCGAAAAATATTTTTAATGATAAACCAACCCTCTCCTCATTCTCGTGCGGAATGCATTCAACCGAAGTTTATTGTGAAAAAACTTGACATAAATAAACCTAAAGCAAACTCGCATTGTTTGAATCCGTTGGTAACCACCATGCACCGTGTAATCGACCTTGAAATTTTTATTTTTAGAATCAAACACATACACACACACGCGTACCCTTTAATTTCGCTTTAATTCTCATTCAGTTCTTAAAGCTCGTTTAATAGTTACCGTCCTCCAGCACTGACTGCGTTCATTATCATTCGTTTGGGTTACAATTTATTAAAGCGCTGTGTAAAACTTTATGAAAGACGTAAAAGAATGAATCGATGGATGCCGGCGTTTTATGGCACGGCTGTCTGAAAATTATATTAAATAAAAGAAAAATGATAGACAACAATTCGTGTAGGTTCAAATTTTCTTATTTTTTATTAGTAAAGAGAAAACTTAGACGAGACGCGAGAGAACTTCTCAATTCGAATTGAACGTATGGCCCGGATTTCAGGAGAAAACTTTCGTAACAAAAATAGCGTAGTTCCCTCGATAATCTTTATTATAATTTTTTGTAAAATAAAACAAATTGAAAAGAATTTTTTATGAAAGATTTTGATTGAAATCGAATGAAATAAAAACGTTATTACTGCAGCCTTTGTTCGATAATAACAATAATAAAATTGAACAATTAATTAACTCCACAATAGCTCTGTCATGAAACTCTTCAAAAGGGTTTAAGAGAAGAAGAAGGAAAAACTTTTAAAAAGCTTTTGGTACACGTAAAGTGCACTAAAAACAAATAATTGATCACGTAAACGTTTATTTACTTAATAGAGCAACTGACATCTATTAAATTATGTACTAATTAAAAAATTTGCCTCTCTACAACAAAATTTAATTAATATTTAATTCAATTTTACAACAAAAGACTGACATATGACACAAATACACCGAAAGCTTTCAGTTAAATTAATTTTATTAAATATTACCGAGCAATCGTCAATAATTTCAAATATAATGCGTATTCTTTTGAGTGATGAAACAGCAAATAGTCTAAAGAGAACGTAGAAGGTGTTGAAGGAAAAAGGAATGAGAGGAGAAAAGCCAAAGGAAGTAAAATAAACTTTTCCTCACCTGATTAAATAGTGGACTAAATTATATATATACATATATTCCCTCGGGTGTTTTCTGACGAATTACTACGCCAAACCCATTAACCAACGTGCAATTTTTTATTGCGCAGTTAAAAAAATAATCATGATTGTGCGTAATATATTTAGTATCACTGATGACCTCGGTGGAGCACCCAAAAGATGAGAAAATGGAAGCCAGTTTAACCAACCCCAACAAATTCTAAAATATGGCCAAAAAGGTTTTGTACCCTACATCCGAACGAATGGAGCATATTCATTTATTCCTTCCCATTCTGAAGCATTAAAGAAGGCGTGGTAGGAATAGAAAAATATATATATTCCTGATCAGAATCACCTCCTGAGTTGATTTAGCTACATACGTCTGCCTGTCTGTCAATGAAGTCTGGTATGAATATTCTTTGTCATTATAGGCTGTTTGAGATTGAAATCGGAAATGACCAAAATTTTCTAAAACACACCCTCCTTTTATAAAAAATGTAAAATAATTCGTGTTTATTATTAAATTTATCATATGTTAGACAAATTTATTGTACCAGTTAAGTTTCCGAACAAAGCGTTTTTGTTAAACACGTATTCCTAAATGTGGTTGTGATCCACTTCCAAGTCTGTTTTTTATGGAAAACTTCCCAAGTTGTTTATTAAAAATGGGCGAAATCGGAACAGAGCCTAATCTTTACAACTAATACGTATTTATCGGTGACAACAGATCAAAACCTTGGCTTGCATTTAGAAATAATTATACTCCCAAAAATGCAGACCTGCTCGGCCCATTGGCTACTGGATTTAACCATCTATTTATATTACCGATGTAGGGTATATGAGCATCGCACAGACCAAAATCTGCGCTCTTGTTTTAGTTTCTCCTTGCATTTTATGAGAATAAAAATAACGTTAGAACGAACTTAGATTCCTTCTTAAAAAATCAATGAATCCGAGAGAGAAAACGAAAGAAAGAGAAGGAGAGAGGTAGAACAAAGAGAGAGATAAAGCCATCATTGATATGTTGCTTTATTAATAATATCGCTTAGTCACTCCAACGCCGCCAAGTTAAAATAATTAAAGCTGAAATTAAAGTTAACGAAAAAGTTACTGAAAAAAGATAAAATTGATAGGGCAAAAGAACGAAGGAAAGCAAGATAGATAAAGAGTGGAAGAGCGGGTCAAAGAGGCAGATAGAGAGAGATTTTGAGCAAAGATAAATAATTCACACGCACTTCCACAGAAATTTTTTATCAATGAATCCAAAAAAGGATCGGGTTCGTGCAGATTGTTTATTAAAATCACATACGACTGGAAACGAATTTTGCAATAGTACGAAATATTAGTAATTGATTTAATTTGTAATATCTCATTTAATTCATTTTGATAATCAAATATTTTATGACTGTTGTAAATTCCAGAAATAATGACATTGTGGTAGGCTAAGGCTAGAGGAATGAGTAGAACTATGAGAAAGATTTAAAAAGCGAATTTGAGAGAGCGATAGTGAGAAATGTAAATGAAATTATGTCAGTGAGACATAGAATAATTAAGAGACTACAAAAGAGAAAAAGCTCTCCCAAATTAAAAACAGAACATTTCATTTAAGCTCTTAAAAAAGTCCCATCGTAAAACTTTTTTATTAATTTGTCTTTATTTAAAATTCCTTTTTTTTTATTTAAAAAATCATTATCTTTTATTCAAAACTTAATAAGTAAAAATAATGTTTATTGATTCATGTTTATAGTTAAATATATAGTAAACTAGATTTATGCATGAGTGAATTTTTTCAATGTCATTCAATTTCAGTAAATGTTTATTAATATTTATTTATCAATAGAAACTTCAACATTGAAGTTTTGTAATGTCAGAACGAGAAGGACGTAAACTGCTTACGAACTCGGCAGACTTAACACGTCAAATAGGTTTGTCAGTGTCAAAGTCATCTAATCTGACAATGACGGTCTTTTGAGATTAATATTATTAAATATTTCATACTTTCCAAATGTGTCAAGCAAAATGTGAAAACTAATAATTCATTACGGTCGTAAAAACTTACAGTAGAATTTATTTATTTCTTTATAAGGAACACTTTATATTGTTATCGTACATTATAGTGAAAATTCTTCGTTACTTTTTAAATATATATTTTTTTCTCTTAATGAAAGCTTTCTCTTTAAAAATGTATCACATATATAATTATATACATATCAACGTGCAAAAGCTTATAAAAGTTATCCTTGACACATATTTAGGGCAATGACTGTCTTTTGAAGGATACGTATATCGTAAGGATACGTAGAATCTGTGATATTTCCCTTGTAAATTGCACCAATCACAAAAAATTGCAATTAAAATTCGGTCGTAAAAATCGTAAAATAAATAAAGACTGAAAAGTTACGTTTATAGATATTACAATAGAAAGGACAAAAACAGGATAAGAAAGAAAAGGACTCAATGAAAAGGAGCAGAAATTAATAAAATAAATAAATTGATATAACGTTTTGGTGTTGAAATTCAAAAAGGGCAAATTAGGATAATTAAACCTTACGATTATGCATTCTAAAGCTGTTAAAGATCAAGCTTACAACGAAATTTTGCAAAGAGAAGCGGTATTGTTGGAGCCATCGATGGAAAAGGAGGCCAAATTGGATAGAGAACATTCTAGAATTAATAGAAAGGCTGACTTTTATACTTTAATTTTATACGTAATTATAAAAATGCATAATGTATAACGTATATTAATTTAAATAAAACTGAATACCGTCTTTTCTTTTTTAGCAAAAAAAACTTTTACGTAAATTTCAATTTTTTATATATCCATTACAAACGTAATTTATTAATTTTAAAATTATATCCATAAAAATAAAAAGAATTATATAAACAACAAAAAACATATGCCAGAATTTGCATTTACGAATAAGCATCAAAGAAACAATTCATAATATCTACTAACGGTATTTAGTTTCTAGTTCCAACTTGGCACGAATTTGTTGAAAGGGGGTGTAGGAGGGTGCTCAGAGTACATACACCCACTTTGTTAGTAAAGAAAACTGATAGGTTGTTCGGACAGCTCTTGGTGACCATTAGAGGGCAGAGGAAGTCATTACTTTGATTTTTATTTTCGTGACATGCACGTACGAATGAATGTACGGCGAATACAATGCAAAAAGAAATTTCGAGCTCATTTTCAATCAAAATTTTGTTGTCATATATGCGCAGCTTTTACGCCCTACACTCGAAAGGAATATAGCATATTCACTTCACGCAAAAAAAAGAAGGCAAGGCAGGTATAGAAAAGTATTTATATTCTGGAGCAGAATCATAGGAATTAATTTGCGAGTATAGTTAAATTTCCCCTTTCTGAGCAATTTTGGAGTTGAAATTAGATACGTTCACGAAAACCGTCCCAATTAGAAACATATTCCTGAAAATAGGCGTCACCCGTTCACCAATAACGGTGGCCACAATTACATGAGAATGGTGTCCCCAAATACTCTATTACATATATAAAATATCTCTATGGGTTGCTTGTAAACTAAGCTTCATGATAAAATTGCATTTTAATGTTTACAATCTAACAACGTCTAAAAAACTCGAACAACTCTAAAAGACTGTTGAGTTTTAGGGTGTAGGGTATATAAGATTCGTCCAGAACAAAGTTCTTCCTTGCTTTTATAAGAAATTCAATTCACTAAAAATAGCGAAATATGCAGGCGACAACGATAACGATTGAATGTAAATCGTTGTAGAAGAACTACTATAGTCAATGCCAATTAAAGGCACTCGCTCCTTCGCTCGTTCGCTCGCTCATTCTCTTGCCACGCAGCACCGCAACGCAACAACATAGTTACGGTTATCGGGTCAATGCACTAATATTTCCTTACAAAGATGCCAAGGCTCTTTTTTTATAAAATACTTTACACACTGAGGAAAGCTTTCGATTTCGATTCACTGATAGTTCAACAAATTTACTGTTGATTGATATCAGTAGTCGTGGCAACGATATTTGTTGCGAATTCCATACATAAGTATGAAATTCCATATATGCATATTTACATGCATATATAATCGATATTTGTTACAAAATATCGAATTATTGAAAAAAACAAATCTCGAAACTGCGGAAGAATAAAAACATTACATAATTTTAATTTCTTTGAATAAATTGAAAACAGAGTATTGTAATTAAATATAAAATACAATATTCCAACAGACGATTTCTGATTTATGATTTATAGAACTCCGATGAATTGGCATGCGGTCTGCGGAATTTTGAACTGCTCTAAGCTATATCGTATTAAAGGAATCTCTACGCCAGTTTTCTCGCAAATCTGATTGGAATGCATGCGCAATTCTTAACCACTTAAGATATGAATGAAATACGCCTGGCGGGTAATTTATCTGAAACCTCCACACCTTCCATACTACATCACAGAAATACGTATACATGCCTTAATAAAAAATATATATTTTATGCATCTTATTTAAATACATACCGGTTTATTTCGTTAATTTGACAAAAGTTTGAAATGTTTATACATTTATGCAAATAATCAGCGTTTGATTTTAGACAATCCAAAAAAGAAATTAATACAAATTCCAATTGGTTTCCGTGTTATAAACTCAGAACTTTATTAAATTCAATGAATAAAATACAACTCACAAGTTTTATTAAAATTGCAACCACAAATAAAATATATCAAAAACATTGATCTTGCCAATTAATTTTTTTTTTAATACAGGCTTTATTTATTCTATACGTCGTATCCACCCAATAGAAAACGTTTAATCATTATGTACTCTTTGTATTGACATTCGTGTGACCATTTCTTGGTGCAACACGATGAAGTTAGCAATACTGTGTTGCATGCTTTTATTGTGGCGAAGAAAAGAAACAAAAGGATCATATTAATTCATTCTTACGTTCTACATAGTCTCAACTATCAATATGTATTCAAAAGAACTCGTAAGTTAAGGAGTATTTTAATTATAATTAATTATATATACAGAAAATTCGATAAGAAAACAGTGAAAATAAAACGATTTGTTAAATGAGGGGGCATTTCTAATCACTTATATTCGTCGCGAACAAAATGTTATTTCTTCGTTTCTATATCTGTCGGTGCCTATTGAAATCATTCATATTAAAAATGAATGTGAAGTCGAAACCTGACGAACTCGATGCGCTGCAGCCTTTATCCTCAAAAAAAACACTAACAAAATGTGACAATTGGAAATAGGAATAATGGGCGAAATGTCAAAACACGATTGATTGTAAACAACAATGTTGAACCACTAGATGGCACCAGATGGCACCACAGATATATTATTTCGCTTAGAATGGATTACAGTTTAATATAATGGAAAACGATATCTAGACACCATATATTTACGAAACAAACATTCATTTTTCATAATTTAAAAATTATGGCTTTTCTTTGTCCTGTGCGTATGCGTCGAAGTAAAAAGAAAGGTAAAATATAATTGTTCATCAGACCAATTATTGTAGTAACAAAAGACTTAAGAACGAAACTCGTGCAAGAACATTTCAAAGCAGCTTCGTTCTGAGATTTCTAAATGAATGATTTCTTCTCTCCTCATAGCTACCAATGCTGATATTGAACGGGACTTACCTCACCCAGGCGTTGGACTTGGACTAAATCATGGAATGGGACGCATTACAGGCTCTGCAAGCATTGAAACACTTGTACGTGTAGGCATCGAAAAGGAGCACGGTCTAAGTCCCGATTCTAAAATGGTTGTTTTACATGATTTCACACCCTGCGTAGATGATGAATTAGAAGTAAAACGTGGTCAGATTGTTAATATACTCTATCGCGAAAATGACTGGGTTTATGTTATCGGTCAAGACACACGCCAAGAAGGCTTCATACCGTATTCATATTGTGCGCCATACAATACGCAATTGGCCGATTTGGCCATTAAAAAGAAGTTACCACGCGATCAAAGTGTCTCGAGTCTTAACTTAGGCGCAGCCGAACACAGCGATTGCATGCCTTTACTAGCCGTTGAAACAGGTAAATTGGACCTAATCGAAGAAGTGATTGGATCGGGAAATTGTACTGGGGGTGGTGGGGGCGTGGCGGGCGGTAGTACCTCACTCAAGAATTCCGAGGTGAGCCCGAGTTCAGAGCCGGAATGTATACCATTTACGAAAGATCCTAGCGGGCGTTATATTGTCCTGTACACTTTCATAGCGCGTGATGAAAACGATGTTTCGGTGGAACGCGGTGAATTTGTTACTGTACTGAATCGCGATGACCCAGATTGGTTTTGGGTAGTGCGTAGCGATGGCCAGGAAGGCTTCATACCATCCGGTTTTGTTTATCCGGCGGATAGTGTGTTACAAACCCAGCATAAGATTTTATCAGCTGCAGGCAGCGGTCCCACAACTGGTATCGATGCCAACATGAATAAAACTGGTTTAAGAATGGAATTGAATGGAACCACTTTGGGCGGTAACTTGAGTTCATTGGGACAGCCGACGATGAACAAAAATCAGCTCGTTGAATCAAATTGTGTAAATAATTTGCAACTTCAGCAACAACAACAACAACAACAGCAACAAGTGCAATCAGTGCAACAGCAACAGCAACAAAATTCACAACAAATTGGTATCGGTGGAGATGATTTGCGTTACCATGGTACCGAACTGGTGATGCTTTACGACTATAAAGTATAATTTCTTGTTATTTTAATTCCATTTCATTTAACTAAAAAATAAATTTACTCACGCAGGCGCAGGCACCCGATGATTTGTCTGTGCGTCGTGGTGATTGGATTTACGCCGATTTAAATAATCAGACGGTGGACGGATGGCTTTGGGCATATGCACCGAAAACACGCAAATATGGATTTATACCAAAGGCGTATGCGCGACCGCCAGCAATGACGAGCCTTTGAAGGAATGCAATTGAAACGTAAGGAAACAAATAAAATTTGCCATACTCATTTATTTCTTTACTTTTTGAGATTAAGACTAAAGGAGAAGCCTTTAAAAAGACTATTTTTAGATCGATTTGGATGTAGTAAAGACTTATTTTCTATATAATTGCTGAAGTAGATAAATATTAAAACTATTTGTATAGAAAAACTATGTAAACAGACTTTTATTATTTATTAATTGTTGTGAAAAGAACAATTAACAAAATATTTCATGTGTGCAAAATCAGTTAGTCGAAGATGCAATAGCATTATATTATAATTACAGAATATCATTCATTTTGGAAGATATAGTTAGGTTGGATTTACCAAATTTGGGTAGAAACTAAGGCACAACCTAAAATATTACTCTTATAAAATAATTATATAAAGTACTTTCTGATTCTTACATATATAATTTACAAATAATAAACGCATTACCACTCAACGGAATTTTAACTCATCTACGGTTAACGAAGCATCGATAATTGAATATCCGATTAACTTATTAATTTACTCTAAAATTATTAAGAACCGTAACTGAATTATTTGTGAATTATAGAATTATTTACGGAAGGACAGCAGGATGAACATTGCTTCGATGTACCATTTCTGAAAATATAATTATAAACAACGTTACAAAATATTTTATTATCTTTTTATCGTTGCTTACTTCAACGCCTGTTTTAACTGTTCTTTCTCTGTCATTTCTTCACGAAGTTTTTGCTGTAAATTTAAAATAGCTTCATTCTTATTATTAATTTGTAACTTAAGATGTGCGATTGTCTCTTCTTGTGCCTCAAAAATAGCCTGCAATAAAACCGGATGAAACAGCTTTGCATATTATTTATAATCTGTTCTAATAAAGCTGAGACTTACCCTGCACTCCTCCATAGACTCTGAATATGTTGGCGGTTCATCAAGGCAAAAGAATTCTCTAACGATCTTGCATTTTCGCAGCTCTTGCTTGGACATAATTGAATTGACAAACATTTGTAGTCCTTGCACACGATTATCTAGAAATACCGCATTAAAATTATCCCCGAATATCTTTTTGCGCGGCAGCATTAGTGTAATATTCGGAAAAGCTTGTTTTAATTTCGAATTGAGACGAACAAAATCGGTATAACGTCGTAAAACGAGCCAACAATCATTCGTATAAGGATTCTCAACTCGCAGTTTATAAACTGTAAATCGTGCTCGTTCTTCCATCACTTCATAGCCAATGATAGGCACTCGAACGGCAGTATCAGTGATCGATCCATCATGCGATAACGTAAGCGCACTCCCCGATAACCCACTTGTGCGTTGTGAATACGCTGAATTATAACTGCATTCACTCATGCGACGTTGCAATGGTAGTTGTTGAACCATTGTAGATTCATGGCCAACAGTTTGGCCACTGTATGAAGATTGCGAGAGATCTCGATGGGATCGTGCTCCCGACATTTGTTTGTGGGTTTTAGATTGATGGATAGTAGACGTCGATTCGGGTAAATGGGGCGAATTGTGCGAGCGGGCCGTCACAAAACCAGTCGTATTGTGCACCGAAATTGTTTGCAGAGAGACTTCAGATTTTGCGCTAGCAAGGTTGTGACCCAGATTGTTTTCGTCGTGGTTGGTGAAAGTTTTGAGCACTACGTTAACATCAGTTTCTGATTTTGTCCGTACCAGACGTCCGTTGTGTGCTGAGAGTAATTCAAGCGTATCGGAGAGTTTGCGCAACTCGGGAGTCGAACGAGTTCTACGACCAAGCAATTTGCGTTGTTTTTCCAAGCTATGAACCGAACTGAGAGTCGTTTTCTTAATGAATGTTGGCTCAGAACTTTGGCAGAGATTTGAGCACGGCTTGCGAGACACGTTTAAGGATTTTCTGGTGACTGGCGATCTATTTTGGTGCGATTGTTGAGACTGAGATTCGCGTTTCTTAATAGCCCGCAACGACATCGCGAGGAGGGAGTACAATTTACGTGATGCGTTTTAAATAGATGAACTTATAAAACAAGTATTTTTGGCACATCATCTAGACAATTGCATATAAAATATAGGCTCCAGGCTAAAAATTCTCTATAAATTCTAATAAACGTTGATCGCACGCTAAAGTAAGAAAATAATAATTAAAGACCAAATGAAATCAGAACCAAAAGTTAACTTCGACACTGCAACCAAACACATCCGCTAGAGTTGTGTAGTTCCGAACATGTATAGTTCCTGGATATGTCTCCGATCCCGGAGATGTTTGTAATAGTTCCGACTAAACCTCTCCGAGTAGTTCCGACCTATCCATATTCAATTATAAAAGACCACAATTGAATTGGAGTAGCTGTGTCTATCTGTCTCTCTCTCGCTTATTGGCATTACCATAATAAAGAGAAAAAAATAGTTTCTATTTCAGAGTTGAAAAAATTCAAAAATCAACAAAGCTTTTGTAATTACATAGGTATAATTTTTGCTGGTTTATGAGTAGTTGCGGGCGTCTCGCTGATATAAGGCAAATCTAATGATTACCCAAAATGAATCATTAGATCCAGGAACTGTCCGGAACTACACAACTCTAATCAAATCGTAGGAATCCAGATGGGGAAGGAGTAAAAGTTTACATTTGGATTTAAATCAAAATATTATTTTGGTTTGTTGAAGCTGCATGCACAATTCGCTTAATTTTCCTAGGATTAATACTAGTGAAATATACCAAAGGAAACATAATTTTCATTCTCATTTACTTACTTCCAGTCCTTTTCGAGCGAGTTCTAATAAAAAATATGTTTTCCTAACATTACCAAACATGAAATCGAACAAAAGTAAAATATTTGCGAAGGACGTTTATTGTGAATTGTTATCAGCTGTTTAGCAAATTAAATATTTGATAATAGACAAAATATTACCTTTAGGGTGCATTCTTTTATAATGAATTTATATAATTGTTTAAAGCTAGCATCCAAGTTAGTGCAAGGGCAGTCTTTACGATATTATGCATTCAAATCTGATCTTAAAATTAAGTGGGTTCGACCCCAAAAGATTCCGAGCATTTCACCAGAAAAAAGTGGTGATGTTGGAAAACTTGGGCCAATAGATCCCAATGAAATTATACTAGATTTCCAACAATCGAAAGAGCTGCAAACGTAAGTGAACTGAAATTATGTCGATTATATTATTTTCGGTTTTCTCTTTACAGAGCGGATCCTATTGTTAAATCATTGTTTCAGTTGAAAAACAATCCCCGTTATCATACCTCAAAGATCCAGCGTGAAATACTAATTAAAGAAGTGCAGCGTCATTCACTAGATTACGGTTCAATGGAAGTCAAAAGTAAGTGCCTTTAATAACCTCCAACGGAATTCAATGAAAACAACATAATTTCTAAATGCTTGCAGTAGCAAAAATGACGGGTACCATACGTTGTCTACAGGAATACATGGTTGAATTTCCTCGGAATCGCAAAAGAAAAGTTATACTTAAAGAATTAATTGAGAAACGGAAGAAGTATCTGAAATTCTTACGGCGCTATGACTATCGTCGATTTGAATGGTTATTAGAGAAGCTCGATCTAGTATATAAACCACCACCGGCTGCATTTCATTGGATTACTCGAAAGGAATCCTTGCAAAAGCTTACAGATAAATATTGTGAGGACATTAAAAACGAACGATTAATTGCTTATCGTAAGACGCTAGAAGCGCAGTTGATTCCATTCTTAGAAGAAAAGATGTCTACTCTAGAACTTATACGCAAGGAGCAGGAAAATATCGGTATACCGATTACTGTCGGAGTAGAAATAGAAAAAACTGAAAAGGAACTAAAAGAATTAAAGGACCGCCGTAACCAAATAGAAAAAGACGAAGAAGAGAACTTAAATGAATGCTAGAACGTTATCACTAATACGGCTCAAGCAGAAACAAATCATCTAACATGAAATAAATTTAAGTAATATATAATTCAATTTTTTTATTAATTTTTAGTTCTGTACAATAATTATCCAAACGCAATTCAATACGTTCTTTAAACGTAGCCAATCTGGTATTATGCACACGTTGAATATTTAATAGATAATAAATACAATTTAAGCAGGAATCGATGGAAAAAATACATATATGAGAAATGAATCTAAAGTACCCGACCTAATTGTTCGACTAAATGCTTCTCACCAAACTCTATCGATCAAGCTATTATCCTGCGGCTTCTGATTCATTGTGGCCATCTGTTGATGATACTGGCGTAATTGCCCCGTACGTCGTGGTTGTGCCAAATATTCAAACATACTCTGTAAATGCTGTGATAACATTTTGCTCAAATCACTTGGCATGGGATCCGTCCAAAAGAAATCATGATTAAGAGCCGTATCTGCATCAATTCGTTTCTTTGGATCAAGTGTTAGCAATTTATCTAGAAGATCACAGCCATGCGGATCTTTAACGTATGGCCGTAAGCGCTCTTTAACGCGGCGCTTTTGATTCTTAGGCAACTCGACGGATTTATACAATTCAAGCTCTTCTACACCGGGCCAGACATCCGGCGTAAATGAACCACATAATTGCGAAATGAAATTAAGTTGCTGCTGCTCTGTATTACCTTGCATAATCGGTGAACGAGTCCACATTTCCGCCATGATGCATCCAGCTCCCCACATGTCCACTGGTGGCCCATAATTCCTATCACCGAGTAATAACTCCGGTGGTCGATACCAAAGTGTAACAACTCGATTAGTATAGCGATTCTTTGTATCATTCTTGGGTATACTAAATGCACGTGCCAAACCAAAATCGGCCAATTTTAGAACGCCATGTTTAGTTATCAAAACATTAGCAGCTTTCATATCGCGATGTAAAATCTAAGAAGGCGAATTGAAGTTGAATATAATTACTATGATGTCCACCCAATTTAACTCACTTTATTGCTGTGTATATAATACAATCCATTCAATAATTGTTGCATCACTTTCTTTATTTCACCCAAACTGAATTTCACATTCATGTTCGAAAGCAGTCCAGCCAAATCGTGTTCGCAAAAATCAAAAACAAGGTAAAAAGTGGAACGATAGCCATTATTTGCCGTTGCTTTAGTTCGGCAAATTTCAATGAGATTTACTACATTCTCATGCTTTAACAATTGCAAAATGCGTATTTCTCGCAAAGCAGTAATTGGAAACTAGAAACAATTAGTAAAGCAGTACAAAAAGTGAGAACAATGTACTACATGAATAATTATGTATAGACTTACACCTTCCTTTTCGTTATCCATTAACACTTTCTTCATAGCGACAAATTTTTTGTTGCTTTTCTTTTCTCGCGCTTTAAAAACTTCCCTATAAAAAGTACATATTTTGTTGAAATGTTCCCACAATGAGAAGATAAGCCTTACCCAAATGTGCCTTGACCTATTTTTGCTACCTTCTCGTATTTGGAAGATTCATCACAGTATGGAAAGTCATAATCTTCAATATATTTCTGCTTCTCCGCGAAAGATAATGCTCGCGAAGAACTATTGCAGGCAACATTGGAACTTGAAGTATGGGATTGCAATTGTTGTGTAGGTACTTGCTGCGGCTGACCAGGATGCGTTGAATGTTGTTGTTCATCGCGTCCGCGAGAGGACATTATGTTTCACTTATTAAACTTATTTATTTAATTATTCTTTTTACATGCCAAAAACTCTCGGGATTCTTATTTTATTGACATCTATAACAATTACCTCCTATCTATCAATGTTTCCCGGAATAAAATTTATGTCAGCTGTTTTTCAAATTGAAGTTTACATTTCACAGTATGTCATTAGGGCCCTTATGTTCCACAATTTGACATTTTAAACCTCAAAACATATTCTCATATCCGTATATTGTTTACACATACCGCATAAAAATGCTATATACCATATAAAATAAAGACACACGTTTCGCTTTCAAAAAGTATCGCTGGAAATTTAAAGAGCGACTACTCATTGCATTTATTGAAAACGCTTTCAAACCTTTTTTTTTCTCTACAAGATGTCAACTTTCGTACAAGGTGTGACAGAGTGTGATGGAAAAAATTTTTTGGTAATAAATTACTTCAAATAATTCTAAGAAAATACAAAATCATGCGCCCAGCAAGAATTACTGCTAACTATAGATTCACTTGCAAATGACTTTACAAGTACATGACCTCGGAAAGCAAGATCGTTCTCTTGTTTCTAATTGGATTTGATTCTGCATAGTAAAGGGCTACATGCAGACGATTTTAGAGACAGACACTTGCGCATGTTCTAAAATACTTAATCATATTCATGGAATTTACTCAGTCATCCATTGTGGTATTGTGTCCAAAGTGTACCTTTTCAAATATTACCAAAAAAGATAGCCCGGAAGTGGTGAACTTCTCTTGTATTTGAATTATGAATAACTTTAATTTTAAATGGTTATGACATTTTTGTTTATATATTTATATTAATACAACGTAAATTACTCACATTATATCTAATTACTTTGGACACTAAAGGACTGCACTTCTTGAGTTCAGTTGGTAGTGAATCTAATTAATTTTAGATTATTTTTAGTATTAACAAGAAAATATTAGTCTAATTATAAGAAAAAATTTCAAAAGATGTAAATTAGTTTGCCGCAATTTATCATAATTCCATAATTAGAAAGCAATAAAAAGTAATCGTTGTGAAATTTGTATCAATAATATGATACTATAAAATTAAAACGAATTACGCATAATTGTTCTGACGCAAATTAAGTGTAAGCCGCTTTGTTAGATGGAGTGATTATTACTTCAGTCAAGACACAGTGGTCGATACTTTTAGAGCTTTTGTTGGTTAATAAACAAAGCTGATTGTGGAGCTAAGGATTAAACATGTCGTAAAAAATAAAGTAACTATCTCAATTTATGTAGAAGCAAAATGTTTTTATAATGAAGAGCATTCCAATATGAAGGCAATAAATAATAGATATGCTTAGATGGCTTCCAGCGTTTTTATGAAATCAATATTTTTCAATTTCAATGCTATGTAGTCTTGCGTAGTTAAAACATTTCGCAAAGGAGCGTACACATTTTCTCTCTTTTTTTGTCTTCAGGCTCAACGCCGCCGCTTGCCCACAGACATACTACGCGACCGCGTACGTGAGCGTTTGCGATAATCTGTTTTTGGTGATCGACTCCTGTTATTGCGTTTATATTTTGTCGATGTATTTGAGCAAGAATATTTACGCGAGCCCGAACGGGAACGATCAGTTGAACGAACAATTCTGGATGTCCGTTCTCGTCGTCGTTTCCTCGCTGAAGACGTTGAACGAGAGCGAGATTTTGAATTAATGCGGTGGGTGGACTTGTGAGAAGAATACGATTGATATGAGTGTGTTTTTGAAATAGAACGAGTTTTTGAAATTGATTTTTGCTTCTCTTCATTTGTTACTTTTGTTGTGGGTTGTCGATGAGGCTGTCGGCTTCTTGAACGTCTGCTGTCGAATGTACTTGTACTGGAAGATGGAGAATGAGATGTCCTACGTCCACGAGAACTGGACGACGTTGAGGAACTGGAGCGGGTCGAAGCTGTCGAAGACGAGGAGCTGGAGGTGAAAGACGTGGTAGATGAGCTAGAACGAGAACGAGACCTAGAGCGGGATTTTCTTTTTTTCGTTGCAGTTTTATCATTTGATTTTGCAACAGTCGTCTTAACAGCGGCAGCAACTACTTCATCATCTCCCCATAGATCATATTTCGATAAATCGCCATCACCGTCCTCCTCGTCATCATCATCATCATCCTCCGCGATTTCATTAACAGATACTTTAGTAGTTTCTTCCATTATCTCCCCTTTATGATTTTTATTTCCCTTTCGTTTTTTCAATCGTCCAAATTCATCATATTCACTATCCGATTCTGAACGTTCTCTATATTCTACGACCCCGCGATCGTTATAGCCACCGCCATAACCTACGGATAATTTAAAAATTAAAAAAAATATTTCTAAAAAGTTGAACTCACCCGTTCGTTCTTCTACATCGCAGAATTTTGGTGCATTACACATATTACAGGTTTGCCGGCGAGCCCAGTTCACGTTAGCGCATTTACTGCATTGCCAATCCTCGGCACTAAACAGACCTCGGGATTTCTCCGCGGCCGCCTTTCCAATCTCTGTGCCCAATTTCTTTTTTACTGAACTCACGCCGCCCGTTCCACTAGAATTCTCTCCTGAACGTTCCTTCTGACATATTTGACAATTAGACCGCCGTCCAAAGTTCAGATGCATACACCTGTAAGAACAAAGAAATTAATTCCGAATTATTTATACATTGATTAATAAACATTTTTAAGCCATATTTCTGGTTGCGAACAACACTTGACCAACATTCACTCACTCGTTATCCCCACAGATCCAATCACTGTTAGTAAAGTCAGCAGCATTGGAGACACTTCCGCCGCTTCGCTCTTTAAGTTCAGTAGAGTTTGAAGACATTTTCCCATCAGTTTACTCCGGTTTTATTCAGGATTTTCTCAATGCTAACCAAATCGATAACGATATTTTCTAATTCATTTTATTACCCAGAAGCCTCTTACAAAATCAGGATTTTATATCACCAATATTTCCGGCAGAGAAAAACGCAAGAGCTCGAAAATTCTTTGGTGCTGGCATGCACTAAAATGAAACGTAAAGGCCACAGGGTGCTCACGATGAATAGTAATAAATTCGAAAACTAATGAAAAAAAGAATTCAAAACAAACGAGTACACAGTAGTGAAGAGACATTTGCAGCTGTATATAATACCGTAAACAATCAACAAAAAATATTAAAAATTACTTGTTGGCATTAAAAGTCTGCCTTCGTAGAGTACATCTAACTGAAAGTGATTGTGGCCAATGACTCTGACTAGAATTGTTCCATTTTTGTTGTTTAAAGGATCTTATGACATTTGATCATCAGTTCAATCTTATATGGTGTTCATAGTTATATCATTTAGTTCGATTTAAGTAAATTTAATCTTCTTTAAAAGAAGATATATTTTCTGCACATATAATAATTATGAGAGCTTTCTCATGAATAATAAACATTTTTTGATGAAGGAATGCATTAATCTTAGGATCAACAAAATGTATTTTGTTGTTAATTTGAAAATGTTAAATGTTAACAGCGATTTTGCAATCCTACTTTATAAAAAATTGTTTAGATGAGCACAGCATTCAATAGTTGGTGGTAAAAGTCAACCGTCAAAATTAATCTAATGATTACTGGGCTACTAACGATTAACCGATTACCAACATGATTACCAGTGAACACTTGATAACTAAAAGATGTTCGGAAATGGGTTCAATTCTTATCTGAAATGGGCACCGTGATATAAAATATGAACGGCCCTGTTTAGGGATTTATACGAAATATGAGTAACCCTGTTACTCAAGTAACCTGGATGAGTAGCCTGTTTATATATCCTCACTGTAGAAAACCCATGACTAATCTAACTGGTGAGGTTTTCCGAGACTGTGCCTGTCAACATATATTTTTGCATACAAGACTTAGAGAAAGTACTAAGCCAAGAGTCGTTCGTTAGAGAAGAGTTCGAATAAAGTTTAATGTGAAGTAGATCTCTAATAATTTAAATAATATCAAGAATAAAATAATTTGTAGAAAATGTCTCTCAATGTTATGTGTGGTATTTGCAATGAATTTTACAAAAGTACGGACAGTGTATACTCGACGTCAGTATGTGGTCATCTATTTCACCATGAGTGTTTATTTCGTTGGCTCAATAGGTATACGGATACTTTTGTATTTCAGAAGTTCTAAAAATCGCATTTACTCTTTACAGATCTAATACTTGTCCGCAGTGTCGTCAATCCTGTCACCGTCGTCGCGTTCACAAGGTATATTTGAATTTCGGAGAACGTACAGAATTGAACGAAGACGAAACAATACCCTCAATTTATCTTCACTGGACATTGGTAGAAGACCTAAAGCAGGTTCCAAAGAATGGCATCAAATGTGGCACTGATACTGAGGGTAATGATGCCTATGTAGCACGTGTATACTACAACGAAGACTTATTACCTGCAAATTTTGTTCCCAACAAGGGAGCGGCATTCACGCCATGGAACTGCCAAGCACGCAGAGTGACAGAGGAAATAGAAATTTTGATAGACTGTGATTACAATTGGGTGGCTGCAACTGATGGGAACGTGCCAGAGAATGCTATTGTAACGGGTTATACGGAAACGGGTGAAGATTTATATACAGGAAGAGCTGTATATGAAGGTCGGATGTTGGCTGGCAAAGTTCATCCTTCACATGGTGTGCTCTACATGCCATTTAATGAACTTGAAGTAAATGCAAAAGAATATGAGGTGCTAGTGCGTAGCACACCTCCTACAGATTCGACAGGACAACCTACATAAAAAAATAATCACCTCAGCTAAAATAAAATTTGATAGAATTTATTTAAAATGAAGTGTGATTACATAAAAAACGTAAAGTTAAGGAAAATAGGAAAAAATTTGTAACAAAAGATATTTGCTTTTATTATGTATTTTTTCCCCTTTTACAAGTTTCTTTTGTGTCTGTATAAGAATAACTCCATTCATGTTTATTTTATAATTATCTGATTACTTTTCTTAATAATCTTCACAGTAAATATAATGTAGAAAATGTACGAATAGTTTTTGTGAAAAAATATACGGGCTCAAAGCACAACAAATATAATATTCTAATATAAAAATCACTACATATAATTTAAAATTTTTTAAGAAAAAAATTATACTTAATGTTAAAGCGTACAACATTACATTTACAAGTCTTTTATTACTTGTTTTATAATTTTTTAATTTGTTATTGACAAAAAACTATCGATTTCAATCATATATACAATAATGAATTTTACATTTCAAAAATATGTGTCATCTCAAACAATTAAAATGCGAACAATAATAAAATCCTTAGGATATATGAAAAGGATAATTTTAATTTTTAAGGATCAAATTGATAACAATAAAAGTTTAAAAAATTATTATTTTTAATAAAATATGTAAAATCAAATAAAATCAAATCATTTCTCAATAAAGGATTATTTGTTAATAAAATAACTCCAATGAAATAGATATGAACATATACTGGTTATTTTTAAAAAAATATCTTAACTATTTGATATATTGATCGTAAAGTAAGAAGAGTCCTCTTTTATACTCCTAACCACACCAGTTTCATAATTTGAGAATAGCCGCAGCTTCATATTTTATATATCTTCATTCAAATTTTGAGTTTATCCCAATGCTGTTCAAATTAAGGCGCTGTTAAATTAAAATGTTAATTGGGAATTTAAAAGAGTACCCTTAATAAATTGAAAACGAACTTTAATATTAATTTCCCACCCTTAATATACATATATAACAAATTGAGCGTTATGTTGTCACGAAAAATATTGAGAAAATTAATATAAACAATTTATTTGTCACTTCTATTACATATTCTGGATGTGTATTCCACATGAATTGTACTTACTTACACTGTACTACGGTCTAATTATCGTATGACAAATTGTTCTTATTGTTCATTTTTCATGCTTTCTTAAATATATTTATGAAATGTCGTAACAACAAATATATCTATTATTACAATCGAATTTTAGTGTATGTTTCAATATGAATATGAATGGATTTATGGATTAACATTTTTTACGTAAATTCTATATAGAAGCCGTTGTCACATAATGTCATATTATTTGATTACTGTAAAAATGATTTATTCAATGATTCAAAAATGATTCGCTTGAGTTAATTATAAGAAGATGATATTAAAATGTTGGGGAAAATGAAGTCACAATTAAAGCAATTTCCGACGAATTATAGCAATAAGAACGATGGTACAGGATAGGAGAGTACAGAAAACATATTCGGTCGGTCTTCACGATCTATAGAAAAGGTTTAATGCAAAATTGTTTTTGTACTGTGGGTATTATATATATATGGCCAAATTCAAACAAACGGTGATGACGCAGTCTTTATAAATTAAATTTGTTTTATTTACGCCCTATTAGGGCTTCTTCGCTTTTGGGTGAGAGACCTCTATATCTAATTCTCATGTATATTTCTAAATTTTATGTTTATAAAAATTTCTTTTTTTTAATTTCTGAATTGAAAATATTTTGGTGATTTTAGAACTTTCTGCGATATTCTTTCTGTGTTCTCTACAAAGTGTTTTATATTCTTTTGAACAATACTAAATATCGATTTGATTATTTTAAAATTATTTTCAGAATTTATTTAAATATTTATAATTAACTGGAATTAAACTTTTATAACAAATATATGTGAACCCAGTTGTTGTTGCAAAAAGTAAGTATTTGTTGTATAACATATTTATAACAGACTGATTTCTAGAATAAGGATGGTTGGTAAAAAATCTTTTAAATTCATTCAAAATCATTTAAGGAAATTTAAGAAATATATAAATATAATCTTTCAGAATATAGATTAAGTGTTTAAAGCATGGAGTTTTATTTTATTATAATGTGAACTTAAATATGATTTCATTATATTCTAAACGATAACTCTTCTAAAATATATAAAAACGCATAATAAAAATCAATAAAAAGCAAGATACGCGCTTAAAAGAACAAAAAGTAAATTGTCTCGTAATAGTTTGTATTGTCACCTAGATATGAATACACAAGCCATAACTTTGTGACATCCACTCTTTGTCAAATGAACACTTATTACTGAATGAAGCAAGCAATGGTACAATTGGCTCAGGCTTCAACATTTAAACTTAATAGACCATAGGAATCAACGACAATAAATTATTATCTCGTTGTTGTTTTTTCAAAACAACTACAAAGACAACATTCTTTATATGTCACAAACGAGATTCGTTGAAGCAAGAACAAAAAACGAGCAGGGACTTCTCTAATGAAATTCTGATTCTGAATTTGTGGGAAGGCAAAAGGACATAAAAATTTGTTTATAAATTTGTTTCCCTAAGCACACCACTGATTATAATTGAAAACATTTCTCATAAATTGGGAAAGAACAAGAACTTCTTGTTTTATTGCAGTCGTCCTAATTGTGAGCAATTTGTTTTTGGTTAAGTCTCTTTAAAAGGACCTTTAAATTATTTACGTAACAAATTAACTCACCTTTTCGTCTTTAAACTTTATGGCAACTTTCTGTCTCCTTTCATCCTTTTTAACTTTACTGAAATTTTATTTCTTTGATGATAAATAATTCATATATTTGGTTGTGTTCCTTGCGTTATGCACTAATTCATTATTATCTTCTAATTTCCACGTTTTCTCTTCATCGGATTGGTGGCTACTTCCCACCTCGGTTGAATCTTCCGGCTCTCTTTCTATCGACTGTAGTTTTGAAAATTTGTCGAAATTGCGGTTATTGCGATCACCTGGACGACAATCAGCAGACAATGAAGATGATTCTTTAGTCGAACTACTCTGAGTATTGTACTGTCCATTGTGACGTCCGCGGTTATTTCCTTCGTTACGACTATTGTACTGTCCATTACGGTATTGGCTTGAAGAATTTTGATTTGACCGACGATAATGCGATGATGCTGTAGAATTGGAAGTATTTGTAGTTGCCGACTCACGATTAGTCTTTCCTGAACGCGGTAGTGTACGTGCACGTGAAGAGCTTCTACTGTTTGAATCTGGTCCATTTGAAGTATAGGATGAGTTATCATCACGACTTGAATGACGCCAAGCTTCACTTTTGATCCGGCTATTATGACCGCCGTTACTGTTGCCATCCTTCTTCTGTTGATGACGATTCTTCTGAAATCGCGGTGGTTTATCGTACATCTGACGATTATTATATTGACGATTCCCACGACGCTGATTGCCGCGTTCATAATTGCTAACATACGAACGTTCACTGCGATCATCACGTTGCGATTGCCGATCCCAATTGGAATTTGCAATGGAATTGAAAATGCTACTATTGTTTCGATCAAGTTTCTCTTGTGAATGTTTAAGTCGATCATTAATGCTATATAAACGAATTCCACCGCCGTTCTCGCTTCGGACGCTACTGCGATCATCATCAAAACCGGCGCTGTAGCGTCGCTGGCGTTCGCGATTATTGTGTTGCTGCTGCTGTTCAGAATTCTCTCGATTAAAACGTGTTGCTCGCCAACGTGGAAGCGGTTTGGATTGATCACGTTCTTCACCACTAACGAATTCCTGATTATCTTCAGAATTACTTCATGAAATATAAAAAGAAAAGAACGGAAGATGTTATGAATAATTCAGATATGAGACTAATATTACATCAATATAATAAGAATCCTTTGTTTCACTAATTTCGAAAAGTTGGGCTGTTCGGGAAGCAATTTATCTAAAATTTAAGGAAAGTGTTAATCGATGTGTGATGAGTTTATGATTTTGTTAAAAACAAAATTGGTCGCGTCCCGCGTATTTTAACATTGAAGAAGCTAGAAGAAAAATCTTGAATCTTGAATCAAATTTTCCGCCAGTTGCTTTCCGAAAAATATAAAACCTTCCTCGTTTCAATTCATTTCAAATTAATTAAAACACTACTCTATTTTTTAGACACTACTATTACTTACTTGTTATCAATATTATAATTTTGTTTTAGCGGTCTCGGTGAATTGCATTGTTTGTATGAGCGTCTGGAATTCGAAGAGCTATAGCTTTCATAATCGTTGCGCGCCGTCTCGCCGCAGTTCTCTCTAATATCTCGTTCCTGACTACATTCATTACCTTCAGCGCTTTCATTTAATTCGGTCTCACTATTTACTTGACCGTTTGACAGTTCCTTTTCGTAATAAGATTCCTCGGATATTTGTTCACTCCACTTCTTTGCCATCGGCACTATGTGATACGGTTCATCAGGGCAATTGTCATTGTTGCAGTTTACAGAATTCTGATTGAATCCCTCGTCTGTTTCCTGATATTCGGCATGCTGTAGATCAACAATATCTGTTGATTCATGATCAAGTGGTTGTAATTCATTATGGTAATTTTCAAACTGATATTGTGGCGGTTCCGATGTTTCGTGCAATAAATTATTATTGCTCACTTCTGTAACGCCTTCGACTTCGTCTTCCTCTTCAGGCAAAACCAAATATTTCGTATACATCTCTTCTAGATCCGGACCCAAATTAGCGAAGTTACTATAGTACAAATCAAGCGTCATTAACAGCAAGGCCTTGGTGATAGGTTTTAACATTTGTTGTTCAATTAAATTGCGACGTATATGAAAGAGTAATTCAGTTAATTCGGTTTTATGTCTCACTTTCATTACGTCCCCGTTAAGAGTAATTTGCGACAATATTAATTTGGCCAGTTTAACACTTATGACACTATCGGGTGATTCAACTTCTTGTAAAAGTAATTTTAGCAGAGATTTACCCAAAATCGTAATGGGAGAATTATTGGCTAAACGTACACGATGATAATATTCACCAAGCATCGTAATAGAATTGTAAAGTAGATTTTTATCCTTCATCCGATAAAAATCCGCATTTAGAAAATTCGTTTCTAATATTTTCAGCATCGCATAACGGACTTTAGTATCATTCATGGCTAAGGCATCAAAGTTACGTGAAGAAAAGAGTAGAGCAAACTTTAAGGCTGTATCACCATCAGTTAATGCTATATTATTCATATATTCCATACAATCGCTGTAATAAGAAATCATTTATTAGAGGATTAATTCAGTGGCATACAAAAACAAATCATATTTGCTCAGAAAATGATTGTAAATTTTGAACTTAATAATCGTCATTGAAATGGATTAACTACGCTAGACGGAGAGGATCGAAGAGTGACGGTAAAGACATCAATCATGGTGATTTTTGAAAGCATAGGAATGCATTGTATGTATAATATATTCATGCGTGCAATGCAAGGTCATTGTTAAGATAAAAGACGTAACGGCGTAGGTGTTATACTGTCTTTAAATAAACTGGTTTTGTTGTAATTTGATACGGATTGTTAGTAAAAAAATAATATGGGTTCATGAAAATTCGAGAAAAACGTGCAAAGCAAAGAGAATTGATCTGTCAAATTATGTCAAAGAGCGCATTTTTGTGACTGTAAAACCCTAGAACTTCGATTGATAGTGGAGCGAACCGTCCATATACGGTCTTTATATATAACCTTTTTTACTTACGTTAGCATATCCTCATTATGTACGATATTGCAAAAATCAGCTTCTATGGATTTGATTTTGTGATTCATTACGATGCCATCATCCTGTAGATCTAGACCGCGCATCATATCAATAATGTGATCGTAAGGACATATTCCGTGACTCTGCTCAATTACTGCGGGCTGCAAGTAGCCACAAACGTCGCTGATATTGCTAGGCTGGATTACCGTAGTAGCGGGCATTCCGACAGGAATAAACACAATATTGCTATCGCAGTTGTTGATGACCGTCGTATTGTTGTTGGTGGTATTTTCCAGAGTATTAGCCATGTGGGCCTTTTAATGATGATAAACGACTGATTTGTTTAATAACGTTTTCAATTCCTTCGTAAAAATTTTCTCTATTCTGTTACCAGCGAGAGCAGCTTAAAAAAATCGCGCAATTTTTTGTTTCCTCTGTCGTAGCGCACAGTGTAGTTATCTACCTTTTTGTTTTAGAAGCCACCAAATAATGGTTTCGTGTTTAGTGAATTTTGGATGCTTCTCATTCAATATATGTATTTAAATTAAAGGACGTACACATAAGTTATTAAAAGATAAAAAATTAAATAGATCTTAGTAGAACGTTTAGACCAAGCTAATGCCTGTTGCAGAAATTAATAACGACTCAAGTTGATTTTTTCTTCGTAAAGCCAATATATATGCAGATAATTTTTTGACACAAACAGAAGAAAGCCGTATCTATTGGCACAGGGTGGAACAGAATATCTGCCTTAAATAATTATATTATTCGAAGAAGCAGTTACATCGAAAATATAAAACAAAGCCAAAAACAAATAGTAAATCCCTTGCAATTTCTGATTTTCAATATTCTGGTTACCATACTTTCCTTATTAAATTTTTTAGTGCAACCATTAACATTGTGGTATTGTTGTTAGTTGCGAATTATCCATAAATATCCATAAATGGGGTATCCTGCCCCATTTTTTCCTACCACTTTCTCGATGGAAAGTTTGTTTCTTCTCTTTTATAATTCATTGTTTAAGTTAGTGTTGGGAACTATCGTCCGATTTCAATAATCGATAGTTAGTTATTGAATGATTTTAACTATAGAATTATTTTCTTCATTCATTCATTCACTCGGCCTATTCGGGTGTCTACAACATAATCCGGCCAGTTTTTGTGTCTACAACATAATCAACTAACTCGTTGCTCTTGGTTGATTAATTGGGTATCGGCCTTTAATCGCCGAACGATTTCAATAATTTCTAGTAATTACTAATTCCGGGAGACAATTTCACTCGTTGAATGATTTCTGAACTAACAAAAACCAAAAAAAATATGGAATAAATCCATCACAACCTGTTTATTTATATACATAATATTTGTGGAAAACTATTGCATACGTTTTAGGCATTAAAAGTATTCAACTATATGTATTATTTGGTGAAGGCTAGCGAAGCAACTGTCGATTTCATGAAAACCGACCCAGAAGAGTAGGGTTTTTGGGCGAAGTACGAGATTTAATGGCGCAGTACGAAGTTCCTGATACAAACTGATTGAATTGAAAAATTTGTGTAATGTGCACAGTCTCTTTGGGCTGTTATCAAGCTGTTGACGATAGTAAGTGTTTTCCGATACTATTGCTCCAACAGAAAAATTGCAATTTATGAAATGAGCCGAGAAATATTGCAACCACCTATACAGCGTCTCGGATCTAATCGTAGCTATCGTGTTAATTTGGTGCACGAAGACTTTGGCGGTCATGCACCCACTCGGCAGAATCCAGCATCCTCCACAAAACAAGGGTACCTAGAGCGAGGTTAGAAACATGACAGTGGTTTTAATTGCTTTTTATAATCATAATGTTCGAATTGGGCAAAATACTCCAAATTATCATGCCATTATGGTCATTAATCTCGCTAATAATTTATGGAAATTACCAATATGGATCTTACAAAATCCAGTGAATGTATTAAAAAATAATTTATTTTAGATTTATATGACGAGGACGATGAAGATGATGATACTTACAGTATAGAAGAGCTTCCAAATTGCTTTAAGCTGATTATGCATGTGGCTCCGTGAGTCCTTGCGAGCATATGCATTGCATTATTTAATTTTTTTAACTAAATAGAGCCTTTTACGGTGGATTGATTGGCTTTAAAGGCTCGACGAAGCGTCGCATTGAAACGGAAACACAAACCGACATTTATATTCCGCGAAGCAAGGAAGCTGGTGGTAAAACAGAAGATGTCACAATCAAAGGTATTTGTTCGCAAATGTGAAAAAAATCGCATTAATGAAAAAATCCATTTAAGGCAAGTTACGGGGTAATGTTTGTGCAGCGCGTAGAAAAATTAATTTGTTAATTGCTTCGCTACGTAAACGCATGAAGCCAACTCATTTTTTGGCAGTAACTCTCAATAATGAAGAAATTAGGAAAAATTTTAACGAATTTAAGGTATTTCTAAAAAATTTCATCTACTCTAGTCGAAATATTTGAATGGAAAGGTGTATATTTATGCAGAAACTAGTATTATCGGAACAATTTCCGGGCATCGACGAGCAACTGTTTCAAATCGAAGGTTGCCTTCATTTGACCGTAACTACTTGTGTACTTCTGGATGATGAGGAGCGTGCTAAAGGCGTTGAAGCTCTACAAAAGTGTAGGTTAGTATCAGTATGAGTAATAATTTATTCTTAAAATAATCCCGATTCCATTCTGCTTCCAGAGAGTTCTTGGTTGACTTTAAGACTCCTTTTTCCGTTAAAGTGTCGGGCTTAGAAATAATGAATGATGATCCTAGTGCTGTTCGCATACTTTATGCTAACATAGATGCACCGGATTTGCAACAATTCGCAAATCGTGCTTGTGCCCATTTCATAGCCACGGGACTGTCTAATGAGGATCGAGAAAATGTTAAAATGCATATGACTATTTTGAATAATCGCTATCGTATGCAACTAAATGCACAAAGTCCAGAAAATTTTGATGCTCGCGAAATATTGAAGCGTTACGGTGATTTTTATTTCGGTATGACTCAGTGTAATAAGATTGTGTTGTGCGTAATGAGCTCGAAAACAGGAGTACGAGATAACTTTTACAAGGTTACAGGAACACTTGAATTCTAGGGAAGGAGAGGAATAATGATAATAAAAAAATAAATAGATCCTCTTTGGGAAACGTGGAAATATTTTAAATTAAATTCGAATTATCAGAATTATAATTCATACTTTTTTTAAAAAAATTGTTCTTTTGCAGACAATTAAATATTCATATTTATTCTTTCATTAGTTATCATTAGTTTTGTACATACAATTTGAGAAGCGACGACTACAAAAAATTAATTTCATTCATCTTAAATCGTCATTTAGAAAAAGGAAAAACTTTTAGTACAATTTCTTTTGATAAATAATACCATTTAATTAGAAAAATGTATTGTATGCTTTCTCAGCTTCTATTCGATTTTCTATAGTTTTTTTGTATAAGACTTCCTTCCTCGCTTTAAAATATGTTGTTGTTTTTCTTTAAAATCACATTAAAAAAGATAATTTGGAGAGGAAGATCTTTGTTTCACCGCGTTTTGATCCTTATGTGCGCGTAATTATTGTTTTCTTTTCAATTCACAATTTATCTTCTCAAATATATTTCTTGCTTTTCGTTTGTTGTTGTGCTATGCTGTTGTTGCTGTTTTTTGTTGATGTTTTTTATATTATCGATTGATTACTTGTGCGTTATGGTTGTTTTTGTGATTATTTAGCATGACCATTGCTCAAAACAGCAGGCAAAACATTAGCCTGTTGCACAACTGCATTGATTACTTCAATCTCTTTCTTTAAGAACGCATTCGTCTCCTCGCTCATTTTAGTGGCACGTTGTGATTCTGAACTCTCGCTGCCACCGACACCACCCAAAACGGCAGCTGCCATCGAAGTGTTACGTTTGCGAATGCCATCTTGTGCTATGAAGATCTTGTCACGCATTAGATCATTTTTAAATTCTACAATACCGCTTACGGTCTCCGTTACAGTCTTATCAATAAATTCTTCTATGTTTTTGGTTTCGGCTTCGATTTTCTCCTTGAGTTTATTCGACAGCTGCTCCATTTCGCATTGGTCGTGTTTGACACTAACTGCATCACGGCCGCTGGTAGCGGTTTGCAATTGCATTGTTCCGGTTGATGGTTGTGATGGCGGTGATGGAGAAGCTGAAGATTCTCGTTTGGACGTATGTGCCAATGAGGTAGAGGTTTCTTGAGACTCCGTATTTATTCCGTGCCATTCGTCCATTCCAACAGCATTATCATCGCTAGCCAAGGTTTCTGATTTCTTCTGTAAAATCCCTAGAGATGTTTTCTCCTTAATATCATGTCCGATATTTCTGAAGGATTTCTCTGAATGAAGAGTTTCGGATGAACTAAGGGCGCTAATGAAACGATTATGACCTCGTATAAATTTAGGCAATACAAAAATTATAACAAAAGCCGCTACGTGAAGGCACAAATAAAATTTCAGGTACAATTTAATACTTCCCTAAAAGTGATAGACAAATATTAATAAGACAGAGAAGATTAAGTGCTGTGTGCGATTCAATAAATTAATTAATTACGTGTAATTAATTACCATAAATTCAAGCAGAACAAATGGGAATGTGCTGTAGCCCATAACCAAACGCGTTGTTAGGCAGGTCAAAATGTCATAAAACATACGCGTAAATTGAGTCTTTTGGAAGCGATGTCGAAACAAACGACGGGCCTTTTTAGAGTAAAAAGAAATTAAATGTTTTCACCAGTCAATTACATTTTTTAATACGTACCACACGTGCAGACGAGACCATTATGGCACCAGTTGCAAAGGTTAAATAGTAACCCGGATAGAAACCGTGCCAGACGGCGCTTAAAGCGAATGTTAAAATGGTGCCATATTTCTTAGGTACTCGTTCATAGACGATGGTGCGTAACCATCTAGTTGTACCGCAATTCCAATGATTGATGGCATCGCGCATATTACTTGCCAGCTGCAAAACGAATTGAGAAATTATATTTGTTAGACATTAAAATTAATTTGTAAATATTACTAAAGCAATAACGAATTACGGTATATCCATAATGTGTTTTCTCTTAAGCTTACCTCGAAACCTAAAACATCGATATTGGATATCAAATCCCATTTAGCATTTCCATCCTTGTCGTAGCCGGAAAAACCTAGACCGGAATTATTGCATACAGCATCGGCGAGAAGCCAAGCATGATAATACTTAAAACGTATGCATGTTGTGGCCATCATGACATACCAAAATTTGTACAGCATTGTGGTATCTTGTAAAAATGCATCATCTTTCATATTTTTGACCGGATATACTTTAATGAATTTCATATAAATGAAAGCGCATACTAGACTGCTCATGACTTTACGGATAACGGTCTTAATTGGTGATGGTTCGAGTATTAATTTCGATTTGCCATTATCTAAATTACTCTGCAATGCATAAAGAATTAAGAAAAAAACGAATAAAAATAATTATTTCTCGTGGGAAAGCAGCTTACATTTATTGATGGATTTTTAAGTAAATTGTAACCTTCAACGAAGTCGATGTAGTCTTTATAGAACACCAATGGACCAGCCATTATGCAATGAAAGTTTAAAACGTAGGAAAAGAATTCGAGAGTAGTTGGAAGTTTATGAATTGCATGATATTGTTGCGCTTTCGTCAAATCCTTAATAAGAATAAAAACATTTAAAGCGGAATTCAAAAGGATTGAATGAAAATATTAAATCTAAAAAATTTCACTTACTTTATGTTCACGCATGAATCCGTCGTGGATGCTGAATGCTAGAGACGTAACTTTCTGTGTAATAATCATTAAAGGGCCGGTAATGTCGAGCGTGTATGAGCCGTAATCGTAGATTTGTCGAACGAGATGAATGCATAAGAGATAAGTCATGGCTACCAGGAAGACACTCCTTGGAAAGACATAAACAGGTGTATGAATAGAAAATTAGGATATCCCTTAAGCCCTTCCTCATCTTACTTACCTTTGAACAACGGCGGGACTTTGTGTGCGTATGACCAGATAGCATAGTGCTGGAAGTGCTGCGATATGAATAGCCTGTTTACCAAAACAAAAATAACCGAAGGCTAGACCTACGGTTAAGGCAAATGCATGGCGAACGGCGGGAGATACTTTGGAAGGATGTAATACCGAACGATATAATGAAGCCAAAAATAATGCCAATATCTGGCAGAACAAAAAGTTCACCTGAAATATATCGGACAAACAATTTTATTATATTTTATTAAATCGTAAATAAATGATTGCGCATTGGTTAACGAATTAAACTATGACGTGATTTTTAGCCATTTAAATTTAATGGACTTTAGATAATTATGATCATAATTCAGTTATAATGAAATAAATTTGTAAATAAATACATTTCGCATTCAAAATTCATTTTTCATTAAATTATAGAAATTATATAAATCGGTGATTATGTAATTCTGGCATAAGAGAGATTATTTACGGAGAGTGTCGAGAATTCAGAAACTGAATGATCAATATTTCCTTTGTATTCTCATGATAATTATTGCTACGGTTTCTTGGAGTGACCTCTTGCATTTATTTACGCATTCCATTCGTCATTTCTTTCAAAACAACGTTATTTCTCTATAGGTTATTTCAAAAGAACTGACAAAAGAAAAAATGGCTTAATATTTATGTCTACAAACGATGTGAATCATAAAAAAACACACCAAGAAAATCGAAGCAGGAATTATTGCAATACAAAAGGAAAATCGCACACCTTTACACACGCACAGATACCCTTTCACGGATTTGGGTTTGTATACGTTCGACAACTGCTTTTGCAAGAACTCTTACGAGTCACGACAAACGTCTATTTACAATTTCATTGACTAGAATGAGTCAATAATTGTCAAGTCGGCTAACGACGCCTACAACTGACGTCCGTTGAATTTCGATTGGGAAAAAGCTGATGATGGTGAGATGATTACCTTGTCCATTCATTTTCATTGACATTGAGATGTTGATATTAATATAAATTGAATTTATGCTATGAATGTTTGCAATATTTATAAATATAATGTATTATGAAATCATTAGAAACGTTTTGTAGCAAATACTTAAAATCACGTGTTGATTTTTTCCTTTAAATTTTATGAAATAGCCAGAGGCTTAAGAGAAATGAATAAAAATTGAATTGTAAATGAACAGCAGAAAATTACGAATGGCGAAATTTCTATTGAAATCAAATATAAATGTAAAGATTGATAAGATTTAATAATTTTCTATAAACAAATTTCACTTTTGTTTATTAAGTAAGCATTTCTCTCAAATATTCCAATTCACCTCAAAGTAGTGTACCAGTTCACCACTCTCGTGGTTCACAGTCCACAGCCCTCTCCATCATCAAAATAATAATTCCAAATAAAACTAAAGCTATTAAAAAAACCAATTAATATTAATTTTATATGAAGTGTTTCGAATTTTACTGCAAAGCTAAACGGTCATTTATTAATGGGTCTCACGCAGATGATTAGCTCATAATCATGCAAGGAGCAATGATCCATAGTAGTAATAAAGGAAAATACTATCTGAAAATTTCATCACTTTCAGTAAATTATTTTACCTGAAAAATATATTTACGGAAATAGTGGCTATGACATAAATCTACAAGAAGTATTCGAGACGTAATAATAAAAAATGACAAGCAAAATTTACAATTAATTTAATTTCAGAATTATTAGAATTATTATTTCTTTATAAGACATATTCCATTAATGGAGTAATACTCTCCTCATTCATAATTGCATATAGTAATTTATTTATTGCTGAAAACAAACACTTGTTGCGTAATTTAGAAAGAAAACATTTTTAAGAATAAACCAAGGAAATCAGAAACAAATGAAATACTATAAATAACTTCTAAAAAATAGTATAAAAAAAAGAATTATTTTGGCAACAATTTAAAATGAAATATACAGAAACCAGAAAGAGATTTTGCGAGCTTTCTAAATATATAACGTTTCTCTTATTCTTCCGTGTTTCTTTTTTAAAAGCTTTCTTTAAAATCTGATTAATCCCTCCGTCTGTGTCACGCGTTTCACAAAAACAAAACGCTAATAGAATCATACCAATAATTTAATATTCTTCTAATTATGAGCAGTTGGAATAAGAGACAATGAGATAATATATTTATAAAAAGATCATAAAAGAGAACGTTAAACCGGTATGAAGTAAAGTTATGGGATCGTCAAGATTATGTAAATTAACTGAAAGCTATTGTTGATTAAAGAAATGTAATTTGAAAAGATCAAATTTTGGCAGATGTGTTAATAATTAATTTAAATAATAATGATTATTTATGACATAAACAATTTTAAGCGAAACCATATTTTTCAATCATTTATTTTTTAAAACTTTTACAACAAATGGGGTAAAATTATTTACAAAAGAAAAAAATTTGAAGAAAAAAAGAAATTTTTTATGAAGGATGATGTTAATGATCATTGTTCGGTCAGCTTATGACATCGATAATGACATGACAATTTCGTTAGCTATTTCTTGTGAAATCTTGAGATATTGCGTGCATGAAACAAATTTAAAGAGATGTTAAATATTTACGGACGTAATAGCGTTAGATCTAAAAAGCAAAATTTCCACGCAGCTACGTTGTTTGATTAGAAATTTTCTCAAGTAATTTACACGTAATTTTTAGAAAATTTTAATTTATATAATTATAATAGAAAAAGTATAGTTAGAAACGTATCACATTGTAATATATTTTGAGATTAATTTTTATCTACATATATTATTTTCTAAATCGCAGTTTCAGATTTCAAGTTTACTCGGTTTGAAATTGAAGCGTAATTCTTATAAATCATACACACTTATTAAGAATATTTTACATAAACAATACTGATTACATTATCGTTATTTCATATAAAAGTTTGAAACCGTATTGTATTAATTTTTCCTCTATAAAATAGTCTGTATATATTTGATAATATTGATACTATTGGATTAGAGGACAAAAACGATACAATTGTAAATGTTTGGTTCGATAGAAATCGAAAATCCAGATGAACGATTTAATTCTAAAGGCTTCAATAATAAACCAGGGATCCCTCTCTAAATCAATTAAAATTGAAATCAACTGAAAAAATTAATCAACATAAAAAAACTAATGATCAACTTCGAAAATGGGTCGCCGAATTAATAGTAATTTAAATATATATTGCGGTTTCAGTCAGTCGTTTATTCATTTGGAATCGTTATTTCTTATTTCCATCTTCATTGTCTTATTTTTTCTTTATTCCAATTTGCATGAATACATTTCACAATGGATGTCAGTCTCGCCTGGTATTTGTGACTTAAAATTAAAAAGAAATTTTTTAAAAATATAATAAACATAAATATTTACCACCACATCAACAACACATCTACACATATAAGCATGTAAGACTGCTTATATAAATAAATAGAAAATTGTTGCTTTAGACGCAAAAAGAATCACACATCGTCCTGCCCCTCGATACGTCAATATTTCTCCACACTGAATTACGCACACACTCACTTAAACAAGCTTGATACAATTATCGGAATGATATCATCCGTGAGAACAGCTGCGAACGCAATAACAATAATAATAATTTTAATAATAACAACAACAATAAAAACAACAATTATAAGAGAATACATTCATTAGGTAGGTAAAGGATTATTGAGAACTTCTTTTCTTTTGGTTAATTGAAGGCGTAAATTTAGTATTGAAATAATTTCACCAATTCTAATATTATTATAAAATTAAAGATATAGAATTAATAACATTTTTATATTTTTAATATTTAATATCTAAAAGAATTCCAAATTAAGAAAAGTGCAACTGAATTGCAATAAACAATGTCCTGAAATATTTATGGGAATATTTGACATTAGTAAATTTTTAAATTCCAGATCAATTTTTTTTATTTCTAAAATAAAATATATTAATTTTTCTTTATTTATTTGTTTTATCATATAAAATTCGACCACTACATAATTGTGTTAAAGATTGATCTAAGCAAGAGATAGAAATGTGGAAAATATTGAAAGCTGTCTACCATAAAAGAATGCAAAATTCAAAATGAATACAATAAAATCGTTTAAAGAAACCGAAACAATTTTCCTTATTCTCTTTAGTGTGAGTGTGTGTGTGTGTGTTTGATAGAATTTAATTTATTTCCTAATGCCTTTTTCTTGAATGGAATAGTAATAATTACTGAGTTTCTAATAAAAAAAAGTAATAATTACTAAGTGAAAGGAATAAAAATAAAATTGAGTGCAAGTCTAGTAATTACATAATCACACCATAAAATGTACGAAGAAATTATTTTAATTAAAAGTCATACGTTGTTCGAAATCGCAATAATCTGCAGATTAGATGAGATAACATTTTAGGGTTTCTGAAACAAACGCAAATGATTCAACAATAAAAAATTTATCGAATGTGTTCTGTTAGGAAATAAAAAATGTACTTTAAAAAAACACCAAAAAATTACGGAATTAGTCTTGTAGGAAAACAATTGCGTTTTAAAAACATTGTACAGATGTTCGCTTGGTTGCTAAAGTCGCTTGGTATTCTGTTAAAGATATGTCAATTTTTAAAGGGAAAATTAATGATAAACAATTACTACATAACCGACAATTAATCAATATTATTAATACTAATGACGTCCTCGACAATCCCGGATAGATTGCAAATGTAGAATAACAGAATGTTCCATTTCCTATCGAAGGTCTTGGTACAAATCAATTTGTATGAGATATGTTTTACAATAACCATCCATATGTTCGATGTCGGCTTAGGTTTTGATATTACTGTATAAAATATGCAAAATATAAACCCGAAGATCAGTTGCATGCTGCCATTGAAAGTTTTACTCCGCCAGAAGTAGGCGATTTCGAAGAATAGCTTGAACACTATGAAATCGCACAAAGCAGCGATGGCTGAATAAAGCTGTCATAACGCATATGGACTGAACGCTGATATATATATATATATATATATATATATATATATATATATATATATATATATATATATATATATATATATATATATATATATATATATATATATATATATATATATATATATATATATATATATATATATATATATATATATATATATATATATATATATATATATATATATATATATATATATATATATATATATATATATATATATATATATATATATATATATATATATATATATATATATATATATATATATATATATATATATATATATATATATATATATATATATATATATATATATATATATATATATATATATATATATATATATATATATATATATATATATATATATATATATATATATATATATATATATATATATATATATATATATATATATATATATATATATATATATATATATATATATATATATATATATATATATATATATATATATATATATATATATATATATATATATATATATATATATATATATATATATATATATATATATATATATATATATATATATATATATATATATATATATATATATATATATATATATATATATATATATATATTTATATTTATATTTATATATATATATATATATATATATATATATATATATATATATATATATATATATATATATATATATATATATATATATATATATATATATATATATATATATATATATATATATATATATATATATATATATATATATATATATATATATATATATATATATATATATATATATATATATATATATATATATATATATATATATATATATATATATATATATATATATATATATATATATATATATATATATATATATATATATATATATATATATATATATATATATATATATATATATATATATATATATATATATATATATATATATATATATATATATATATATATATATATATATATATATATATATATATATATATATATATATATATATATATATATATATATATATATATATATATATATATATATATATATATATATATATATATATATATATATATATATATATATATATATATATATATATATATATATATATATATATATATATATATATATATATATATATATATATATATATATATATATATATATATATATATATATATATATATATATATATATATATATATATATATATATATATATATATATATATATATATATATATATATATATATATATATATATATATATATATATATATATATATATATATATATATATATATATATATATATATATATATATATATATATATATATATATATATATATATTCTACTAAAGAAACAATGTAAAATTTAAAGTTGTATATTTATCATGATCGTGTAAAACCAAAACAAAACATGCATTTTAATCAACAATTTTTAATTTCAAATATGAATTTTTGAAGGCAAGATACAAGGTTGGCGGGTGTTGTACGAGATTTCTCTGGTCAGAACAAGATTTCTGAGTCAGAGTTAGTGAATAGCATATGCATATATAGTGCCCTATATATTCATCTCTGATGACAAAATTTGGCAGTTAAATGTCTTAATTTTAGTGATATTCTAATTTTAGTGATATTGCGACAATTTATCGATATCGATCACGTCAGGACTGCCTTTAGGCTTACTTACCAAATCTACAGATAAACCGCTCAAATCTGCTGCCCATGACAAAATACGGAATCCATCGTATCTGTCGCTGTAACAAACTTTCGATGACTCCATTGTCACGCGTCTTTATTTCATAAATCTTATTATAAGCCTCACTATCAGCAACTTTTAAATTTTGGGTGAATGAGAACAAAAAACACCCTTCCTTCTATTGTCAATCAGCTGGCGCGAGAAACAGACGCACTTGATGATTGTTCTATGTATTTGGAATCTCAATTAAACTACTGAATTATTATGGAGATATATTCACAAATGTATATATATGTTCTTCATAAATTAGGAAAGAATTCAGGAATAATATAGCACTAAACCATCTTTTCAATTTGTTACCATTTGTGCTTTAATCGTTACCTACAATTCAAAAATAAACTAGTTTAAAAATTTTTGTGTATTTAGTCTTTTATAAATTGTTTTATTTATTATTTGCACATCACCTGTGCAAATTCCACTCAACCCACTTTCCACCCTTTTCAAGGAATTAATTAAAGTAAATATATTCCGCGCAATACGACTCAACGGCGAGACTAACTAGCGATTAGTGAAAACAAATTGTTGGAAACGGTGGACGTTAGAGTTTTTAACAACTTCGGTATTTACCACTGGCTTCAATATTGGTTTGAATTCTCCTTTTGTTCTTTGTTAATTATATTTCGGAATAAACATTCAATTTGGCACTTTCGCAGTCATACGAGCAGCGATATTTGTTCTATATATGTAAGAATTCTTTTTTAAACTATTGTATCACCAGAGATTTATCTCTGGTATCACGATTTCCACGGTAAAATTTAACTGAATGAAAAAATCTACACCTGATCTTTGTGGTTACCAAAAAGTTTGACATATGTTTCAATGGCGTTGCCACAGAAAACAGTAACGTTTATAGGAAAGAGTGGTTTTTGAACTATTGTATATAACGTAATTTCCCAAAAAGTGCCCAACCGACAATGAATTGGGAAGTAGAGTGCAAGGGGAATTCCCGAAACTCGAAAAATAATTTTATGACTTTCATAAAACATAAAACTTAAAGCATTCTGGTTATGTTCTTGACAATATAATATGTCGATTCACGAAATGACGTAAATTTGTACTTCGTGTAACTGCACATTTGTGTTTGCTTTGTATCATGAACGGAATCTATAATTGTTAATTAAAAAGCCGGGAACTTTAATCATCTGTTTCATCTTGCAAGCATATACAATGACCTAATACAAAGTGTTACCTTATAATTTATATAAATTATGCCATTAGTTATTCAACTAAATGTCCGCGGAATATTATTACGTGGTACACAAATATTACCATAGAATAGCAAAACAGATTTTGACATGTACTTTTAAATATTATATTGCAAATCTTGTATAGTGTGAATTCCCCGTTTTGAAATTTGAAAACGATGATAAAAATCTCTTGTCACATTTTCGGAAGGAATTATTTTCTCTAGCATGGAGAAAATGTTTAGTTTGACGCTAAAGAAACGAGTAGTACCGTAATACATTTGAGCAATAACGTGAAATAATGTGTGATCTATGTATGGCTACGATAAGATAATAATTTCAAAAGTTTTTGAGGACATTTTTTTATTAATGATAGAAATCGATTGCTTTCGTGGCATTAAGGATAATGTGTGAAAATCGGCGGAACGACTGCAAACGTTTAGTAAGTTTCTTACGAAGCAACTCGTTAATTTAGGATACGGCTAAATGCTGTCATAAACTATCAATCATTTTCGCATCTTAAAAGTCACATATAATCCCTTAACTAACGCCTCCAAATAATCGATGTATTTGATTTGACAGCTGCCATCGCTATGTTAAACTCTCCAGACATTGTTTCTCCCTTACGACATGTAAACAGAAATGTGTTGGAGAACATAGTTTTATCATGTTCTCTTGAATGAGCGCGGCTTAACGGAACACCTGTTTGATTGAGGGAACGGATTTGTGTTTTCTAAACGATTTTTGGATTTCATAAAGCTCTCTGATTATGATGCAGAACACGACTGACAGTCATACTAAGCCCGCTCAGTTGTTATGTGGCGTTATATCTTACATGTTCTTAGGTAAACTGAATTATTGGACTCTAATAAATTATGGGAGTTCGAAAATTTGATTCGAATTATGGCTATGAGGAAATGACAGGCTCAAACATTTCACTAAAACCGTCCGCTACAGAATCACGAAATCCAAGTACTGGCAGCGCAGGATTAGGAGGGAACGAGTTTGAATTGGCTGCGGTGACAGTTGTGGCTGATGATACGTTTACAGTGCAGCAAGCTGTCAACGAGCTAGGTTTCGGATGGTTTCATATTAAACTTTCTCTTCTTGTTGGGCTTTGTTGGATGGCAGATTCAATGGAAATGACTATTTTGAGTATTTTGGGAATTTCACTTCAATGCGAATGGGAAATTAGCAAATACCAGCAGGCGTTAACCACTAGTGTTGTATTCCTGGGCATGATGTTGAGCTCGACTTTTTGGACTCGACTTAGTGATCGCTACGGAAGAAAACCAGCTCTGACATTATGTGGCGTATTACTAGTACTTTACGGTCTTTTAAGTGCAGTTGCGCCCAGTTTCGGTTGGTTACTATTATTACGTGGTCTTGTGGGTTTTGCAATTGGATGTGTGCCTCAATCAGTTACACTCTATGCTGAATTTCTACCCACAAAACAAAGAGCTAAATGTGTCGTTCTTATGGATTGTTTTTGGGCACTCGGTGCATGCTTTGAAGTGGCTCTAGCTTTAGCGGTATCTCCAAATTTGGGCTGGCGATGGCTTTTGGGATTATCAACTGCTCCACTTTTTATTTTTGCTATTTTAACGCCATGGCTTCCAGAATCAGCTCGTTATCATGTATCGGTTGGAAACACTGAGCGAGCCTATCGAACTTTGGAACAAATAGCACGAGAAAACAAACAGCCAATGTTGCTTGGCCGTTTGGTTATAGACGGTACACCTGTTTCCAAAGGCAGCATACGTTCGCTTCTCAGTCCGAGTTTGAGACGTACTACCGTTTTGTTGTGGTTCATCTGGATGGCATGCGCCTTTTGTTATTACGGGCTTGTACTTATTTCTACGGAACTATTAGCCTTTAAAACAAATTCAAATAATTCACTTCTTATTGATGACGAGTTTGAACAATTCCAAATGCTCGAAACAACTGACTTTATGGATCTTCTATGGACAACACTGGCAGAGTTTCCGGGAATTTTTGCCACAATTGCTATTATCGAACGTTTCGGACGTAAACGTACTATGGCTCTTCAGTTTTTGCTTTATTCCACATGTGTATTTTTCTTACTGACGGTTGGAAGTCGTATCTATTTAACGCTAATGCTATTTGTGGGGCGGGGTGTTATAGCTGGACTCTTTCAAGCGGCCTATATTTATACACCGGAAGTATATCCAAGTGCTTTGCGATCGATAGGTGTAGGAGGATGTTCAGCTCTGGCACGTCTCGGAGCAATGGCAACGCCATATGTTGCTCAAGTTCTTCTCCAAACGGCCGCGGAAACATCCATAGCCATTTACAGTATTTTTGGAGTTTTAGCCGCGTTAGCTTGTTTATTGTTACCTTATTCTCAAAATTCAATATGAATAAAATTAATAATTTAATAAGCGATAGAAGTTAGAATTGAAATAACGGCAACTAAATATATAAATGTATATTATTTTTTTTTTATTATGTAAATTATTTATCACTGTTTAAAAGTAATTTCGTATTTTCTGTTTTTAGTTTTACACAGCCAGTTCACGTCTTAGTTGCGTTCTTATAATATTTTTTATAACTGTATTACAATTTAAAATGGAAGTTAGAAAACGAAATTACTTTTACAGCAATACCGTGTATTCAAGCAATAGCAGTATATTATTATTTATATTGTAGCTGGGTCTCAAAATTGAAATGTGCTTAAATAACTGCAATTAAATATTAAGTTAATATTCGAACAAACTTATTTGTATTATTATTAGTGCTCTATTACTTTTGAATCCCATCCTTAATATGAGTGCTTGATAGTCATGATAATTTAATTCATAACGACGAGAGCTATCTGTCTATTCAATACCAGAAAAGCATCTTTCAAAAATGTCTTTTATATTTAATCTAAATAAGTAAATAACGCATGTATTTATTATTGAATTTGTTATGATATATTTTATTAGAAATTTTAATTTTTTTCTGTGGATAATAAACAAAATCATCAAAATAAATATCTAGTTTTTAATTAAAATAAATTTTAAAAATCGTTATAATCCACATATCAGTCTACTTTGTTATTGAGAATGAGATATCAGTCTACATTTATATTCTTTTTTATTGAAATATATGCGAATATATTATAATCAAATTTTTTATAATAAAGCGCTCCAATTCATTTCTAATGAAATAATTTGAAAAAATCTAAATATATGGTTTTTTCTTTTTAAATAAACAGAATTTCTAAAAAAATATGTTATGCTTTTTCTAAATATTGCCTAACATCCACTAATATTTGTTCCATATGTTACTCTTAATTCAATTCATTTAATTTTGATTTTATGCAATTTTAATTTAAAGCCTAGCATTTCACTCAACATGCCTGAAAGTGCCGAAAGTATGACCACCTTAATCGTAGTGAATAAATAAGGGTTAGCACTAAGGCCAGAAATTTTGAATGGCGATTCCAATTCCTTAAGTAGATCTGCTGCCAACTTTAATACGCTGTTGGAAACCATTAGTTCTTCTTTCTTCTTAGGTTTCTGTTCAATCTGTTCATACAAACAAACAGGTGATAATCAACAAATAGTTTTTTATTTGAAAATATATTAAATTTCTGACCTGCAAATATAAATTAATCTGTTCGGTTATGAGTACCGATACGCTGCGATATTTGTGATGTATTTTATTCCCTAATGTCATGAAGCGCAATACAAAGATGCCAATTGCTGTTGACCACATCAAAGCTTCCAAGTTCAAATGAGAATGTAGATGTGAAGAATCTTTAAGCCATTCCACACTTAAAAAGGCTATGAGAAAAAGTGTTACGATAAACGCAGCCGACACGATGATGTCGACAGAACGCTGAGGACCTCTTTTCTGAAATAATGGATTGTATTAATTAGAATCCTATGAAATGTTGCATTAGATAAAAAAAAGAAGCAAACAAACCTTTAAATAGGAACGTACGCTTAACCATGTTTTGATGTTGCGCACTTTATTTAAACGGAAATGTGGTAAATTTGATTTCTTAGCACGACGAGATGAAGTTAAATGCGAGAAGAGTTTTCCATATAGAAACCTAAAATCATATTTAAGCACATGATTATATTTCGGCATTTACCAAGGATACCCAATGGTACTGTAGAAAATTACCTTTGCTTGAACGATCGTTCAGCTACTGCAAAAATCATGAATAACATCAAGGTTAAGCAAAGACGCTGAATAAATCCAATAATTAAAATTGCACACTCCCAAGACGTTTGACCAAAGGCAAAATGAAAAATCGTCATGAATGAAAAGGAAGCCTTCTCCCATAACAACATCGGTAGATCAAAATAGCTGATCTCATTGCGATTGTCAGAATCGATGGTTATCTGACAACAAATAATTAGTAGGGATTATCATAGAGAATAATACATATTTGGAAGGACCAATATTAAAATGCTTTACAAAATCTTTTGAAGAAAACCAAGGCTTACGTGGCTTTCTGAAAGCCTTTACAAAATATTTTGTATAGCTTTATAATTGATTTACTTCGCAAAGTCGATAAAATGTTGGAACCAGCGATAGGGTGATTGAAAAGAATATTCCAATATATATATAATCATTTGTTTCTGGCATCGATTCAACCCGTTCGATAATTGCTGATGAAATTTCTAATACTGACATTTGAGCCTTCTTTGCTTCATGCTGATCCCAAATGGTGCAGCTAACTATGTTTGAAAAAAAATTGACAATATTAAAAGTTCAAAAATTAATGAAAACCATCGAAACATACTGCGATCAGCTGGAGTGCCATGTGGATTTAATATAGTAGTTGGTGTAAAATCCAAATCATAGCCATCATTGTCATCAGATATAGCAGCAGAGTGTTTCTTATAGTCATCAGAATTATCAAGATCTGAGCTACAACTGCATTCTTCGCCTGTGGAAAAATTATTATTCGATTTTATATAAATCCAGTAATATTTATAATGATTTTACTATTTGTGGTTACTCCTAACCATTCAGTAGCCGATGTTGTGCATTCGTTGTAGGGAGAATTGGTGGTGATCGAATCAGAATTGATTACAGTTTGAGTATCATCGCAAGTTTCTTCATCGGTTTCATCTGTACTTTCGGATTTTATAGAACGTGAAAGACGATACGAAAATCCAGTTGGTCCAATTGATTTACTCTAATAAAGAAAAATAAATTAAAAATAAATTAATAATTATAAATCTATCATCAATTTGTGTGAATTAATTTACTATAGCGGCATTTTCCTCAGCTTTCATTATTCCTAATCTTTTCCTTAAACGTGAATCATCGGAAGCCCCACGAAGTTTAACTTCTGAAGCAGTTTGGTTTTCGTCAACCGCTTTTTCAGCCTGCGCTATTTGCGTTGATGAATTCGTTTCTTCTCCACTTGAACTCTTTCCATTCAGACTCTCAAAACCATCATCTTCTCCCACAATTCTTTTTTCATTCTGAGCTAATGATGGAGACCGAAATTTAGAAGATGTAGTTGGGCAAATAGCATGACCAAGATTAATATTCGTTGCTGAGCTCGACGCTGACGTAATGGCTTTTTTAATTATTGAATCAAAGAATTCTTGTACACCAGGATCTTCAATTTGCTCGGCACATCTGGAATAGTAAATATTGCTGGAACTGGCATTATTATCTTGGACTGAAGATGGACATTCGTTAGAAGTATACGATACTAGTGATGTCTGCTGTTGATTTTCTTTTATATCTATAGCGTAATTATGAACTGGCGAATGCCAATTTACGTTGCGCTTCTTGTTGAAATTCGTCGTAAGGGAGTCAGTGGAGAAGTCAGCAGTATTTTTAGTGCTGTCGCCGGCTTCTTCGAATGCCTGGATATCTTGCTGAGACTTCGAATATGATGCAATGGAATCAACCAATTCTGTTATGTCATCTTCTTGTGATGCCTCAGAATGTCTTAGAGTGTGTGTTGTTGTAATAGGTATTAGTGTAACATTTCTCTCAGATGTGAAAGAATTTGCTTGCAGTTCGTCCTCTGTAATTCCTTTATTCGATTTATTTTGCGTTATTTTTGATAACGCTTCGGATTTTATTCTCTCGACTGTCTCTACGTCAGAATTTATTCTAATATTGTATGAGCTTAATTTTCTTTGCGTGGTTTCATTAATCGCATTCTCATTATTGTCCTGACCACGAATTCTGTGGAAGGAAAAATGGTAATATATTCATATTATCGAGATAAAGCATATTGGATATCTTGAATACGAACCTTACAAATTTCTTACGTCTTCGTAAACGTGTTGGTAATCGATGTTCTTTTGTATTTGTATTTGAAAAACGTCTATGATTAGATTTAATACCTAGGCCAGCACAATTTGTTGCAACAATCTGCGAGTGAATCAGACTCAGAAGTAGACTTAAGGCCATGGGAATTAAGAGCTCAGCGACAGACACTGATTTCTAAAAAACAGTATAATGAAAAGAGACAATTACATTAATTGTCTTCTATTAATTAGAGTTCCTTTATAAATTGTACCTCTTCTACATTTGTCTGAATGTTTTTTGTAAAGCTGTTACTGATCGAGTCATTAGTGTACATGGTATTTACGCTGCTGTCAATACTTGATGCAACATCTGAAGGATTTATATTGGATGCGTATATGGCCCAATTTATCATTTGTGTGATATAAAGAAACAGCAGTACCCCAAAGGCGTTTGGTGTTGTCTGATGTACCCACCATTGCGCATAAACTGGTAGAAATAAGTAACGCAAAATCGCCAAACGTATTACAGTCAACAAAGACTGTTTCGGTTTTGCTTTGTGAAATGTTGAACCTGCGCATTACGTTCATTTAAAGAGAAATGTTACAATTGTTTCAGCTTTTTATTTGAATGTGAATAAGTAAAATTTTAGAAGTCAACTGATTTCTTTGACTGCTCAAAATTATGACTATATCTTTATCAATATTACCGTCATATAATTTCTACCGCAGTCGAAATTCACCACTTTCAAATATAACAGCTCTTTATGCTTACCTCTAACTAAGTCAACATCAATTAGTTCCGTTTTGAGCTTAGCATTTTTTAATGCTACGCTACTAAAGCCATTAAGTATTTTCTGTTCGACGGTCTTCTCCCATTGCTGTTTATCATAAGTGCCAATCTTTTTCTGGTACCTAAATTGTAAAAATTAAGCCGCAATGAATATTAATAATATTTATTTTGAAAGGAATTAGCACTCACCAAGTAACGACTTCATAAAATTGCATTTCAATTTACATCCAGAGAGCAAAGTTTTAATTAATACGCGTAGCCGCCGCCGCCTCCTACAATAAAATAGAGCGGAACGAAAGAGAAAATGAGCATATATAAATTACGTATATAAATATTATTAAATAGGTCTACAATATAAATTTTCTTGATAATGAAAAGCTGTTTAGTAGACTGGAGTGAGTGAAAAATTAACTAATTGTCACCATCCTTATCAATTTACAATCAGGAGCAATCATGTAAATATTTTTTTACGTAAGATTTGCAGTTCACGAACTGTTTTAAAGGCTTTTATCGGTAAAGCAACTAGCATTTTATTATCACACACAGGTTTGGGATTCGATGAATTTGTGGGCTTTTACTATTACACAAATTTTTAAGTATAAAAAATATAATAGATAATTTCTAAATAACTTTTAATGTTCTTGAAAATAATCAAAATGTTCATAGACTCGAAGTTAATAAGAATTACTATGCATGTGAAATAAAGTGTTATAAATATAACAGTTTTAACAGACGTCTGTTGGGTGATTTACTAGTCATTCCTTACGCATAAATTCTAATATGCCGGTCGATTTCTTCACCCAAGGCACAAATAATTTCGCTTTTACTTTCCTTTGAATGGCATGTATTAATTAAAACTGCTTCGTGTAATCAATATTGTGATAATTTTGTGACACAACGAAACCGGTTTGGCCACCTCTGCTTTGCAAATACAATTGCAAATGTATTAGCCGTTAGAGAATAATTTTTATCTGTATTTATAATTTAGATGTTTTTTTCGAATTCAATCGTGATAAAAGAATCGAGTTAATAATAAAATATTTTATCAAGCCATGAAGAAAGCTGTGATAAATTTTACAGGGTCGCAGCAAGATTATTTTGAATTAATCTTTAAATATTTTTGATGATAATTAAAATTTTCAATTACAATTACTTCTTTATCACCTCCACTCACACATGTTTCCGTTATATTTCATCATTTCGATTTTCTAGTTTGACCAATTCAAATTTGTTTAAAATGAAATTCGCGTATAAAATTTAAATGTACTCGATGCCCAACTGAATGACATATTATATTATAATTCTTTTATAAACATATTTTAACATCTTCAGAATGATAACTTCGATAATTATTTTTAGGAAAGACTAGTAATGTTTAAAGTGTTTCTGATTAATATAAATATAAATAATTGAACGACTAAGACTTTCTAACACGGACAAATGCTGGATGAGCTCAAGTTGAAAAGAATTCCTAAGGAAAATGGAAAATCAATTTGAATCAAGACATATAATCAATTTTTCTGTCAATAAACCATCATCACCACATCAAAATTATAAGCAAAAAAAAAAAAAAACGATAAAATTAAAAGTACTTTTTCTCTATTTTCTATTTTTGTTACTATATTTTATTAATTTTATTTAAGTATTACTCACCACAAATGGTCAATATAATATTTAAACTTAATTAATTACGACCGCTGCCAAAAGGAAAGTTACTTGTTTTTTTCTGTGCCCCTCAACTTTTTATTATTTTTTAATATTTATTTTAATAAAAATTTTGATAGGATTTAAGAGAAATTTTTTATAAAAATTCAATCGGAGACACGCACCCCAACCCAAACGCTACCGATGAGAAACTTCGGTGAACTGCTGAAGAATTTAGAGAATATTCCCCATCGAAAAAACCAGTCTTCGACCCGTCTGGCGATGGCAATGTATTGTGCTTTTATTCTCTTCTCTGCTTTTTACAAATCGAGGACATTCAATTGTTTCTCTTTCTTTACTATCAGTTTTTTCTATTCTGTTTAGCTTTATAATTTAATTTGTTCAATTTAGATGAACGATTGCACTGAATATTTTAAAATTTACTCTCTGATGTTTATAAACTTTTTTTGTAAATTTTTAATTTTGTCCTACGAAATGACAAGGAAAGCAATAAATACTATAGAGAGCTGCACTAATTGAACGTCAAAATCAGCTGGTGGGGAAGATAATCTAGGCTTTTTTATTTTCAGTATATTTTTAGGCATCATATTTCCATTCAAATTATTGGTTTGAGCTGTACTCTTGTTTTGCTTTGAATTAGACAGGTGCTCCAAACTGTTATCAGAGTCTGGAGTTTAAAAGTTCATACAATTTATTTCACTTTACGTCTAGGCATTATTTTGTTTTAGGCATTAAATTTATAGAATGCCTAGACGTCATAAAACCCACTTTAGAGCAAAGAATTGAAAATAATTGAACCGATAAGTCTATAAATAAATTCTATGTAAATAAACCAATTTTTCGATTGTCTTCAGATGTGTATTAGTACGGTACTTGGGGGGGAAATGGCAATCGAGAGTTCGTATTAATAAATTAGTCGAAGAATTAACGAAACATTTTATTTTTAATGGACCACAAATGACTAAAAATATCGGAGTGATTGGGGGAAAAAATGGGGTCCAGTAAACAAACCTCCTTCTCTCTCACTACTAGTTTCTCTTTGTCGATTTCATTTGCAACATTTGCCAAAAGTTTTTGCTTCAAGACTACAAATAGGTTCGTTGTCGAAATCATCCAAACCTTTATTTATAAATTTGTGTACATTTTATTGTATAAATTTATATTTTTCCGTAAAATATATTTAATTTTTATTAAAAAAGGAATTAAATGATAACATAATATGTTGGACTCATTGAGTTCTCACGGACAAAATTTTTAAAAAAATTAGGTTTTTCTGATTTCAATTTGTAATTCTAAATATTTTATTTATATTTTAATGATTTTATTATGATTAGGAGAAAATTTAAATAAAAATTGATCTTATTGGGAGAGCTTGATGAATTTAGCTTTTTCTTTTAGAATAGTTTTTGTCTGGTGTTTTAACTTCAATGAATTTCTTTAAATTTGTTACAATAAAATTTTCCTTTGGAATTCCTTAAGACAGCTATGACTGTTTCGGATGCTGTACAGGTGGAGGCGGCGCCGGTTTAAAACATTGCAATAGGAACAAGGTATACATAATAAAGCCAACGGCCAGCGCTATCAAGGCGTACATGAAAATGTTCAGTTCCGGTTGGCGGAAACGGTTTTTGCGTAACCATTCGAGTACTTCCTCCTCAGATAACAGATCACCTAAAAAAGCAAAAAAAAAAAAAAAAAAAAAAACAGAAAAAAGAGGAAAGCAATGGAGTATTGAGGTTAAACACGATAGAAGCTGTTATATGATTGTATATATAAAATATTTTTCTTACCTCTATAAATGCTCGGGAATCTTTTTCTGAAATAAACTATGGCGGGTAGTTTTGTTACGCCCCATTTTTTGGCATATCTCGAATCGGCCATCTTCACGAAAGTTATATCCAAATTATCTGTTTCACTGTCAATATTTTCCAATTTCTCTAAAGCCGCTGTACTATCTTGCTGATTATGTTCATCTACAAAAGCGGTATATTCATAATTCTTATAAAATTCAAGAGAAATTATTTCTCCCAGAAAATCCTGATACTCACAGAAGAAAACTGTAAGAAATTCATTCTCCTCAAGCAATTTATCTAACATTTTCCTATTAACTTCTTCAATTTCATTTTTAATTTCGAAAACATCCTGCGAAGTTAACCACGTGATAATTTTATCATGTTGATGCAAATCGCCATCATAAAGTACGGGAACTTGTTTTCGAAAGTAAACCAATGAAGGTATATTGACAATATCGTATTTTTTGGCTGCATCAGCGCTGGCAATTTTTACAAAATCTATACCAAACATATCAGCTTCACCGTCAATCTCCTCTAATTCTTCAAGAATTTCTTCACATTCAGCACACTCTTCTTCATCTGAAAATTTTCGTTTGAATCATTTTATTAATTCTTATATTATTCAAAACGGAAGCAACAATGAGAAAAAAATAAATATTGAAAAATTACGTCTTACAAAAGAATACCACCAACAATGTTGACTCGGCCATCAGACGTTCCAGCATGCGTTCATTCACCTCTTCAATCTCATCGGCTAATTCACGATTATCATCATCAATTAACCATTCGAGGACCGATTGTTCATTCTGTAAATCTCCTTCAAACAGAAGCGGATTACCATTTCTATAGAATAAAAGTAAAATAGTTGCGTCTTAAATTTACAAATAAATTTCAAAAGAAAAGCCTTTAATAACTAAATCGGATTTAACCTAAAATAAACCAAAGCTGGAAATGTTTTAATCGAATAACGTTTAGCCAATTGTGGATCTTGAATTTTGACCATGTGTATTCCAAAAACATCGCACTCGTCATCAATTAATTCCAGTCCTTCTAGAATCTGGTCACAGATATTGCAATTGATTTTATCTGTAAAGAAATTTTATGAAATCATCGAAAATTTTCATCTGGCATTGAATGGCTAAAATATCAATCTGGCAATTCTTTAGATAACAAGTTTTACATTCAAAATGTTCAGTAGAATAAAAAGCATGTTAAAACATTAAAAGTGTGAGCGCGTTGTGAAAGACTTCAAATGCAAAAGTTAAGAAAATGCATAAAGAAGTGTCCTCGTATAAAGAAAACGTTAAGAAAATAAGGTACTCGAGCCCAAATTAAACGCACTAATTACCTGGATAATTAGGTATGTAATTGCTTTTGATGTTTTACGTTTTCAATTGAATACATTTTATAATAGACAAAACTGTTAGAAGCTTCCGAAATAAATTCTTATAATTAATAAATCGTACGGCAATTTCATTGTAAAATTAAATTAATTTTAATAATTAGGGGTTCATTATCTTAACATTAATGTAAGAAATGGATAATGTAACCATACAAATGGATGCCCCGCCCCGACTAGCCTGCTGAACGAACCGGAAATCTGTCCGTGTCAAATCGTATATTTAAAAGAAATCTTTCAGCTCTTCCAGTGTTTTAGAAGTGTTATATTTTTCGTACGCAAAAATTTATTACGCTTAGATTTCACTGAAGCCATTGCACAATTTTAGTAAAATGTCAAATTTTCTCAATTGAAAAACATTTATTTTATTATTTTATATACAGAATTTAAAAGCAAATTGAAATTTTGGAGTCAACGATGTCTCAATAAATTAATTCCTTTTTTCAAAAATTTGCTAAAGCCGAAGCTGTAGAAGTTTGTTATTTTCGAAAAGCTATGCATTTGAGCATAAAAAAGTCTTACTGCTTAAAGCTTTATTAAATAAGCTTAGGTCTGAAGTTAAAAAAGCGCTTATTTTTTGTTATCTGTAAATTCTGCATTTTTAAAAAAGAACTTTTTTGTCATCTTTTTGAATACCTTGATTTTCAATACGTTTTCTTTTATGCAACATATAATTCAAAACAAATTGTTTAGATTTGTGCGTGGATGTGACGTTGACTTCAGTGTGGGGAATGGGGGCGCAAAAGCTTCTACAATATGCGGGTTCCTTTCCATTACGTTCGGGAGGTACTTAGCGGTTTGGTTTAATTTGTTTTAAACAAATTGTTTGGTTTTTTGTGTAAGGCCATTAATTATAATTTTATTCAATTTCGATGAATTTGTTTGTGATGGTTTTGATGTTTTGTTTGATTTATGTTTTATTATCAATTTCATAGTTTTCAGATTTAGATGATTTCAAGTGGATTGTGTGGTTTTTTGTGGATTTTTCATATGTCGGAATGTTGTTTTTTTTGTAGAATTGCGTAGTTTTTATATGTTCCATGACAAATAAATTTAAGTAAAAATAAAAATTTAGTACTAAATTAATTTTGTGTAGTATAACGTTTTTGGTAGAAGAAAAATATTGAAATTACTGAGAATGTTTCATAAGAGTCTACTACGTGTTTTAGTTTCTTATGTAAAAATTAATTGTGTTATATTCTAAATGTAAGTTTTTAACACTTACAAAAGTATACAGCCAAATACTGAGTCTCTTCAACCATGGTTTCCAACATCTGACGTGTAATCAGCTCGATACGATCCTCAGTTTTTTGGGTGATCAACCATTGCAACACTTCTTCCTCTTCGTTCAATTCACCTGAAATTTATCATTTGAAAATTACTAAATTTTGGCCAACAAAAATACAACGATACCTTCAAAAACATTCGGTATACCGCCTTCAAAATAAACCAAGGCAGGGTAATCATGAACACCGTAATCGTCGGCTACCGAGAAGTCTCGCGTTTTAACAAATGTTATTCCATGCTTGTCGCAATCATCATCGATGTTTTCTAATTCCTCTAAAACTTTAGTGCATTGCTCGCAACCTTCGAGGTCTATTTGCAGAAAGACAAATTCACGAATGCGTATGGAAAAGGGAATTTAATAAGTAAAAGTTTTTAAAAAATAATTATCAAGATAGGAAGAAACAACTGAGTTGGATTATTTGTGGGGGATCTAAAAAGATGAAGTAAATGCACTTAGAAAATGCAGTGAAAGGTATAAAATTAGTAAAACAAGGTTGAACTACGATAGAAACTTATTAATCAATACGAAAACAACTAATTGTACATTTGAGTAATAAAAAATATGCCTCTAGGATCAATAATGGTTCCATTTTTTAAAACTACTACAACTACCGTTATGACTTCTGATCCTGATTGATTTCATTATTGCGATCAGATAAATTTGTCAGGCAACTTTTCTGCAACCGTAAACTCTTCGAATATAAGGATAAAAGCCGTTATATCATTTATATGGTGAATCAGAGGAGTATTAAAAGCAATACTCTTAATAAATTCGATATACCCAAATTAATTCTAGCTCCAATTTCTTACTGGTTCTTCTTTGCACGCGAATCTTGCCTGGACATCAAGATCAGCAGTCATATTTATATAGGAATACTTTTCAACAATTCAATACAGTTTTTCTGCATTACATTCAAGATATATAACATGACAGCAACAAAATATAAATGATAAAAACGCTTGATAGAATTCGAAAGTGATAGAAACGACAAAGGAAACAGCACAGGGTTCGGATTTTATCTACGTACACGTGGTATGCATCGCATGTGGGTGGGTATTAATTACATACATTAAGCATGTATATATATATATATATATATATATATATATATATATATATATATATATATATATATATATATATATATATATATATATATATATATATATATATATATATATATATATATATATATATATATATATATATATATATATATATATATATATATATATATATATATATATATATATATATATATATATATATATATATATATATATATATATATATATATATATATATATATATATATATATATATATATATATATATATATATATATATATATATATATATATATATATATATATATATATATATATATATATATATATATATATATATATATATATATATATATATATATATATATATATATATATATATATATATATATATATATATATATATATATATATATATATATATATATATATATATATATATATATATATATATATATATATATATATATATATATATATATATATATATTATATATATATATATATATATATATATATATATATATATATATATATATATATATATATATATATATATATATATATATATATATATATATATATATATATATATATATATATATATATATATATATATATATATATATATATATATATATATATATATATATATATATATATATATATATATATATATATATATATATATATATATATATATATATATATATATATATATATATATATATATATATATATATATATATATATATATATATATATATATATATATATATATATATATATATATATATATATATATATATATATATATATATATATATATATATATATATATATATATATATATATATATATATATATATATATATATATATATATATATATATATATATATATATATATATATATATATATCCAAATACAACTAGGTAGATATGTATACATAGGGGATATGCGGGATTTCATTTGTTTTATGTATTAACGTGATATTCTGGGCACAGTGCGGGTACAGGGTACTGTTTGGTGGTACAGGATAGATGGCTGAGTTCATTTAAAAATCTCTCTACCATCGTCATGCTTTGCTTCGGCTGTTGTTGTTGTCGTGCTGCCTCCATTATCTGCTCCATCGACATTTTCAGTATCAGTTCCAAAAGCTGCAGCTGCTCCAGCACTGCCACCTTCCTGGAATTGTTCCTTTTCCTTTTTTAAACGTGCCTTTCGTGCTGCCTTCGATGTGCAAATATCGCACTGTGTCTTATTCCCTAAATTTTCAAATTTTATTGAAGTTTTTTTTTCGTTTTGTGTTGTTCGATTTTTTGAATAAAGATTTTTTAAACATGTTTTTAATAAATTCATAAAGTAAAAAAGAATTGAAAGAATTACAACAAAAGATATTTTTATAGGAGCAAAAAAGAACGAGTTGGTAGTTTTCTGAACTTGTAAAAGAGACATTTTTGTATTGCCTTTTGGATGAAATAATATAAAATATATATGAGTGTGTGTGTGTATGTGTGTGTGTACAAAATTGAGGTATTTATGTTTTGGGTCCATAAACGACACTTTTCTTTTAATTTTTCTCATTAGTTTTGGATAAAACACTGTAAGCTCCTTGCGCAAAAGCGTGACTCTAAACCCGGTGTACCAATCATAAAATCTAGCTTTATCCACAGTCACAATAAATTAATTTTAAGTTCCTTTTTCTAGTTTGGAAACTAGATCGATGATGGCACTGCCGAAATTTATGTCACCAAATCGCTTACAGTGTTTTAATTGATATCGTTATCAATTATTATCGTTTATTATCGATTATCGTTTTCTCTAGAAGCAGTATTGAGTGAGGGTCATACCCTCGGTGCACACTGATACTGATCGACCCAAAATCATATACCAAAATGTACTCACAAAAGTAGACAGCAATTGAACCAGACTCTTCAATTAGCTGCACTAGTTTCTCGCCCTCCAGATCTTCAATGACATCTCCACTTGGATCCTTTTGCGTTAATAACCAAGTGAGGATTTGTTCTTCTTCATAAAGATCACCTAATGCAGCAGATATCATATATTTGAATCACAATATTTTTAAATATTCATTTTCAATAAAGTCAATATTTTATGCAGTCTTACCGGCGTAAATTACTGGCTCTTTAGAAGTGGGCTTAAAAAATACAATAGCTGGCAATGCAAATACGCCATATTGTTTGGCCATTTGCTTGTCATCGATCTTGACAAAATCAATACCTGCCTTGTCAGCTTCATCATCAATATGTTCCACTTCGACGAGTACGCGAGGACATTGTTTGCATTCTTCGCTATCTGAAAAAAATATCCATAAGCAAATTTTGTTGGTTTTTAAGGCATTACGTCTAAAATGGGATAATAATTTGGACGCTTTAATTTAAAACTTACAAAAGATAACGGCCAGATAATCGGAGGTCTTGCGTATTTTTTCAAACATTTTGCGATTAACTTGCTCTATATGATCGGTCATTTCCATATTGGCCGGACTAGTCAGCCAATCCAGTACTTCCTCCTCATCGTCAATGTCACCATCGTAATTAATGTATTTACCTACCATAATTAAATCATTCAACATATGCTTAATTGAATTTTTTAGTTTTATAAATTTGAAGGGATTTAATTTGACCTTTTCTGAAATACGTAATACCGGGTGGATTTCGGTAACCGTATTTTTTAGCCATTAGCTTATCATTGCATTTAACCACGTGGATACCATATTCCGAGGCTTCATCGTCAATTAGTTCAATATGACGTAGAATGCGAGGAGCATCAGGATCGTCTTCTTTAACTAAGTTTCAGAGAAAATCGAAAGAAATTTTAAATCAAATTGAAGACTATGAATTAAATATCTGCCAAAGAATTGGAAAATAGTATTTATATTTAATATCATAATTATATGATTTTGTAAAAATGCAGTTACAGTTTTTAGTGGGCTTTATTTATTTCACTTTTTATCAGAGCTTTTTACTTTTTTAGCGCTTTAATTTTGTTTGCTTGCTAATCCATCTAGACTATCTAAATTATTAAATTCATTTTATATAAACAATCAGATTTCATTAGCAATTGATGGTTTTTCTAGCATACTTACAAAATACTACTGCTAAAAAGTCTTTGGATCCAATATATTTGAAAAGTGTTTCACGATCTATCAATTCAATGGTTTCATCAGCTTTTTGTTCTAAAATCCAGCGAAAAACTTCATCTTCGTCTTCAATTTTGCCTATTTTTTTATAAAAATAATTAACAATTATTAATTATTAATTAATTAATTCACGCTAATTGGACTCATTTTAAAAATCTTTAATTAAACATACCTGTCTGCTGTAGTCAATCAATCAATCAAGCAAACTAATTATATCATACTGGCGAAGAATATAACAAATTTACTTTTCGAAAATTTTTCCATTCTGGAAAATTTTTCCATTCATTTTTTTTAATAATTATTTCAATTGTTTTCAATTTCATCACCCCGTAACAAAATTCTAATGAAGTTTGTATTAATTTTATTCAACAAATCCACAGACTCTGAATTATTGGAAAGTTTGGACAGGGTTTGTAATATTGGAGGTTATGCGCGATTCATGCCCAGAATGATAAGATATATATGAATATATAAGCAGAATACGGCAACGGTCGAACTTTCAAATTAGTTAAGGAGGTATTAATTTAAAGGTAAAAAGCGGAAATGAGTTTCTGGGTATTTGTACCTGAACAAATTTTCAAATCGTAAAAGTGTTTAAAATAGGTTTCGAATGTCATTTCAAAAAGGATTTCGTTCATTGTCAATTGAAATATGAATGCCAAATGAACGAACCACATCGCTGACACCTTATGTTGAGCATTTTTTATAACTATATTATGTGTAAACATAATGCTACATTTAATATTTCATAGACGTCTATGAAACGTCTATGAAACGCTCATGAAGCGTGCAGGAAATGTATTCATAATAAAATATTCCACATTTATGCATAATTTTTAAAGAAGTCATTAATGCTTAATCGCAAAATTTCCATAATTGTTTTTAGAGAAAATCCATTTTATTAATTATATTAAAATTTTTATAAAATTTTTCCTTATCTCTAAATTAGAAAAGTGTTCTCAGATATTTTTGCCCCAGAGAAATTCTGTATTTGATTAGGAATAATTATAAATTCAAAAATTTCTAATATAACTTTTTAGTATGAATTTAGCTAATGAAAGAAAACAAAAGGTTATTGTATTTTTTATGATATTTGTATGTATATACGAGTACATTGCGAGCGATTTATTAAACAGTTGAACGAGTCCTTTTGTTAAGCTTGTATTAAAATAATATTTCTAAATTCTAAGCATTTTCTATTATTGTACTAATTGAAATTTGTTTATTTATTTTGTATGTATATTTTCTATAAAAAATTGAAATCTTTATAATATATATATGTTTGTATGTATGCATGTTTATATAACAATAAAATTGCAAAATTTCTGCTAATAACAATTTTTTTATCAACGAGCTAGAAACTTAACGATATATTACAAGTAATTATTTGAGTTATTAAATAAAACAGGGTATTGATTGTAAACAAGTATTGATTGTTTTTCCTATTTAAAATTGTTCTGAACATTTTAAAAATAGCACAGTTTTATTTATTAAATGTACAATTTATAGCGAGTATTCTGAGATTTCGAGTTACATAGCATAAATGGCATAAATTCGGTTTAAATTTTATTATTTTTAAATTATATAAAATGTATTAGTATTGCGAGTATAGTAAAATTCTATAAAAACAAAGCCAATCAACGAAACTATTTTATGGAAAATAGTTCATATATTTCAATATTTTATTATATTTAAATTTTTTAAAATATATTTTTGAAATATATATCTCAAATTTTTTATATTCAAAATTATAAAATTTTATAATTTTAAATTTTTTGTTCTACAGAAGAACTGTTGGTAACAGGTTATGTAAGGGGCTTTTTTAGGTTAAATTAGGATTCAATAATGCTCTGCATTTTGAAAAATGATAATAATAATAAATTCTTTTGTAAGGAATTTATAAAAGCAACGATTAACCGTGTAAGAATATCTTCAGCTAAACAAAAATCAATTGAGGTTATGTTCGAACAAAAAACGTAGGTGAAATATTGTATCGATAGGTTTGTCTGCCCAACGTGATTATTCTTGATTCATCGAAATCAGCAAAAGGATGGCTCACATGCGTTTTTTTGGCGGGCGGAACTGTTGATGAAAATGATGTATAGTTTTTGATGTTTGTTTGTGGATTCGAGTAGTAGTGGATGATACGAGTAGTAGAATTTTAGTTGTAATTAGGATTTATTTAGTTCAATTGAATTTCAGGGAACGCTCGTGCAATTTGGATAATTTTTGGTAGATGGTATTTTGTGCCGTGATTTTATAACTATTGCGCACTGTTTGTATTTATGATACGAAAAAAGCTCTTGCCTTGGGTCGGTTTAGCTCTTTCAAAGCCTTCTTATTATTCGGTATGAAAATCATGGTAGTTTCGATATTAAGCAGGAAACAGTAAGATGATGTGTTTTTCATTATGAAGATTTTCCTGTTTTTACATCGTTTCTAATAAATGTTTCCTTCAGCTATTTTTCTTAAATTTTTCCTTTCTTTTTTTGCTTTTGTTTTTCTTGAAATTTCACAATAAATAAGCTGAACGATTTTAATCAATTTTTCCTTAAACTTAATCAGTTATTTTTTTATTCCTTACTTCCACAGTTTGATATCCTGAAAAAGGAGGTCATAGAACTTTTTTAGTCGTTTATGCAAATAATTTATGCCTGCAAGACACAAAGAGAGAGAAAGAAGAAGAAGAGTATGAAAAAAAATTAAGAGAGGAAGCCAAGAGAAAAATGTGTGCTACAGCGCAGCACGTCATGGCACGTTACGTCATAGTTAAAAAGCAAATAATTCAACGGTCAGCAGTCATAATCTCATTTCAAATTGTTTCTGGCTTTGACACAACGAATGCGCGCGTGTGCAACATATGTGTATCTTATATATCTGTGTGTGGTATGTTCCTTAAGAGTTGACAAACGTACCGGATTTCACATTCAATTTATTGCCGTCAGTTTCTTTGGCAAGAGCTTTTTTCGATGTTGACTTCTTGGCATTTTTGGCCGTTTTTCTAGGACTTGTGTATGAAACTCGCATCAGAGGCTCATAATCGTCGTCAGGATCATTGTGGTCTTCGAGGTAAACTGATTTTCGGTTCTTCTTCTTCTTCTTGCTTGCCTTTTCCATTCCATTCTTGAGTTTTTTATCAGACGCAAACGTAAAATGACCGCCTCTGATGCTTTCTTCAAAATCATCATCGATTTCGTTGTGACGTCGTCGGTTGGTCATTTGAGGAACTTTTGTGGATTTTTTTAGTTTTGTTGGGCAGCACTGGAATGGTTTGTTGTCACCGCTACGCTTTGCAGAGCGGTCGTCTTGATTCAATCCAACATAGAAACATTCGTCATCTGTGTGCAAACAACAAAAACATTTTGTCAGATTACATTCAAGAAATAATTCTTCCAAAATTCAATTTTAACTTTTTTTATATAAATTCAATTTGTTTCGATTTGAAATTGAATTAATTTCTGATAGAAAATTGATATTTCCCGATAATGCATTAACTAAAGTGAATTTTTTTTTGGAAAAGAAAATATTGTATATCATTCTTATTTTGATTTTTATATTTATTTCAAAGCAGAACACTTTAAATTTTTTTTATATATTTTATAAAGGTTTTAATTATTCTTTCACTTTAGTTGTGCCACAGGAAAAAGTTAGTATAAAGTTTTTATTTTTGCATTACTTAAAGTAAGCGTGCTTTATATTATTTCATACAAATTGCAATTTTCGATTAAATCAATAATAACTGACAAAATGTTTCTGATGCTGACAAATATTTGTAACAATTTTTATTTATTTCTATGCTAACAATTGGATCAATTGGATTTATATAATTATTCATACGTACAAACAGTGACTCTTTTCGATTTCAGTAATTTAATAATTAAATTAATTAAGTTTAATCAAAAATTAAAATGCAATAATAAATAAATAAAAAATCATTCAAAAAAATATGCGTGATACTTTAGCATCAAGGCAGCGTAATTATGATTTATTTCGATTTTGAAATCTATCCCAGTTTTTTTAAAGAAGTTAAGGAAATTAATAAATTAGAAAAAAGTAATGATTCATTTCATTTGTATAAAACATTGTGTCAGCTATGTTTGTTCTTTTTTATAATGTTTTAATACTAAAAATTTTTAAATTTAGAAATGTTCGATATTTAGAAAAAAATAATAAAAATTATTTCATTATTTTCGTTTGTAAAGGTAAATCTTTTATTTATTGTTAGTTTTGTAAGCGTATTAATCAAGACAGAAAACAATGAAATCGCACATTTTTGAGGAAGATGTTTACATAATAATTAACATTCCAACATAATTAACAACAAATAAGCTGGGGTTGACGAAGTGGGTGCCCTTGGGAACCATGATTGTATGGGTGTGTTTCATTGCTGGTAGTTCTCGATAATCGAATTTTTGGACTTAATTTTTTTGTTTTTTCTTAAAATCTGATGATATACATTATAAACCACTCGTGTGTGCATTTTTGTTTGTTTTTTTATTGTTTGTGTGTGTGGATGGTGCGGCGGCGGGGGGTGGGGGGTTGGAACAGAGCTTCAAAACATTCCAAAGTAAAAAAAGTATTATTTAATTCGAAAATTATAAACCAAATAAAGGTTTTAATTTTACCTAACAAATTTAGAAAATGTCGATCGCATAAATTTGAAGCACGGTAGAGTATTTTTAGCTTTCTTTTGTAACTGTCATCATCATATTCGTCGCCGTCTTCGTCGTCTTCGTCTTCGTCGTCTTCGTCTTCATCGTCTACGTCATCTTCGTCATCATCACCGTCTTCGTCATTTTCGTCGTCCTCATCATCTTCGTCATCATCATCGTCTTCGTCGTCCTCATCATCTTTGTCATCATCATCGGCTTCGTCATCCTCATCGTCCTCATCGTCTTCGTCGTCCTCATCGTCGTCATCATCATCGTCATCATCGTCATCTTCATCATCATCGACATCGTCATCGTCGTCATCATCTTCATCGTCTTGATCTTCGTCATTATTGTCACTGTCTTCTTTATCGTTTTTTTCGTTATCAACATAATCGTAAATAATCTTTTTCCTGCTTGTTCGTACTCGCGTCATTTTCATTTCTTCCTCTTCTTCTTCTTCTTTATCAATATTTTGTTTCGTATTTTGAAAAATTGCTTTCATGACATAATTTTTTATACCATATTTTTTAATTTGTTGTAATTTGCTTAAGTTACTGTCATCATCATCGCCATCATTGTCATCGTTATCATTGTCATCGTCATTGTCATAATTTTTGTCGTTATTTTTATTGCGGCCGATGCCATATTTTTTGGAATCGTTGTCCTCGTTCCCATCATTCTCATCCTCATCATCCTCATCATCATCATCATCATCATCATCACCATTATTGCCTATGTTTTCATTTGTTTTCACAGCATATGAAAATTTTTCGATTAATTTTTTTATCTAAATAAAATAATGATTAACGAAAAAAAAAATGAGAGCAGGGTTAAAAAAAGTAAGAGCTCTTTGGATTGGGGCGTAATTTCCGCGCGTTGGCAAGGGGTTGAACAAACGAATACCAAACAATTTTGAATTAAAGACACAACAAACAAATAACATCCAGCTTTGACTTTGACTAAATGGAGACTCATAAAGAAATTGTTTTAAATAAATCGATTATGTCGTTTGTACTCACTCACTCACGTCTGCCTTCGAGTCATTTAAAAATCAACCTTAATTGTTTTTTAAATATACGAATGGAATATTTAGGAAAATCTCACAAGAACGAGACAAATATATTAAATACATTGAACGTATACCGTTATGATTAGCAAGTGTTAGTAAACTATGATTTGAAAGAAAAAGTTCTTTTTTATTTCACGTGAATAAATGATGATTTGCGATGGATTGCCGGTGCATAATTAAATTTTAATATTTAGGATCAAATTGATCACGCGCAGAATTAGTAGGATTTAAAGGATTCATAAAAAACCGTTAACAGAACGCTTACTCTTTTGATTGATTAACCATTGCAGCAGGCGATTTTCATTGTGAAGATTACCTGAAATCGAAAAAGAAGAAAAAGAGGAAGAAGAAAAGTAATAATGAATTTGTCAACAATTTTGTTAAAAACAATATTCCGTTACAACTTACCGTCATACATAATCGGTACAGCCGTCTCGTAATAGACTAAAGCAGGAAAGGCAAAGATGCCAATCTCATGAGCCAGCTTTACGTCATTCGACTTAACAAATTGTATGCCATGTTTATCAGTATCATCATCAATATTTTCCAATTCTTCGAGTATGCGCGGACAACTCTCACATTTGTCATCATCTAGAAATGGGTGTTGTTTGGATTTAGTTACTCGTATTTAGCTTAATTTTTTAAGCTAAATACGAGTAACTAAATTGTTCGATTGTTCGATATCATGTCCTTTACTACACCTCCATAACAGATTAACAGCTTTTACTCGATTATGTTTATAATCTCCTCAGTTTTTCTTGATTACACGTACAGTACATAATCTATTCATGGTCCGATTATAGATGAATTTACTGATTTCGGCTATCGATTAGTTAGTGAATGATTTGAACTATCGAATTAATTTTTCCATTCATTCATTCATTCATTCACTCGAACCATTCGAGTTCAAGTTATGCGTAACAATGTAATCAACAAACTCGTTGTTCTTTGTTGATTACTTTGGGTATCGGCCTTTACTTACTGAACTATTTCTAAATTACTAAGAACTAGCGAATGGTTGAATTATTCGATAGTTTCTAGTAATTACTAAGTCTGGGAAGCTAATTTACTCGTTGAATGATTTCTGGGTTACTAAAAGCTACCGAAAAAACTATCGAATGAATTAATAATTTATAACTATCGAATAATTCGATAGTTTTTATTCGATAGTTCCCAATACTAATTTTTACACGCTGAAGCTAACCCGATTACATGAACTGCTTAAAATTAATCGAGTAACGGTTAATTTCTAGTGGAGATGTTGTGATTTGAATTAAATGAATTTAGTTATGTTACAGAACTTACAGAAAAATACTGCCAAATGTTCAACATCTTTGATCAATACTTGTAGAGTTTTGCGATCAACCGATTCGATAACATCTGCAGTTGATTCGTCCAACTCGATGACCCAATCTAATATCTCTTCTTCGTTCATAAGATCACCTAAAATATATATATATATATATATATAAAATATAATTAAAACCTCTCCTCGGTTCACTTTTGGTGATGTACCACCTACCTGTATAAAGAGTCCTGAATTTATTCCTATAAAATGCTAAGGCTGGCAGTCCTGGTAGATCATATTCCTTATCAATATCCGTATCTGATGCCTTAACAAAATCAATATTCTTTTGTTCGCATTCATCGTCAATGTTTTCTAGTTCATTAAGAATTTTCTGCGATTTCTTGTCACCTTCTTTATCTACATTTACAATAATCAGTGTCATTAATCATAATTACTTAATTATCATTGATAATTTTGTTACATACAAAAGAATACGACGATATGCTTATTTTCCGCTAAAATTTTATCCAACATTTTTATATTGACTTCTTCAATTTTCCCGGGTATCTGCAGTGTATCCTCGTCAATTATCCAAGCTAAAACTTCATCCTCATCCTCTAGGTCTCCCGTAAATACTAACGGATCACGATTCCTAAAGAACACCAATTGCGGATAGATTTTTATATTGTGTTTTTTAGCAATTTGTGTATCTTCTGTGGTCACAAAGATAATGCCCGATTCATCCAATTCATCATCAATACTTTCCAACACATTCAATGTTTTCTCGCATTTATCGCCCACTTCACAAGATCCAGTAAAAAGAACAACAACGTATTCATGCTCGCTTATAAGATTTCCAAGAATTTCATCAGTTACTTCTTCAATGGTTGCAGTTTTTTTTTGCTTAATCAACCAATCCAACACTTCATCCTCGTTCATGAGATCTCCTTCGTAAATGGCAGGTATTTTATTCTCAAAATAAATCAAAGCCGGTAAATGATCCAAGCCATATTCTTTGGCTTCAGCACCATTATCAATTCGTACAATCACTATATTCTCCTTCTCCAATTCATCATCAATATTTTCAAGTTCATTCAATATTCTTATATCCTGTTTATCATCCTTATCATCTAAAGAAGATAAGACAAAAAAAAAAAAAAACATTTCAAAAATTCCAATTTGCGGTTTTTTAAAAGTTTTATGTAGAAAACAAACAGAAAATAACAGCCAAATGTTCGGTGATTTCCACTAATTTGTCTTTCATTTCATCAGTTACTTCAGGAATTTCAGAATAGCGTTTTTGATGAACCAACCAGCCAAGCAATTCGTCCTCCTTCATCAGGTCACCTTCGTAGACATGCGGTATACCGCGTTCAAACAGTACAATCGACGGTATGGTTTCAATGCCCCACTCCTTCGCCTCACTATCGTCATCGATCTTTACAAAAGCGATATCATTCTGATCACATTCATCATCTATATTCTCTAGCTCGGCTAGGACTTTTTGTGACTTCTTTTGATCCTTGTCGTCTAGGAACGAAAATTTATTAAATTTTTAATTTCTTTTTTTCATAAAAAAACTTGTGATAAATTTGAATATCATACGGATTCATAACAACTTACAAAAAAGTACCGCAACGTATGGCATTTTATCAATAATCAAATCCAACATTTCATCAGTGATATCCTCGATTTGATCGGAGCTTGTCTGATCTTCAAGCCATTTTAATAATTTCTCTTCATCCTCCAAATTGCCTTCGTAGATTGTTGGAATGCCTTTTTCAAAGTAAATTAATTTAGGAACTTTAATAATGCCATACTCGAGCGCCTCTTCCGTATTATCGATCTTAACAAATGTGATACCCAAAGCATCACATTCATCATCAATATTTTCCAATTCTTCCAATACTTTCTGTGATTTCTTATCATTGTTATCATCTTTGTAACGTCGATTGATTGTTTGAATTGTTTGGAAAAAAAAGATTATTAATATTTTCGATGAAATCCAATGAAAAAGAAGATTTCAAAAGCAAATATATTTACAAAAGAGAACTGCCATAATTCGACCCTCCTTGACCATCTTATCGAGCATTTCATCGGTGACATCCTCGATTTCATCACGTTCTAATTGGCCTAACAACCATTGCAGTATTTGCTCCTCGGCCATAAGATCACCATCGTAAACGTTCGGAATTTGTTTTTCGAAATAAACAATTGCTGGAATCTGCAAATTATAATAATCAATCGCAGCGACTTTTCGATTATAGTATAAAATTCGTTTGAGTAAGAAAATGTATGCATAAGATTAAAGATTAATAATAAGATTAAAGACATGTATTACCGTATCAATTCCGAACTCTTCTGCAGATTTAGCATCATCAATTTTAACAAATTGTATGCCATGTTTATCGCAGTCGTCATCAATTTGTTCTAGCTCCTCCAAAACGGTCATCGAATCATCATTTCCATGATCATCTAAGATTGGAAAATTAAATGGTTTGTATGAAATTGTCATCATCGTCTTAAGCCTTTTGTTACGTACAAAAAAGTACAACCAAATTATCGATATTGCTAATTAAAGTGGCCAATGTTTTAGCACTGACATCTTCGATCACATCATCTTCATCACCAGTCGATTTGTTTTGTACCAACCATTCTAGCACATCCTCTTCGCGTGATAATTCACCTGATTGATGAAGGAAGAATTCATCAACGGACATGCAAATTTTGATTTCTCATCCAAAGAAATCAATTGATATTACCTTCATATATAATGGGCGTCTGATGCCGGTAGTAGACCAATGCTGGTAAACTTCCTAAATTGTATTCATCCGCCAAAGCTTCATCGTGAATCTTGACGAAACCAATACCCAATTGGTCAGCTTCATCGTCAATATTTTCTAGCTCTTGCAATGCCTTCGCACATCGCCGGCATTGCGGTTTATCTGCATTGTTTAAAATCATTTTAAAATTTGTATCGATTGGATTGAACGATTGTTTGTTTGATTGATTACATAGTTACAGTTATAGGAGTGTGGATCAGGGAGAGGGAAATGCATGCTGGGAGGTAGTCCTACTTTCTAGTTTATATACAAATTGCTTTTTCGAATTAGAAAGATTTGAAATGAACTTTTGTAAGTATTCATAAAGAATTCGTGGTTTTATTGTTGTTTTTATATTATACTTAATCTAAAAATAATAATAAAAAAAAAACGGGAGGATTCAGGTCCTTAAGAGCGAGTGCGTTGCCTACATTTATCTCGAAGACAGAATTGATAGGAGGGTAAGTGAGCAAATTGGATTCTTTTCCTTCAAACACGTGGAATTGATTTTCATTTTTGTTATTATTTATTGGATCATAACTATTAAGATTTATCCCCTTATTTTCATCAAAAGTTGCCACATTTTTATGTTTTGTAAATAATTTATAAGTCAATATTTTCTATCATATGCGTATCCAAACAAAGGATAAACACAAAAACTACTCATTAGTTCTCACAAAAATTTTCAGTAGCATCAAATATTGAAGAGCGCGTTAAATAAAATCATAACCGCCATCATAACCAACCTGTTAATTTTCGAAAAATTTAGAGAACTGAGAAAAACTAAGCGTTCTCTACATTTAAAAAGATTCGAAAAAGTTATAAACAAATCGCACAAACTTCTAAAATCAACAACAACGAATTTCAACAACGAATTCACTTTCGTTATTCTCGTTCTTTCAGCCACTCGACTCTCTCTGCTTTTGTTCATCGATCGTGTCCGTCGGATTTAACGAAAGCTTTTTTCGTTATTTTTCGAAATTCGTTCCGTTTAACGAACGAATAGTATTTTGAGTTTGCAACAGTTGAACAATCTTCTGTTCTTGACTTTTGGCACGCTTTCGATGCGCGTCTTTACACTGATCCTCATTGTTTTCAAGAGGTCTGCTTTTTGTCTGCGCGTATAACACAAATATATATAGATGCTTTTTTTGTCTTTGTTGTTTATTTCTGTTATCTATAACATTCATCTATATATCCACCGATCTGCTGTTTCTAACCATCTGTTTATTTATCTCTCTAATTGTCTATCTTCGCCAACTCTTCGTGTGATTTCTTGTTGTTTGCCTTAATTCAAATATCTTTCACAGAAATTCACAGTTTATTGTCAATAGTCCTGATTTAAAAGTTTTTTTTACAATTTTAATGCGTGCATTTAATTTGACTATTTCTTGCAATGCTTGGCAGTCTGCCATTGCGTTGATATATATAATTAATACATTCTTAATGCATTAATATATTCAATTTATCATTTCTTTTTGTACGAATTTTTGCAATATATGGAAAATGCTAAGGTTATTTTACGGACACTAATAAAAGTAAATCTTTTATAAGAACTTCAAGGTGCGATGCGTTCGTTCGACACTTATTTGCTTACGATCCTTATATTTCTAAAGCGTTAACCAATTTCTAACTTTTAAAAGCAATTCTGGCAGTAAAACAAGTGAACTTATTGAATTGTGTTTGTGTGATACGTCTACGTGATCTTCAGTCACTTTATGTTTCCCTTAAACTTAATGAACGCAATTGAAAATTAAATAAATGATAAGAAGCTCATATGTGTCGTTATAGATGTTGAATAAACCCTAAATCGAGGCATTATTAAAATCTCGGCTAATTTCTCAACACGGAAATTTTATAAACCTCGTAACTAGCGTGTAAATCACTAAACTTATGAGAGTATGTGTATATTTATTAAGGATGCGTGTAGGATCCTCTAAGAACCGTTTAATATACGTTCAATTAAAAAAGAGAGAAATATCATTCAAGATTTTAAAAAAAATTTAAAAAATATACAAACAAATGTGAAATATTTTGTAATGGCCTTGATTTTTCGAGAAAAAAAAATATATATATATATGAATATATTTTAAATATCTGTAGAGACACATACACGCATCTACGTATATGTGATAATACACACTGATACAATATAAATATATAAAGATATTCATGAAAAAATCAAAAATTTGACGAGAATTATATGGAGGATTTGTTGTGGGCGGAATTTTTATGGTCTGTTCTCGTGGTTGTGCAGTAGTTGATATTCGGTATGAAAGTGTTATCGTATAAATATTTCGTTGTCTTAGATATAGTGTGTATATATTATTGAACATACTTATGACTGACGTAACGATTGATTTGGATTATTTACTGAAGTTAAATGTTGAACTTCTTAATAAAAGAACAATATTCAAGGGCACGTGGCATAACCCGTGATTGTATAATTAGCAAAAAATTAACATCAACTGCAATAATTGCAATTGAACGCTATAAAAGTCAGTTTAGAGGTTCTTTAACGGTCATATTTAACTTATATTGAAATACATAAATAATGTTCCATTTGATTCGCTTCAAAACGAATGCTTAGAGATATGGTATCATAAAAAATCAACTTTCAATAATTATCCCAAATAAAATTATCAATTAAAGAAAAGAATTTTTAAAAAAAATTACAAACAAATTTAATGAAATCTTGGGAGAAGAATCGAGTATATTTCGTTCATCACCGAGCAAAATGTAATTATTAAATTTTATCAGTGCATTCAAAATTCGAAATTAATGTCCAATTGTCAAACGGAATGACTGGTCGACAGCCTATCTCACCTCGCTTTGCATGGCACACGTCGCTCATCTGGCAATTGCGGCTATAGAGCCAACTAAACACGTCCACACAAATGAGCGATTTGTGGAAAGTTTTTTCAAAGTCATTTCAAAAAAAGAGTAAGAACATTGCTTAATATAAGTCAAGGTTATGAGAGTTCATGACCTGGCCAAATAATCTGGTAAGAAAACAATTTAAAAATAATGAATAAAACCACTTTGTAGAATAACCGATCTATTGTAATTTCCTGCAAGTTGTTTTTGTGGTTCTTTTAGTTTGCTCTAAAGCATTAAAGTGTAAAGTATATTCTTGCCTTCGACTACATAACACCAAAGTATCTACCGAAACAATTTATGTATCTATCTAGACAAGCTATTTTTAAAAACAATTGTAGGTGGCAGTGAGGCTTCTCATTTGGTTGTTTTGACCAATGTTGAAATGAACAATGCTATTGCTATGTAGATGTAGTATATATGTATGAGTGTAAGTATATATGTTTAAGTAAAGTGTATATAAGTGTTTATCTGCATTTATAAGTTCAAGGGGGTGAAGTGAAAACTGTCTGCCTTTTAATATTAATACTTTCAAATAAAAATTCAATAATTGAAAAAAAATTAATAACACGAAATATAAAACATATTCTGTATTAGCCTAAAAATCTCTATAATTTTTAAGTTCTTCTAATCATAGTTCACAATCATATTTTAAGTTATCAGAGTTACTAAAATATTCTAAATTTACATTTCTAAAATTTAGAGCTATCGTAATAGGCATTATTTAGTCGACGTTGACATTTAGAAATATTGTTTTGGGACACATATTTTATTATCTCCCACAAGCTCAGAAAAGTATTTGCTTTGGTGCTTGGATGACTAAAATTCATTTCTAGAATTTTTGTTTTCCTGTCCTTTTTTTAATAACAGATTAATAATTTGTCAGATAATCAACACAATCTTTAGATAATGAAAGATGTGCTTGATGAAAGATGCGCGTTTATTTTCATAGAGAAAATTGAGAATTCGGATCCAAGAATCAATTATTCTTGAAGTACGTTTGTCATTTGATAGAAGTCACTGAATAATATCAATTAGCAAAATATTTTCGGTTATAAAAAAATATTAAGGCTGGTGAAGTAATTAATTTTAAGGCTAGAGTTTTCGACGTTATTGTTAATAATTATCATCGAAGAAGTCTTCTAGTTATTTATATCTCTCCTTTTTGTTAAACGGTTGATTTTATTTGCACCAAATCCAATTATTCGAATATTGTTGTGGTTGTTTCACTAAATTGTTTTAGTTAATAGACATAAAATTAAAGTGAGCAAAGCGAAATTAATAGACAAAGGAGGAAAATTAAGGAAATAAAGTAAAGTAATGAAATGAAGATCGAGTATTTCGTTGTTAAAGAATAAAAAGAAATGGATTTTTTTAGGATTTGATCACCAGGATTCTCCAGATAGTCAGATCGTTTAGAAGAGGGTTTCATGCTGGCGCACTTACCCATAACCCTGGGTGGACAAGTTGCATGATCTGGACCTATAGTCAGTTCAAAAAAGCATTCGAAAAAAATAAAAAAAGAAACTTGTTTTTAAACACTTGCTACAACTCAAGTTCAGATTACGTTTGCCTCCATATTTTTGGTTATTTTGGGTTAGTCATGATATACGTTCGCAAGCTGACTCATTGCATTATTTCGTGAAAAAGAGATAATAAATGTTTAAAATAAAAATAAAAAAGAAAAACTACCTGCTCTTTGTAATACCAATAATTTCTATTTCTTTTTAGTCATATTATTAAGTAATGATTAAGTTAACGATTTATTTCTGATATGTTTCTCTGTCATTTGTTCGCTGAATTATTATTATGATTTCTAAAAACTGCAACTGCATTAATTATCGAAAAATTATCTCTAACCGAACATATATGTTAGAGATTATCTAACGCTTTCATTAGACATTAATTATATTAAACATTTAACAAAAAAATGCTATTTAAACTCACAGAATAAAACGGCTACAAAGTCTGTATCCTCGATAATCTTTTGTAGGATTTTCGCATTAACTTCTTCGATGCGATCGGGTAAATCCATAGCCTCTAACGATGTCAAAAAATCCAGTACACCCTCTTCATCCATAAGATCGCCATCGTAGATAATCGGCTCCTTTTCTCTGCGGAGAAAATAATTTTCCAATGATGAGGAACACTTTTATGAATTTGTGGCTGGTTGGATATTTTTTTGCTTCGCCGGATTCATTCTTTACCTGAAGTATGTAAGAGCCGGGAAATTCTTAATGCCATATTGTTTTGCTAGTCGTTTATCGTTAATCTTTACAAAATCGACGCCGAACGAATCGGTGTCATCGTCAATTTTTTCGAGTTCTGCTAAGACTTTATCACAGGTCACACAGCTCCGAGCATCTGGAATATATATAGAAAATTATATGGGTATGTGTTTAATTTTATACCCGCAATTAAAATCGATTTTCATAATTTCAGTTTTAATTTAATTTTTTATTAATTTAATTTAATTTGTAAAGATCTTAAAAAAAATAAAAATTTATTACAAGTGGTGCGCTCAGTCATAGCTTAAACATTACATCTAATTTCGGCTTTATCTCTAATTTCAACTAAACATATGCACCCATTTTTACCGGTATATCTCGTTCTCCTTGTTTTTCCTATTTGATATTTAGATGTCGTTAAATATATAAACACATGTAATTACAGCAGTTTTCATTTGTTTCTCATGGCCAAAAAAAAAACTTATCAATAAAAATTAAAATTTTGAAACAGCAAAGTTTGAAACACACTGGAACTGTTTTAACAATTTCTAGAGAATTTCGTAATATATTCAATAGAATTGAATGCAAGAAATTATTCATCCGTTTCGAATAAAATATCAAGTTAATTTTATAGGACATTGTGAAATATACGGTTTGCAAAAAAAAATTGCACAGTTTATAAAGAAAAAGTGATTAAGTTCTCTCATTTTATTGGATTTGAATAATCCAACAGTCCGACGCCACACTAACAACTTCCGGAAGCGATATTTTGTGTTAATTGTGCATATATATATATATATATATATATATATATATATATATATATATATATATATATATATATATATATATATATATATATATATATATATATATATATATATATATATATATATATATATATATATATATATATATATATATATATATATATATATATATATATATATATATATATATATATATATATATATATATATATATATATATATATATATATATATATATATATATATATATATATATATATATATATATATATATATATATATATATATATATATATATATATATATATATATATATATATATATATATATATATATATATATATATATATATATATATATATATATATATATATATATATATATATATATATATATATATATATATATATATATATATATATATATATATATATATATATATATATATATATATATATATATATATATATATATATATATATATATATATATATATATATATATATATATATATATATATATATATATATATATATATATATATATATATATATATATATATATATATATATATATATATATATATATATATATATATATATATATATATATATATATATATATATATATATATATATATATATATATATATATATATATATATATATATATATATATATATATATATATATATATATATATATATATATATATATATATATATATATATATATATATATATATATATATATATATATATATATATATATATATATATATATATATATATATATATATATATATATATATATATATATATATATATATATATATATATATATATATATATATATATATATATATATATATATATATATATATATATATATATATATATATATATATATATATATATATATATATATATATATATATATATATATATATATATATATATATATATATATATATATATATATATATATATATATATATATATATATATATATATATATATATATATATATATATATATATATATATATATATATATATATATATATATATATATATATATATATATATATATATATATATATATATATATATATATATATATATATATATATATATATATATATATATATATATATATATATATATATATATATATATATATATATATATATATATATATATATATATATATATATATATATATATATATATATATATATATATATATATATATATATATATATATATATATATATATATATATATATATATATATATATATATATATATATATATATATATATATATATATATATATATATATAGCAAATTTTATATAATAGCAAACTTTATATATATATATATATATATATATATATATATATATATATATATATATATATATATATATATATATATATATATATATATATATATATATATATATATATATATATATATATATATATATATATATATATATATATATATATATATATATATATATATATATATATATATATATATATATATATATATATATATATATATATATATATATATATATATATATATATATATATATATATATATATATATATATATATATATATATATATATATATATATATATATATATATATATATATATATATATATATATATATATATATATATATATATATATATATATATATATATATATATATATATATATATATATATATATATATATATATATATATATATATATATATATATATATATATATATATATATATATATATATATATATATATATATATATATATATATATATATATATATATATATATATATATATATATATATATATATATATATATATATATATATATATATATATATATATATATATATATATATATATATATATATATATATATATATATATATATATATATATATATATATATATATATATATATATATATATATATATATATATATATATATATATATATATATATATATATATATATATATATATATATATATATATATATATATATATATATATATATATATATATATATATATATATATATATATATATATATATATATATATATATATATATATATATATATATATATATATATATATATATATATATATATATATATATATATATATATATATATATATATATACTTATACGAGTATATCATAAACTTCCATGGTAGGTGACGATTAATAAGCCGTTTGTAATGTGGTGGACGCGGCGCATTGTGTGACGCCGCATGCCGCGACAATTATTCATCCATAAAGTGAGCCCAGAGACCCATGATGTTGAAAATGGCTATGTCGTTATGCATTCTTCTCACTAACAAAAACAATTGCAACAAAGTAATAATTGCATTTCATTCAGAAGATTTCGATTTAATGATTAAGAAAAAATTTTCGTCTAAATTTGTCGAAAAACATTCTGTAAGTTGATTAAAGGATATCTATTATATATATAATATTTGCAATCTATCTGTTGGCTAGCATTCAAAATGGCCGAAAGAGATTCGAAATTACTCTTCTTTTTTGTTGTTGTTATCTGTTTGCCACTTACAGTAGTTTGAGTGAATCTTCTACTATGGATATATTACAAGAGAGTGTGAATGGATATGTGTGTGCGTTTTGACAAAATATACGGTTGCAAACTTGACACATATTAAAACTTAATAATCGGTCATAAATTAATTCGAAATATTTCTATGATCGAAATGGTAGTCTTCAATTTCGCAATAAAAAACCCACACAAATACTTTCACTTTTGAATTTATTTTTATTTCTACTTTACGGAAAGCAAAATGAAGAAAACAACTTAGAAAGGAAAGCGTTTATGTTATTAATCTCTTAAATTAATAACAATGAACTGATATTCCAGTGTTTGATTTATACAAAAATTTTACCTTAAAAAACAACGAGCAACGAATTTAGTAACTTCAGATATTTAATATAAACATCGAATAGCAAACTTTATACATCTAAATACGCACAAAATTTTAGAAATGTACACCTACTAAATTAAAGAGAATGTGGTCAGCGTTAGTCAGCAAATTAACCATTTAATAACACTAAACAAAGACACACGCCGCCCAAATAGGGCAGCGTCAAATGATGCTGTCAGATCATAAATCTTACGGTCTAAACGGAACCGGAAATGACCGGAGTGACAGCATTTGGAAAAGGTTTCCACATGAAGTGTCAGTTAAAGAAAAGTTGGTTGCAGATGACTTTGACAAATGTCAAGACTTGTAAGAAGTAAGGAGTATTTGAGTCAGGAGTCAAAAATGTGTTTGGGACAGAGAAATACATTAAAGTTCACATCAAGTTCTAGCTGAGATCAAGAAATTACTATAGTTATTGATGGAAAATCTTACATTGAATGGCTCCAAAAATTTTTTTTCTACTATTTTGTAAAATTTCTGCACTCAAAGGTAGAAACAGGTTTGTTCTAAAATTGAAGTATCCGAATATTACAAGAGAAATCTAGACACATGAATACAGTTTTAAAATAACTGCAATTAATGAAATTTTGATACTAAAGTTAATATTTATTTAAGGACAGATAAAGATAATATTTATTAAAATTTTTGATGAATTGGTTGAACGTTATTATTTTTGCATTTTATTTCTTAGTTTTCCTCTGCAACCAGTTGTTATTTTGTGATTGTTTACACAAAAGAAAATGATTTAATTTCTTGCTTCAAAAGATGACAAAAAGTTTTAATTTCAGAACTTTGAAAGTCTGTCTCCGATCATACATTGTTACTAATAGATCATTATTATTATTATAATTATTATTGTTATCATCATTATCTTTTCAATTTTTGTATTTCGTATTAATTTAGAAATAGAACATAGCATGTCTAAAGGATGCCTCGTCTTAATCGCAATTTTTTCAACAACAATAATAAACGCCATCCGCCGAACCTTTACATGTTTTTTTCATTTTTATCAGATTCTGAAGAGCAAGAAAATACATATTTTATTGACGACGAATATACATGTGTTCTTTTTATATTCACGCACATCATGCTATCTCTTTCTCTTCTAATTTTCAGTATGATCAATGTAAAAAAGCTGCGCGAAGAAAGACCACTTTACGTTTTCTTAAAAAAAAATTAACAATTTATACAGTGGCGTAGAAGCAACATTTATATATGACTAAAACGATTCAACAATTGTGTTCTAATACTTTAAACATTTAAATTGCTTCGAAAAATGTTTATAAAAAAATTGGTTTATGAAATTTTTAGCTTTTATTAACACTTTTTATAAGTAATGTTTAAAATATTGGAATTTCGAAATTCCGCCCATTTTTCTTTCGAAACTTACACCAGAAAACCGCTACGTAATCCTTGTCGATCAGTAGTTTTTCTAATTGCTTCGCATTGACCTCCTCTATTACAGCTTCCGGTTCGATAGACGCGTGTGAGGGCGATACGCCCCCACTTTGTGTGCCTTTTTTGCTAGCACAATTTGCATATCCGGGAAAGCTGAGTGCCAGCAGCGAGCACACCAGCAGAGTTAAAAATTTTATTCGCGTAAATGTCATTATTCGTTGGTTTTATTTTTAAAAATTTTTATCCAATTAAATTTTTTTTTATTAAATAATAAAAACTCGAAGTAAAATCTTCATGGGTACAAAATTTTTAAATAAAACTGAGCCAGAACTAAAATGAAAAAAGGAAGGTATGAAGAAGAATAGTATTACTTAAGTGGATTCGAAAATTTTATGCAATTTGTTTTATGAAAATTTTTTTCCTTAGGCACAATTTTTAATCACAGAACTGATCTTCTGCCTCGATTTCACTGATTTTCATTTAATTCATGTGTACGGAAATTTATCTAGTATATTTTTGGTAAAAGCACATATATATCTATAAATATATATTATATGTATAAGAAGAAATAGAAAATAACGCTTTCCGCGGACAATTTTTTTAGTTTTCAAAATTTTAATCCACTCAACGCAGAGGTCCGCTCGCAACTGAAAAATTTTCGTTCAAAATTTTCGTTAGACTTTTATTCTAAGATCTTTAACGAAATTTTGAAAACAGAGGAAATTTTTTCGGTTTGGCTCAACTGCGAGTGTTGGTGAATATTATTTCGAGAAAAGCTCGGAAAACTAGAAATTCGAAAAAAAAATCGAAATTTAGAGCGAGAAAATATTTATTGGTGCAAGAATTGCTTATTCTTGAAGTTGTATATACATAAATATGTATATATTTAACATGGAAAAATAGCGCCAACAGCCAAGTTCAATGATACTAAAATTTATTTTTCACAAGTGGGTGAGAAACCTTCATTGAGAATTCTGAAAATTCATCTCCCTCTCGTTCTCATATTATCCATGGAAGCATTTTACAAATAAAATATTTATTAATTTATTTTCTATTAAATATTGTTTTTAATTTTGGATTTTATATTAAACTCTAGGTCACATTAAGTAATTCCGTTTAATTGAAGTGGATTAAATAACCTCTAAAACTAATCAAATTAAAAACATTCTAATTTTTGCAATTTACAATATGTTTAATATATAATACATACATATGTAAAAAGTAGTTCATTTAAAAATTTATGAAACTACTCATTAGTTGGTTTGAAAATAAAAGAAAAAAACAATATATTACATAACATTAAATTTTAAATGTTTTGAATTAATTAATTCAGTATAATAAAATTTGCATTTTAATATTATTTTATAACTTTAGTAAAAAGTTTCCTTTCTGTGCTATAAGAATTCTAGGTATAAAATAACTAATTGCATTTGTCACCTTTTACTTAGTTCTACGCCTCTGCCTAGTGACATCAAAACGCAAAGTAATTTTTTCTTAAGCTTGGTCTATACGAATTGCCGTGTTTTGAATCTACTGGAATTAAAAGAAGTCCGTTTCATTCTCGCACTACCTGTTTCTCCCATTCGCACACATTTTCGTTTCGAATAGAAACCTTTATTCAGCAAAATTTATCAACTATCGAATAATCTTATTATATTAAATAAGATACCTTTTATTATTATGCCATAAGTTTCTACATTGCCACTGACTTCTAAATAAAAATTCTTAATCATATTCAGTTTATGTTAATCGTCCCTAAGAGAATTTAGCTGCGTTTTTAACCGTTTATTTTCAGCATAAGCTTCCAAGAGTTCCTTACGCAGTTCGCGCAATTTTCTCTGACAACGCTCGACACGCTTGGAGGCAACTTCCCAACAAAGACATTCCGGATCAGATGCATCAGAAGAGCTGTGATCTTTTTCTGTTTCCTGTTTCTCCTGGCTAGTGCATAGGTCACACAGTTTCCTCTTCTGTGCGTAATCAGAATATACTGCGAACTCTTCAATAGCAAAGGATGGAGTTTGTCTTCGCTTTCTTAATCCACTTCTGCTTTCACGATTATCTTGTACTCCTGTAACTTCTGATTCTGATTCCGATGATGCTACATACATTATTTTTAAAAAGTTTTTTAAGCTTTCATAGAATTCTGTGAATGAAAACCAAATTTAATAAAAATCAATTATTATGCACTAATATAACCAGTTCACCTTGGATTGTGTGAGCTTTTTCAAGATTTAAAACGTTTATTCGAATGTTTTTACAAGAATTAACTCACTTCCGGTTTTAGCTCCTCCGTTAATGCTGGCAATATTGTGAAAGGCTATGACAGTTCTTTGACATACAGTACAGTAATAAACAAAACTCAAGCCTAGAAGTCTGCTTTGAGCTTTCCAGCAAACTCTTTGTGTGTACGTTACGTTAGAAAAGCTAGTAATGTTAAGCAAATATTGATACTAGACAAAATACTAATAAAATACACAAAATCTTTATTAAACTCATAAAGTCAAAGTCGACCCACGAAAACCCTCTGAGCCAGAATTATTTTTTGCTTTTCCTTAGCTGTCACGTATCTTATAGTTCCTTACTCTATGGGGGTGTAGTGTATAAAAAATTGGGTTTATAATGCTGGTAAAATACTTTTAGAAATAATATTATATCAGAATCTTTCAATATGATTATATCAGAATAAACGAATTATTTTTAAAAGGAAAAGCGGAAAGATTGGCAACTCTTAATCTCTTTTCCACCGGATGGCCGGTTGTATACGAATGTCAAAAGTATAACAAACGTCAATAATAGACTCCACCGGGCACGCTTTTTGCCTGGCCAACGAAAACATTCTCTCAGTTGAGTTTCTCGAGCGCTTGGCGACAGTGGTGTGATTGTAAATTAGTGGAGAATATTCCAAGAAAGTGGAGTAAAAAAATCAATCGGTTTATAAGTGTAGTGACCAGCAGCTAATGAAAATCCTATTTTTTTATTCATCACAAAATATAATTCGTGTCACAAATTTTTAGTACTTTTCTAAGAAAGTGTTTTTCTTTTTAGTTTGTTAAAGGAGAAGAATAAGATTGCCAGAAATGCTGGATAATTTTATATATAGAGCCTATAAGAAATATGCTACGCTTGCGATAGCGCGGTAAAGAAGGAGAGAATTATTCTCGGAAAATATTTCGCGCAATGAATAAAAATAGCATTCAATAAAATATAGTGCCATAATTATCGATATATCGAAATTAATGGATTTGATTTCTAGTAAAAAGCATTAAATTGAAATGGAAAATTCAATACGGTTTGAATGCAAACAATTACAAAGTCTGACAATTGAAACGACTCAAAATAGAATACACAAATAATTCAATTAATTATTTTTCAAAAATTCAATTAAAAAACCAAAACAACTAATATTAAAAACTAAAACGACCCTACGAAAGAAAAATTAAAAAAAAAATATAAATCAATTGGGAAAAAGTAGCAGAAGTAAAAACTGGTTAATAGAAGAAGAACAAGAACTGCGAAAGTCGTGAAAATTAGAACTCTGAAAAATAATCATTTAGACGAATAAAGTGCTGAATTTTCATTTGAGGTGTTGGCGTTTATCCAAAATTCTAAAAATATTCCGACATTATACTTTAAAAAAAACAAGTAAAAAATTTGATTCTGGTAAGTTATTGGTTTCGTAAATGGCCTTAGGTAGCGTATGTACAAAAAATATCATATGTTATTACGTGTGTATGTGTATCTCTGTGTGTGTATATTATGTATAAATCTGACAAATATATTTAAAAATTATAATTTCAAATTATAGTTTTTTCAATTTTATAATAATTTTTTCATAATCAACACGATATATGAAAACATCGCACCTCCCTCAAACCGATTTCAATAGATTTTCATTAAAATTGCCAATACATTTTATCAATCACGAGCAGTACGTGATATTTATAATTTACTATTTACAACTAAAAAGTCATCAGTCAGCATTCCTTTATTTATTTAATTGTTTTGTATATATATTCATTTTTACTAATTTTTTAAATAGTCGTTGCATTTTTCGATTATATACAATGTGTGTATTTAAAACCATATATGTATTTTAATGTATATATCGAAAGGTTTTTGTATCGCTTAAAATAGAATTGCTGAATTGCAATAAAATCTATTTTGCCCTTAATAATTTTTAAGCCAATCACCAAAAACAACATCAACGTCAAGAATACCAACAAGTAAATTTGATAGAACTTCTGAAACAAATTTAAATTTCACAATTAATAATCGAAATATGTTCGAAAAGTAGTTTCGTTTGTTTTTATTGTAGATGTTTTTGCGGGAAATTAACAAAAACAAAAAATTCTTTAAAACCACGTCATTTCAAGTCTACAACCCTCTTCAAGATAAAGCACCTTCTATTCCCTCCCCATAAGCTCTTTCCTGATTTATTTTATATACGATATCGTGTTGATTGCGTGGCGACATTTTGTCGCCTGCATGTTCAGAGAACGTCACAATTTTGAATTTCCTTTTTATTACTCTTTGCCATCATTCGTGTTTCCTTTTATGACTTTAGTGGCCCTAAATGCCTGACGACTTTTTCATTTCGATAAATTTTCTTTATTTTTTTGTAGAATATATTTGAACAATTAAAAGCATTACTCTCAGATTTTCATTAAATTTCCCCTTACTACATGTTCGCAACGAATTACTTTTGCCCTTGTGCTTACATTCCTTCGAAGTCGAAATAGTCATTTTTCAGTTCTCGGTATATTTTTGTCAAGCTCTTTGAAAATATTATTGAAATTTATTTAACTTATTTACGCATTTCTGATAATTTATCACAATAATTTCGAGGTCTTAAAGTAGGATTTTTTATTACAAAACAATCTGTCAATAATTTAATACAATAAAAACATCATCATCATTATTATTATCATCATCATCATCATTGTCATGACAATTATGACATTGGGGATCAGTTAGCTGCGAATTAGTCTTCAATTGATCGTTTGTTCTAAGAAAAATACAGTTTATTGGTATAGATGTTGTTATTGTTATTGCAACATTGTTGTTTTTATTTTAGAAAAAACTGATATTTTAATCGAAATGACATATAAATATGTCAATGGACCAAGCTGAACCGGACCGTGCCAATCCATAGGCAGGCTCATAAGTAACTCTTACCAGACCGACGCTTCGACTTTGCGTGCGGTTCACAGCCCTCAGTCGCGAATATACAAATGTATAAGTGGACTCATGCCAATGAACGGGTCCAAATAACCGGTTTAGTTCTAGAAGTTGTTTAGAATGTAACTTAGAAATAAATTTAGAAAGAAACAAACAAAAAGTCCGGGGGGTTTTAACTTCTTTGGATAAACTTTGCTTAATTATTTTTATTTTTTATCGATTTCATTAAAAATTTCGTGCGATTTTTTTTTCTAAAAATAAATTTTCAGCTGTTCTCTTAAGTAAACAAGTCTGGATTATTTGAATTTTAAACTGGCAATACATGATAAATGAACCACTCATTTTGAAAGTGTTAAGTCCAGTTTAAAAAAAAACCCGACTTATGTTAATATTTGCCCAATTACATATTCTGCACATTCTGAGATATATTATAATTAATATATTTAAAATTATTAAATATCATTAGTATTTTTACTTAAAATAAGTTTTCACGAAGAATAAGAATTTTATTTTTTAATTGTTTTTTTACTAAACTTTCCAATTTTTTGGTTCGAACATAAATTTGAATAATTCAACACTTTCCAACTAAACTCTCCATATAAAAATTTTTAGTTATTAAACCTGAAAATATGAGACCTTAACTTATTTCACGTATTTCCTGTTAAATTCTTTTTTGAATTTCTTGGAAATTATGATTATTTTTGACGACGCAAATAGATATTTTTCTTTAATTTTAAAATTATCAGAAGCTCTTAATTTTTTATTAAAATATCTATTGACGTATTTTTTGCCTATACAAGATATCAATCAATACCCAGTAGTGCCTTATTTGCGTCAACAAAATCTTTATAGTATTTTCGAAAATATATTTGAAATTCACCAAACGTTTTTTCAAATTTTTTATCAACTGAAATGAACGAGATAAGAAACTAATAAATGAAATAAATAGGTAAAATGGGTAAAATTTCCTATGAGTTAGCTTATGCTATTTTTTATTTTAATTTCAATGTAATTCGATTCTAAAGGCTTCTCCTAAAAACCAAAATTCTTTTGCATTAAATATTTGACACACAATTCAATTACACTGAATAGCACTGAATTTTCTATCAACGTTTCGTTCACTAACGTTCATAATATGAAAAATTCTTTTTAGAAATGACGTAAGTCGTAAACATAAAAAAAAGAATGAATCTGAAAAACTACATGAAAAACTTAACTTCCCTTCCTATTTTCAGAATATTTTTTATTAGAATTTTAATAAAATTATTGTTATTATGTCACAACGTTGTTTTCGTTGCCCATTAAAATTTTCCTTTTATTTCAAAATGAATTTATTTATAAATATATTTTTCTTAAAATTAGCAATAATTGTTTATTATTTTAAGCCTCATAGTTGTTGACGTTTATTTTTATTATGTAATACTTTGGCAATTTTTCGCTACCACACCACTATTATTTATGCTGGATAAGGATACCCAGCAACGTAAGGCGATCGTGGCATTCTCGAAAAATTATTTCCTGCAAAACATTTGAATAAAGTGCCATAAAAAATAAAGAGGGGAGGGGAGGGTATAGGTGTACCATATCCCATGGTACGCCATGGCACTAAAATTATATGAACGAGATCTACTTTGCAGCGGCTTTACATTTTAAGTGTTTATTTATTCCGTAGCCATGCGACACGCAAATAGGTCATTAATGCGTTACTTTTTAAGGTCGTAAGCAATAAAGATTGACCATCAGTTCAGACCGAATTCTAAGTTATTGCTTCTATGACGTGGATGTAGCCAGCCAGAAACTCTGATGGAGTTTACCGGCGAAATTTGCTCGTTAATTACTATGTTTTATTATTGAATTTTAAAATAAATTAAAAGTAAAATTTAAATTAGGTTAAAAAAACAGATTAAATTCTGTTACCGATTGATCGGGCTAGGAAATGAAATTCAAATCTTTTTAAAAAAGTTCATTTGAATTCATATATTTTTAGAGCCACTAGAACTAGAATCTATAATATTTATGTATAAATATTTTTAATGCATAAATATTTTTAGAATCTATAAAATCATTATAAAATATTAATATATTTCAATATTTCTCTATCTTCAAAATTCCCAAAAACGATCAACGACGTGTGCTAAGAAATTCATAATCATAATCAATAATAATCAGAATAAATTAATTATATCTTCGGACATTACTAGAGATTTCAAAAAAGTAAAATGTTTCTTTAAAAAAAACAAAAAGGCTTAGTGTCCACTGCTGTCAATACTTTAACTATTTTACTCTAATCTGTTGCTTAGCACATATATTCCTACATGCATAAACGGTTCGTGTAAACACTTCTGCAATACATTCCAGCCAATCTAGATATACACGCGGACTCACCGATGTATAAATACCTGCGTGTGTGTGTTTTTTTAAAAGAAATCTTTCTTTTTTTAAATACAAACAATTCAATGTACGTCGCCGACGTATCGTCAGTCGATAGTCGACCGAAAGCAATTAATTCAATAACAAAAAACAAAAGTTAAAAAGTCTGGTAGTTTTCCACTCGGAAAAGAGAAGAAGACAAATAACAGCAAAAGCTCCAACAAAACCCATCGATAATTCCCGATACTCACAGCGAGTAAATATACTTTAGCGAGTATAACAAAAAGTGGGTGGGTGTGGGTTTAAAGAGAAGTGATTCGAGTTTGATTACGCAGAAGTTTTGCGGTGGTTGGGGGAAGGTGGGAGAGGTTTTAATAATTAAAAAAACTACACGAAAATGTTTAGACCTTAGCTATTACGGTACATTAAATTGAACTTAATATATATAAATATATTCAAAAGGCGTTTTATCGTATATCATCGTGTATAGAATACAATCGTATACATGTATGCCAATATTACTATATAATTATCGACTACTTATAATACAAAAAATACGTTCAACTTTAACCTCGATATCTGAATTTATTCATATTAATTTTATATAATTATATTTATTAATAAAGGAAAAATAATGAGGAAAATTATGGGGGGACTATCATGAGAATAAATATAAGAGAGTGATAACTTACACGAAGTGACACGTGTCAAATATTTGTTTTGTTTCCTTGAATTTTAAAAATGAAAGAGAAATGAAAAATCGTATTACTTTCTGTGAGTTTACGGTGAAGTCCTTAAACATAGATCACCACCAGTAAAAATTTCTAAAAAAAAGTCCAAACGAAGGAGTCGTTTAAATTCATGAAAGTACTAAATCCTCTTACAATTTTTGTCTTATAACTTCTAAATCTACGCTTGTAAATGTGTGCCTGTTTACAAAGTAAATCCACAAAAACATTCACCCAAAACTTTTGTTAGCTAATTATAAAAGTTTTGGGCTAAAGCATAAGAGAAAGAAAAAGCAAGACACGTCTGACGCATTCTTCATTATGGAAATAGTTCGTTATAATTAAATTTTTCTCATAAATTCACAAATAAAAGTACATTTTTAATACAATTTTTTTAGCATAACTGTTTTGTTTCATGTTTAGTTATTTTAGAGCTTGACACGAAATTCCAAAGTAATTAGAATTACATAAAATTCCGTGAATGTATTCTGTTAAAAAATTAATTAATAGTTAGCAATTAACTAACGCACACCCTAAGTCATTGTTGTCGTTCTCTTACTCTAAGGAATTATTCTCTTAAAATTAAAATTTTTCATAACATGTTTGCCGTTAGTTAAAGACCTTGCCCTTCATTTGGCCTCTCATTCAGTTTTAATAAGTTTTAATAAGTTGTAAAAGAATTTCATAACTTTGACTGAGAAAGTTTAAGGTCGTTTGGACCTTACGTGGCTTTATCGCGCAAAATTGTGAAATAAATAAATATTGTATTAGTTTTGAATTTTTTAATTGAAACTCATAACTATCTTTAATTTTGATTACAAATAATAATAATTTGTTTTTAATTAAATTTTATCGAAAAAAATAATATGACTAAATGGATATTTCCAACAATTAAAACAATAAAATAATTTCAGAATTATATCAATTAATTCAAACGAAATGTAATGTAAAAACTTCATAAAGATCAATTAAGATTACAATAACAAAAAAAAAACACGACCGCAACAATTAATTGAAAAGCTTATGTAAAATTAGTATAGACATAAAATATAAATATATATATGCGTATATATGTATATATTTGTCGTAGTTGGAAGAGGCACATGACTTGAAAGTTAATCAAGTTTGTGGCTGATGTAGAGCTCCCATACTATATACGATATGCTCGACGGAGTAGAGAAACGTTTGTTTAATTTATAATTATTTTAAGTAATGTAAAACACGCGAAAAAATATATGAATAAAAAGCATATTCAAAGAAATTTATCCTATCAGTTCTTGAAATTTAACGAAACAAAAGAGAATTATTTATGAAATAAGAAATCCGTTTATTTTGAAAATATGCACAGATTTTCATTGCCCTTAATTAATATTTTATTATTTAATAATTTCAATAAAACAAGAAAAATTATTTAATAGAAGAATTTTATTCAAAAAATCTCTATAATTTTCATAAAGAACGATTTTCAAATTTATACATTTCTGATACAAAGATTACATCATTTTTATATATATTCTCGGAATTTTGAATTTTGCAAATGATTTTCGCTTTGGAAATTATTCGTTAGGGCTTCACGGATGCTATAAAGATAACAAAATGCTGAACGTATTTTCATAATTATAATAATTACAGTCATCAAAAACGGAGAGACAGAGAGGGAATTTATTATGGGTCGTTTATAATTAATAACTCTTTTTAGAGATAAAATTCGCATTTGAGGAAATATCTGAACACCACTGTATTTCTTGTGGTGTTGGTGTCATAAACAAAAAATATATTCTTATAAAGACGCTTAAAATTATGATAATTATTGTCTCATAATCGCAACCATCTCATGCCTCTGTCATAACAATAGTGTTAGATTATAATGTGTTTAATTAATGTTTATCATAATTTGAAAATATAACGTCTATATAATTCCTCAAGGAGTATAAAATTTTGATAATGGAACTTATTCCTCCTCTCAAAATTATCACCACTAATGCAATTATAGTAAGCACTCATAGATCCTCACACCTCATTTGATGATTAAATTTTGTGCAAGACTTCCCAGAAATGTGTGTGTGTGAAATATGCTTGTGCTTTTTCCGTAGTTCCGAACGCTTCGTTTCGTCTCGTCTTTCCAATAACCTTCCAACTGTTTGGTACAACTGTAGGTGAACATAGCTATGTCAAACAGTTGGCAAGCAACTGGAAAGGCGAGACGAGACGAGACTTTCGGAATTATAGAATAAGCACTTTAACGAACAAACGTTATCGAACAAACGTTAACGATCATATTCAAATCTTATACAACATACGCTTTTAAATAAAGACAACCAACTGCATAAAGGTTTTTCTTAGAATTAATGACATTTTTTTCAGCAACTCCTTGTAATTTTTATACTAATTTCTTGTTCTTCATTACAATAAAGTAATAATCAGAAGAGTCCAAGTTATAAAATCCAAACTGATAATTTATTATCAATTATACTTAACATCGGTTGATTGATTGATTAGTTGTAAGCGAGAATATAAAAACGCTCGTTAAAAAATTTTCAATTAGCTGAATGTTTTTTCGAAAAACAATCAAATACATAAAAAATAAATTTTCCATCTGCATGATCGTGTTTGCAATAATGGAGATAAGCGCATATTTAATACATACTACAGCATGAAAGAACAATTAAACAACAACAACAACAAATAACTTCTAATAATTTATATTAAAAAGAAAATGAAGAGAAGGAAATCAAATTCATTTCTGATAAGAGAACTTTTATGATTGACAAAAATGATAACAACGAACGACCACATTCGAGGCACTACAAACGCAATGGCTTTATGGACGGCAACAACAACTCAGACAACGACAAATAATAATAATAACGATAACAACAATAACAAAAACGAGCATTAGCTCGAACAACAATGAAAACGACAATCGTCAACTATTGTATTAGTATATTATAGCACACAATTGCTATAATACGTGCCATAATCGAGAAATACAAAACTGTAACTGACGTAAAAAGGCAAGGACGGCGACTGCTGATATAGCTAGTTTTCTGGCTGATTGTGTTGAGCAGCACAATACGATTCAGTCTTAAGTTTAGGACACTTTCGAATGGAGCCAAGTTTCTAAATTCCGCGCGAGCGGATTTTAATCTAATGAAGGGCGGGGAAAATGGGATAAGCGCGTGTGTCGAAAAGAAAAACTATATACTGAAATTATTTCTAAATTACAAATAAAAATACAAATAATAATAACAATAATAATTATATTAAAAATGTGATAACATTTTGATGACATTTTGTGAATTTGTACGTATTACTTTTACTAAAGTGCTCTCCCCTCCTCTCGATGTTATCTAATTAGTTAAAATATTGGGAAATATTGGGCTAAACTTATTTAATTAAAGCAAATAAACGCGTTTTATAACTTGTAATTAATTCGGGGAAACTGCAATATTAACTCAATAATTATAAGAAATAAATGATCACGATTTATTGATAACATTAAAATTGTTTGTGATAAGAATTCATAATCAAGAGTTTAAAAAAAACCAAAACTATAAAAAAGTGCTCAAATGAAACGTTTGCTTCAAAAGTATTTCTAAGTTCATTTCAATTCAAATTCGAGATATTTAAAGATTGACGCACACATTTTTTGCTTCTATATCTTTTATGGATTTTGCTTTTATAAAAATTGTACAAAATTTAATATAACTATTTTCCTGCAAGAAACTTTGCTTATAATATAATATTTAGGATTTCTTTTAAAAGTGGATTTAGTACGTTTTCCAAATGAGCAGCTCAAGCAAAATTCATTTATTTTTACCGCTGTAAGCACACCAAACGTAACAAACAAAGAATAAAATAAAATGGCTTTTACAATTTTCCTGGAAAATCAAAAAATTGTATAACAGCTAAGAACTTTAAAAGTTTTATGTATGCTAAAAGGCAATACTAAAACAATGAAAGTAAAATGAAAAGAAATGTTAGTTCATAAATTAGCATTATATCTTTTAAAGATAATTTTCTCTAGATATATGTAAACGTTCAGTCCTTTAACGTATTTGAATAAAACGCTTATCTTATCTTAAATGAAAATCCTTATCTTATTTTTTTTTAAAATTAGCAATATCTAAAAGTAAATATTGAAATAACTTCGTTTTGGTGGAGCGTGATTTCATTATATAAACACATAAGTTGGTAAATAGCACAACTTATATAAAATGATAACTATATATGCAAATAAAATAATAATCACTGAATTATTTAATTATTGTAAAATATATTCCAAACTATAATTACTATAATCATCATTAATGGAATAACTGACGACAAACCACATTTCATCGCCTCACTAATGAACCCTAATAAATCGTTTAATTTAATTTCCAGCATTTCTAATTAGGCGTGTCTGTAAGTTATTGTAAAAAGCGATGTGAAACCTACCTGTTGTGACAGACTACTAGGAAATGCGGAAACGTGAACTTTTCCTTCGTACTCGAAAAATATGACTGATGACAGATCACTGTAGGAGAATAAAAGTACAAGTAAATAGAAAAGCATGGCTAATAATCAATAAAGTTCAAATGAAAAGATTTGCAGTTACTTCAAAGGATGCCTTTAAAAAACACCTTCATAAATAAACATCATTATTAAATCTCTCCTACTTTCACTCTTTATTCAACTCGCTCCCTATACACCCTCCTGCTTCATTTCACATTATCATTCATTATTACACTCCGTTTTTATATTACTTTCGCTCTCTTCATCCTCATTTTAATCACCAATATCAAAGGCTACACGAGCTGATAATTCGCTTTTATTTCTATTTTTTATGAATTATTTTTACCCATTGCTTTCAATTTTATTTATAAGTTTATAGGAAGAATAATTAATATAAACAAGTAGCATTTTATAAAGTGCAAAAACAATTTGCAAACGTGTTTTGTTAGCTGTTTCTCAGTTTGTGAATAACTCAGAAGTACCCAGACAAATATCTCGCATCGATATCGAGCAATGAACCCACTCATCACATTGTTTGTGTCGGTCAGCAGTGCAAGCGCAGTGCCCGAAACGAACATTTACGCACACACACATACTCTTTGGACTAATGCCCGAATTGTTGTATTGAATGAATGAATGTTTCGTTGAATTCAAGTATAATAAAGTACGAGCTTTTATGCATACACGACCGGACTATCCACTGGTTTCTCCTGAAAAAAACCGCAATTTAATATATTTATTAAGATTAGTAAGCGCTATGTGAGGTATGTTTAATAAGTATCGCGGGCTGTAATTTTGAAACAAAACTTGATTCACATTATTGGTTTAGACATGCCCCGCATAAGCCTTTGTTAGAAATATTAGACCAATTATATAATCTAATTCAATTATATAATTAATACAACATAATCAATTAGATTATATAATTGGAAATATTAACTGATTTTACACAGAATTTTAATCTTTCTCTTTCATTACTTTGAATTCGAAATCGCGTCCATTTAATGCCGGATCATCATTTCTCAAATTTCTCTACAGGAAATTTAAAAAATTTATTTGCTCAACAAGAGACTCTCATATACATTAAAATTTGTATCACGCTCATCGCACGAATGAATGAATGAATTTATCAAATTGCGTAGCAATTGATTAAGGAATTAAGTTATAATTGGGAAAATAAGCGATAAATAATTAACTAAATTATTATGAAGGACTCTGAAATTGAAAATCGATTCTACGCAAAACATTAATCATGAAATTTCTGTATTCACGAGTAACCTTTGTTAATAAATTATTTATTCTTAATTCGACTTACTATTTGTTATCTCACGATTTATTTAAAATAAGTTCTCGTCTAAACAAATATAAATAGCTTGGTTTATATTTTATAAAAATTTCAATCTAATTTCAGAATTCGTTACAGTCACAGCTGATTATTAATATTCCTTTCTCTCTCTCATTTAGATCAAGGCTTTTGATTTGACAGTTATATAAACGTTCTCAGGATAATCAATCAACATAAAGGATTTTACAGAAATAACAAAAACACCAGCAAAAAGACAAAATATCAGCGATAAAGTCTTGCGTTACATACAATCGGTATTTCCGTATTTTTTTTAACTTCCAACAGTATTATCGGCAACGAAAAGTGACAGCAAAAAGGCAGCAGCAATTATGTCACTGTCACAGGAGGAAAACCTGTGCACTTGACACGCACCTCAGACGCGTTTAGCAGCAGTTTAGCTATTTCATCTTTATCTCTGCCTCACTCTCACCTTCTCTCTTAAATCAGTGCGCAGAAATTAAAAAGAGAAACGATCAATATCTTTTAGTTATTTTTTGTTGAAAATATAAAAACAAAACTATTCAGGCAGTGGACTTTAAATTGTGTTGATTTCGGAAGATAAAGAAAAAATTAATAATAATTAAACAAAGCATAAACTAATTGCATCAGACAGCAAACTATATAAACAAGACGTGATTAATCTCATTTCATCGAATTAGCCAAATTAATTAATTGCCGCATGTTGGTTCCAATATTTAAACGTATATTGCCCAAGACGCTGTTGAAGTGGGCGCCACTGAAATATCGACCAACAACAACAAAATCCAGAACAAAAAGCAACAGCAATAACAAAAATCGATCGATAACATCATCGATAAGCAACGTGATTATTGAAACGATAAGACTAAAACTTACAAAAATCGAAGAACAATATTTTTATTCTTTAATTCGGTCTTGGATTTTGACTTTAGCGTCATTCGAATCATTTGCTCTTTCATTCTTAATAATCATTCAAATTTGTTTTAAAACTGTTGTTAAAAATTTATCAATCTTAATGAATGACATTCGGATCAAATCACGTTATTTAACTAAAAAAACGAAAAACGGTAACGGTAATTCGTCATCACCAACACAAACACAAACGCAGTCGCAATCATCGTCGTTGGCACCGTCGTCTTCGTCATCTTCATCGATCGATACTAAACACTTTACTAATAATTACAAAAACAATCATCGTACATACGATAATAGCGGTAAATCGCATAAAGTGTTTCTTCATTACACGCCACGTGATCCTCGTCTAAGAATTTTCAAAAATAATCAACGAGAAAAGTGTATACTGTTTAATAAACACTTGACAGCATTAGAGAGTGAAAGTGAATACAAAATAACTGAGGATTTGTGTAATTATGGCGAGTTAATCGGTGGTTACGATTGCGGTTACGGTTTTGATAGTGAAAGTGACAGTGTTATTAATAAGCGTTTTAATTGTAACGATAATAATAATAATAATAATAACAACAACAACAAAGTAATAAAGCGTTCTGCAACTTCGAGAATTAATAGTCAAGATCGGATTATTAACAATATCATCGATAATTGGGAAAATTGTGAAAAGTTAATTGAAAAGGAAAAATCACGAGAAAACCATCAGGTGTTTCAAAGGTAAAATAATGATTGAATGATGACGATAATGAATAGATTGATTTCAATCGCAATAACTACACATTTTTAATAGTATATAAATAATATTGTACTGCCACTAATTCCGTGATTATGTTTAATAATGAGTTAATTCAATAATTGTTTAAAGGTTTCATTAAAGAAATACGTTCGAATATAAATACATTTTTTAGTTAAGGTCCAAAAATAAGTATAATCGTTATTGGCAATCACATTGGGGTCTATTCTTTTAATCAATTTCTAATATTGAATATTTATTAAATTATATATAATCGCTAGTTCGATTCACATCTACTTCAGTCACAGGATGAGGTGTAGAAAGGGGAGGAAAATGTTTTCTGAGAATAAAATTTCTGACGAACAAAAAGTATTTTGTCTGCACTAAAAAGTTTTGTTTGAGCACATTTTAGAGCATCTTCAAAACTAGATCTCGCATCAGCTCAAATATTTAATAATTTTGGCGAAAAATTGAGAATTTAATTTATGAAAATAACAACAAAAATCATTTCATTAAACGTGAAATATATTTAGGGGTGTTTTTTTATAAAGCCGTTTAATATTGTTTTTAGATTAGTCTATTTTTCTAGGAATATTCCAGACGTAGTATTGGGAATACTTGATGCCATTTTCACAAAATTTTTTGTTAAAAAATATTAAAAAAAAGTATGTTGCTCTGGCTGATTGTTTTGACCCCTGACATGTTGCCATTTCGTGACAGAGGTCTAATTGAGATTAGATTATGATCTGAATTGAAGTAAAAAATTAAAAAAAAACATAACGAAACATAAGTATTCATATAACTATATAAAATATTTCAAATATTTTCTTAAGGAGATTATTGAAGATTTCAATTTAATTCAATTCAAATAAATAATAATTAAATATTACTCAACTGATTGAAGCCCCATTTTTTAAAAGAATATAAACTATATATTATGTGTGTATGTTAAAATTGTTTTTATATATTAAGTAGTGTTCGTTATATACGAAAACATACGCGTATATATGCATAGTGTACCCTGTATATGCATTGATGTACCCTCTCTAACAATTTTTTTTAATTTGTTTGTATTTCTTAGCAATTCTTTACATACATTATTATTATATTCTTTTTTCGGTAATTTATTTTCTTTTTTAATATTCTTTTATACCGTTTCTTTCTTATTTTCAAATTATGCACTCGTGCTCGAATTTATTTTGCTTTCCTTTATTTTTATCGTCTTTTATCGTCATTATGAGGTCAAGTTGAAGGAAAAAATACAAAACAAAAACAAGAATTAACAAAAATTCTAAATCAAACGGCAAACATTGTTTTTGTCTTGCAGTTCTTGCAGATCGTTTCATCCAAATTGGCGCTTTTTCGAGTCTTACTCGTCGAATGAATAAAAAATGTTGACTGAAAATATAAAAAAATTTTTTCTTAATGAAATTTTTTAATAATATCAATGTGCTGCGTTAAAAAAATCCAAATTTAAAAATGCGCGAAATATTACAAACGATGAATGCAAGAATTTATTGGAAAACAAAAGCCGCAACACTTCGAAAGAGTAATTAATTAAATAAGGAAAGTGAAAATGTCAAATAAAATACTTGTCAAGTTTAATTGAAATATGGCAACAATAACAGTAATTTAATTTAAGGGCCATTAGCTGGTTTCTTTTGAAATAACAAAAAAGGAGTGTTTGTTGATTTTTGAACAAAAAGAAAGATTAATATGCCAAATGAATAAATCGAATAATGTAGATAACAGATAATTTAATATAATAGATAATAAATAATATAATATATATAATAGATAAACCGTTTAAAGAAAAACCGATTCGATAAACGATTAATGAAAATAAGAAATATATGCAGGATGTTTTTAAAAGCGTTAAATCATTTTTTTAAGATTATAGATCCATCGTACACGCCCAACCGTAAGTTATAGTAGTTTATATAATCAAATTGAGCGCGATACAAGACGGTTCTCGGCGCAGCCATTAAATTATGATATCCATACACTTTCATGGGCTAAAAATAGTTTACCATTTACGCGAATAATAAAACATTGAATTGTCATTTTATTACAATATTTCTCATTCAAATTTTTTTGTTTTTTCTTCATTTCTTTTTCTCTGATTCTTCATATTTTCAGCTTCGTCCGCCGAGAGATTCGTAACGTTCGAAATTTCGATTTTGGTTTAATCGGAAGAATTGTCTTTACAATCAGTGTTTCCTACTAAAACAAAAAAAAAATACGAGCGTGAAGAAACGACCGTTGGTTTTATCTCCAAGGAGTTAGTCTTCTTGTAGCCCAAACGGGGGTGCTCATCCTGCAGCAGGTTTAGAGGAATCGTGCTCAGTACAAAAACGTGAAAAGTTCATCAGGAATAAATTTATATTTTTGGAAGGAGTTGAAGAAAATCTGAACGGAAACTTTTTTGGTTTGTTGAATAAATAACACACGGAAACTTATTTTCAACGCGATTAAGGATTTAACATCAATACTATAAAATCAAGAAAAACCGCCAAAAACAAATTTCTGCTTTTTTTTGTTGCTCATCATTTTTGTTTTTGTATATTCACGGGAGCTCCGTGAATCCCAGAAGTAAAGCAATAAGCCGAACGACATTTCAGCGATCTCCTTCACAGACGCCTTCAATTTCACCAGTAGTCAATTTTAGTGTCAAAAACAATCGGTACTTAATCGGTACTTATTTTATACGCTTAAGTCGTCGCATCATCCTCATTAAAATGATCACAAATACCAACAATAACAAAAACAACAACTCACACGTTGGTGAAAATGGCAGTGTCTATCAGCCTCTGCCTGATTCGCACGGTGCTTTAGAGGCCACGGTGCCCGCGGTGCTACAGAGTAAAGCATACTTACCCGAGGTCACATTTTGTGATCTTTCAGCGGAAGATTTAGATGAAAGGGATGCAAACAACAGCTGTCTGCTAGAGAAAAACCGTAAAGGGTCTGTGGACATTTTTGTCACGAATTCCTCAACGGCTGTCACGCTTTACGACAACGTCGCAAATGGCAATGATGTGAGAAAACGTACTCGTCTCATTTCCAACGAATCGTCAGGAGATTCGATCGAGTCGTCATTGACGGAAAAGAAGAAGCCGGAAATACCCGATGGTGGTTACGGCTGGGTAGTCGTGTTCGCCTCGGTCATAGTGTCACTTATTGCCGATGGCCTATCATTCTCGTTCGGTCTCATTCATACTGAACTACTTGCCTACTTCCAAGAGTCACCCACAAAAACGGCTTGGATCAGCTCGTTATTTTATGCGGTGCCGCTACTAATGGGACCGATCTGGTCAAATCTGGTCGACAAGTATGGCTGTCGCAAGATGACTATTATTGGCGGTGTGGTGTCTGCTTTCGGTTTTGGCATCTCCTCAGTTTGTAACTCGGTCGAAATGCTTTATTTGACGTTTGGCGTTATATCCGGTTTGGGTCTTGGTATTGGTTACGTAACGGCAGTCGTTTCGGTAGCTTTTTGGTTTGATAAGAAGCGGACTTTCGCAACCGGTATCGGCGCTTCAGGAACGGGGATTGGCACATTCCTTTATGCGCCTCTAACGCAATGGCTGATCGAATCGTACGGCTGGCGTGGCGCGACGGTAATTTTGTCGGGTACCATGCTAAATGTTTGTGTATGTGGTGCCCTAATGCGCGACCCGGATTGGCTTATAGAAGAGAACCGTCTCGAAAGCCGTTCACAGAGTGAGACAACCTTTTCAAATTCAAGCGTATGCCTTGAAGAGATTAAGAAAATGTTGGATACTGGCGCTACAAAAGAAGCGGTCCTCGATACTCTCGTTACGAAAAATAATACTGAAGCCAACCAACAAATTGGCGATGCCATTGAGAAGGACTTAAAGCGTTTCCGTAGTGAAATCTTTCTGCCAACATTTTTGGATTCAAACGAGATCGAGAATTTTTATGAAACTAAAAGCGCGAGCCGGCGTTCTCTTCGCCAACGCGAAGATGCCGAAGCTCCCTCACGTGAAAATCTGCTGTCTATGGCCTCCACGGGTGCAACCCCACCCAGCAATAGCCCGGCGCAAAAAGTCAAAGAAAACTTAAAATCATCAAATTTACCGAATGGTATTAAAATGTATAAAAAAGCTTATCTGGCATCGGTTGAAACACTTTCATCCTTCGAGAAACAATCAGTTGGTGAGAATCAATCGCAAACGGGTATGCGCAATTCTCTGGCAACCCAAAGAACATCGACCGATGAAGGTTTTGTCAAACGAAAATTCTCTCGAGATCAGAATCACGATCAGAATTTGGTCACTTCGCGCTTTTCACTTAACGAAAACTTCTGCTTTGGCGGTAAAACAAAAAGCCCGTCACTGAACAATTTGAAATTAAACGGACGTTACAATTCATTGGATATTCTACGTGATGACAGTCATTGCTCTAACATTCAGGATGAGGCTTATGCACTAATCGAAGATAATCTTAGGAAACACAATGAAATCGTGGCAATTGCCATTCCCGAGAATAATGATATAAATATGGACGCAAAACCACGTCCACGCACTGATAGCATTACCGGTTTGCGGAGATTATCCAAAACAAAAAAACCCAATTACCGGCCACACTTCCGACATAACATCTCAATGCGTAATTCGAATTTCTTAAAGGATATGCGCATACATCGCAATTCGATACATTATCGCGGTGCGATGTTGAACACTCATCGATATCGTCTTCGAGCGTCTTCTTGTCCAAATATTTATAGAAATTCGATGACAACTATTGCAAAAGAAGAAGAAGATGTGAGTATGCGAATGAATTAATTAAACATCGATTTTTATATCGAGCTATTGCTGAAACACGATCGTTTGTTTTAGAAACGAGATTAATACAAACAAGCAACGATAACGAGCAACAGAAACAATGTTCGGTTACTGAAATTTGCAAGAGCTTTCTTTAGTAAATTGTATTTTTCTCATTTTCTGTCTCTTTGGGAACAAACCATCATCAGTATTTGCGAATCCTTCTCCGAAGACATTGAGATTGAGTTTACCATTCTGTAAAATATTTTTTGTCCTTTCTAATCGACTTCAAACGACTTATTCGTTTATTTTTCAATTTAGACAATCGCAATTCTGTCTCGTTTTTTTTTAAACGATTCTTACAAAAACAACAAAAGTTCTTTTACTTTCATTGAAATTTGTGTTTCGAGGTCATGCTTGTGGCTTCAAACGAACAGAATTCAAAAATCGTTCGACATCATTCGTTTGTGAATTCAGCAATAGCCTCGTTATTTCAGTTTTAAATAATTTTCAGAGGTTTTTGAAAATTATAATCATTAAAATTAATAGAAGCTAATATTAATCCTAATTAATGTAATATTTCAGACTTGGTACGATAGTTTAAAGGATACGATGAAATCCATTTTTGATTTTTCATTATTTTTGGATATAAAATTCGCCTTATTCAACTTGTCCACTTTATTTCTATTTATCTGGTAAGTTTCGAATTATTGACAATGGTTTATTAAAGAAGTTCTTTATATACATATATTAAATTTTTAAAGAATACTATTTTACAAATCACTTAATTAGCTGAAGCCGTAATGGGTGTTTTAAGCAAGATTTAGTCAAAGGAAATTGTTTTCATTAAACACTGCTTTTTCAAAATAATTAACTAATTATTTTGTTTACAGGTTTATAATTCCGTATTTATATTTGCCTCAATATATGAAAACGCATGGCTACGAACCGGCAGATAGCGCTTCACTGATATCGGCTATCGGTGTATCGCAAACTATCGGAATGATAGGCCTCGGCTTTTTGGGGGACCGTTCCTGGATGAATGTGAATGTATGCTATGCAGCCTGTCTACTAGGTTGGTTTACATGCCATGCATTCGTATGGCCGTTTGATAATGAAATAAAAGAGTATATATGATAATCTATATCTATGTAAAATCCTTGAATATTCTTTATTTTTATACATAAATCCTATTTTCCATTAATAATTATATCTTTCTAATTATATACGTTGTTTCCCAGTGTGCGGTATATCAGTGGTTTTGATGCCCTTGCTTGTCTTCAGCTATAACGGTCTTATGGTTATGAGCATTATTTTTGGGTTTACATTTGCCAGTTCGTTCTCATTTACACCGAGCATTTTAGTTAGTATCGTGGATTTGGATGATTTTACTTGTGCGTATGGATTGGTGCTATTGGTACAGGGTGTTGGCATGATTGCTGGACCACCAATTGCGGGTGGAATTTATGAAGCTACTTTAGAGTAAGCTTTAATTTAATGGTAATTTTGATTTTTATTAATTATTATAAATTATCAAATTATTTCAGATGGGATGATGCATTCTATTTGGCCGGCGTATTTATTTTTTTATCTGGAGTTGTTTTATATTTAATCGAATTCTGCAAGAAGCGGCAATAAATTGCTTAATTATAAACGAATACACAAATGCTGTTAAATAATAATAAATAATTTTTTTAAAGATTTGAGGCAAAACATTTGAAAAGTTGCGAGAATTTACTTAAGTATTTACAGTTTATATACAATATATATTGTACATCAAGCTATGCTTACATACACTATATAATAAATAAATCCTAATAAATGATTTAATACTGAAGTTAAGAGAGTTAAATTCCCTCTGCCAGTTTTTTGACCATCTAGAAACCCTTCAATATTTTTTTCTAATTATCAAATTTTAAAGATAAATTATAAAAAGCTAAAATTATTTAAAGCAAGTAAAAACTATTCAGAGACCAAGCAAAAACTTTGGAGAATCCTGGAAGATGAAATCATTTCACTGCCGTATTTTTGTGAACAACCATCAGATGTTGTCCTTGAAAAAACGGGTCTTTTACAAATATTGAAAAACTGCAAACACCCAAACCTGCCATAAAAACACGGTGAACTATATAAGATTCAATTAATTATATATTATAGTTCTCTATTAAAACAACAAAAAGAAAGCAAAGAGAAAAAAGAAAAAACCAAATCCAACAATAAAATCCAAGCAATAAAACACTCTAATTCAATCAATTAAAACTTTTCAATACAATTAATGCAATATTTAAATATTTAATATTCGTAACACTTTCTTATATTACAGCATCGATCATAAGTCAAATTTAAATAAAATATTAATATTCCCATTATAAAATATATCCCATTGAATAATTAAATAAAGGCAAATTATATTCCAAGATAATTATCCGATTTCCATTTAAAGGCTAATTAAAATATAAACAACCTTTTCAAAAAATCTCAGAATTCGATCATGAATAATTCAATATGTATCGTAACAGTTACTTAACACTAAATAATGAATGTTTGAAGAATTAATGAATGCGCGAATTATACAATATTTTTCAGCTTAAACTTAGTTTTCTACTAAAAAATTTTGTCACAAAAACCGAATGTTGCGGAATTAGTTTATCAGTCTAAAAATCATTCGATTCCTTCTTATTTTCCTATATAAAAAGCATCAACAATTATAATTTTTTTAATATAAATCAAAAAGTTAAAAACATTTCTCATATTGACTATTCTATTTAAAATATATCAAAATGTCTTAAGCAAAACAAAATGTGAGCTTACTTTCTTTTAATGGGAAAATAATTTTTATATTGCCTTTTTATATTGTTTTTCCAACAAAAAAATTAATTGAGATATCCGAGGAAACTTGTTTTTAATTTGCCAAAATTTGTTTTACGATAGTTCTTAAATTATTTTTTATAATCTTGTAATATTAATTTATCTTCAAGTATTATTAATCTTATTTGCCATCATATAGGATTATCATTAATTTTTATAACTATCATTCGCAGACACAGGATTATAATTAATGAAAACATATTGAAAAAGCTGACTTAAACATTTTTGTGCAAGCAACATAAAAAATAATGCCAGGTATGGAAGCTCATTTAAAAATCAATTTTTCAAATTAATAAAATTAATGAAAAAAACAACTAATTTGCTTAGTCTTAATTTAATGGTCTGTATTAAGATTAAAATATTTTGATCGAATTATTATTTTAAAAAGCTCAAAAATCAAATAAAATAATTTGGAGAAAGAAACAAGATGGTGTTTTTTTTTGTCATATTTATTTAGAAGGAAGGAAATCGTTTGAAGAAAATAATTATTTAAAAAATAATAACTTACCATATTTGAAGACGATTATCCCCAAAATAGTTTGCAAACTGCAGTCGTTGAACCCAAAACGCGTTATTAATCCCAATAATTTTAAACCATTGCAATTTATTTTAATATTTTAGTATATTCATATCAAATTTTTATTCTTTATTAAACGTTTTCGATAAAAATTACGGTATTTTATATTAATAACATTTTAATATGACAGAATATGTGTTTTTAATAATAATCCAAAGGAAAAGAGAATAATATTTTCGACTCTAAAAGATATAAGCCGCAAATATATAATTAAAACAAATCAATTCTAAAATTTCTGACTTAGACACGCACCTTGAACAAAACGGATCGATAATTGGACCAATCTTACAACCAATTTACCTGAACTCACCAATAAAAAGTTATTGCCGTTCGTTTTATTTTGGTAACCCAAAGAAAAATTATTAATTTAAAAGGATATAAAGACAACTTCTTTTCCCAATAACTCAGAAATTCTAAGAGCAGTGGAAAAGAATAAAAAAAGGATTTCATTCAAAACATTGCAAAAATTATATCTAAATTTAGTAACGTATTAATTGTTTCGATGATACCGCCAGTATTGTCGCTTCAATAGTGCATTATACAATAAAGCAATAATTTGACACCTGAAAAGCGAAATCAAAATGCATGAAGAAGCGAATTCTCCAATATCCTAAAAGGCTTCCCCATTAATATGAGTAAGTATTCAAGCTTTGAACCAAATAATAGAAAAGAACCTGAAAATCCTTTCAATACCGTTTACCTTGTTAGGTTTTATTCCTTCATCCGAATTATATATTTAATTCCGATCATAAAGGATAAACCGTTTCAATTCAAAAAGCATCAATTCTAATTCGTAATATTCATAACTTCTAAACCAACCTACACTGCCTCCATTACGAAACACTCTCAGCACAATTTAGAGAATTTATAGCAATGCATATAATTAAATTTAAAACATAAAGAAAAAGATTTCAGAAGCATTTAAGTATTTGTAAACCTAAATTTAATCACAAAATCATAATGTATTGATACATAATTCTTATATTGTACAAACGTACAAATAATTTTAGCATAGAAAAAACAATGAAGTCGTAGAAAATACAAACAATACAATTAAGCCTATATAACACATGCCTTTTTATATTTTAAATGTTTTATGAAAAAGTCTAGAATGTGATTATTTTCCTCGTAATTTTCAACTGCAAACAAAATAATAATATTGTTCTTCTGATTATTAAAATTATTTCTTTTCCATTTAAAATGTAATGCTCTCCCTTGCAATATAAAATAAAAAAATAAAATTCCTTTGAAGAAAAAGAGAGTTGAAGTGATGTAGTAGTGTATTGCCTTTACGCCTGATGAAAAATTTACAACTTTTAATAGTAATATTTGTAGTATCCAGCGATTTCTGTTATTTCTATAAAATGTATGTTCCTTAATTTCATTTAAAGTTCAGATTTTTTCCCCATATGCATTCAAGTTAGGCTTTTACCATGCGTTTTTGACTATTGTATCGTTAATTCAGTTTTCTAGAAAATTATATTCTGATTTTTATTATCTATTACTTTATGTTGAGTTAAAAAATAGACACTAACACGGGTACGTCCTTATCTTGTATGTGTTTGAATGGAGTCTTCATCCTTAAAACCAACTACAGTAGCTAAGATGTGTCACCTAACAACAGCCGCTGCTGGCAGAACCGGCCTGATTGCTCGATCCAGGCAATGATGGATTGGTTGGGGAATGTTGTTGCCCTATTTTGATGCCATTTGCCTAAGGCACAAATTGCGATCATTAATTAATAATTTTTTTTAAAGAAGATTTACCTCATTATTAATGTCAAAAACACCTTCCTGTATTTTTTCGTAAATTTCCTTGGCCGTATTAATAAAGGCTTCCTCGACATTAGCAGCAGTTCTTGCTGAGGTTTCCATGAAGACGAGACCATGTTCACGCGCAAAAGCTTCTCCTTCTTCTTTCTTAACCTCACGGCGAGAATCTAAATCGCTAAAAATTTGGAGGAAAAGAACGCTTCGAATTTTACATAATATTTCAATTCAATTCAATTAACCTCTTGTTGCCAATTAGCATTATAACCATATTAGAATTTGAATGTTGGCGCGCATCTTCCAGCCATGTCGTCAAGTGATTAAACGTTTCACGACGAGTTATATCATAAACCAATAGAGCTCCAGCAGCACCGCGATAATAGGAGCGAGTAATTGATCTGAAAAAGTAATAAAATAATAAAACTTAGTCTTCTCCAAGTATTATAAAATTAAATGCTCATGTGTGTGTATGTGTGGCATACGCTACCTGAATGCTTCCTGTCCGGCGGTATCCCAAATTTGTAACTTAATTTGTTTTCCGTCGATGGTTATCATTCGCGCTCCAAACTCAACACCAATTGTTAAATCGTGTACCGGTTGAAAACGTTTATCAGTAAATTGTAAAAGAAGACACGATTTTCCAACGCCTTATTAATTGAAAATTGAAGGATTTTTTACATAATTAAGGAAAATACATAGGAAATTATTACGATTAATATTTCGGGATTATTTTACTAATTATAAAAAATGTTTCTTCTATTATTCTATTAATTATTAATTATATTAGAATTTTTGACTATCCAAACAATTCACCCCCATTAAAATATTTCATACAACGATATTATGGTGCGATCATTAGTTTGCATACTAGACGAGTAGATGCAAACGTACCTCTGCCATGCAATCCAGAATTGTTTATTCATTTGGAAAGCTCGTAGCGAGTACGTCTCAAGCGTCTTCCTGCTGGCAGCAAGTTTAACCAACCCTAATCATATTATGTTCAGGAGTAAAAACTATCGATAGAAGCAACAATAACTCCTCGATTTGAAATATGATAAACAAAGATAACACATACACCCCCCATTTCTGGGGTGATTTGAACTACAAAAACAAAAGGCACATGAAAGAAGTTATTGATTTTCCTCAACTGAGAAGTTTCGAAAGGCTTCGCAATAAAACTGTTTCGTCATCATCCATAGCAAGCATTTTTGTTAGCCCACTGGATCTTCTTTAACATATATTTGAGTCAACACAGATATTCACTATAATTTTTGCATTACTCACAATATATTAAATCTTGGATTTAATATTTTTGACGCATTAACGAACACTTACCTGTGTCTCCAATAATAATGTATTTAAACAAATAAGCGTAGGACATTTTCGGAGCTCCGCTTTGATATCTCAATATATCCTAATATAGATAACAAGTCAATTAAATTATTTTTTCCAAATTGAAACGCAATTATTTCTATTGAGGAAATTTTTATCGTTACTGCTCCGCCTTGTATATTTAGAAGAGATTAAAAAAACCAACTTATTCGTTGCGAAATGATAAAACCTTGTTGTCTTCTAATCAACGCCTTTCAAGGGATGAATGTCAAATTTCCGTTCAGATGTATGAGCGAATAAATGTAATTCTATTTCACATAAAGTTTGGCTAATTACATTAAGCAGAAGAGTATAACAAGTGAGGATTTACAATACCGAATGACAGTACGCACACACACATCTATTCGTAACAGTGTGCTAAATCTTGCCAATAGGAAAAAATATTAAACCAATAACTTTTTGTTCTTTCCAAACGAATGTTTAAATTTCGTAAGGATATCTGGATATTAGTATGATGCGCCAGTAGTGCTGATTATTCTATACATGCAAATTAAATGCCAATTGTGTGTTCTTATAACAAATAGCGTATCTATATATGTACAGCTTTAACTCACACAACGAAAATCGGTAAACAAGACACAATTGTAAAACGTAAACGTTTTGAACTATGTTTGCTATTTATAATGACACCAAATTAGTAAAATTACAAAATTAGAATATCCAACTTTTTGAAGTTTTCATCCTCACGACGCTAAGTATTAAAACCGTAAACCACTACAAGTGGCATCATGACGTGTGTTTCGTGGTTGATATGTAAGAGACAACAATAGTCTACAATTGACATTTACCAAAGAAAATTTAAAAGCTGTCAAAAATTTTCCAGGAGCATGAAATAACGCTGATCCGTATGAAATAGATCACGAATAGGCAAAAGGAAGACTATTCATCTACCTGAATTTTTTACTTTTAAGGTTGTTCTGTGCGAAATTTGGCATAGAAGGGTCTTCGCAAAGTATTTTAAGAGAAATTGCATACGCTCCACAAAATTGCAATCTTGGTGCCAAGATTTGTGAATTAATAGAAGAGTAGAAGGAATCATGAAGATGGCCGACGGCACCACTATTTTGAGAAGAAATCGGCCAGGAACTAAAGCGAAGGTATAATATTAATTAATTATATAAAAGTAATTTATGTGTTTGTGTCTTATTGGAAGTTTTACCTTAGCGGCTTGGCTAAGTTTGTATCAATAACTGGTATACCAGTGTCAACAAATATCGGGCGCAGCAGTATAGATATTTCCAATAATTTTAATTTATAATTACATCTTGCAGGATTTTTGCCGTTGGCCAGATGAGCCTTTGGAAGAAATGGATAGCACATTGGCTGTACAGCAATACATACAGCAGTTGATCAAGAGAGACCCCTCGAATGTCGAGTTGATTCTCACAATGCCAGAAGCACAAGAAAAAGGCGTCTGGAAATATGAACATTTAAGGTTTGATTAGTCGAAATCAGTAAGAAACCAAATATTTAAATACTAAAAATTCTTATATCAGACAATTCTGTATGGAGCTCAACGGACTTGCTGTTCGCTTACAAAAGCAATGTTTTCCAACAACATGCACACAAATGACGGCTACAGAGCAGTGGATCTTTCTGTGTGCAGCGCACAAAACCCCAAAGGAATGCCCCGCCATTGATTACACTCGTCATACTCTTGACGGCGCAGCATGTTTATTAAATAGCAATAAATATTTTCCAAGCAGGTTAGTATAATTTAGAAGATATGAATGGCCGCACAATTTGTTCATTTTAATTTCTTCCATATTTCATTAGAGTCTCAATTAAAGAATCATCAGTTACTAAACTAGGTTCAGTCTGCCGGCGAGTGTATCGAATCTTTTCCCATGCATACTTTCATCATCGGCGAATATTTGACGAGTTTGAAGCGGAAACATATCTATGTCATCGTTTCACACATTTCGTAACCAAATACAATCTTATGTCTAAAGAAAACCTGATTGTTCCAATCAATGAAGAAGAGAACTCTGCGCCAGGTGAAAGCGAGGCTTAAATACGAAAGAGAATGCGATTTCGGAGTTAATCAGCACAACTGAATAAACTATGTAAGCCAAACAGAGCGGAAAATGAAATCATTTTGGTAATTTTTGATGGGGATAATTTAAGTTATATAAAACTGTGCAAGAGACGCATTTATTGGACGACTATAGTCTAGTTTGTTTTGTACAACAAAAAAAAAATGCGAATACAACAAGAAAATCTTAATTAAATACTTATATATATAAACTAAAATTGTGCAAGTAATTAACCTCTGCAGCAAAGAGAATATTCTTTTATATTTCCAAAGCATAATAAAATCTGTTAAATTTAACATTATGAATCTTTAGAATATTAATATTTTAATTTGATATTGTGTTCTGATATGTCCAAATATTGGTCAGTAACTATATAAGACAATTTTCTTGTTCACCTTCGGGTTTTTATTTTTTCGGTAATCATTAAATTCAGTGAGAACAAAGTAAGAAATTTGTCTGGCTTGTTATCCAACAATTCTTTAAAATGTTTTAATTTTTATTAATGAATAAATAATCTGTACAATGAATTTTTTTAACCAGTAAAATATATATGTGTTGGAAATTGAGTAGAGATTATGTTCGTAGGTTAACGTATTCAAACCAAGTTCTGTGAGTCTGTCATAAAATGAAAATTTTTTTAAAAATCAGTAGAAACGTCAATCTATCATTCTTTAGTGAAAATTCACATATTTACATTCATATGCGATGTGCATGCGCGCATATGTGTATAAAACAAAAGGGCCTCAATTGTGTTACCACTGGTTATCACAAACGTGTTTATGAAACACCTTTGTGGAGAGGCTTCTTTATGCGTACATCTATATACATAAATAGTATTCCTCATGAACCACAACACAATAATTACATATGTAAACTAGGCAAAAGAAAACACATATAAAGTGTTTAATTAAATAAGAAAATGTAAAATTTCGCTTTTTTGTAGAAAACAATAATTCAAAAATTATCGAATTCAGAAAAATAAAATACAATTGACAACAAAAAGTATACCTCGGTTTGTTATGCATGATCAGATAGTGCCCTTTTTAATAATAATACTAACTATTTTTTAAAACATAAATGATCTAAAGACTTCAAAAAGTTTATCGGATATCGGTCTATCGGATTTATTGATTTCCATGGTGTTTTTCCTTAATATAATCTTTATGTTTTTCTGAGAACTGATTTGTTTTACCAAAAGAAAAGCTTGTGAGGCTTCCATGAAAGCATTTACATCACGGATGGGGCCCTTCCGGAACCGTAAATTAAAATTGAAAATCCGTTTATTTAGCTTTTGTCATTATAATCTTTATTATTGTCATTATAATCTTATTCTTATTTGAATAATTTACTTGAAGTTATCTGTTTCTTTTATTAATTTAACACTTAAACTAATTCTCGCTTTATAAATATTTTGCTATGTTTTGTAAATGTGATCAAAACATGTCGTGTTTATTACTTTCAATTATTAGTTCAACTGAAAAATAGTTTACTAAAACGTTCCATATTTATTTTTTATACATTACGTATCCATATCGTATGAGCATTCTTTATCTTCTAAAGAATCTCCGAATGGAATTTTTAATCTTGGATTCTTAAGAGTTTTTCCATTACGATTTTGATTTCGCTCACTTAGAGATCCTTCCTGCTTTTCTTGTGATCGTGTCTGCTTATTTTCCTGTTGCCTGTGCATTTTTTGCAACGATCCATCTTGGCTCTCGTTTACCGTTCGCTCATCTTGAGTCTGTTGTGGTTTCGCATTTTGTCCTTGATCTTTTTGTTGTGATTTGTTTCGCTTATTTTGTCCATTCCTTTTACGATTCTGCTGTTGTTTTTGTTGTTGCTTTTGGCCTTGCCAAAAATTATTACGCCGGTACACCGTGGTCTTCCCATGCCAGAAATCGGTAACTGTGTTGGGTTTCTGAACGCTTAAATTCATAATTTTGGTAGTATTGATAATATTACATACTGATCAATACAGACTACAAACAATATTCTAAAATACTCTACCCGTCAACATCGATGGCATCCAAACTCATGAGAATGTGCAGGCATGGAATTTGCCGACTGACTACAATTTCCTCCAATCCTTCCATTTTTGGTTTCCAGTGCTCTTCGACGCTGAAAAATAAATCAATTCATTTTAATTTGTTATGAAAAATTTGGTTTTCTCAAGACTTTACATGGTGTGGCACATGCGGGTTAATTGATAAAGTGGAAAGCTCCTTTTAATTATTTCAGCACAGGAAACTGTCTTCACCAGACCGCCACCAGACCCACTCCATACAAGTGTTCGATATTCACCTTTTTCGAGAGCATTTTTAGCGAATGATATTACATTACTTACTTTCGTGCCACCGCGTACCTAAACAGAGTTGTGGAGAATTAGTATCTTAAGAGGCAGGGGCTTACTTTATTTGGTTTAATATGTTCAAAAGTCTTTACATGCATCCAGAGTAAATTGTCTCGTTGATCCTTTGGCATACAATCTTGAAATGGTAAATCCTCTTTAGTGATTTCCTTTTCGACGTTTTCCCCTTTACTGTAATGCATCATAATGACCAAATTTTTAGCTCGATTTCTTATTGAACGGCTGAAAGTAAATAAAGAGTCTGTAATCTGATTTGGGCCTTCTATAGACGCGTTTAGGTTAGGTTGGATCTAGTTAGAGCCGTCAAGAACACACAGGCATTTTCCGAATATGAACTACTTTTAAATTTTGATTTGTTTTTAATAGTAAATCAATTGATTGCAAATAAAATCGTACTTTAATTGAAAACTTATATTCAATAACAGAAATCCAGTTATGAAATTGAAAAAGAAAGTATGTCGTATGCAAATTTTTAAATACAATCAATTGACTCGAGGAAATAATTGAAGTGCACAACTTGAAACTAAATTGAATTGATCATCCTTTTCATTTCATGGACTCACGCGCTCAATAACGCAATGACAAAGAACAATAGATGTCCTTAAAAACAAGAACGAGTAGAACAACACGTCACCACACAAAAAAAATATAAATTTTTAAATAGACTGTTAAATAATCAACGGTAGTTTATATATCAATTGATGAGTTTATAACTCCCGTTAAACTACTCACACACACACACACACAAATGCTTAGGCTACGCCAAGAAATACGCACACACACACTCGTAAATAAACACTTAAGAGAGAGCACTACCACCAATATCAAACGTCATGACCACGAGTCCCATCAACGCAAATTGCCAACATAACCAATCCAACGAACGAACAAACGAACGAACGAATGAACGAACGCAGGAAAAGGATAAAAGCGAAAAAGTCTAAATAAAATAATGTTTGAAAGTGATGGAACAAGCAAGGCGAGCAGCTTCCAAGAATTTCAATGGAATGCGAGCAAATTCTTTGCTCTTTCGTTTCCGTTATTATCGGTCTTGGTAATCTTATCATAATAATTATCATCATCATCACCATCATCATGATCATCACATTATTGCGCACTCGTGACCTATAGCAAATAAATTTAATTCAATTCTCACAGAATTATTAATAAACTTCAGGCTAGACTCGAGAAACCTTAAAGAAAGAAAAAAGAAAGTAACCGGAATTTTCTGCAATATTTAAATGTTTGCAAGTGGTTGGGTGTGAATGTGTGTTGAAGAAAGGGAGAGTGAGTGGGTATGCGTCAGTGCATTTTTTATGGAAGGGTTCCCTCGAAGAGAAGTGCGCGATAAACACAAAAAAAACTGTGTTCTAGAATGGAATTATATTTACTAGAAAAAAGTGAAATTTGGCCATAGTTCCGATTTTTTCACGTCGAGTAACTCAAAATTTTATTTTACTATTTATTTATTATTACATAAATTTACATCCAATTTGATGATATAAAAAATCGTACTAGAACCTTATGGGATCTGCAGGGAGTACAAGAGAGGACAGAGAACGGCAGCGATTGTGAAGATGATTGGGACTCCTTATACTCAATATTGTTCGAGCTATTACCAAAATATGAATCGAAATTATCATTAAAAAAAACAATTACAATCTATTTTAATTTTAAAGAAAATTTAAATAATGAAAAATTGTCTGAACCACTTGTTCAACCCTTCCCCACTTTCTTCTACGTTTGTCTATTTCTTCTTGAAATTGAATTAAAACAGTTAGACTTAACACTATTTGAAGATATTAATTTCAAATTTGTATTTGAAAATCTTATTAATAAATTTACGATACAGTCTTATATCCTGTAAAAATCTACAGGTGCCGAAGGATACACAGAAAAAATCATTCTCAAACGTAAGAAGGAAAAGGATGGGAGACACCCCCACGCATTCGCATCTATCCACACTTTTCCGCTTCAAACGACAAAGAGTGAAAATATAAAACAGGGTGGTCAACAAATTAAATTTACTGATTACGATGATGACGTTAATGGCAATGATGGTTTGAAGACCACCAACGGAATACTAATGAAGTAGATATGTTATATCATTTTGAATAATTGTAAATTGTCTTAATTTCTAAATTCGAATTAAAAAAACCCAAGCAATGAACTTCGATTTTATCCTCGGAAAAAATGTCTTATTCATGATTAATCCCCATTCTCACCAATTGAAGAATATTAAACGTACATGTTTAATCCGTTTAAGAATTACTTTATTTCAAATGAATTGTGGGGAAAAGCCAAGGCAATGGCTGTCAACTAACCAAAAGCAAGTCAGTAACTGCTTACGAAACAAGGGGAGAGGATTTCACCCACAGCATCATCAACACTCATATAATTTCATAACATTTTTTAGAATGAATAAATTCACGCACCCACATTCATCATCTGCGACATCATTATCATCATCATCCTCATCATCATCACCATCGTACCATCACCGCCATCGTATCATCATTACCATCATTTAACTACTCCATGCAATGCGTCAATTTAATAGAAAAAATTGTAGAGAAAGGGGCGGATGGGAGGAAGTTGGATGGGTGCTATAGAAAAAGGAGGAAATATTTCGTAGAAGGGAGGAAATATTTCGTGAAAAACAACAAAGAAACAAATAAAATTAGAAAATAGCACAACAAAAATTTCATTTATTTGCAATGAGTTCCTCCTTAAGGAAAACGTGTTAACCGAGGTTATCTTTTGGTTAAATCGGAAACGGAAGATCAGTTACGGCTTCGTTTACGGTGCTAGCGGTTGCGAAAGATATTATCCCTAAAGCGGAAATTAAAAGCAATATAAAAATCATAAAAAATTCAAATTTTCATCCAAGGATAAATTTTAAATTCAATAAAATTAAATAAATTTATATAATCAAAATTAAACAATTTTCAAGTAAGCGTAATTAACTGTTTTTTTCAATTATCGTCTTGTTATAAAAAATCAATATTGAATTTATAGATATTAAAAAAATATATAAATAAAAAGCTAGAAGTGAATAATGCTTAAAAATTATATAAAGTATTTCTGAAAATACACTTCGAAGATTTTTTTAAAAAATTATATTTATGATATTAATCCCATAAAGAAATTCTATTATACAAAATTTAAAAAAAATGGTGGATGCTTGCTTCATATAAAAATATAAACGTTATGTAGCAAGGATTAAGAATCCTACGGACTTTAGATACGATACGATACCACAGATCACAGTCACCAAAGGTCTCAAAAAATGAACATTTTTCAATTCATTATCAATCGAGACGATACACACCTTCTTACTTCACATTTCAGGGATTCCATACACTGCAAAAATTAATAAAAATTATATATACTAAACATATTTTCTAATACTTTAAAAATTATAAAAGTTAAACCTTAGAATCGTTCTGTCACAAAAATGCGATTATGGTGAACGCATGATCGTTATATAAATTCTTAACCGATTTTATAAAGAAATATCAGAATATATTTTCCAAATAAATCAATATTTCCTTAATCACAAGCAAAGTTCCCAAACAAATTTATTTATATATTGGATTCTATTTATATCTATATGGAATCCATTTATATATCTATCTATAAATAAACAAGAAGTATCATTTTTAATTCAATATTGTCGCAAACAGCCGTTACTTTTTGATATTTGAAACCTTATCGTATGCACAATCTTTCTAAGAAATCTGAAAAATGTTATCTTAAGCGGCAAATTCGTGATCTGGTCCTCGATAGAGTTTTATAAGTATTTAAATTAATTAAATATGAAATATCAATTGGCAATGATTTAAGCATTATATAATTACAGGTAGAATGCGTCGTCATTTTCGAGTTTTGAGTTGAAAAATTCTATAAGACCCTCAAGAAAAGGGATCCTTTGGGGCAAGGGAACATAATCTGAGATTTAGAAGTTATAGCAGTCAAAAAGACAAAATATCAATTTCCTATGGCTAGAAGTTTTTGAGCTATAGGGAAAATCCTACAAAATCCTACAAGAAAAATTCTCCTTTGACTCAACCGATTGTAATCAAAAAAGAAAATGCACACCTATAGATGTTAAAGCAATCCTAAATATAATATTTCTATATTCTACAGATAACCAATTTTGAGTTAAGTAAGATATATAGATGAGTATAAAGGTATGAATGTCATGACGAAATTAATCAAAATACCAACAGAATCGTCTGAAATATATATGACCGTTGAAATCTGAAATTGGTGGAAGTAGTTCCAATTAACATTCAATACTGTCGGAAATCAATATAAAGAAGATCTTCCATGTAATCGAGATCAAACTTGAGTTATAACTTGCAAGATGGAGATCGGTTTAACATCTTGCAAGATGAAGATCGGTTGGAAATTGTGACAAAAATATCCTGAAAAATAATGATGAGAAATAGATTATATCATTATCATATATTCTCAAGCATTTTTTCCACATGAAATGAACTGAATCATTCGAGTCATGATTATTCAATTCGACTATTTCTAAGAAACCATTAATAAAAATTAATCAAACACAGTTTGATATGATTCCATCAAAAGAATTCTAACTAAAATCGAAAAAACAAATCAAAATCAAATACAAGAAAATTTCAAAATTATATATTATTTCCGGTCTTTCAAACTATTTATAATTACCAATTTTTCTATGTTGGATATTTTTGTGCCGACGCTCACCTTTAAGTGCAAATTATACTAAAACACGCCCTCACATAAATGCCAACATCGACACCAAAGAGGAATTCTCCGTATTGAAAGCTATTCTAATTATCGATCTGAATATACTAAAGATAATGCCAATCTTCTTGTTAATTATTTATAACAAATATTTATAAACAAAACGCCTATATCAAACAAAATTAACTACAAATTATATAAAAATCAACTAAATTTAAATTATTATCTCATTTTTTGAATGAAAGAATCTCAACAAATCGCTGTCAATACGATACTCAAAGACGATGAATAGTCAAGAATTTCGACGACGTGGCACCGAAATGGTTGAATATATTTGTAAATATTTGGATACGTTGAATGAAAGGCGCGTAACGCCGAGTGTCGAACCGGGCTATTTACGGCATTTGTTACCAAGTGAGTTCATGAAATTGACGAATTGATACCATATCAATACAGTTAATCCTTGTACGACGCGATATTAATATAATTAACCCTTGTATCATACACGTCCCAAAGAAAAATTTCCGTTTTGTGAGAATTCGTATTGTACGAATTAATACAAAATTGTGTGTGTGAGATATATTTTCCAAAATATATATGAAAACTATAATCAAATATTGCAGACGAAGCTCCCCAAGAGCCCGAGGATTGGGATCGTATTATGAACGACGTTGAGGATAAAATCATGCCTGGCGTTACGCATTGGCAACACCCACGTTTTCATGCTTATTTTCCAGCCGGAAATTCATTTCCTTCAATTTTGGGCGATATGCTAAGCGATGGTATCGGTTGTATAGGCTTCTCATGGGCAGCAAGTCCGGCATGTACCGAATTAGAGACAATCGTATTGGATTGGTTGGGTAAGTTAGTGTTTTAGATACCATTATCCCCAAATCCTATATGAGAAAAATTCATATCAAAGCTTGGTGATTTTTTCAGGTAAAGCCATTGGTTTGCCCGACTATTTTCTAGCCTTGAAAGAAGGGAGTACGGGCGGGGGCGTTATTCAGGTAGGATAGGTTTTAATGGCATTGATTTTTTACGCGAGTTTCATTAAATTTAATAATTAGAGGAGGCCCCCTAATAGGGATCTAAGGGGTCATTAATTAGATTTTATTAACTTTGTAATAATTTTTCGGAATCGAAACTCAAGTTTTTTTCAGTGTAATCTTAAGAAATATTCCTCGCATTATAATTGTTTTTCCCATTCTCCAAAGACATCAGCTTCGGAGTGTATTCTGGTAACAATGCTGGCAGCACGAGCTCAAGCTTTAAAACGTCTAAAATCGCATCATCCTTTCGTTGAGGAAGGCCATCTATTGACCAAATTAATAGCCTACTGCTCAAAAGAGGCTCATAGTTGTGTCGAGAAAGCGGCCATGATTAGTTTTGTAAAATTGCGTATTCTCGAACCGGATGAGAATGCTAGCTTGAGAGGTGATATACTTGGCGAGGCTATGGAAGAGGATGAACTACAAGGGCTTGTGCCATTCTTCGTTTCAACAACTCTCGGCACGACCGGTTCTTGTGCTTTCGATAATCTTTCCGAAATCGGTCAAGTCATACAAAAATTCCCATGTGTTTGGCTTCATGTCGATGCAGCATACGCGGGAAATTCATTTATATGCCCGGAACTGAAACCATTACTAAAGGTAAAAATTCCAAAAAAGCGAAGAGGTAAAGATTCTGCATATATTCCTGTCAGGTAGTTTCTAATTAAATTATTTGACCTTTCAGTTGAAACTCGATTTTAAAAGCATCGATTTTGCATTTTGTTGTTGTTATTGCTGTTGCTTGCTTTTTTGCAGGGCATCGAATATGCTGATTCATTCAATACGAATCCAAACAAATGGCTGCTAACAAGCTTCGACTGTTCGACACTATGGGTACGCGATCGAATCCGCTTAACATCAGCCTTAGTTGTGAATCCATTATACTTGAAGCATGGCTACTCAGATGCTGCGATCGATTATCGTCATTGGGGAGTTCCACTCAGTCGGCGTTTCCGCTCTCTGAAGTTATGGTAAGTCCGATCCGATCATATCGTGATCACGTATCAACGTTTCTCTCGATTTTTTTTATGAAAAAGTGGTGGCAACAATTTTTGAAGAGCCAATTCAAAAAATCTTAAATATTCGAAATAATTTTTTCGTAAATCAATATTTTTCAATAAAAAATGTCGATATTTACTAAAATTTCCCCAAAGAAATTAGCATTATTTGCGCAAGATTTATTCTTCTTTCTCTTTTCGCTTTAACCTTCATCACTTCTAGGTTTGTTATACGCTCTTACGGTATTTCGGGTCTACAAAAGTATATACGTCATCACATAACGTTGGCCAAACGTTTTGAACAGCATGTACTTAAGGATAAACGTTTTGAGATTTGTAATCAAGTAAAGGTAAGATTAAATCGTAAGTCATTGGGAAGATTCTATTTAAAATAGATATTTTTATAAAAATACTAGAATTTGTTTAAAAAAATAAAATATTCTGTTTAAAGAAAAATAATAAAAGGCTATAAATTTATCTTTTTGTTAAGAAAATTTAAACGATTTAATTAAAATATTTGTTAATAGTATGGCGTTATAGATACGTGTGATCAACACGCTTTTGGCTCAGAAAAATAGTCAATTGAAATTTTTCAAATCGTTTTGCCATTTCTGAGATTGTTTTTCGAATCCAAATAATTTTTATAAAAAAAATTATCGTATCGACAATTTCAAAATGTAATTGAGAACACCGTGCGTCGACTCATCAGGAGGCTCGTTTATTATAGTCGTTTGTCTGCCCTTTAATTGAATTTTTCTTGAAATATTTTAAAATATGCAAACGTTTACTAAAAGGCCGCATATATTTGAATATGATAAAGATATGTTCGTCGTTCTACGCATCTCATAGATCTACACACCTTTATATGCAATAATTGGCATATCGGTAAATATTTAAATTTTTGGTCTGGTGAACGTGTGACGTCATTGAGTGTCGACAACCACAAAACCGTTGATCAAATTAAACTAAACTTTGCCTTTGATTGAGAAGATATTTTTTATTCAAATTAATGATCAAGTTATCAATATTAGTATTATTTATATATATGTATATTTTTCTATTCGTTGCATGTTTGGTCAAATAAAATATGTTTATAAGCCACGGTCATATATAATTATGAGCTTAACGAACTTAAATTTATATTTATTTTCACCCGGATTTCGATTTCTCGCTGTTTTTTATCATTTTATTATTTATACAAATAATTATAATGAATTGACGGCATTCTCTTTCAGCTCGGTTTAGTTTGTTTTCGACTAAAAGTATCGGACAAACTTAATGAGAAATTATTGAGTGCCATTAATGAATCTGGTAAATTGCATATGGTGCCGGCTAATGTTAAGGATAAATACATTATACGATTTTGTGCTGTGGCCCAAAATGCCACCAACGAAGATATCGATTATGCGTGGGAAACTATTGCCGATTTTGCTAATGAATTACTCGAAAAGGAAGAGCACGATGAAATCGCTGAAATTGTTATGAAGAAACCATTAAATACCTTGGCACAGAAACGTTCATTCTTCGTTCGGATGGTTAGTGATCCCAAAATTTATAATCCAACAATCAACAAGACGGGCTCACCAAAAATATCGCTCGATGTCACCTCGCCAGTTGTCAACCGTATCGATAATAGAACTGGTCGTGCAACGAATAATCCTACAATTCGTACTCAATCGTCTATTGAGAATAATTCTTGGATTTCTTGGCCTTTGGCATTTCTCTTCAATAGCAATAACGAAAATGAGAGCGGCCAAAAGGGTGGCAATGTATCACTTCGGTAAGTACGATGTTAATGAAATAGATGGAATGGTATTATGATGTTGATACGATAATAATTTCCATTTGTATCTTTTATCGTATCGATATTGCAGTTTCCGTCATTTGGATACAAATGTGCGTCCATCAACCTCACGACGTAATTCAGGCGCCGGTTCCTCACCATCACCAGAGCACGAGCCTGGCTTTGTGAATCAATTAAAATCACTTCAAATGCCAAGAAAGGGTTCAATTTCTCCAACCAAATCAAGCAATCATAATTGAATGGAAAGAAAGCAATAGAACAAATATTTAAACGATGTGTAATTTCTTCGAATATCTAGTAGTCAAATTTATCAAATTCAAACAGTATCGTCTAATCAAATCACTTTTCAAATCTTAATTATTTAATATTAATTCTTCCACTTATCAACAAATCTTCAACTTTAAAAGTAAAAAAGGAAAATCCAATAAAAAACAAATCTTAAGCTTCAATTTGTGAATAAAATATATGTTTCCATATGTTTCCATTGCCAGTGATGTCCAGGGAATTCCATTATTTCCAACACCAATATCTATCGAAAGCCAATTTCAATGAATGACAGTCGAATGACAAGGTTGACACTATGGTTTCTCTTTTCTGACGCTACGGTTCGTTGTTAAGATCAATATCTCGTTGCTTCCTGAATGACGTGTGAATGATATCGTAGCCTAGTTATCGCTCGCTAATGCTGCCCTTGAGAGATACCCCTCTATGATCCACACGCCATTCAAGAAGCAACGACATATATTTCTCTTCACGTCTACCAACACTTCCAAATGAAACCTATTCGTTTCAAACCAATCAAACGAAATTAATATATTTGAAATAGAGCTTTTTATAAAAATAATAATAAGGCGCTTTAAAAAATTTTCAAAATCTCTCATAAAGCAATTCAATTAAAAAATTGGGTATCATAACGACGTCACTATGACGTAATTTTGTACAATGTGCGTTCTGCCACATACAATATCTATGAAACATTTGATTATTTAAAGAGATATATAGTACATACTATCGATCGAGTTAATTTTACCTCAACCTTCTTCTTAATTAATGTGAAATAATCTACAGATGGATTGATAATTATTGACTATTGAGATGTTTTACTCTTTTGTATTTTTTTGAATAGTTTTGAAATACAATCCAAATATTTTGGATGTTTTTGATTATTATGTTATAAATATCAATAATTTTAATTTGCAATAATAATAACGGACTGATTCCAAGGCCCGCACCGTTTCATATCCAGTTGCCTTCTAACTGTTCGGTATAACGATACAAGGCAAGATGTCATCCGTAGTAGTATCAAACAATTGAAGGATAACCGAAAAGCCCTAAAGTTATGAAAAAGAATTGCAACTATTGCAAAAGGGGTTTATGATCGGATTTGTTTAAAACGTATTCTAAATTGTCTACTTTCCATAATTAATCAGACACTTATTTTGATATTCAAAAAATTTGAAAGCTATAGAAAAGACGCATTTCATTCGGCATCGAATTTCTTTTACAAATACATAGCCTCAAGAATCCGCCCATGGGAAGATTTATCTCTTGAGCATCGATTATAAACAACTTAGGTATGGGAATACATAAATTGAAAAATATCAGAGAACTTCAGTAGTATCGACAGACGTTTTAATTCGTAAAAATAACAAGATCTATTTTATCATAAACAAAATAAATTTATCAATAATATAACGCTCAAAATAGTATGCAAATGAAATCTCCACAAAAATGGTAAATATCCTCAAACATATCATTAATAAATAACGTTATAAGAATTTTTTATTCTATCTAGGCTGATTATTGTCTTATTGTCGACATCTGTCATGCCGTTCCGCACGTGCGTACCACTGCCGCAAAATCCGAGGTTATATAACGGCAACAATAACCACAAAAACAAAGATGTATACAACAGATATTCATTAGAAAAGCTTATGAAGAATTTACGCAATAATTGGCAATCACCGATATCGTACTTGCAAAAACGTGGCTACATTTCCTGCAAACAGAAGCGTCCGTTTACAATTCAGTTTGGTATTACTGATTTAAATAATTTCAAAGAAAAGAATTGCTTTAATAAAAGCGAGAAATTAAAAAATCTGGCAGACATTAATCAAGAGAGGATTAGCAGAGGTCATCAAAAGGCAAATCAATTAAATAACAAACAATCAATGCTTGCAGAAATTAAAAAGGATCCATCTATAGAGGAAAAACTATCCACTCAAAATAATTTTTTACAAAACGTGAAAACCAAATTTCTGGGATTATTTAGGAATCAGAATTCAAATTGAAGTGAAGTTTGAAATAAATCTGAAAGATGACATGATGTCCCAAAGAAAGAAATTTCATCACGAGATTCAAGTTTTTTGAAGAACATTTTATACAGTTTTATTTTTTTATATAATATTTATGAAATCTTGAATTTCGATAGAGAGAATGATTTTATGGAAATTTCAATGTTTTTTACTAAAAACTTTTTTAGAAAAACTCAAAAAATAATTGTAACAAATCCATGGCAAATATGAATGCGAAGTATTCATGACTAAACCACTGTATTGTTTTACATTTTTGAATTATATTTAGTATTATTATTATCACAGAATTTGTTGTTGTTACTGATTAATATCACCTCCGCCAATCTACCTTAAATACGGCCAACAACAAGATCGTTTATTGAGCAGAATTCCTGTGTACTGATTTTTCAAATCAAAATTAAATTTCTATTTAATATTGTTTGTATATATAAGACACCAACCTCAACCTCAACACGCCCACTCCATTTATTTATATTTAAGCAATATTGCCCGTATATCGTTTATAAATTCTATAGACTCAACACACTCTGCCCGTTTTAGTAAATTATTCAACAGTTTACAAACAATAAGAAGATAATCATTTCAATTTGAACTTTGCTAAAAATACCAAGTCTTTCAATTTTCGTATTACTTTTTTTCTTTTTTCGAAAACAAAATACTTCCAAATACATAAATATTTAGACTGGATGAGTAAAAATTCCCAGGAAATTATTTAATTATAAAACACAACAAAAAAGATGAGCTTCTTCGAAAAAAGTAATAAATACATTCTGATTAAGTTAATAAATGAAGTTCTGAATGATATAATAATGATTTTTTCCCATTTTTGAAAATAGTCTATTATAATTCTAAATAAGTACAAATTGGTTTAAATTACATGCCATGCAGTGATCATTAATTCTATATGATATCATTTTTATAAGTTTATAAAAATGTCAAGTTTACGCGCATAAATTATAGAAAAAGGTTTTAAAGGAATAATAGAAAAAATCCCTTAAATCCTTCCTTAAGGTCTTCTTATTACTCCTTTAAAATTTTTGGTTAGAACTTGCAGTGAAAAATGCTTAAGTAAAAAAAATTTTTTGGAAAAATTTTTTAATCATATTTTCAAACGTTTGAGAGAAAAAACAGAAAAAATTCAACAATTCAGAATCAGAATAGAAATATATTTGTTTTTCTCGTAAAATATTGCAATAATACAAAATGGATTGCTCCCTTCGTTTGATATTAAAAATCGTTGAATTGGTAAATAAATAATTTATATAAATCTAATGGATTTTTCTCAAACTGAAAGGCCGAAACTGATTTTTGAAAAAAACTGAAAATAAACTGAATGACGTTGGAAATTTGTTGCAGATTAGAGTGACTTGTCATAACCTTAAAAGATAAATTTCCTGAAAAATGTTATTAAATCAATAAATAATTGTTTGTTGAAATTCTAAGAAAAATAACGAAATTAAAGAAAGAACATAAAGAAACAATATAATTTTGTTGTTCACAACAAGAAATCCCGAAAGAAAAAATAACAGCTATTAAGCCGCAGCAAAGTGAAAACAATAGTTCGATTTCCAACTAACGATCCGCAACGGTTGCCAATGATTACCAACAATTTCCAATGAATTTTATGCCAAGCATATTTTACAATAAATGATTTTCAACCAACGATTTTCAACGAGTTCCAGAGTTTGCTATATCAACCATATTTTACTAGATAGATCTCTATAGAAGTGTTTATTTAATTTAAAAAAAATCCGTATTATTTCTCTTTAATGTTTGTAATATTTGCAATGTTTGTTAATCTTAGGTCATAGGTGCTGTATTATTGATTTTATGGCTAATTTGTGGAGCTCTATCAAATCGGCCTCTATTAGTGGCCGGCACTATCCTAGCCTACGTCATCATTGGTGCAGTTTTGCTTACTGGTACGCAATACTACTAATAATTGTCATTATTTTTTACTCAAATATTAATTAATCTCTCTCACACCAGGTCACATCCTTGGCAAAATTGTCGAGAAGCTTTTGACTTTAATCTTTCTCATAGTCGGAGCTGTCTTATATATCATATGTTTCATCTTGGTCTTTCTCGAATGGAACGATGGCTATAGCAAGGACAGAGACATGCAGTTATTTGGCTTTGTACTATTTCTAGCCAATGCTATCATCTATATTGTCGATATAGTTTTCGTTTTCAAATCGTAAATGTTTAGTTCTCTTTCAATAATTCGTAAAAATTTTAATTAAAATTTCTTTGCAGGGATTAAATTCAAGGAAGAGGGATCATCAAGGATGGCATTTTTAGACGAACAACAAAAAATTATCTTTGTTTAAACGCAATATATATTGAAACCTCTAAAATGCCTACAGGCATCCTCCCGTTTAATTTAGACTTCTTTAAAATCTAATTCAATTAATTCGAAAATTTGTACGAATATTTATTCGAATTTTCGATTGTTTGTAAAACTAAATGAAATGTTATGTTTTCAATAATAGTCTCTGGTACAAACACTATTAAATTCTGCCAATAAAATCTGGAAGATTCTTGCACTATATGGATCGTATTATCATTATAAACTTTACTAAAAAATCCATTTTTTAGATGGAAAACCAAAAAGTATCTCCTATCACTTTCTCATAATCGCTCCCTCTCTTTCTCTCTCTCTGTCTGTCTCTCTCTCTCTGTCTGAATGCAGTATTATTATTCATGTGTTGCATGTTTAACCTGTTCGAGCCCGACACCGGAGCGTATGTGGAATGATAATGAAATGCAATTATCAGTCACTGAGGCGAAACACACGTTAGGGCAAGGCTGACCTCAAATCGAAATTATCTTAGAAGTGTACTGAAAGTCAATTTGTTCTCACTTTACGTTCCAAACACAATAATCTTCTTCACGAAAATCGCAATATTATCTATGTTAATAATTGGTTTTAGTTTCTTTTACACCGCGCAGCTTTTATTAAATCTTGGTAACGATAATGCTTATATTAAAAATCTTAAAGTTAATTCGGGGTAGCCACCCTGACTGGCTACCCCGAATGGGTTAAAACTAATACAATTAACTCAAACAATGATCCGTTTGATCACTGATTAAAAATCGAAATAGCAAGAACATTAGTCTAAATATTAATAAAATAAACAAAAATCAGGGCCATTAAAATGTGGGTGTGTAAGTTAACAAACTACAAAAGAATTCATAGAACTAAAAGACGTCATCCATAGAAGCATTCCATCCACTATTATAGTTTTTTCTTTAATATTTAAAAAATTAAACACGTATAACAAAAATCGAAACTGTTTCCAAAATTGATTTACTTCTGTTTATCTGAATATAAATTTCAAATTCAAAAAATTTAATATATTGAAATGTTTAAAAAAGTTTTACGATCATTAGAATAAATTAAATAATAAACGATTTTATGATAATGATAATTTGGTTGCTATGTGATAACTCTTACAAGATGATTCACCACCAGAGGAATTTCGATAAAATTTTGAATGATCAAAAAAAAAACATTGATCACGAGATACGAGATACTAAAGTCAGATACATAAAAAAAATTAATACAAATTTAGTACCGAAGAATCAGACAAAGTAATAAAAATAACAACTAAAGCAATCTTTAAATAACAAATTATAAATAAAACAACAACGAAAATAAAGCGATCGATTAAACATTTATAGGAAACTTTTCTCATTTCAGTTAAAAATCAGTTTACACGTAAACGGTTTAACGTATAATTATTTAAATATTTCTTAAAAAAATTTACTTTCTTTTAAAATATTATTTTCTAGCAGGCTACTCGCGCAAAATTCAAAAACAACAAATATAAAAAGGCTTGTGGTTTTCTTATAAAAAATCATATAAAAAATCATTATAGAAACTCATTTAGATAATATTTAAATCTTCTTTATTTTTTATTAATTAAGACAAATTATGATTTTTTTTATTTGACAATCGATTTGTTTTCGGATATAATCTTCTATTTATAAAGTCTATTATTTAATTTTAGTCGCCGTAGGTTTTTTTAGTTGCGAAGACGATTTTTTTTTTTTGATTTTTTTAAAAAAAATTGTGTTAGTTAAATAAATTATTTTATTATTGTGTTTTAAATTTATTAATCATATATATAATATTTTAATTATTCATAGTATGAATCAATGAGAACCCGTATTTGTATATGATGTGATAAAACATATATCACAAGTTTTGACTTTTTTATAAAATTGATTTAATTAAAAACTGAGCATTTTATTTAAAAAAATTTACGCTAAAAACAGATTTGCTTCAAGATTAAACTTATTTTTTCAGTTTTAAATTTAAATAAATTAAGGAAATTTTCAGTTTATATTGGATTTTTAGAAATGTTTGTATTTTAAAATCTTGGAACTATTTTTAAATTCGAATAATTTGATTTAGTATTTGATCTTTTTTTATCAAAAACAACAGTATATAGGAAGATTAGTTTTTGAAATGGCTGAATGGCCGAATAGGCCAATTAATCCAAACTTAATTCCGCAATTAGCCGGAAGAGTTACCTGATTGAATAAAATCGTAGAAAATATTGAACGATATTCTCAAAAGAAACCAGCTAATGGTCAGTGAGCCATTTGTGTATCATGCTTTTATAACCAGTTGTTCTTTTTATTAAAGTTTTGTCAAAAGTTTCAAAACAATAGTTATTTATTTTGTAATTAATTAAAATCTATTAAAAAGCTAGTGGAACTTTTTTGTAAAAGAAAAGCCCCGATTATAGTCTTAATAATATGTCTTCTAAATATTTTCTATCAGAATTATAAAATTTTAATTAAAGAAAGCAACATTATGTTGCGTTAATTCCATTAATTACAATTATTATCTTAGCAATTATTCCTTCAGTAATAAGCTGTAGCAATTAGTCTGAGAACTAAAAATTCCATTGAAAAATTCCGTTTGAGAAGAGAAATTTATTTGTGTTATTTAACTATTCACACTCTTAACCATCTCTTAACAACTCTAACTGAAAATACTTACAATCCACCAATACTTCAGGCCATTCAGACAGCAATCGAACTGAATGAAACGAAACTCATTTAAGTTCGCAAAAGTAAGACGTCTCACACAAGTTTTTCCCAAAAAAAATTAGAATTATTTTTTTAAATCAAAAGAGTACAATGAGCAATTTCGTGTACAGGTGATGACGATAACAACACTTTATCATCACTGAGATCATGATTTAAACAATAGAAAATGAGAATTATAATGCGAGAGAAACGTTTTTCTATAAAAACGACAATTTCTACCGTGATCGAAGTCATTCTCGTGAGCGCGATCGTATAAGAAACAACGTAGACCGTCTAGAGAAATGTGAAAAAGTACAATCGGAAATATAAGAAATTGTGACCGTAACATTTTAAACTAGAAAAAAACACCCGTTTGTAATTAAAAAGAAATTAATTAGTTAAAAGAATTGACACGAAAAATCGAAAATCGCATTAAAATTTTAATCAAAATATTATACAATATTTATTTAAGAAATAACAATTATATACTAAAATGAACGTGGAAGAATTTAGAAAATATGGCAAAAATTTGGTCGACTATATTTGTGATTATATTCAGAATATAGAGCAACGTGATGTAGCGCCCACTCTGGATCCAGGATATTTAAAACGTTTAGTACCAGGTTAGTTTTAACAGGAAGCCAGAATAACAGTGTTTCACAAACTTTCTGAAACTTTTTATAATTTATTATGGAAGTAAAAATTTCGAAAAATGTATTAGAAAAAGAGTTAGATTATTTTAAAATTTAAAACTTTGGAAAAAATTATTTTAAACAGAGCGCAAAGAATTTTTTGGGATTTTTCGGAACTCGAATAACTCAAATTTTTTTAAAAAAATATTCCACATACGTATTACTTTATTTGCATAAAAGAAAAAATCATAATCTAGGAAATTATTTTCAAATTAGAGTAATTAGAAAGAAAAAAAATTAAACTTCGTTGATATGATAGTTAATATTTTAAGATTGTTTGTTTTATGGGTTTTGTGTACGAAATTTATTACTGTTTTATCACTGATGTTGCGATTTCACACATTTTCGGTAAAGGATTTCACATAGGCGTAAACGAATAGCGAAACAATGACCGTTGGACTTCGACAGTAGAAAATTAAGAAAAATAAAACCAATTTTTTAAATTCTAAAAAGTACTGCATTAAAAGACAAACCCCTCTGGGGTTTGGTAATGAAATTAAATTAACACTTAAATCAAAACTAATTATTATTGAGCACAGTTAGAATGAGCAAAAAAACATTTGTTTAACATTAAATAATGAAAGCTATAAAAATTATGCACGAACTAATGTTTGTTTAATTAGTTTTTTTCCATTGATCCAGAATATTGATTTCCGCGCGTATGTAATTATTTCGTTTAAAATCCCGATAATATTCTGTGATACGTCATTCCTATATTCTACGCTATCATTCTGAATCCTATAGAGAGTAACCTCTAGATCTTTGAATGAATCCCAAATATGTTTGCCAATACTTTTCATAGATGATTATTATATATATAATTATTAAATCGACCGTTATTTATTATCATTGTTACGCGTTCATTTTAAAATATTTACGTATTTGCAGACGAGGCACCAATGAAAGGTGAAAAATTCGATCGCATCCTAGAGGATTTCGAAACTAAAGTAATGCCCGGAGTAGTTCATTGGAATCATCCAAAATTTTTTGCATATTTTCCATCCGGCAATTCATTCCCATCCATATTGGGTGATATGCTTAGTAGTGCAATAGGATCAATTGGCTTCTCATGGGTAGGTTGGCTTTTATTGAAATCAATAATTCCTCATTTCACAATTAATTCATATTTATATTTATATATAATTCATATGCCCTTTTCAAATTTGCAGGCCTCTTGTCCCGCTTCCACAGAATTAGAAACAATTGTACTTGATTGGTATGCCAAAGCTTTAGGTTTGCCAAAAGCATTTATTAGCGATGCGCCTGGTAGTTGTGGAGGTGGTGCTCTCCAAGGGTCCGCATCGGAATGTACATTGGTTTGTATGCTAACCGCACGATCAAGAGCTATACAAAAATTGAAAGGTAGCAATTCGGAAATGCACGATAGCACATTTCTTCCGCAATTAATTGCTTATGCGAGCAAGGAAGCTCATTCCTCTGTGGAGAAGGCAGCTAAAATGGCGTTAGTTAAATTGCGTATTATCGATGCGGATGCACGAGGTCGTATGCGTGTCGATTTATTACGTCAAGCAATACAGAACGATCAGAAATCAGGTTTAACACCTTTCTTTGTGGTGGCTACAGTGGGTACAACTGGTGCTTGTGCTTTTGATAATCTAACCGAAATTGGACGAGTCTGCAAACAAGTTGAGAGTATTTGGTTTCATGTGGATGGCGCCTATGCTGGCAATTCGTTTATATTGCCCGAAATGCGTATATATTCGAGAGGATTAGAATATGCAGACTCATTTAACACGAATCCAAATAAATTATTACTAACGAATTTCGATGCATCTGCCATGTGGGTAAAGGATGCGATGAGTCTGAAGCAAGCACTTAATGTAAATCCGCTCTATTTACAACATGAACACGAGAAGGCTATCGACTATCGCCACTACGGTATACCATTAAGTCGTCGTTTTAGAGCACTCAAACTGTGGTTCGTTTTCCGTTCATATGGCGTCAATGGTCTTCAAGAGTACATACGTAATCATATGGCGTTAGCGAAAAAATTTGAATTAATGGTTCGAAGAGATGAGAGATTTGAAGTCTGTAATGACGTTTACTTGGGTTTGGTTTGCTTTCGCATGCGAACCCCCGATCAATATAATCAAGAACTTCTGGCAAATATCAATCATTCGGGGAAAATGCATATGATTCCCTCAATGGTCTCGGGAAAGTATGTCATACGTTTCTGCGTGACGTATGAGCATGCCATCGAAAAAGATATCGGTATGTATTCTCAAAAAAATCTTACAAAATCAGTTAATTTATTGAAAAATGATGGTGGGTCCGTCTTTTCAGTTAGCGCTTGGAACGACATAAAAACGTTTGCTGAGGAAATAATTCACGATGCTAAAGTTGATATTACTTCCCTGCTACCAAAAATCGAAAAAGAGAGAATCGTCTCGGATCAACAGAATGGTACAAAACCAGCAATAAAGAAGCGTCTGACCAGAAAGAAATCATTACGGTTCTCTTTTACGCGCAGTATTTCGCGTGAAATTTATGAAAGCCAAAGTGAACATCTTAAAGATGGCTGCACACCAATTTTGGTCGTCGACACAAACGACATACAGCAAAGCTTTTTGAAAGCGACGACTGAAAACCAAAGCAATAAACTGAACGGCATCGCAGATGTTGACAGCAATGAAACGAACCATTAACGAATATACAATTAAATAAATTTATTTATATACTTCTATTATTTTAAAAGCAACACGTTATTTATTTATTGTATCTATAAAGTATTATTTCGAGTATTAGTAGAATATGTAATCTATCACGTAATATAAGTAAATATCCTATCTGTCTACTAATTAAGGCTTAGCTCCAACGAATCACTAGTGCAGCATCATTTTCTTGTATTAAAAATATTAAGATTTTCCATATTATTTAATTAATTTTTGAATATATCTCTATAATATATAAAATTGAAATGTTCCTATTCAAGAAAAAATTATATGAATTGACTTTGAAAATAATTAAAATTGTAAATGTAACCAATTTCAGTTGTACAAAATTAAAAATATAAGTTAAAATAAAGATCCAACATTTTAACAATGTTCGCCCAACTAACAAACGGTTTTAATAAAATAGCGGCATATGAAAGGTTATAGTGGGTTTCCTTTGGTTTTTAGTGCTATTTCGTAGAGCACTTCCCCGACTAAATTCTCATCATTCGCTGAATTTCGTTACGTTCATTTAGTAACGCTTGCATACGATTCTCAGGTTTTATAATAACGTACTTCATGATTTAAATGTGCCGAACACTCCAGAGAGCATTTAGTAGGCACCCAAAATGGAATGGATAAACGGAAGCGAATGAATAGGAGTGAGACCCCAAACCTATATAATGCAATTAGCAAATACCAACATGCACACAAACTTTCATAACTAATTTTTCTTTACGTCAATTTCATTTGAAACAACTAACCAATTCCAAGCTTAGGTAAACGAACAAAATCCTGCAAACCAGATAGGATGTACTCCACCCTGTAACAAAATATTTAACTCAAGGATGAGAACCCTGGCGTCCGTGCTAAACCACACGTGTTGTTGTAGCTCGATGCAGAACAGAAATCAAATAAACTGGGTGTGAAAACAGCGAAGGAAACACACACCACCACATATAAATACGCATGTTTGGTTGAACCTGAGAGACTTCGGAGTATTTTTAAATCATCCGATTCAGAAACGTTAAATACGTTCGCATATGTCAATAGCTAATATATATGTCGTCAGTCTTCTCAGTGAAAACTTAGTGACTCTAGTTTCTATATCCAATCAAGCTTCATATATTTACAATATATATAGGTGTTAGGACGAATTACCAAGGATTCAGAAAAGGCTGAAGCAAAGGCTTATTTCTTTCGTATACACCACAGAATTCTCCCGATACTCCTCTTAATTTTTAACTGATGGCAGTATTTTTTTCTATTAAAAAATTCGTAAATTCACTTACCAATTTAATTTACAAATAAAAAAATTGCGAATAAACAACCGCTTCCGGAACTTGCCACAATACAAAACAGCTGACTGGATTAAAGTTAACCGTGGTATTGCCATAGGGGTGGAAACATCAAAATACCTTGTGACAAGTTATCAATTTGCGTACATGTACACGTAATGTTGTTTTTGTTTAACTAAGCACGGTATGGTCTTTCATCCGATATAATTTTATGTAATTTTTTACAATTCTTGTAAATTGATTAGCCATTTTCTTGTTTCCGGATTTCCGAATTTATATATTAAATTAATTAATATAAATAAATGCTTCCTGTACTCGGGGGGCAATCTAGAATGGTTTACGCATCATAATGGTTTACACCAACAATACCGGTTAATGGAAACAAAAATATTAGCCATGTTTAATTAAGTGGCAACGCGATAATGGGAACCACAACCTTAAAGGACGTGCCCGGTGTTTTGAAAAATAAACAGATTCTTAAATGAAATTAGGAAAATTTCGATATTCAATAAATAATTAATTAATTCTACATTTATTTGAGGAATTCAAACGAAAATAAATGCCGACCTGGAATCAGATTCAATCACAATTGCGTAGCGTAAATAACCCGGTGGTGTTCTTTGATATTGCAGTTGGCACCACAGTGAGTATTTTAATTCTACTGATTTATTCGCAATTCCATCTAAAAGATTAATTGTATTTCTCATCATAGGAAATCGGGCGAATGATCTTTGAATTGTTTGCGGATACGGTTCCGAAAACCGCGGAAAACTTCAGACAATTTTGTACAGGCGAATACCGTCCAGATGGAGTGCCCATGGGGTACAAAGGTGCTAGCTTTCACAGGGTTATAAAGGATTTTATGATACAGGGAGGAGATTTTGTGCATGTAAGTAGAAAGCTTACTCGGTGAAAGGGGAAATATTGATTTGCGTGAATACCGTAGGGCGATGGTACTGGAGTAATGAGTATATATGGCGGCACGTTTGGGGACGAAAATTTTACTTTAAAGCACGATTCTCCGGGACTTCTAGCCATGGCCAACAGTGGTAAAGACACAAACGGTTGTCAATTTTTTATTACATGCGCGAAATGTAATTTCTTGGACGGCAAACATGTTGTGTTTGGGCGTGTGTTGGATGGATTGTTAATAATGAGGAAAATTGAAAATGTTCCCACAGGACCAAATAATAAGCCGAAACTTCCTGTAACAATATCACAATGTGGTCAAATGTAGAAGTGCTAATAAAAAGACTCTATTATATTTGTCTCATCACCAAAGTTGTGCGATTATCATTAGGGATTTTAATACTTAAGTGTAATTAAGGTTTTTATTAAATATACGACTAATTTTTAAATCAGCATATAAATCATAGTTGCTTTCTCAAATTTGTTTCCAGTAGCATTTTGTTTTTTCGCAGCATTTTGCAGTCATCAATCAAAAAACTAGAAAAAATAATTGGTTATTGAGTTGCCCAAAAATAAAGAATGCACATGTACAAACCTATAAAATATGGAACATAAAGGTATTGTAGCCAAATGCCAAAGCGCGTGTGCGTCTAGGATCCACAGGATAGGTGGAAAATCCATTAATTCGAGACTCATTGATAGCCCGAACAGGAAATAGAATCGCAACATTTTCCTATAATATGGAAAATGCTTGCGTACAAAAAAACACCAAAGTAACCAACCCAAAGCAGATAAAAACCCTGAAAATACCAATGCTTTTATACTTAATACACATACAGCTCATTTAAACTCTATTCTCACCAGTAACAATATTTATTGTCATATTGAATGAATAACTAAATTTACCCACGCTTACATATGCCAAATAATTCAAATAAAAAAAGATAAAGATTATCGTCAAAACGCAGCGCAATAGTAATGAATATTTGTAGAGCATACTGCCAAAATATAAATTCGAAACATTAATATTTTATTATATGATTATTTTAAACAGTTCCCCAAACTCTTACCGCATTAGCATGCAATAGAATGTCCCGAGTACCATCGAGTATGCAAATATGTAGTCCAATAATTCCGTTATCGGAAAATCTCGAGCATGGAAAACGATTGACCAAACCCAACCATTAATACATATCTACAATTTAGATTATTAGTTCGTATAGAATACACCGAAAGCAAATCTTATAAATGAGTTATCGAGACAAACCACAGCAAAAATATGCCAAAGCTTAAAGCATGGACTATCCGATCGAACTTCTTTTCGAAACTTTTGTAACATTTTTATATGAGAAAACAGATTCAAAATAGAAAATAGGACCGACGCGGGTTCTTGTAAACCAAGGAATCGCATGAAAGGCCACTAAAATGTAAAGGGTATTGGACAATCATTTATTATTATTATATTAATAATAGTTCTTTCATACTTTTCCATAAAATTGTGGCACCATCCAACCACGATCTTGAAACGCGTGCACTGTCCTCCACATACAACCATATTGACACTCATCGACACAAGTCCAAAGAAGCAAGCGATCAAATATAGTTTGCTGATAGTATTTCACAGCTTGCTCCTGAATTTCAATGCCATCTATGGATGATAAGCATAATTTATTTAATTTGATCACATTATAAATTATTAACTCTTACCACTAGAGCAGTTTGTGCGTTCACAGTTTGCACGGCAATTACGAAAAAATTGCGTCCGATCTCCATTTGAAGCTGCACAACATCCGCATATAACAATAAGAAGTAATATACCCAATTCTAAACTTTTCCCATTAAAATTTTTTACCATACTTCTTTACTTCAAATAACCTTACAAACGAGCATTTTTACTACATTAAAATCTACCAAAAATCAATAACAAGAGATTACATATTATTGCTTATCAATTCTCCAATTTCTCATTTTTAATCAAAACCACTTCACTTATAATTAGAAATGCCTTCAAAGTTCCTGTTTTATATTTGTGAAGCAATGATATCGGACTTTTCTCCAGTTCCCTTGAACAATTTGAACATTAATCCGCCTTTGTCCAAGAATAAAATTATACCCTAAATCCACTCTACAAGCAGAGATGTAATGCTAGAAGCCCGAGTATATTCATAGAATCTAAATATCCATTCCAAGATATAAGTACATTCACATTCAATTTAGAAAGGATATACGGTACTGGTTCGATTTTATTAAATTTTCAGTACGAATTAATCGCACCACATCGAAAATTATGATGATTAATTATTAACTCTCCTGTAATTGGTATTTTGTTACTATGTGTACAACACATCCATACATTTTTATCATATCTGGTTTTAGGCATAATTTGACAAATTTTTCCACAAAATATTTCCAAATCTTTCCCGATTTACATTAGGCAATATTTCATTTAAGCCTTTTTGACGTTACCTTTTGTGGTTGCCGTTTTCTCTTAAATTGGAAAATAATCGTTTTCGTAAATGTTTCGGTTGCATTTGTGAAGCCACGAATATGCCGTTATCAATATTCGACTGCTATCCTCCAATGCACTTAAACTACGATTTCGAAACTGAAAGCGAATATTGCGTAATATTTTATGGGACAATATTTTCTAGTAATATTACTACTGTCTGACATCTGTATTTAAATCATTCTTATTAAAATTGTCGCACTTGGCAATACCACAAAACAGACAAAAAATTTGAACAGCCAGAAATTACGAAGTGACAGCAATAAATTAGAGCAATCCAATTCTATGAAACACAAACAGGACTTTTGGGAGAATCTTCAGTCATCCAAATAAGAGCAATATTTTCCAAAGAAAGGATAATGATAATAAATCTGTTCTGAAGGACACTAAAGCAATTAAAAAGTTTTCACTGGTTGACAATTGTAGTTTCATTAAATCAATACCTGAGAAACAGAGAAGATGGACTACATAAGCAAATACTTGATTTTTTAAGAGGCGCAAAGGAAGATGTTGCTTAATGATTATGGTATCGTTGATGGATTAAAGCTTTGTATGGGATGAGACAATAAATATATACACCGCCACGGCTGATGACATGTTATTTGGATTTGGACTTGATAGTAAACGATATTATATATTCGGCTGCAATAGTATAAATGGAAAGGAGTGACCTGATATTTAAATCCTTAATCGAATATTTTTAATAGTACGTAGTCCCTTTCACTGAATTCGTAACAGTTTAGATATACTTGAATCAGAAAAATATCACTTAATATATTTATTCTTCCAGTTTTATCGTGAACCTAAATCGTTCTGCTTTGCCATCATGCGTTTGAACTTGAAAGCAATCTTATTACTTCTTTCGTTTGCTGTTCTCGTAATCACATTGGCGGTTTATATGCGATGTGCTGATTTCGCGTTTCCTCAAGAGCTAGTTAGGCGATTTGATCGGCACTTATATGTTATTCACAACACGGAGAACAACGAAAAAATAACCGACGATAATAAACACAACATGGTATCATCCATAAATGGTAGTCCTGCTGCAGATTTACGTGCCATTGATTGTTTAATTAATCATGAAAATTCAATTGCTTGCAAGTATGATGACATTGCTAATGAGGTTTATGTACCTTTCTCATTTCTACGCAATTATTTTGATGTATCCGGTTCTCTTATAACGGGAAATAATAATCAAGTTACGAAATTCAATTGGACCCACAGTAATGCAAAAGTAAATTTGCCAAAGGGCAAATATGATGCACATGGCCTATTCATGTACTTCGAAAATTATAATGTTGAAGTAAGTAATAGAGACGGAAATAAGATAATACTAATCATTTATAGCTAATATATTTAATATTATGATTTAAGGTTCGTGACCGTGTAAAATGTATCAGTGCTGCAGAGGGTGTGCCGATTAGCACGCAATGGGAAAAACGTGGCTATTTTTATCCCACTCAAATTGCACAATTCGCCCTATCTCATTACAGCAAAAATCTTACAGAGTCTGAACCCAGAATTAGGGTAAGTTATATTGTATTTTGTTGGTAAAATTATCTTGAAGTATTATTAATTGAATCCATTTCCAGGTAATAGAAGATGCGGATGATAATCTTGCAGACTGGACATCAACTAAATCCAGTAGTTTTTCACGTATTTGGCATCCGAAATTTAAAACAATTGTCGTTCAGTTTGAGACGGCGATTGATTTTAGGAGCGCTATTACGGTGCAAGTCAATCAAACACAAGATTTGATACTCGGCATCGATTTGCTCTTAGTAACTAACAGTAGTAGTCTTATAGTTACATTAGAAAATCGCGAAAGCAAACAAAGTTATAATGTTTATTACATTCTTGCCGATCTGGTGCTCACGATTCAGGAACACAATATATATTATGGCCTCGGTAGTAGTGCCATTAATAAATGGCGTCGGCTAACGCGCGATTTGCTTATTGATGTTCAGAAAGGTATTGCTGCTGGCAGCGATAGGAAACAGTTATCTTCATCTTCACCGACATTGATGAAAATCCGGCGAACAGAGTTAAGAGTGGTTTCAATATCGTTCCTGGGCATTGGCTTCTTTGATAATATAACTCTTTCAACCTACGATCATCTTGCACATTTCTATGATGCGGCTGAATGGTTTGTCCATCATCAAGATCCAAAGACTGGTGGTTGGCCAAATCCAGTCAGAAGAAACTTAAATGGATTTCCTGAATTAAAACCCGGTTGGCTATCAGCTATGGGTCAAGGACACGCGATATCAGTACTTTCTCGTGCCTATTGGCATTCGAGAGGAGATAAACGTTTTCTAAGAGCAGCCAGTCTGGGTTTGAAAGCATTTCGAGTGTTGTCAAAAGATGGTGGTGTATTGGCACGATTTATGGACAAATATGATTGGTAGGAACTCGAGAAAATAAGATATGATTTAGTTCAATATCAATACTGAATATCAATAAAATGGACTTTTGTTTATAGGTATGAAGAATATCCCACAACACCGGCATCCTTTGTCCTAAATGGATTCATTTATTCTTTGCTAGGACTATACGATCTTAATTCAACTGCTCCACCAGCGATTTCACGAGAAGCGGGCAAATTGTTTAGCCAAGGTATGCATTCGCTGAAGAAAATGTTGTTATTCTACGATACTGGATCGGGTACTAGTTACGACCTGAGACACTTAAGCCTAGGTGAGTGAAACCAAATGATATTCAAGATTAATAGTCCGATAATTATCTCTAAACTAACGACCATCTTCTAAGGAGTGGCACCAAATCTGGCCCGCTGGGATTATCATGCTACACACGTCAACCAACTCTTACTGTTAGCCACTATTGACAGTGATCCATTAATATCCCAAACGGGCGAACGGTGGAAGGGTTATATGTTTGGTAAACGTGCCAAACACAACTGAAAATGTAGGCGTGCGCGTGTTGCTTGCACGCGAAGTTAAGTTTATTCTTGATGAAAGTGATATTTTTACTTAAGTATTTATTATATTAAGAAACCATTATTTTCATATATTTTTTAGAACAACATCAGGTCTAAGTATTATTTTTTCATTTAATAAACACAATGAAATTTAACGACACTTGAGAGAATTATGCATTGCAATGTCACGTCATGTTAAATTATTAATTCTTACCCTGTATAAATATTGTTTCCTTTTTGTTCATTGGAATTTTTTGCTCTTACTATCGCATTAATTTAAACGGCTTTAAAAGATAAATTTGAGATCTACAAATGAAGATTTTGGCACATATGTCCAATTATTAATTACTGTAATTTGCCAAAATAAGACAGTAATTTAGTAGTATTAAAAGAAGATAACTAAAAACATACCTATAAGTATTTTATATGTTGAGAGTATATGCAAATTTAATCAGTTTATTTACAGATAATATTGAATTTTTCTTTTTAAGATAAAATAATTTTAAATATTTCATGAAAATTAAATCAATTTTTATAGTAAAATTTTTTACATTCGTTTGGTTTGTACAATTTTCTAAATGTTTTGCATTCACCACATCAATGCTTATACCTGGAATGATTAAATATAATATAATAATTAATATTAACGCATATCATGTTAACGGCGAGAACCGATCATCCCATTCCTCAGCATAATTTCAATTCCAAAAGAAAAGAAATTTTAATATGCAAAGCATTGTTGCCGCTTGGGACCCTTAATACTTCTAAATGGAATCGCCTCAACATTAAAATCTAATATTAATTTTTGTGTGATTTTTACAAAAGAACAATTGTAAAGCTCCAATAAGAAATTCCCTTATTTGTTTTCCGTGACTGTGGAGTACGGAAAGTTAGGTATGTAATTATGAATATATTGCAGACAATCTTTGTCTTCAGGCGATTTCATACTTTTCTAAGTTCCTTTATAGGGTCGATCCTTTTTTTAAGGCCAATTGCAACTCTTCTAGGCGTTAAATATTAAATAAAATTGTAAATAAAATATATAGTAAGCTATTTATAAAGTATTATATCTATTTGTGAATATAATAAATAAAACATATCCTTAAATTATAATAAAAAGATTCGAATGTAAATTAATTCCTTCATTCCAACAGTTTTATTAATGAATTTATTATAACTGTGCTTGTATTAATAATTTTTACATTTCGCATCCATAAGTGCTTTACACCTTGAAACGTTCTTTGTATTGATTTATGTTATATTTAAAAGCCAAATTATAAGTCCCTATCTGGGTCACACACTAGTATAAATTTTTATAAGACAATATCAGATTAATTTCTGGAAAAATTAATAAAGACAACACAAATTTTTTTTACAAAAAACAACACAAATTCAAAAAATTAAACAAATTGTATGGATTAAAAAATATCTGCAGCAAAAAGTAATAATTTTCTATCGTAACTGTTTACATTTTTCATTATTTTTTCGATTATAATGCAACTTTTATTTTTAACTGATAAGTACTTAACTGAAAATTGATAAAAAAGATTTTAGAAATAATCTAATAAAGCGATTAAAATGTAAACCAAGAACTTGAAATAAACTAAATGGGCATTTTTCTTAAACAGTCTTATTTTTTTTTTTTTTTTTGAATTTTATGAGTTTGGTATTGAATTACATCAAAATAATTTTGTTATCCTAATTCGAATCTGTGATTATTCAAGTCAATTCATCATTGATCAAGTCAATTGATATTTTCAATCCATATAAGTGATTTTATATACTCAATTAATCAATCGAAGTTTCCGATCGATTGTCAAAGAATTTCACGAAAATATCCTTTCTTCTATTACTCCAGGTTGGCTCCAATTATTCCATTTGATCGTAACAGTCTGAATATGTGGCAAGATTGACCCCGAAGTACACCGTAAAGAAGAATTCCGAAATTGTTTTAAACCTCAATATTTAAACAATCTCACAAAACTGTTCAAATGCGATTACTGAGCTCAAATTTAATACATGTTTCATAGTATAATGGCGCAATTTATTTTACCAATAATATATTTTCTTGGATACAGGTAGCAAATATCAAAATATCTCACTAAGGTATGAAATATAATTAAATCTGTTTATATACAATTACATCAAATTTTGTCAAAATTTGTGCAGTCACAAGGATACTTATTTTTAGTATTCAACATTTGATTAGACGCTACAATAATCAAAGCAATACATTCACTTATCAGAAAAGGTAAGGATTTCCCCAACCAGTTAATGCCTTGTATCTACGTATAGATTCACATTGTGTTTTTCCCTCGACTCACATTTTTTAAACGTTATTTTTTCTTTACTTCCTTCCAAAAATTTCCGAAAGCATCTTCACATTTAATTTAATTCTAATAGACTGATTGATATTAGTAAACTTTTCCTTCACATTATGCTTTTCTTAATATTTACTCCCAAAGACCTCAATATTTACAAACGATTCCCTTATTATTTACTCATGTTATCGTTATAACTTATATATTCTTGTTTGTCATCCTCTGTATCATTTTCAACTAGACGTGTGTCAAGACCGTCGTATAGAGAGTACATGACTTCTTATTGATGGCGAACCGAAGCGTCGTTTAGCTTCAGTAATGAAAGCATGTTCCATTTGATCACAAATCAGATCAAAAAATAAATTTGCAATATTACTATGCAGTAGCGATTTAAATTCGAAAGATATTCTAAAATCAACTACACAAGACTGTGGTATGTCCTTTAACCCTGGACTAAATCGCCATTCGTTAAGTAAGAAAGTAAAAAGTCGTCCATCCCGACAAACAGACTTCACCAAATTCCGTGGCTCCAGAGTAACATCTGATGTGTAAACTTCATTTATTGGAGGAAACCCGATTATAAGATCGGCCTTGAAGCTATCATTATTTACACGATGCACAAGAGATTTCTTTACGTAAGGAACGAATTTGTAGTAATTTTTAACATCAGCAACAACTTCGTACATTTCATCCATGGAATACCTGTCGGAATTGGACAAGCAATAAAGGTGATTATAATTGTTAAACTCTTCATAAATTATTAATTAGTTGTCATTCAACTCACCCAATTAGTTCCTTCTTAAAGAATTCACGATTCTTCCTCGTTAAATCAGAAATCGTAAAATATTGACGTGCGTTTGTATGTATTACTATAAGCGAAGCATAACTAAAATTAGGAGTATAATTAGATCATTACATTTGGAAGAAATAATTATTATTCATCAATAATTTTCTTTTCATTCTTATATAATGTCGAATCCATCTCACTTACGAAAAGTTTGACATAAGTTTCGTAAATTTTAATAGCTCCTTTTTTGGCAATAACAAAAGTTTCTTAATCATATTTTATTTTCTCAAATCCAGCATTCTATCCCACTTTCTTTAATATTAAATAAAATTGTGATCAGAAAAAAACTTCTTTTCTAATATTCCATGATTCTCCACAAATTCTATACAACTTATTTCGCAGCTGATTGCGAATAAGCTTAAAAACATAATTGTATTAAAACGTTAATATTGGACGTCAAATCAATAGTGACCTCTAGTGACCACAGCAATGCCAGTAAAGAAACAATCCACTCAATTCGCCTCATTAAATAGTTAAGTTAACCCTGCATTTATTGATATTTTGGCTTAACAGACACTATACATGAGATTTACAATGTTATTTGGCTTGTTTCTGGTACTCACAATATTTTTTGGCTTAAATATGTTGATTCTGGCTTCTTGTAATTGATTGCGGAACTGGAGAAAGAAAAAGTACAACGGAAATTTATATTTGAAAATGTAATGTTCATTATAGAAGTCATGGCTCCGAAAAAAACAGGATATACATTTTAAGCATTAAGAAAATTGTTATTACCCTGAATTATTTATTCAAGAGCATACCCTATTGATTTCTCAGCGAAGTACAAGGTTTTTTGAGGCAAATTAATGAATTGTATACGTTGTGTAGTATCCACATCTTTAGCTCTAATATAAATAACAAACAAAGCCACAGGTTGTTGAACGTTACTTTGCTAGGAATTAGACGAAGAATTCCGGTTTTGAATGTATTTCTTATAATTAAAGTGAACAATTATTAATGAAAAAATAAATTCACCGAAGGCCACCATGAATCCACATCGAAATGTTTGCCAGAGTAAGATACTTGCATGACAAGTGCTATTACACCGAAGTATCTTAAGAATCTTTTACTACTCTATAGGAACAGATATTTAAAGAATCATTCCGCAGAATTTTACACAGTCAGAGGAGAAAATTCAATCCTAAAAAGTTTCAGAAAGTGGACCGTAATGCGGCGAGATCCAACAATCAGCCTTATATTAAAATAGGATTGAGTGCAGCAGTCGCATCCATTCTCGCTTATGATGGCATTGCTAATGAATTTGCAATTAGTGGAGCGACTATACGTTTTATGCGTTCCCTTAGGACTGCTTCATTGATTGCGATCGACTATGCTTTAATTGAACGAAAGAAAGACGCTGAAAATTACGAAGAACTCTGCAGAGCCGTGCATCGAAACAGTGCTAACAGGCTACTTAAAATGTGCCTTCTTAATGGTGGTTTATATATTAAAGTGGGTCAAGGAGTGGCAGCTATAAATCATATATTGCCAAAAGAGTACACGGACACCATGTCGCTTTTACAAGATAAATGTTTGCCCACTTCGCGTAAAGAAGTAGAAAAAGTGTTTGTTGAAGATTTCGGAAAGAGACCAGATGAAATTTTTGTGGAATTTAATTATGAGCCAGTAGCAGCAGCAAGTTTAGCTCAAGTATTCAAGGCTAAATTGAAAAGTGGCGAGGATGTAGCCGTGAAGGTTGAACAGATTTAGTTTCTGTTGTTTTGACAAATATTTATTGCGTAATTATATTCTCCCATGCGTATCGTTTTAGGTTCAATACAGGGATCTACAAAAACGATTCCATAGCGATTTGGGTACACTAATATTTCTTCAAAACATTATTGAGCTATTCTTTAAAAACTATAATTTCGGCTGGATTTTGCGTGATCTACAAAAGAATCTGATACAAGAGCTGAATTTTATAAAAGAAGCAAAGAATTCTGAAAGGTGTGCTAATGATTTGAAAAATTTAGAGTATGTGCATATTCCAAAAGTGTACTGGAATTTTACGAAAGAGGTAAGGGCTCGAAAACTAAGAGTACACATTAATACATTGAACCAAACGCCGACTAGGAGGAATTTTTTTCTCATTCATATACAAGTTTTATCTTTTTATAGCGGGTACTTACCCTCGAGTGGATCGAAGGTTTTAAAATTAGTGATGTGGACCAAATTAAGCGAAATAAAATCAACCTGAAGGTCATCGACATAGAACTTTATAAAATGTTTGCAGAACAAATATTTAATACCGGTTTTGTGCATGCAGACCCACATCCTGGAAACAGTCAGTAAATTTTGTAGTGCTATGTTTCATTTCATATTCCTCAATATTTTTTTAGTTTTAGTACACCAGAATCCTTTGACTGGCAAAGTGACTTTAGTGTTAATTGATCATGGACTTTACGAAGAGTTACCTGAGCATATTCGTTTACCACTCTGCCAATTTTGGGAAGCCACCGTATTAAGGGACGAGCGGCAAATGGAAGCTGCTGCCCGGAAACTATCGATTACTGATTATATAAAATTTGCAGAAGTCCTCTTCCAGCAACCTCTACGTATACATAAAGGTAAACTGAAGACAAAATTAACTGAGGAAGATGTCGCCTATATGCAGGAAATTGCTAAAAGAAATTTCGATATTGTGATGAAGACTCTGAGAGAGATGCCAAGAAATATGCTTTTCGTTGTAAGGTAAAATATATTTAAGAGATTATGTAATCATTATATTTTTGACGATATACAAACATTTATTTTTAGGAATTTAAATACAATAAGAGCCATTGGCCGTCTTCACGGCGACATTGTCGATCGGCCTCGTCTAATGGCACGCTATGCTCAACGTTGCATATATAAGAAGTACAACACTGTTTTTGGAAATCTTCTTTGGTTATATAGGCGTATGGTATTCGAATATTGCCTCTGGTGAGTTTATAAAAGGATTTTTATGCAGAAGCCTTAAATTATATAATTTCTTTATCAGGCGTAGCGCATTCAGATTGTCATGTTTAAATATATATATAAACATTTTACATAAATTGGGACGCGCTCCCAGTTCTGCGAAAACTCTGCTATCGGATTTGAAGCAGCAAAATATAAATTAGAGACACATTTGGAAATCTAATGGACCCTATTTGGTCAGTTTGAAATTTATATAAAATCTTTACAGAACCGTTTAGAATCATTTCATTAATAAAAAATCTAATTTCCATTACGTTTTATTTATTTTTGGCAAATATAGATTTGCTTTATAATTTGATTCTTGGAATAAGTGGATACCATTCAACGAGCACATAGCTGAGTCTGCGACAAACTTGAGCTTATCTTTGGCACAAACCGTTGGTGTCTGATGAACTCGTATAAAATGTTTAAAGCTGATTTATTTTAGTGTCAATTAATAGTCGACCAACCAGCTCACTAATTCCGTTGTTCTTGCAATTCCTAACAATTATTCTTTATTTAATAAGTAGGAAAAACCTAATTGCACGAACTTTGCTAATTCTTAATTATCACCACTGAGCGGAAAACCAATCCGACACCCTGTATTTTGCGTTTAATAATTTATAGGATTTTGTATGATGGTAATGCTCTCAAATGTCAAAGAAGTTCCGTGAAAATTTTTTACAAGATTAATGAATATTTTCCACAATTAATATAATGCATAATAAAATAAAAGACAATTCTAACGTTGCCAATGTTCTGGAAAATGCTTGGTCAGTAAGTGAAATCAGCCAATTTAGTTTTAATCTTCCTTAAATAGAAAGTTTTAATTGTAATTCAGATCCGGCCTTGTAATTTCTATGAGGAGGAATATAGAGATTGCACAAGTATTAAAGGGCGCTTCCATCAGTATTTTGTGAACGGAGATACTATAGATTGCTCACAATGGAAGAGAGACTTCGACAGTTGTCTGCGTTATGAAGAATCCAATGGCAGTGATGTCGAAGCCGGTAAGGCGATAATAGAAAGTGAGACGGAACGTCGTGATTTGCGTTTGAAGGCACATTATGAAAATAACGTTTGGAAGAAACGCAGCAGTCCACCAAAGGATTGGTCTAAGCCTTTACCAGAATGGTTTATTGAACGAAATAAAGACTCTTACTTAGGTGTCAAACAAGACGAAATGGATGGACGCGTGGAGAAAATGGAAGACTCCAAATCATATTGCATTATTATGTAATACATTACTGAAGTAATCATGTATGTAATATATTCAGCTAGTAATGAAATAATTTCTTTGAAATTGACTGATTTTGGCATTGTGGTAGATTCCCATTAGCATTGTGATAGATTTTAGAACCGGCATCGATTCAGGAGCGACACGATTTTTCAGAATAAAGTAAAATATAAAATAATAATCTGTAATTGATCAGTCAATGAAGTTTAAAGAGAATTTTCCGACCGCAAAGTACATTTCGGACACTAGGACTAGGATGAGCGAGAATTGTGCTCTGTAATATACAAAATCCAAAATTGACCAAAAAATCGCTTGAATGCATATACGAATTTCTCATTCCGATATAAATTGGGGGGAAATACAAACTAGGGCTAATCGTTTTTATATTCGATTTAATGAAGGCTGCATATTAGATTTGTGTTATCATTATCTAGAAAAAATTAATGTCCAAATTAAAATGTATGTAAAAATTGTTTATTTTGAGAGAAAAATTACATTAAAATATGCTTAAAGATTTTCCTATACAATATTCATTTGAATAGACATAGTTTTCTATGAGATTTCTTAGGATCCATGTGTACACATCATAAATTTTTTATTGAAAATACTTGCTTCAGGAGAATAAAAATTAAGCATATAAAACTTTATATAAACTAAACTAAAATGGGAGATTATTACTTGTAGTAATGTTTTGGATTTGACTCTCCTTAGACTTGAGGATGAGGAAGCAGATATAGTGTAGATAGGAATAGTGGAGCTTGTCGAATATCTGAAAAAGGCAACGATAAATAGCTACATGTAGGTTTAACGCAAATTGAAAGAAAATTACCTGAATTAAATCATTTTAATGAATGCTGGAAGCAGCTTCCTTGAAGTTAGTGTTAATGCGATTTAGTTTTCCTGATTCTACTCTTCCGAAATTGAGATTGATAAAATATGTTTTGATTATAAATGGAACTTAATATACAAAATAGAGCATTATAATTATATATATTGCAAATAAATTCAAATTGCTTAGCGCACATTTTTCATTAGAAATTTGTATATATCTTTATACAAAGCCAAGTCATAAATTAATGAAGAAACAAAAACTGAAACTTAAATCCAATAAATTTTTTAACATAATATTGAAAGTTTTTACAAGATTCTAGCGTAATATTTGAAAAAAATTACAGACGAAATCCGTTTTCATTTGTTCCGCATTTTTAAAGTTTTTCACATTTCTTAAAAACAAACTGGTAACATATAGTAGTGGATGATTCTGATGCATCTTGCTTCCGGTGTAGAGTTGTTTTAATATTTATTATGCTGTGCCAGCAGCTGCATATCCGTCAAATATTTTATTATATGCACTTTCGCTTCAGCCTTTTGTCGTACCCCAAGTGTATTTAGCATATCCGTAACGACCATACCAAACGATTGATCCTCGGCACTGACTGCTTGCGTCATAGAGTTTTGGAAAATTTTAATAGTATTTAAAACATTGTCGTGATTGTCCTCCTCGGTGCGTTCTCGCTTCAATGGAGGTTCATAGAAATAGGGCTTCTGATCTTTAGCGTTTGCGGCAGCGAGTTGTGTGTCGCCTGTAACTGCAATTTCTAAATATGATCGATCTACAGTGTACAGTGGCGCAAAATGATAACAATAAATCACTGAGCAATTAATTTAGAGCGCAAGACGCTGCCGCACCAGCTAATTAATTGTTCAGTTGCTTTTAATCTACTTACCGTGTGGATGGGTAAGAGCTTGTGCCGATGTAGAAGCATTACCATTAAAGGGTTGTGCAAATATATCGACGACAGTTTGTTGCGGCTGCTGGTGCTGATTGGGATCAACTTGTGCTACCTGATTAGTTGCCTGACCGCCATTATTGCTGCATTTGCCCAATAATGATTCTCGATATTGACTGAATATATAATTGGATTATTTTAGAGACGGCTCGAATTTTAATAAAACGTAAATATAAATATAATCACCGTATGGAATCAACCAAAAATTGCATTTGCTTAAAATAACGCCAACGTGATTCCTGGCACAATTTCATTTCACGAGCGAATTTATCACGCAAACTTTTCCAACGTTTGGTACATTTTTGTTCTACAAAAATTAAAAACAGGAGGAAAGGTAGATTTAATAAAAAGAAGAGGATTGAAAATAATGACAAAATAAATTCGAACATTAGGGAACACCATTTTTGTTATTGTTTATAAATTTTAAGGAATTCTCAATTATTTTTTCCTTTCATAGTTTCTAATAAAGAAAATGTTTTTATGGGTAGCATTTACTAAACCAGCGATAACAATAATTCCTTTAATTCACTTGTGAAACCTTTCTTGTTTATGATTTATTGTATAAAATTCAACATCATAGAAGTGTTACCATATCCGTCGTACAGTATGAATAATTCCATATTATTTTGATTCATTATAATATTATATAATACGTCGCTATTATTTATGTGAATTATTTTATAAAACGATACAAAAAATCATTTTTGTGATTACTATTTGTCATAGTATGAATCTTTAAATAATACTAAGAATATAAGACGAGATAGTTAGTGGAAAAGGTTTTTATATTCTGGCTCACCGGAATCGTTGCACCAACACAGACCTTTTTTGTCCCTACACTCCCCTCCAACAACGACGAATGTTCAAAAGAACTTTTAACAAAACTGCGACGACGCTGCATGAGATGACAAAAACAGCAGTGTCGACTGTGACTGCGATATGGCTGTCTTCCGCAACGAGATGTGGCAACAGCAAAAATAAAGCCCGATCTCATACCCCAGTAAACCGACTCTTTTCCTTCAACCCTCAGCGACGATGAACTTGTTTCGTTTGATTGAATTTCTTGTAATGTCGAATACGATTTTTTATACTCAAATTTCTGGAGAAAGAATATTCTCATGGACTATATTATTTTATGTTCCGGTAAAAAAATTGAAATATCGAAAAAGTATTCAAAGGAAAGATTCCCAAATTTTTCGGAATGGTAATGGAATAGTAAAACCAAATCTATCTGAATAAATCAGTCTTGACGAAGTTTGAAGGAAGTCGTGGTAGCATTCCGCATCCATCCAATCAATCATTATTCAATGTGTACGAATCGTTGCTACGCTGCGACTTACGCCACGCCATGCCAACGTCCGCCTGTCCCCAACAGTCTAACAATCCTACAGCAAAAACAACCCTATTCCATGCAATCTGTCTCTACATCCATGACGACTGCACTGCACGGTACGATAAACTACGGCATGGCACGGCGGCCAGCCAATAATAACAGAAAAAGACAACAAATATAAATTGAACCAACCAACCTAGTCAGTACAGCCGCAGTTCTATAATAAAAACAAAAACAACGACGACGACTTGCCAAGCCACGAAACAACGACGACTACTGCGACGACGGACATTTTGCTGGCTCCGACTGAGTTGTGTGTGACAGAAAATTGGTTGTGCTCGTTGAAGTTGTTTTTGTCGAATATTTTAGATTTGCGCTTGTTTAAAATTAACCAGAGGATGCTATGACAGTGCGCGAAGCGTTTTTTAATTATTCCCAACGAAAATTGTTTAATGATACGAGGAGTAGTAAAAAAAAGCAACTTACCAGGCACCCCAAGAGTCTCCGCAATCTGTTTCCATGTTTGCGCCTTTCGGACGAAGTGTTTGTAATTATAGTGCGAGCGATCATAGATCACCGGATTCATTTTAACCGCCTCAATGAGGTTTAGGTCGAATTGTTGTTCCAAATTTGCATCCAGCTTATCCATATTTTATAGAAATCTCAATGAAAATCTATAAACTTAAGGTTTTAGGATTTGCTGCTACGTCGAAGCCTTCGTCTATTTATGTTTTTTATCTTCTTTTTTAATTGGTGACTATTTCCCCGGAAAACGTCAGCGACGACGACTTGAAAATTTTTGCTGCTGCTAACAGTGAAATTTTTCCACTTTATGACAAGAAAAAAATTACTTGCGTTTAGCGCACCATCGACCGAGACGTGAAAGCGAAGCAACCGAACAATACCAACGACGACAGCGGACAGAGACAGAAGATTGCCAACGACTAGTTCAGCTACAGCGTCTGCTCAGATTGAACGACGATTGCTGCCACACACTTCACGACGTTCGGTAAATAGCTTCGGCTCAACGACGTTGTTGCACTTGTGTTTGTGTTTCGCGGTGGGCAAATGTCTCATCGACAAAAGAAGTAATATGAATGAACGGTTATTCTTTTGAATTGTATTCATATTATATGTTTCAGAGAAATTCCATGAAGTATATGGACAAAATAAAAAGAACAGTTAACATAATTTGAGAGTTTTTACTCGAACATCATAATACGAATGGACTTGAGAATAACTGAATTTGCCCACTCCAGCATCAGCACCACCGACACTTGATAACACAGTGTGTTGGTGTCGTTAAAGTCAAATGTGTTAGTTTTGTTTCTCCCATTGGATGCTAAAAACGAAGCTAGCCGACGACTACGACGCCATCGATTTCGTATTCGATTACAGTTTCAACTCTGCGCTATAATGGCGGCGCTAACAATACTCATTTCAATTGCACATTACAATGCTGCCAAATCGTATTCTTGATGTGCAGTAGGTTTCGGTATTGTTTTTAAAATTAATGTCTTGCGAAAATGCGTCCTACAGAATCATTTTACATTTACTGAACTGAATGAACTCACAGTTTATATCTGGTAGTTTTAAGAATTCCGCCAACAGTTGCTAGTCTAAATATGTTCGTTTGACGTTGATTTTTTAATTAAAATTAGAGCCATAGAGCGAAGCAATTTGATACAATTTAGCTTTTTGGCTTCTATACATGTTTGTGAAAAATGTTTACACAAAACATATTTTACTCTAGAAAACTTTAACGTTGAAAAGAGAAAAAATGGAGAAAAGGTTCTGATTCAAAAAGAAAAATATGGATACTGATATATTACAATATACTAATATAATAAAATATATAATTTCCAGTAAACTTATTTTCAGACGATAAGCAAAGCAAAGCAACTTTAGTGATTAAATTCATTTATGTGCCTAAATTCACGTTTCTCTCGGAAAAGATAATTTATTAATTTATTGAATAAATAAATAATCTGGCAGCACAGACAATGAATGTAAATTTCTCTTTATTATAATAAATTGACAGCTCTCGCAATGTGTGGAAGATTTTGTTAGAGTTCTGTTTATCGTTCTCTTGGTGCATTTTGTTATTTGTGTGACTGATGGTGGAGTATCTTGAATCAAACTGTTTTCATTAAGAAAATGAAAGATTTAAATGTTAATGTTCACAAAAGTTATTTATAAGGTAAGAACAAAATTGTAAATGCTAAGAAAGCAATTTTATATTCATTCATTTAATCAGTTTTTGAACCCGAAGAAAAGATGAAATGCCCGACATGATCGCATAATAATTAATAGTTAACCGAAATTAAATACTTAAAAAACAATCGTTTAAAAAAAATAATAAAATATAATTTATTCTGTGTATATGAAAAATGTACCAGCTCAGCAAAATTCGAAACCCACTGCTTATAAATACAAATATCATTATATATGTAGACCATAAGTAGAATATTATTGATAACAAAATCAAAGTTGTTTAGAGCACGACGTATCAAATGATGTGTCCCAGAACATTTGTCATCAAAAGCCAATGCAGCAAATATTCATGGTATTAGTGCATTGCGAAAATCAGTAGATGTTTGCTTGATGATAGCAGTAGTCTCTAAATCCTTGGAGACGTTTTATGTTTTTAAATTTAAAAATTGTAAGTATATATGAACGTTAAAAATTGTTTATTCAATGCATACTGAATATATATGCGATGTGTTCCTTGTCGTGTTTAAATTAAACTTTTAAAAGTAATAGAATATTTTTGTAGTATTCTTCTGAAGTAAATTCGGCATTCTTCTGAAGAGTTGTGAATATTATTGTTTTCATCGTCTTCTGCCCATGAGACCGAAGTTTCGGTCGCGTAAAATGCTTACCAATGACATCCCAATTGGCGTTTTGGCGATATACCGTCTTGCTCGCACGTGCTGCCCACGATTTCGCTGTAATAAACAATTCCTGTAAGTAGTCAGATATTTCGACCCGTCCTAACAATATTCACACATTGTTTTTATTTCTTGCACTCATAGATTTAAGGCATCAGTTTTGGTTCTAACATATCTTTCCTATACCTGCTATCACATGACGAGGAAGCCTATCTCTGTAGTAAAATCTGTATTACATGCAAATTGTACAGAGCCTCATAATAAAAGTGATGATTGTGGTTACGTCCCTTTCGGTAAGTTGAAGTCGATTAAAATTTTACCTAATTGAATCCAGTCGCTCCTAGCCTTATGTGTTTCGTTGTATAATTGCAGATCATTCTGATGCTAAAGCATTGTTCGGTACTTTGGATTCTGCCTTTCTTTTTAGCTATGCGATTGCTATGTTTGTATCCGGTTTTATAGCAGAACGTGTTTCGCTACGCTATTTCCTATCGTTTGGGATGATCTTGTCAGGCTTTTTCACTTATCTTTTTGGCCTTGCTAAAACATCAAATATTCATAGTTTGAGTTATTTCATGTTCGTGCAGGCTTGTGCTGGTATATTTCAAACAACTGGCTGGCCTGGTGTGGTTACATTGGTTGGGCGTTGGTTTGGAAAATCTAAACGTGGTCTTATTTTCGGAATATGGAATAGTCATACATCGATTGGCAATATTTTGGGCACATTAATTGCTGCCTATTTTGTGGAAAGTGATTGGTCGATGTCATTTATGATGCCTGGTATTATTATGGGCGTCATAGGGTTTATATTGTTCCTGTTTCTGGTGGAATCTCCATCAATAGTAGGATGTGTTTCTGAGGAACACCAATCAACTGGAAACGCAATACGACATCACACAACAAACGATTCTGATATGGAGGATTCTGAAGTATGCGAAGTAAATAATGAGTACAATAATATATATACTATCTTTAAATTAATTGAGTTTTTATTTTTTTTTTCTAAGGAAATAAATCATCAAACAACTGAACGGACACCAATTTTACCAAATCGAAGTGCCAGTCATGTTCGACATGCCATTAGTTTGTTAGATGCTCTGTACATACCTGGTGTAGTTGAATTTTCTTTATGCTTATTCTTTTCGAAGCTTGTCAGCTATACATTTCTTTATTGGTTACCGCTATATATACAATCTTCTAGTAAGTCCTAGTAAGGCTAAATGATAACCATTTTACATAAAGTAATTATTTTCTTCTGAAGGTACCCTAAGCCCAAGCTCTTCAGCTGATCTATCAACACTATTTGATGTTGGGGGTATAATAGGAGCTATCGCAGCTGGAACAATATCCGATTTTACCAAAATGCCTGCGAGTACGTGTACAGTGATGTTATTTCTAGCACCACCAGTGGTTAGTATAAACGTAAACTAGTGTATTAAATAGGCTCGGAAAAAAATCTCTGATTATTTTTGGTGAAGTTTAAAAGCAATCCTCCTGTATACAGATACAGGAACGAATGAATACTCCATGCATTTAAAAACGTTTTATATAGACGTATATAGTCTTGCCAATTTTACCTATTAATTTTGACAAAATTAATAATTAAAAATTAATAATTAAATAATTATTAAAAATTATTAATTAATTTTGACAAAAGCGCTATTACAACATATCTACACCATCATCCCTTCCATACTTTATAAAGCACCGTGGAGAAAAATCCTTGCATATTAGGTTTCGCAATTAGAACGATTACGCGGTTTATGTGTAAGATTGCATGTGAAATATGCCCTAATTTCTCTGTTGAATAATATCGAAGTAATTTCGAGCAACTATAACACACTGATATCAGTTTTTTATAGAGTGCTATTCATAAAAAATAGAATACTGTTTTAAATTCATATTCGTATGATGTTGATTACATTATAATAATAATTATACAATTAACGATAACTCGTTTTAATAAGCTAATTGTAGATGTAAACTTATTGTTATTTCAGCTTCTAATGTATCAAATGTATGGAACCATATCGTTGACAATTAGCGTATCGCTGCTTGTGATAACTGGCATTTTAGTTAATGGTCCATATGCATTGATAACAACAGCAGTAAGTGCTGAATTAGGGCAGCACAGCTCTTTGAATGGAAATGCTAAAGCTTTGGCTACTGTGACAGCCATTATCGATGGTACCGGTTCGATTGGTTAGTATGAAGTAATTATTATTTGTTGTAAGCAGTAATCGAATGAGATTTATTTTTTAGGTGCCGCTGTTGGTCCACTTTTAGCTGGAGTTATATCAGGTCGTTCATGGCGAGGTGTTTTTTATATGCTGATAACGTCTGATATATTGGCAATGTTGTTATTGGTACGACTAGTAGGAAAAGAATTAGTTAAATTACGACGCACAACACGAATCCGTGTAGAATAAACTACTAATTGTCTAAGAACATTATTTATTTTCAATGCTTTTATTTATACGTTAAATTCGCGAAAATATTTGTTCGATGAATTTATATAATAGTTAATAACAGATGAATAAATTTACGAAGGAATGACGACCTTAAAACGCAATAAGAAATGTACCTTCCTTGGAGCTGAAAATGGTTTCCCTAAAAGTAGAAACTGTTCCTTTATACGATTGATAGAGAAATGAACTCAGATGATTTTATATGGATAATTAATGCAGAAACGAACACCTTCAATTGCAATGTTAGCTGTAAGTAAATAAATTTTCACTCACCAAATGTCATTATTTGCTGGGTTCTGAACTAGTCGGTTTATAATATAGTCAATATAATGAAAGATCTCGTATATTTATTTATAAAAGGTCTTTATTATTATATGTATTTTAGTTGCGAAAAAAACAATATATAAAATATATATTTTCCAAATTATCTGTGCACATTATCCGCATCTGAGAAATCCGTATCGTTTTGTTAAAATAAAAACACACAATTTATTTGACTAACTTTGTGATGCAATCATTATCAAATATAACCAAGTGTTCTAAAATCTCCGTGGGTAAATATCAAATCGCATATAAAACCGGTGCGTATTTAAATGATTATTAGTTAAGAAACAATTTTAAGTGATTATGAGGCGTTGTATCGTCTTAATTATGCTGAGCCTTTTTGGCCAAGCAATTTCCGAGAGTAAGTGACTTTATAAACAAAGATAATAAATATAATTACTTAAATATTACAGATAGCGATTCCGATTATGTATTCGTGGAGAATATGCTTTTGGATGATGATTGTAAAATTGATGGTTATTTTGTCAACAGTTATGATTGTAATCGATATTTCGTATGTTCTAATGGAGCGAGATTTGATTTCAAATGTGCGAATGAGCTATATTTTGACCAAACAACAAATACTTGTAATTGGGCTTATTTGGTTCTTTGCAATAAATTAACAACAAAATTTCAAAATTTACACACTCAGTCAACAGAGGCAATTCAAACTACCAACAGTGATGAAAACAATGACAATCAAACCAGTTCATCCAATATGATTGATGGTTCTACAAGCGATGACAATGTAACAGAGACAGTTCTTACAACTGAGAATCACGAGGGGAATAATGGTCGCACAACTAGTTCGCCGAATGACACCGACGAACCATTAGAAACGAATACACCTGCAAGCGATGATATAACAACAGAAACAAGTGCACCAACCAGTGGTGACGAGAGCAATGATAATCCAACCAATAGTTCACCGAATATTAGTGATGAACCCTTGGAAACGAATACACCGAATACAAGCGATCCCAGTGAAACAACCAATAAACCAACACAAGACGAGAACAATGAAATATCAACGACTATATTGCCCGGTTCCACATTACCGTCCTCAACATCTGCTGACGCCGGAAATGATAATGCTACTGATGACTCATCAGAAACGAATTTGCCCACAAGCGATGGCAATGAAACAAAAGATCCATCTGAAACAATTCCTACAACACAAGAAGACGACGACAATAAAAAATCTACAACTGAGTTACCCAGTATTGCGCAGCCAACATCAACTCCACCAGTCATCGGGAATGAGAATTGCAAACTCGATGGATATTTCATGAATCCCAAAAACTGCAATCGATTTTTCGTATGCTATAGGGGAACCAGATTTGATTTTAAATGTGCAGGTGGATTATATTTTGATGAAACAATAAGTACTTGCAACTGGCCTCACTTAGTGGACTGTAATAAAGGAACAACAAAATTACCAAATATCGACGGTGACCCGAACAGTGGCCATCAAACAACCGGTTTACTCAATGCTACGAATGAGTCTTCAGAAACGAATTTGCCTTCAAACGGTGGCAGACTGTAATCGATTTTCTATACTATATTATATAGCAGCTAGTTTATTCTATAATAAACTAGGTGCTTATGATCTGATGAGCTGTTAGTGTATTAATGTATTTTAGTGCTTCATATTGTGCCAACTTTAATTTATATGTTCACGTTCAAAATTCAAATGAAATAGGGCTGTGCTTGTTAAGCAGCTTTCGAGGATATATAAATTCAAATAATCGACACAATTACTTTCTTATTTTTATAGACTGCCTGAATATATCCAGAACAGATACATAAGAGTCCAAAATCTATATTTTTTATTTCAATTAGATACACACGGGAAAGAAATCATTAACTTTATTTATATACCTTCGCCTTTCACATCTAAAATTTTTTAAGCTTAGCTAATTGATTATTGCGGCGTAGGGCCATTCTTCTCAATCTGCGGTGGTATTGTTTCGAATTTGGATCCATTTCCTCTAGTGGAATTATGCGATCTACGTTAAGCGTCCAAAGCCAATCTGGATATTCCGAATCAGGTTTTAGCTAATTTAACAAAAGTATATTTTATAATTTTATTTACAATATAATGCAAACAGACTGCACAAAACTATCCAGTATAACAATGATATAGCAAGATCTTTTGACTGAGTTTTGCACATCCATTCGATTTCGAATGAAACTGTTTGTCGGAGGCACATGTGGCAGCGTGTATAGCAAAAATCTCTATTACATACCTTAATGTCGCTCCCAGTTTTAAGAATATTGCTCCCGCAGACATAGTTGACCAATTTATTTACATCCGTTTCCACGGGAATCTCACGCTTTTCAATTGCAGGACCAATTTTAGCTAATTTCTTCTTCTTAGCGGTTATTGATGCCACGGGAGCTTTAATTTATAAGAATAAATTGTAATTCGAAACTTACACACATTTCAAATTTGTTAAGCTCACTTGAGAAATTCCGTTTGAGAAGTCTGGGCAGAAAACTTTGCGTTTTCATTAAGTTATAAATTTGAGTAAGTGTGAAAAAATTCATAATTAAATGAATAAACGGATTTAGAAAAAATAAGTTCAGGAGTAATAATTATTAGTATGGTGGTGATGTAAATAACCACACAACAGTTCCGGCAAACCATGGATTAATTTAACAGCTGTTTTACGCTTCGAGACTCGTAGTGTTGTTTTGTTTGGGGTAGTCTCTATGTTTTACATCTGATTTTTTGTGGTTATGTCCTTAATTGTGTGTTTGCCCTCGGTGAAGTTATTTGGACATAGTCCACATTTATTCAAGAGATTATTAGAAAGAACCATGCGATTTCCTTCAAATAAAACCTTGGCAAGGATTGCCGTTTATGGTGCTGTTGCTGGACTATCGGCAATAATGCTTATGCGAAAAAGTATGCAAGATCGGATACGTAACGCAGACTACTATAGATTGGCTTTACAAGAACTGCGTAAACACAAAAGTAAATCCTCAAGCCGGCATCCTCATAATTTTTTTATACTTGATTAATGACCAATTGCGATTAACAGGTGCTGTTAATTTACTTGGAGAGCCTATCAAAGACGTGGGCTTTGATTTCACAAATCAATCTAATATTTGTGATGGTAAAACGGCCCACTTTGAAGTCGATGTAAAAGGTTCCAAAGAAAGAGGTACACAAATTCAAACAAAATTAATTTAAATACACACTGGCATGAATTTATTTTAGGCAAAATACTATTTTGGGCTATACGAGATTCAGAGAGCGAATGGTTTATAGATCGTTTGGAACTAGAACTTAAATCGCAACCCGATAAACGTTTCCTTATTAAGAAATCTGCTCTTCAAAAGGAAGGAAATAATGCTAAAGAGAATATTTTTAATGCTGACAGTAGTACAACCTAACAATTAACAGATAATTCAATTACTGAAATTATTAGAATTTTATTTATTTAATTTTTATGTAATTATAACAAAGTTTAGTTAAGTTATATGTAAGTTGACATTTTTAAAATGTTTTTCGTAATTTTTACTATGTAAGCGATTTTTTAAGTTTTTGCTAGGTATTTATAATATAAACAAGTCTTTGATTATGTTATTTTGAACATACATAAGTTTCACACTTTGTTGTTGGTGTCTGATTTCGATGAAATAATAAATGTTTAAATCAGAAAAAAATGAAATTTTTAATTTAGATTATTTAGTTTATTAATAGCGTATGGGCGTAAGAGAAATATCTGTGATTTCATAAAATTCAAGTTTAAAATTGTATTAATTCATAATCAACTATTTGTTAGGTTGCTATAATTATATATATTTGCTTTATATTTCGTCTTCCTTAATCTTGTTTTTATAGTTTTTTGCTAAAACATTTACGTATACATAACAAAAATTATAAATATTAATTTGAAACACTTGTAAGTATGCGTGAAATTGTAGTTGACACTCATTTCAAAATTCACTTATTTGGAATACGTATTTTCATTTTTAATGTGATAAGAAATAAATTTAAATTTAATATATATAATAATATGCAGTATAAAATAAACATATTTCTTTTTACTTTATGACAAAGGCGACAAATGGTAACGCTGCCGAATGAGGACGCCCAATAGAAGGCGTCTTACAATTTAGCAACGACAAAACTGCTTATAATACATAGTGCGGTAACTTCTATCGAGGTTATGATCTTGTTCGTTTTATTTGTTAATAACAATAATAAAGGAAGAAATTGTGGGATCATCGCGAATCAGGATTTTCTTATCAAACACTGCAGAGGCATCTCAAATGAATAAAAATCTTCCTTTCTGATATTTATTGCGTTTTTAATTCTTTACCAATACTATACGACACAATTTTACTCCAATCGATTTTGGTTCGCGTAATTGGCAATTGGCGACGCATTGCTTTGAACGTTGTGTCCGACATAGTCTGATAGTTTTCCGAAATGGCTAATTGATATTCATTTTCTGCTTCTTCAATAAAGCGTATGATATCCTTAGCGACCTGCTGTTCGTTGCTAATAATGACTGATTCTCGGCACTCCTTCGACGAGACTAATTGCACATTGCCATCTTCATAATAATGTACCTAATTACCGATAGTCATCGTTTTTTGTTTTTAATTTATAAATGATGATTGAGGGTTTTGCTGATTTTATTTGAAATTACCTGTACTTTTAATATACCCTTCAATTCCGCATTTCCTGACCCTAATTGAAAAGTAACATGCCATTGCGAACGCCATCTTCCATTCCAGTAATTCTTCGGTTGAAATTGATGGTCCTCGATACAGATAATAAGGCTTATTTGAGTACCTTGTGATTTGCCAAACACTGAACATACCTGAAACATTGAAATAAAATAAATAAATTTGAGAAATTTAATAAAACTTTTTTAGTGTTATTGACTAACTCCGTGTCTGTAATGACTGGCAGTGTACGCTAAGGCTTCTATATCCAACGCTGCACGCCACGGCTCCGCTACCACATCGCTTTCCATATCTTGATAATCACTAGCTTCTTTACGCAAGTGATCATACTTAAATGATTGCTTAGTTCTCGGGTCATAAAAACGACCTCCACCTAGGAGATGCGTGATAAAATATTTAAGTTGAAACTATAAATTACTAGTACCCAAAATGATTAAGCTTGGTTATTTACCAATATCATTGTGTTCCGAAATTATGGCATTATGTTTACTGTTTTCGATGCGGACCGGAATCAACTGATCTTTGTTATATTGGGAAAAAGCTGAACTGGCCCCTTCTTTCAGCAATGCATCGTTCTTCAATAATTCTCGCACATCATTAAAGACTTCATTAAATTCACCAGGTGGGGCGTGTAGTATGAAGTCTGAAACTATACGAACCTTCTCGGCATCAGTGATCTGAGTCGATTCCATTGCAGTGCGTCTGTTTCTTGTTTAGGTTCAATAATCCGGTAATATTTCGCCCTAAAATTTTTCTTTCCTTCGATTAAGGGTGCACTTATACGCTTTATGGAAGCTCCTGAAGTCCAATTGAAGGCTATAGATTGAAATGGAATGCTATGTTTCTTTATGATTGCTTTATAAAACTTTGTAAAAGGTTCTAATCGGCTTCGGTGATATTCAGGATGACGACTTGCTCGTTTCCTCGACTACTTGCCAAACTTTCAATTACTTTCTACGAATTATTGTAATAGATTTATTTTGACAAATGATTCATTTCCATTGTAATAGAATAAGGGAAAAAATATCAACTACTATCGACTAATTCAAAACAGACGAGTGGAGATCAGGGAAATTCCGGAACTGTAACAATCCATCTGGTTCATCGAGTAAGGATTCACAAAATAGTCCCGTATTGAACAAATTCCATTGAAACTATGCCTAATTTTCTAAAAATTGTCAGTTTTTCACAATATTGAAATTATTGCATAGATATGATAAATTTGAATTTTCTAAAACCTGTATGGCAACCCATTATCACTAATGAAAACTAAGGAAATGTCTACAATTTTGAATTAATATTACCCTTTTCGTAATTAAATTTTTTGAATAAAAGTGATTTCAATTTAGCAGATTGTTAATTTTTATTTCTATAAAAACAATAACTAAAATATTTTGTATCCAAAACAGAATTTACGGAGAAAAAACTGACAAAAGAAAAAACAAGACAGACACTTCAGTGTGCATAAATTCTAACGCAGATGTCATGGAAATAAATTTTAGGGTCTTAATCCAGGGAATGTAATGGCAGGCTATTTAATAGTTGCTACTGAGGATAATAATTATCTTTACGTGAAAAACGTATATTACATTTTCTGAAGTAACGATTCTAACATTTACTTTAACATTTCTCTCTAACATTTTACTTTAAATAATAATTTATAATACAATACTTATTAAATATTAAATGTAATGTGCATCAGGCTGTTGAGGTTTCAATTGAAAACTTGATTGCTAAGCACAAGTGATCCGATCCAAGGGTATAGTTAGGAATTTTACCCATTTCTTTGCATGTGTCTTTTGATGGCAAATTATAGATACTCCAAACTTTTATATTATTTAAATTTTCTTGTGACGAATAGAAAATATAATCAACGATTATCCATTTATCCTGGTATGTTGACGCATTGTATTCGTCATACGCTGATGCAAGTTTTAAAGAATGTGAAATATATTTCTCATCTTTTGGTAATTTAATACTAGTATCATCAGCTTTTAAAACACCGGCGGCAAGATATTCATGTGGACACGAAAATGGCATAAAATTAAAATCGCCCGTTAAGACAATTGGTAAACGTTGACAATTTTTGGTATTCATTGATCGGTATTCCAATTCAGAGATAAGGCGGCGAATCTGAGCAAGGCGTACATCTTCTCGTCGGGGATTATATAATAAATGCGTAGTTGCTACAAGAAATTCTCTAGGAAAATTCCCAGTTTTTGTACGTAATTTTACAATGACCGCTATATTTTCTCGATTAAGAGGATCAGCGGGAGATTCATAGTATTCAACCGTATACTCCTCCAAGAGTTTGAATTTTCGCCTATCGTAAGCAATGACACAACCATCAGGGCGTGTACCAGTTTTTTTCTTATAAATGTATTCAAGATTATTGTCAATATCAATCGCTTTAATTAATTTTTTTAGATGGTTCTTTTGCATTTCCTGTAAACATAAAATATCGGGACGGAGTGAGAGAATTTCTTCTCGTAATTTACTTAAACGGTATTCCCAGTTGAGAAAGGTATGATCGATACCTAAGTAGAGATAGATATGCTCATTCAGAAGATCTTGAGACAATATATTGTACGAAAGCAAATTTATCTGGTCATTGCCATTTATTTTGGTATCGCAGAGATTATGCCATTTGCGAAATCTTGAGTATGAGACCGAATTATTGTTATCCATATTATCTTTAAGTAATTTTATTGCTTTCTTGTTTTTGTACGATTTTCTTAGTTTTTCATAAAGAAATTTATCTCTTGGTACCTTTGAATACAATCGCCGCAGGTACAGCATTAGCTATATTTTTGCCTACATAATAAAAACAGAATTTAATACACATTTTTGAGGAAAATATAATTATAGATATAATTTAGAAATTATGAAAATAATTCTGTTTTTGGTTATTATTTTTGCTAGATTTTCCTAGAAAAGATAACGTAAGATGGCAATACTGTTACTGACTTTCTTGTGCAAATTTTATTCCCTTGAGGGTAGAATTTTTATTTACAAAGAAAAGAACCTAAATGTAACCACAGTTAAATGCTAATTTTTAGGGGATTGGCTACATGTGATGCACTGTTAATGGATTTTTAATGCTTTCCGATATTTATTGTTTCTCAATATAATAGGAAATTACCTGAATACCAGTCGTTATATTTTCAATGCTCGATAATATTTACTGCATATATTTGTTGAACTTTAAGAAAATTTGTGGAACAGGCTGGTCTTAAAAAACCCACTGCTGAAAATATTAGCGTACGCGATTACACAGTCCTTTGCTTTCGTGTTTTCTATCGTTTTTTAAGATATCCTTCTAGTTTTCAAATTAGAAACAATCGATATACTTGCGTTAAAATTGTTTGATTATGAATGAAACAGTACTCGAGGCAGATTGCCAATCTACCGCGTTTCCTCTTCTTAATACGCAGCCATCCATTAAAATTATAAATGTCACTTAATCAACGACTGATATATACTATTTCTATGATTTTTAAAGGAAAGTTATATTCACATAAATATTTATTCAATGGAATACGTGCCCAACGTCAACATGGCCAGCTAGCTAAAACTACAAACAAAATTTGAATGGTAACTCAACGCTGCCACCTGAAAGAAATTGTACACTAATGATGTTTTGGTTAGCCACGTGACTTGAATGATCTAATTTTCTAATTTCCTATTTTTGTTCACATCACAAGAATTATCATAAAATATAAAAAATTTGTGCACTCAACTAAAGAATGGAAATGTTTGGTTTTTGTGGACCCGTGAAATTGTCCCTGCCATTATTATTCCCACAGATTCCCACAGGAACCGCGAAGCGCGTTCCTAATACAAGACAGGAATATATCATTCGTATATACATTTATTAGCTTATGAATTTTATTAATAACAGTTTTAAAGCATTCTTCGTTCACATTTTTTCGTAAGTTTCCGAGTAGTTGCATGTTTCACAGGTGTGTGTGTAATTATCTTCCTCTTCGTTGTAGGTATCCGGACCAAAGTCATGCACATGCGTAGCACTCGTATCTTTCGTATACAAACTGCTTCGCACTTCCATTCGTAATTGTTTCATTTGTTTATTATATCGTTTAACTTTGGATATTTCACGCATGCTCTCGCGATTTTCATGTTGACGCATTAGCTCTTCTTCACTTCCCCAAACTTCCATTGCTCGCTTTTCCACCTGTCATAAAATGATAGATTTTAGACCATTATATGCAAATGTTTAATTTTGGAATTACCTGCAAATGAAGATAGAGCTTCATTTCTCCCCAATGTAAATTATGAGGATTCTTTCGGCTGATATACTTTAGTGGTGGCTCACGTTTATCGAAATCACAATCCTTAAGCAGATACTCAGCCTTGGCTTCGGTTCGTGTTATTAACGAATGTTTATCATCGGAGTCACGACATTTATCACAAACGCAGAAGTCGAAATTATTGAGAAGAAAGGAATCTATAAATGCATCGCCACATTCTAAGCATTCCTGATACATAATTGGAATTGTAATGGCTTCATTAGCCACTTGATTCGGTAGGGCGCCTTTTGTACCGCTGGCAAATTTTCCATTACCGTCGCCACTGGTTGGTACTATAGTTTGTTCTAATAAAAAACCCCCACCTCCATCAACGTATTTAGTACCATGAACTTTAATAATCGACGCCTCGGATGTATTTGGGTCTCTGAGAAAATGATGAAAACTTAATTTGCATTAAAGAAGGATGGGATTAGATTTCTAATAAGCTTACCTTTTATTTGAGGCGTACGGATGGCATACCAATTTCGCTTGTCGCAAAGCCAAGGCTTTTACGCGATTTCTTTCAATTCGCGACTTTTGAGCGGCTGTAAGTTCTGAGCTTTCAGTTGAATTTTCATTACTTATATCTGACATTTCTCCGATTTATAATTATAATAAACAGCGAGCAATATATTAAATTTCTCCTAATAAAATGTAATGATATGGCAATGTTCCTATATATTAATTACTTTCGGTTTTTAAGCACAAAAGTGTAAACTTAACTGTTCAAAGAATATACATGTTTCAAACAGTTTTGTTTATATCAAAAACTATTGGACTAGTTGTTAATTAATGGAATTACATTTAAGAGAAGTTTGGTTTAGATGAGGATTAAACTGACGCGACCTGGTAAAATATAAACATTTTTTCACTTTTTTCTCCCGTGAAGCGACAACAACTCGCTAGACGAGAATGCTTTAACTTCAATGTAAAACTATCATCTGACATTACCAAAGAGTAAGAAAATTGTAGTAGCTTACTCGACTATTCGTTGCTTTGCTCGTTAATTTTATACCAGTGCTTTTCAATAATTTGATTTGAAGGGAAATCGGTTTCTAATGAAAAATAATGTTCAAGCCCGTATACATATAATGTATTAGGTTAAGCTATATTTCCTTTGAAACGTTGAAGTTTTTCTTTGTAAATCTTTGTGAAATCAACTATTAAGTTGCGTGATATTTAGTGAGTACCAATTCTCACCTGCAAATCCCAAATGTACGACCCCGAAACATTGGTAGGAAACAGCATACACAGCAACCCCCAGTAATGCAGAACTTAACGCATTTTAATGCATTCTGTACATTAACCACAGTCCGCGAACCAGTTTTACCAGTATTTTTTAAAAACCCAGAGGTCCGAATACACGGTATAGTAAACATGTAGCTAAACTTTTTGTGGATAATGTGGAACGTAACAATATTTGCCATGCCACGGACGGTTGTTGCTTGAATATCTTGCTAAATTCTTCAAAGTTCGAGAGTGGCGTTGTGCGTTGAAGGTTTGTTAGAAGCGGAGCTCGCTGGTCGTACCGATTGTTTGTTTTCGTATAGTATGAAAAGTGAAGAAAACAAATGAAGTAAAAAACGCGTTTTAACATTTGGATATTAAAAATCTATTAAATTTTGATTTTTAAATGTGAAAAAAGTAATTTAATAAAAATTTTATTGTGTAGAAATATAAAAGTGGTACTACCTAGTAAAGAGAATATATATTAGAATATATATGTACAAAATTCACATATACGTAACTAATATTGCCATCCTGCTTTCTCTTCCACCACTACCTTTAACAATTTTCGTTGGTAACATCTATCACTACAATTCAGTTACCTACACATGTAAGCATAACCGCTTTTATAGTGTTAATGCTACCAAATTCGTGTACGTGTTAACCACTATTTCTACCTGTGCTACTACCACTTTGAGTGTACAAGCAAAGCGAAAGAAGAAATTGATATGAAATCAAGAAAAAATAGATATAGATTAAAAAGAAAATAAGAAAAATACTAAACTAAAATAAGAAAAATAGTGGTTCTTGGATTGGAAGATAAAACAAAGAACTTCTTGTGGTTGAATTTCTTACATCAAAATGCAGTCTTGGGCAGTTACAAAAACAACTTTCTACGGAATAGTGTTGGTGGCGACGACGGCTTGAGAAGTATTCGCCATTCGTTACAACTACAACGAATTCACGTTTTGTACTCTCAATATAATGAACTCATGGTCGTTCGGAATGTAACGGCCAATTTCGGAATAAGCTAATGCGAAAGAAATACAGTAGAATAAAAACAAAACGAAAGAAATTACTCTGACAAATAAAAACAAAAAGAAAAACCCACCTGGATTAAATTTACTTAAAATGTTATGGAAATGTGCTCATAATTAAAAGTGTTTGGATTAAAATTTTGTTGCAATTTATACATTTTTATTAAAATTTTCCATTGAAATTAATTTTGTGAAAGTATTTAAAATTCGACATAAAAATCGATATTAGCTTAATTTATTCGAGAGGAATGCATCATGTCGACGTTATTCGGAAAAGTGTTATTCCAGTATATGGCATTATTTTCTACACTAATGTTAATCACTATCGGCCATCTGCATACATCCAGCAAGCAGTCAGATTCGTTACTTCTGCAAACGTCATCGATCTCCGACATATCAGTAAATTCGCCCCTCAATCGTCACAACAAAGCAGTTGACTATCATCGAAAGACATCTGTGCCTTTGGATGTCTTTCGATATCGTCGATCCCCCGTGCCGATTCCCGCACCGCTTGATATAAATTCAAATTCGCTTTACTCCGCTTTACCGTCGGCGCGCTCCGGTAATTCGGCAATATATTTTGATCGATCGATTGGTATTTCAGCGAATCATGTTAATTCGAATGAACTCTTTTCGGTTGATAATCGCAAGCCGGCTTTTAAGAATTGTGCGGGCTACGCGCCATCCGTTAAGGAGGAGCAACCCGAAAATACTTTTGTAATTATGGTACAGGCTGGTGATCCTGATCCGGATCAGGAAATCAAATACAGTCTAGTACAGTCCGCATCGGAACGTCCGAAATTTCATATAAATACCAATACGGGAGTAATCGTTACCGCTCATACCTTTGATCGCGATGAACCGATACACGAGAAAGCCGTTTACGTAACGGTGCAGGCCACTGATAATGGTCGTCCACCATTAGATGACGTTTGTACATTTAAAGTAACAATCGAGGATATAAATGATAATCCGCCAGTATTTAATAAAGCCAGATATGATGAATCAATGTCGGAAGATACACAAGTGAGTGCGAAAAAGATGAACAATTATAATATAAATGTATCTTGATGGTATTTCAATTTCTCGATGATTCGATTATTACCGATGATTATGCTATTTTTCCGTGCATGGACGCTCCAGGATTACTGTGTCACGGTTTTTCGCATGTTTCACGCATTATTCGATATTTTTGGAAGCTGGAATATGTTATACTAGTTATTATAAGTTATCCCGATTGATTTGGATTTTTAGCGAATAATTTTTGGGATAAGAAATTCCGTAAAATTCACATGCTTCAATTAGATATTTAGTTGAGTTTTGGCTTATTAATATCATGAATGGATCATTAGAGCTCCTTTAGGAAAATAAATTAGGATAATTCCATTAAACATAATCAGCAAAAGAAAATGTTTCTTTTTAAAGACCGATTTTGTAAAAACAATATCTAGCAATATTTTTTGATTTTTCATATTGGGATTGTTTACTGGTAATCGATAACCATTTTTGAGATAACAAAGCAAAAAAGGCCAAACGTTGAAGTCTTGATTTTTATAAGATAATTATATTAAAAACAGCATTGTCTGTGCTATTGCTGAAATATGAGTAATGTGCTGTAATGTAGTCTGGCAAGTTGGATTATTCTGGCAGGTCGGGGTGGGGTTATAAATTTGAACGAGGTTACATTTCTAGTAAAAAAATCAATGAAATTTAACGAGAACTGTTTTAGTAAAACATTTTTAGAGCGAAACCTTCCGATGGCCCTGTAGTTTTCTATATATTTTCCTTTTATTTAACACAATAATTGATATTTAATACCACAATAAAATGAAAAAGTTGATACGTATTTTTAAAGTATTAATTTATTGACAAAATGATATATTTGTGAATTCTTCTCAATATTTAATTATTGATTGATAATCGTTCGGATAAAACACGCAATTATGAAGAGAATTACATCCGATACATTAAAACTCTTTATTGAAAAGAATATTAAATTAAAATCGTGAAATTAAATTATTTTTACGCCCTCATTACGTAATCACGGGACACATTTCGCGTCCGTTTTGTTAACGGATGAAAAGCATTGCATTTCTGCAAAAGGAGTTGGATACACCTGGACTTCATTAAAGTGAAATAATTGTTCACAGGACAGTGATTGATTTTTGCGTCGAGTCATAGAACAAGAAAATGCTATGAAAATGGATTAAAACCATGATAAGCACTTGGAATATTTACTGATTCGCGTTTGAGGTCTCACACGAAATCAAGGTGATTTGAATAGACGGATGATGTTTTGACGCTCGTATTAGATTTATTTCACTACCTTCAAAGGGGAAAGTCGCGTCGCGTAGGGAATCTGTAGGTAATTTATGTCATTGCTCCAGTAAAATAAAATGCCACGATGAGGTTTAATTTTTGTAAATATGGAATAATTTTAAATTATGATAATTATTTTGCTTTACTTTAAAAATAAGCATTTACTCAATCCTTGCTAAGATAAAGTTTTTTGCTGATTCCCCTCCAAGTGTTGTGTCTATATAGAATCTGTTTTCTTTTTTCTTCCTTCGCAGCCCGATGCCATCGTGATGCGAATAACGGCTAGTGATCTTGACGATGGCAATAACAGTATTATAGAATACGAAATTCTACCTGAACGTGATTATCAGCATTTTAAAATAGATAAGGCTGCCGGTATTATATATTTGAATCGTCCGATCGATAAGCGTCCACCACAATCCTATACGATAACCGTACGTGCCTACAATATTGTACCCGATCCACCACAGGACG